>JAYESD010000001.1:281320862-281920862 GCA_036927565.1 Tuctoria greenei | reverse complement strand
GTCCATTCTACCTAGGCATGCGTCCTACAATCAAACACGGCTCTGATACCAACTTGTGACACCCGGTTCCTAAAATGAACCAAGCGTAATGCATATGTGTCTGCAGGATGTTTAACACACATATACAAGTGTTTCACAATTGATAAACAGATATAAACCATGTCTCGAATAATATATCTAATAATAGTACTTTGTTACAAACCAAAGTCTTGAATACAACTCTAATAAATCTACAGCGGAAAAACTAAACTCTAATGACTTCAAACTCCATAGGCAAGTTTGACGGCAAAACACACACCTAGAACTTCTCAAAGACCTCCTGCTACTCGACGTTGTCGCCTGCATCTGAATTTGTTGAGGGAATAGCAAGGTTCAGCACACGTCGTACTCAGCAAGTGTGGGAAAGTATTACATGTAGCTTAAACAAGGCATGATAATAAAATGGGCTAATTACATAAAAGTACATTCAAAACAGTTGAAAATGCAATTACATCATTATTAAGTGAGGTCCTTACCAAAATAACCCCTATATCATCAATTTCAACTTAAATAACCATTACTAGCAATAATAAACCATATTCAACTCATAACTGCTCATTTGTCTCAAATTCATCAATTCCATATACCAACATCATTTAATTAACCAACACCAACTCCCAATTCAATTTCAGCCATTAAACCACATTAAAGTCCAAATTCTAATCATGTGAGGGTCCAGGTTGCTCATGACCAGAAGCACGGCTATCATGATAGTTTTAGACACACTCTGCAGAGGTTGTACCACTTTACCCACAAGTTCGTGATTTCAACACCTTTCGATGACTATGGAATCTCAATTATGTCGTCTCACACTTCCATAGGTGTGTGGCCAAGAGATCACAAAATAGCCTTTACAAAGTGATTACTAGCATATTTAGACCCCACTGAGGTTTCACCGGTGGTGATGTATCCAACTGAGCACATCTAACCAAGGGCCCCCCTCTTGAGCCTGTTAGATCCCAGGGTAGTCCCACTAATCTCTACAAACCCAATCCGACTACCCCCGAGCCTTCTTAATGGTCCAAACAGTATTAGCAATACACTAATTAGTCAGCTAAGCTGCACCCATACTTGGCCCTGTGGTGGCACTGTAAATCCTGGATGGTTGCTCCACGAACCGGTCCTTAGATCTAAAGCAAGCAAAACCACCAAAACAGTCAAACCCATTCCACATTACCAACTTGCTTAGATCCCTAGGCACCATGTTGCTAAAGGGTCATTAATATCAATTATCATCATTCATGTGTTTAATAGTTCACAATTAAGCATTATAGTTGATTCCCAAACCCAATTTAGCGTTGCGAAGCAAAAAGTGCAAAATACCCTTCCCGACTCTCTACATTGTGTTCAATCGATAAGGGTGGTCATACAAAACTAGTAAAATCCTACAATTGGGTTTTCCCATCAATTTCGATACAAGCATGCAATTTTGCAAACAAAACCTTTAAAACAGGATCAATATGGTCAAGGGAACTTGCCTTGCTCCTGAGCTTGATTTGGATCAAAGACTTCGAAACTCTGGTTCTACAGGTTCTCGAAAAGACTCTCTACTACAACTCCTTCTATTCCGAGTGACAACATGCAAAGCATACAATTCAATCAAATAATGCTCATATAGTACTCAATATGCCATGATATGCATGATTAATGCAATTGTGAGGTAAAACTTGTTAATGAGTTGCTATTAATGTTTACTAACTAGTTACAATAGTTTCTAACAAGTTTGAACAAGTTTATAATTGATTTGAGTTGATTTGGAATTAATTCAGCACATTCCAGATCCAAAAACCGGGCTAGTCCGTTTTCAGGGGTCGGACTAGTCCGCCCTGGATAGAACTGGATTTTAGGGTTTTCTTGATCTGTGAGAATTGGGGTTTAATTTGCATGAAAGCTTGAATGTAGAGGGTGTACCACGTGTTTAGAGATCCAAGGATCAAGGTTTGGGCATGAGACTTCAAATCTTGGCGATTAGGGCTTGATGGAGATGAGTTGATGAAGATTGGTGATGAAGAACGTCAATTCATCGAAAAGTCGATGAAGATTGATCTTGTCTGGTCCCTCTTCGTGTGTCTCCCCTCCTCCTTGCTTCTGGACTTGATCTTGACGACGATACAATGCAAAAGTGGCAGCAAGCATTTTCAATTGGGGTGGAGAGGTGTGGGGTATTGGTTTGTTTATATAGAGGTGGGGAATTAGGGTTTTGGGGTGAATTCCAAGTAAAATTCGGCGGGGGGAACGAGTAAGGCCCGAGGTGGTGTCCACTTGGGCTCCTCTGAGGCTGGGCACGAAGTTCTTGGGCCCAAATTAGGCAATTACCTAAAAACAAATCGTGGAGAAATAAAAGTATCCGAGTTGAGTTCAGTAGACCGGACGAGTCCGCAATAGGGACTGGGGAAGTCCGTTCTCATACAGTAAGGGACTTCGGACTAGTCCGGTGTTGATACCGGACAAGTCCGGGGTTGGATCGGACTAAATTAAGTGTTTTCAGACAAGTCTCAAGTGTTACAGAAAGGCTGACCGGACTAGTCCGGTGTCATAAAGGACTAGTCCGTTATGGTCCAGTAAGGCTTATAGGATTAGTCCGTGGTGATAAAGGACTAGTCTGCACTTCTAAAGGGAATACCGGACAAGTCTAGGGTTCAGACCGTACAAGTCCGCACTCGGACAGACTAAAACTTCCAGATTAAGCCTAAATTCATTTTAATATTGTTCCTTTTTACATGACTTAATGTTAAACATGTATGAGGATGTATGCAATGCATCATGCATGAAAATGAGGGTGTTACATGATGGAGAAGGAAGCTCAATATGTGAAGAGTCTTGCCGAGCTCACCTCTTCCAAGAAGAAGGAAGTCGTACTCATAGCGACTTGCAAACCAAAAGGAAAAGAAGTTCGTGAAGTGCAAGATGATGAATATAGCGATGATGTAAGCACCGACATGGACGACGAAGAAATGGTCCTCTTCATCAAAAAATTCAAGCACGTGATGAGGAGAAGAAGAGGTGACAACTTCAATGAAGGCAAGAACAAAGACAAAGGAAAATCCAAAGCTAGGCAAACTTGTTGCAATTGTGGAGAATATGGACACTTTATGGTTGATTGCCAATATGAATAGAACAAGAAGAAAAAGAAAGAATCTAAGCCACAAGACAAGAAAATGTTGAAGAAGAAGAAGCAAGCGGGCCAAGCACACATTGGCAAGGAGTGGGACTCAAACGACAAGTCCTCCTCTAAAGACGAAGATAGGGTGGCAACCGTTGCCATCAAGAAGTCTTCCATGAAGATCACTCTCTTTCCTAACTTGGGAGGATGGATGGACTCAAACCACACTTGCCTTATGGCTAAGGAAGGCAAGAAAAAGGTGAAACTAGATCTTCCTCTTTACCTTTTCTACATGACGATTATTTTGATAGTAGCGATGAAAATGAACATATGCTTAAGGATCTAAGTAAAAGTGCACTTGCTAAAATGAAATTATTTTCGGATGAGATATTTGAGAAAGAAGATCTTATCAACTGACAAGAAGATATGCTTATCCTTCAAAAGGAGAGATATTTTGAGGTTGAAAAAACTCTTGAGCTCGAAAAGGAAAAGTGTGAAGCACTTTAGCGTGAACTAGCTTTGAGTAAGGAAACTTGCTCAAATCTTAATGATTTGAACGTGGTACTTCAGAATGAACTTGTTAACTTGACAAAAGTTAACAAGACTCTTCAAGTACAAGTTGAATCACTCAAGTAAAGTGCTCTCTCCTCCTCTAAGAGTTGACCTTCTCAAAATATCAAGTCCATTCCACTTAAGACATGTAATTGTGCTAACTTGATTCTTGACTTGAAAAATGAGCTCAAAGTGGCACAAGACAAACATTCACGCAAGGGAGACATTTTTGATAAATAGAGAATCAAATATGCACATAGTGCATATTCGGTTACTAGATCTCCTAATATCAAGGATGGTCTTGGGTATTCTAAAGGTGAAAAGCAAATTGCTAGAAACCATAAGAATAACAAGAAATGGATTGCCTTTGTCAAAGAAAGCTCAAATCAAGTTGAGAACATCAAACATATTCCTTCCTCACTTTAAAAAGCTAAAAATGAACCTCACGTCATGTTTCACACTTTTAATGCCTCATATGTTCTTATGAAGAATAAATTTGATCATGCTTATGCTAAGTATGTTGGTCCACTCCACAAGAGTTCAAAATCTTCTGTGTGGGTGCCCAAATGTCTTGTTACTAACATAAAAGGACCCAAGCAAGTTTGGGTACCTAAAACAAAGACATAAATCTGTTTTGTAGGCATACTCCGCCGGCGGATCCAAATGGGTGTTTGATAGTGGATGCACCAACCACATGACCGGAGAGAAGCAAATGTCTGTGGAATATGAAGAAAATGAGGATACAAGTGAAGATATTTATTTTGGTGATAATATTCAAGGAAGGTTGCTCTGAACCAGTAAAATAGCAGTATCACCTCAACATACTCTTTCTCAAGTCTTACATGTTGATTCACTAGATTATAATCTCTCGTCCATATCTCTGCTATGTTACAAAGTTATAATTGTATGTTCACTAACAAGTGTGTGACTGTTTTTGAAAGAAGCGATGACTCGGTTGCATTCAAGGTATGTTAAAAGGAAAACTCTATCTCGTGGATTTCACCACAGATAAAGCTCAACTTGACGCATGCAAGATTGCAAAACCAACACGAGTTGGTTCTGGCATAGACGGCTAGCTCATGTTGGTATGAGAAATTTGCAGAAGCTTCTAAAAGGGGATCAAATTCGAGGTTTGAAGAATGTTGTGTTTGAGAAAGACAGATCATGTAGCGCATGCCAAGCCGGGAAGCAAGTTGGAGCACCTCATCCCACCAAGAACATAATGATGACTACAAGACCATTGGAGTTACTACATATGAACCTCTTCGGCATGATCACGTACAATAGCATCGACAATAATAAATATGGTTTAGTAGTTGTAGATGATTTTTCAAGATTCATTTGGGTATTTTTCTTGCATGATAAGGGAGAAGTACAAGGCATGCTCAAGAAATTCTTGAGGAGTGCTCAAAATAAGTTCTCCTTGAGAATTAAGAAGATAAGGAGGAACAACATCACGGAGTTCAAGAATACCCAAATTGAAGACTATCTGGGTGAAGAAGGAATCAAACACGAATTTTTGACTCCCTACTCTCCCGAACAAAATGGTGTAGCCGAAAGGAAGAATCAGACACTTATTGAGATGGCGAGGACAATGATCGATGAGTACCAAACCTCGAACAGATTTTGGGCGGAAGCGGTAAACAACATGTGCCATACAACGAATCGACTCTACCTCCATCAACTCCTTAAGAAGACTCCATATGAGCTTTTTACCGGTAACAAGCCTAATATTTCATATTTTTTAGTCTCTGGAAGTAAATGTTGTATTCTAAACAATAAGCCTAGGAATTCAAAGTTCGCTTTGAAATCTGATGAAGGTTTCTTGCTTGGTTATGATTCAAACATTTACACCTACTGTGTCTTCAACAAAACCTTTGGGATTGTTGAAGTAACACGTGACATAGTGTTTGATAATACTAACGGCTCCCAAGTGGAGTAAGTTGATTGTTGTGTGCTAGATGAATAAGAAGCTCTGTGGATGCCGGGGTTCTCCCTTGCAGTTTTTCATCGGTCAAAAAAAAAGAAGCTCTGTGGCAAGCTTTGAAAAGGATGGCACTTGGAGATGTTCGACCACAAGAGCAATCTCAAGATCCAAATGAGCCATCTTCATCACAAACAGTGCCACCAACACAAGATCAACCTCAACAAGATCAAGATGATCAAGACCAAAATGGAACAATGATCCAAGGGGAGATGAAGAGGATGAAGAGAATGAAGATGTTGGCACAAGACCCCAAGTTCCTCACCCAAGAGTGCGCCAAAGCTTACAACGAGATCACCCCGTCGACAATATCCTTGGACACATCTCTAAGGGGATAACCATTCAGTCTCGTATTGCAAATTTTTGTGAAAATTACTCTTTTGTTTCCTCTTTGGAACCATACAGGGTTGAAGATGCACTACAAGATCCGAATTGGGTTATGGCAATGCAAGAAGAACTCAATAACTTCAAGAGAAATGAAGTGTGGGAACTTGAGGAGCGACCAAACGCAAACATTGTGGGCAAAAAATAGGTGTTTCGCAACAAACAAAATGAACATGGTGTGGTGACAAGAAATAAAGCACGACTTGTGGCCAAGGGGTACTCCCAAGTCAAAGGTTTGGATTTCGATGAGACTTTTGCTCCCATAGCTAGGCTTGAATTTATTCGAATATTATTGTCCTATAATACTCACCATAATTTCAAGTTGTACCAAATGGATACCAAAAGTGCATTCCTCAATGTTCCAATCAAGAAGGAGGTGTACGTGGAGCAACCACCCCAGTTCGATGATCAAGAACTTCCCAACCACGTGTACAAACTTCATAATGCTCTTTATGGCCTCAAACAAGCTTCTAGAGCTTGGTATGAGTGCCTTACATATTTTCTAATTGATAGTGGTTTTAAAATTGGAAAAGCTCATTACACATTGTTCACAAAACACTTTGACAATGATTTATTCGTTTGCCAGATATAAGTCAAAGACATAATACTTGGTTCTACTAGTAAGTTATTTTATGATGAGTTTAGTAGGATCATGATGGCCGGGTTTGAGATGTCCATGATGGGTGAATTAAAGTACTTCCCAGGATTTCAAGTGAAGCAACTTAAGGAGGGTACCTTCATGTGCCAAACAAAGTATATACATGATATCCTCAAAAAGTTCAACATAGATAAAGCCAAGCCCATCAAGACTCCAATGGCGACCAATGGACATCTTGACCTCAACAAAGATGGTCCGAATGTTGACCAAAAGGTATATCATTCTATGACCAGTTCTTTATTATATCTTTGTGCATTTAGACATCATGTGAGTGTATGTATGTGTGCAAGGTTTCAAGCCACTCCGAAGGAGTGTCACTTAATAGCCGTAAAGAGAATCTTGAGATATCTAATTTATACACCCAACCTAGGTCTTTGGTATAAAAAAGGTCAAAATTCAATCTCATCGGATACTCTAATGCCGATTATGCCAGATGCAAAGTGGATAGGGAAAGCACCCCCGGGACTTGCCAATTTTTGGGTAGTTACCTAGTGTGATGGACATCCAAGAATCAAGATTCAATTATCCTATCTATAGCCGAAGCAGAGTATGTAGCAGTCGTGAGTTGTTGCGCACAACTCCTTTTGGATGAGATAAACTCTAAGGGGTTATGGTTACAATATGGATCTGTCGGAGTTTGGTTGCGGCAATTCTCATGGTACTACTATTGGTAGCCCGCGGAGTTTGTAGTTCGGTAGTGGGCGCGCAGAGATTCAGATCACGATGGCAAGGCACACGAGTATTTACGTGGTTCGGGCTGCCTAAGCATAATACCCTACTCCACGGGGTGTGTAGTTGTTGTGTTGAGCTTCTGAGAGCTTGTGGGCTTGTGTTTGAGCCGAGTCTGGAAGAGTTCTCTCTGTGTATCGCTCGACCAGTCCTTTTATAGTACAAGGACTGATCGTTACATCGTTAGCGTGGCTCGACATGTGGCCCTGGCGGTTACTGATGCTTAATACACAATAAATGAGCTTAATTACCCTTAATAGTGTGGTAACGCACCTTGACAGTGCTGTTATTGGCATTAAGGGCCCTCCGATCGTGTGTCATTAAGATGGTATTAATTACGATTAATCGGGTCTTGAAGTCTTTAATTACCCCTTGAAGGTCTGAGCCATTGGGGGCCCACGAGTCAGCTTGTTGAAGCTGAAGGTCCGGCGGTTGGATGCGTGGCAGCTCTTGAGCTTTATGTCTGGGACGGGTAAGTCCAGTGCTGTTGTACACGTGTAAGAACCAGAGCTTCCCTCTGTCGGGGGTTAGGTCCGAGGGTGACACATAGGTATTTAGCCTAGAGCTATCCCATGTGGGGGATGTAGCTCCGGTTGGAGGATACACGTGGCAACACTGGGACTAACCATAGAAGGGAGGCAGGTCCGATCCTGTATGACACGTGGGGCCTTCGGAGGTCTTCGACTCAGATAGGTGAAGTTCCTTTACTCTTTTTGCAGTCCCAATGGGTATTAGGTACTCAGGGTACCGATAGTGGCCCCCTGGGCCCACCTCTGGGAGAGACCTTTTGGATGAAGTCGTTCTGCCGGAGGTGGGTCCATCCTTTGGTTTTTGAGCCTTGTCGTCAAGGGTCTTTGGATGCGCCGTTGGAGGTAGTCCGCAGTTAAACCATCGCCGCATGGTATATCCAGGATGCGGTAGGTGAGATCTGGGCGTGCGGATCTCACGCAATTGAAGGTGGCCGGTTCCCGATATAAAAACCGTATCGGTTCCGCGCGCCCTGTCAGGCCGCCACCCTCGGGCTTCCCGCCTCTCATGATGACAACTGTTCGCCTGGGTTAAGGACCTCGACTTGATCGCCGGGGTGACCCCGGGTCCCCTTATCATTGGCAGGGTGAAGTTTTTGAACTGTATCATCGGCTCCTTTGCGGTTTCCATCCAAGCATTGCGGGGGCTTACTTAACAAGGAAAGCGCGCACCATTTGGGGATTCTTTACGCCTTCATTTGAACTTTCGCTCGAATCCTCCAAACTTTTGCTTGCTTTTCATCTCTCTCCCCGCTGTGCCATGATGAAGTTGGGACTCCCCAAGAGCCGCATTGGGAGCAAGAAGGAGTTGTCTAGGGTCCGGACCTACATGGGTTGGTCCAGTGACTCTTTCAACAATGACATTCGCTGCAGCAAGCTTCCCTTCGAGAAGGAGCGAGCCGAAGATATGGTGTACTTCCTTGGGTATGCCATGGCGGGTTTAATCCCGCCTTTCTCCACTTTCTTTCTGATGCTGCTTGATTTCTATGGTCTGCAGCTCCACCATCTCGGCCCCCACTCAATCTTGTTGGTGGCAACTTTCGTCCACTTTTGTGAGATGTGGGTGGGAGTGCCCCCTTATGTGGAGTTGTTTCGGACTTTCTTCACTGTCCACCCCACCGGGAAGAGTGATGAGTTCATCGGCTTCTACTACTTCGTGAAGCGGAAAAACTCCCCCCTCAAGTACTTGAGGTCCTTTCCTTCCGGCAAGTGGGACGACTGGAATAAAGACTGGGTGGTCATCACCGTCGAGGGACACGAGAGGCTGGAACTGCCTGAAGGCCTCCCCCGCATTGACACCGACATTTGGAGTGACGTGCCGGAGCTGTCGAGGGAGTACATGCCCATTCTGGACAGAATCCAGGAGTGCGTCGATGGTGGGGTGACCCCTCAGATGGTCTTCGGCAACTTCTTGATGAACAGGTGGCCCCGCTGAGGGCTAGGGGGCGACCTGCCTGGGCCTTCAACAGTGAGATGGATGCCAACCGCATCGAGGTTGGTTCGGGCACCAACTTGACCGGTGAAGCCTTGAAGACCCATCTCAAGAAGTTCCAGCCTGGGAACATTGGCCCTAGCGATGTGTCTCCACCGGCAGCCTTCCTTCCCCTGAATATGATACCAGAGGAGTGCAGAGAGCTCCGGAGGAAGATGCCGCTGTTGGATGACTTGGGCCTGATGGTGAGGCGATCAACCTCTGGGGTGGCAATCCCCGGAGCTTCTGAAGGTGGCTCCGCTCCCGCCCCGAAGCCAAGAGCTGAAGTCATAAGCAAGGGCAAGGAGTTGGCCGAGCCCTCGAGCCGCAAGAGGAAGTTGAAGCATTCTGAAGGGAGGTCCATCAGACATGCTCCTTCCACTGCAGATCCTTCTCTCCAGCGGAGGAGGTCTTTGGCAGCGGCAACCTCTCCAGCATCGGCATCTCCTTGGGATGCTAGCTTCGTCCATGTGGCTCCAGTACCAGGGACAGCTAAGGGCTCTAGGTCCGAAGGTCCTTCTCAGTCGAGGGGGGTCTCAACCAAGACGACACCGACGGCGGCACCAAGCTTCGGGGAGCCTTCCGGAGCTACTACACCAGTGGCGACAAAGTCCGGTACTGAGCGTTTGGTGAAGAGGTTTCGCGCTAGCTGGAGCGGAATCCTTCCGAGGTAAATTTGATTTTTTTGCCTCAGTTGATTGTTTTTTGTTGTAACCATATTTTGAGCTTCTCCGTCCTTCATCCACAGGGTACCCAAGAAAGGGGCTGAAGCTTCGGTTCCTGCAGCAGCAATTGATGCTGCGCAGACGGAGGCTCCAGCTCCAGTTCCAGCGCCGCCCCAAGAGGTGGTTGAGGCCGCGGCAACTCTGGCGCCAGCTGTCGTGGTCCTTGACCTTGATTCATCCCCTGAAGCTCCCGTGGTAGTGCCGGGCAATGGGAATGAAGATGTACCAGTGGCACCATCCCCAGAGGTTGAAGCTCCGAGTTTGGATGCTGAGATGATGGACGCTCCAGCCTCAGAGCCGGTGGTAGCTGCAGTTCCGGCCCTAGAGACGGATGTTGTTGAAGCCCCGGCAGCGGAGCCAGTGGTTGATGGAGCCCCGGCGGTGGAGCCGGTGGTTGATGAAGTTCTGGTGCCCAAGCCGGTTGTCGCAGATGTGCTGGCGCCCGAGCCAATGGCGGTCGAAGCACCAGCGCCTGAACCGGCGGTGGAGGAGGCGCCAGCATTGGAGCCGGAAGTGGATTCAGCTCCGGCCGAACCTTCAATTCCTGCCCCGTAGGTGGTGGTTCTGGAGGTACCCACGCCTGAGCCAGGGTGCCAAGATAAAGCTGCCGGTCCCCCGCCTGAGGGACTAGTTGCTGGTGACCTGGCGGGCGGGACCTTCGAAGCCGACTTCGGGGGTAGAAACTTCTGCTGCAGGACCTTCCTCGGAGGCAGCCGAGGCTATCCCTGAGGGCGGCCCTAGTGCCGTGGAATCTCAGGAGACCTCTCTTGTAGAGTGAGACCCAATTTTTGTTATGGAGAACCCGCTGGAGCCAGCGGAGAGGACCTCGGCAGGTCCGGAGCCAATCCCTTTGTCGTTATCCATCGAGAATGCCTACTCCAGCCTTCATCAAGTTCAGTTGGCCTTTTACCACGACAGCAAGGCCCTCAAGTAGGGGCACCAAACCCTTAGGAGGTGGCGCAACCGGCTCCAATTCGAGACCAAGCTGGTGCAAACGAGGCTGGCCGACGACAAGGAGTGGGTGAAAAGGGAGAAGGTCCAGTTGGAGTACTGGGGTCAGCTGCTGGATGAGAGGGAAAGCATGACGCAATCCCTCGATGACCAGTCCCGGGCCATCCATGAACAGGTTGTGGATTCTAATGAAGCGGTGAATGACCGCCAAGAGAAGCTCAGCGCCATCCACGACAACCTCGTCAAGCGCCGTGAGGCTCTTGAGGAGCGGGAGAAAAAGCTCTAAGATGAAGAGCAAAAACTCCTGGAGCTGCGGGATGACCTCGTGAAGAGGGAGGAGCAGCTTACTCAGAGGCTGACTCTGGGTGACAAGATTCTCGCGGAGCCAACCAAGAAGCTGGAGGAGTGCTGCGAGAAAGAGGAGAAGTGATGAGTAGGTTTAGGCCCGATCTTCCGAAAGGTATGTCGATTGGGGTGGAGAACTCAACGTTGATGATCCGCAACACTCGAGCGGTTCGAG
Organism: Tuctoria greenei; assembly: GCA_036927565.1. Classification (NCBI taxonomy): domain Eukaryota; kingdom Viridiplantae; phylum Streptophyta; class Magnoliopsida; order Poales; family Poaceae; genus Tuctoria; species Tuctoria greenei. The sequence goes on along the minus strand of JAYESD010000001.1, from coordinate 281,909,219 downwards.
TACCCCTGCAATTACTACACCACGGCTCCGGTTGTTACCAACCGTGCTGCACACGCTTGACCTCGCCAAGAAGGCTAATCCCTGCAAGTGCAACCGAGAACACAAGCAAGAACGTCGAAGACACGATCGGAAATCGCGAAGTTGGGGTCTCACAAACCGTAGAATGGCGATATTATTGATCTAAGCAAAACCCACCGAATATGACCGGCGGATGCAGTATTTATAGGCTAGGGTTCAAACCAAACACGATTAGACGTGTCCCTAATGGACTCTTACGGGATATAAGGCCCAAAGGTCCGATTCGGTGGCGCAGCACCGGACAGAAATCTGGACTAGATTTGTTTCGACGATTCCCAATGACTCCGGAGGAATTTTGAGGTGGTACCAGAACCATTGGAAAGTTTATCTTCTCCTCTTTCCGTGCATATGTAGAACATCGAAAACAGAGTCCATATGCCTCCTGGGCGTCCGTTTTAAGGTGGACTGCTCCTGGACTCTGAGTTGAACTCGAGTCCGAGTTGTAAACTGTTTCCATCAACTTGTGAACATCCCAGCTGGTTCTCCACGCTCCCAAGGCCTCTTTCCTTCACTTGTTGATCTTCTCCATTATTTCTAATAACAATTAAATCATCAAATAGCAATCTATTCTCAAACTCACATGCAAAAGAAGTTAGGAACGAATTCACCTGCTGATTTAATAACCGTGCTCGTGCTCTTGTGATTGGTCCTTGTAGTTCAATGTGCGTCTCCGCTGTTGTGATGCCCTCATCATCCTCCCCCTCTTGAATTGGAGTGGTCCTCGACTCAATTTCATCTTCTTCTCCCAAGTACGGTTGTAAATCTGAAATGTTAAATGTAGGACTAACCCCAAAATCGGGAGGCAATTCAAGCTTGTATGCATTATCATTAATCTTTTCAACGATCTTAGTCCTAGGCAATCCCAAAACAAAGTCCATAGAAATATCCTCCCAAGGTACACTAGGAACAGGAAGAGGCATATAAAGACCATGTGGGTTAAGGCGAGACTTAGCTTTGTTGCAAGTAGTGCATCGTGACACATAGCGCTCGACATCGCGCCTCATCTTTGGCCAAAAGAAGTGTGCGGACAGCACGTCTTCAGTTTTCTTCACTCCAAAATGTCCCATCAAACCTCCTCCATGTGCTTCCTGCAAAAGTAATAGACGAACGGAGCTAGCTGGAATGCATAGCTTGTTAGCACGATAGAGGAGACCCTCTCGCAGCACATATTTATTCCAAATTCTTCCTTCTCTACAATTATCAAAATCATCTTTGAAGTCCAAATCAGTAGGATATAATGCTTTAATTGTTTCCAAACCAAAGATTTTATGATCAAGTTGGGACAGCATGGTATAACGCCAAGATAATGCATCAGCAATGATATTTTTCTTCCCTTTCTTATGCTTAATGATGTATGGAAACGACTCTATGAACTCAATCCATTTAGCATGTCGTTTATTCAGATTGGTTTGAAAATTAAGATACTTCAATGATTCATGATCGGAATGTATGACAAACTCCTTAGACCAAAGATAATGTTGCCAAGTTTGTAATACACGCACTAAGGCATACAATTCCTTATCATAAGTAGAATAATTCAGAGAAGGACCATGAAGTTTTTCACTAAAGAAAGCAACAGGTTTACCTCCTTGTATGAGAACGCCTCCAATACCAATACCGCTTGCATCGCATTCTAGCTCAAAGGTCTTGTCAAAATCAGGAAGTTGTAGCAACGATGCTTGTGTAAGCTTCGATTTGAGAGCATCAAAAGCTTGTTTCTGCTGTTCGCCCCATCAAAATGGAACTCCCTTATTTGTTAGATCATGTTGAGGAGCTGCAATGGTGCTGAAGTCCCGCACAAAGCGCCGATAAAAACCTGCAAGACCAAGAAAACTACGAACCTGTGTGACGGTTGTTGGGGCTGGCCAACTGGTGATTGCTTCAATTTTTGCCTCATCCATCTCAATTCCCTGCAAGGAAACGACATAGCCAAGAAACGAGACTCGATTGGTGCAAAAGATGCACTTTTCAAGGTTACCAAACAAACGTGCATCTCTCAAAATAGTAAAAACAGCACGCAAATGATCAAGATGTTCATCATATGACTTGTTGTAAATGAGGATATCATCGAAGTAAACCACCACAAACTGTCCAATGAAAGCACGTAAAACCTCGTTCATTAATCGCATAAAGGTGTTGGGTGCATTAGTTAAACCAAAAGGCATGACTAACCACTCATAAAGTCCAAACTTGGTTTTAAATGCAGTTTTCCATTCATCTCCTAGTGCCATTCTAATTTGGTGGTAACCACTACTGAAGTCAATTTTTGTGAAGATGATAGCACCACTCAATTCATCAAGCATGTCATCTAGTCGAGGAATAGGATAACGATATCGAATGGTGATGTTATTAATCGCTCAACAATCAACACACATGCGCCAACTACCATCTTTCTTAGGAACCAAAAGAACAGGAACGGAACTAGGGATAAGGCTTTCACGAATGTACCCGCGGTCCAAAAGCTCTTGGACTTGTCACTGAATTTCCTTAGTTTCTTGTGGATTCGCCCTGTATGCTGCACGATTTGGCAAACTTGCTCCTGGAATCAAATCGATCTTGTGTTCAATGCCTCTCATCGGTGGTAAACCAGGGGGTATCTCGGAGGGAAACACATCCTCAAACTCCTGCAAAAAGTTAGCAACAGCAGGGGGCAATGCAATAGACAATTCATGAAGTGAAAACATGGCTTCTTTGCAAACTAAAGCATAGCACATCCCCTTAGCATCGAATAAATCAGCAAGTTCAGATTTAGTTGCGAGCAACGATGGTGATTTTAACTTAATAACTTGCTGTTTTTCAGATTCTAATTTTGTTGCTTTGCCATCACGAATTTTACTCTTCTCAAAATGCACAATTTCAGCAGGAGTCATTGGGAGCAAAGTGATTTTCTTTCCCTTATGCATGAGAGTATATTTATTGGTTCTACCATGATGAATAGCATCTGTATAAAATTCCCAAGGACGACCCAATAAAAAAGAACAAGCATCCATAGGAACAACATCAAAATCAGCAAAATCATAGTATGAACCAATTGGAAAATGTATTCTCGCTGTTTGTGTTACCCGAACCTTACCCCTGTTGTTGAACCATTGAATGTGGTACGGATGAGGGTGTGCTCTTGTTGTCAAACCGAGTTTCTTGACGACGTCCGTGTTCACCAAGTTATTGCAGCTACCTCCATCAATTATAGTGTGTACACGGCAGTCCTTGACGACGAGAAACATGTAGAAGAGTGTGTCGTTGTAGCTTGTCGTCGGTCTCCACTTTGGAGCTCAATGCACGCTGCACAATGATGCTCCTATAGTTCTCCGTCGCCGCTGTACCAAGTACCTCTTCTTTGGTGTGTTCATCATTTGGATCTGTAAAGTCAGTAGCAAGAGAATATTCATCTTCAACATCTGAAGTACTATCATACCCGCCATCGTCGCGTGCTATGTATGCTCGTTTGCATGGGCAATCTCTCATCATATGGCCAAGTCCCTGGCAGCGGTGACACTTAATGTCGGAAGTACGACCCATAGAAGGAGTGGACGATGGAGGCTTGAATGATGTCGCCTTGCTGCCTTCCGGCACGCGAGAAGGTGGAGCAGCAGGTATAGTTCGTTGGCCACCATTGGGTGGTGTAGTCGCTGCACGGGGGGTCAAAGATGGTGCTGTTTTGGATGGTGTAGTCGCTGCATGCAACGTGAAGTTGCTCCTCGTGCGATGTTGCTATTGTTGTCTGCCCTGCAATTCTTTTTCTGCCAACATAGCAAGCTAAAACAATCTGTTAACAGTATTATATTCCTTGTAATCAACAATGTCCTAAATTTCACGCCTCAACCCCCCATAAAAATGAGCTATTTTATCATCCATGTCCTCTACTACCCCACAACGCAGCATACCCTTTTGTAACTCTTGATAATACTCCTCTACGGACATGTTACCTTGGTCTAAGCGCTGCAATTTTTTGTGAAGGTCCCGCTGAAAAGATGGAGGAACAAATCGAACGCGCATAGCTTCCTTTAATCTATCCCATGTTGGAGGATCAGTTCTAGTTTTAACAAGTCCATTCCACCATATGATAGCAAAGTCCTTAAACTCACTAGTGGCTTGACGAACTCTATGTTGTTCAGGAATAAGATGGGAATTAAATTTTTGCTCTACTGTCATCTCCCAATCAAGATAAGCCTCAACATCATAAGCACCAGAAAAAGAGGGTATAGTAAATTTCACTTTAGCAAAAGGATCATCGGGAGGACAATTATTATTATTATGATTATTACCTCCCATACCTCAACGATAAAGTGGCAGTCTTGGCTGATTATTGTGATCTTCCAGTTCATCATAAGCATTGTCTTCTTGTCTTCCAACGAGAGGCAACCGAGCCTCAAAAGTATTCATCCGAAGAGCAAGGTCATCCAGTTGGCGAGTCAAGTTCTCCAATGACTCCTCTGTTGCTGCGTTGTATTTGGCGAACATATCCGTCATGGTCTTCATCATATCACGTAACTCAGCATGTTGAACACATTCGTCATCATTGTCTTCTCCTGCCATTGTTAGTAGGAAACAAAAGACAACAAAAAAAATATGTTATCCCTATAACCTACAGTGACAATGTGGAAGGTGGAAGAAAACAATCTCTCTCTCAAGCATCTTACCACGCTCTTACAAGTGTTCTTACCGGCACAGCAGGTGGTGTGGACAGTGAGATGAATCAATGAAGTGTGGGGTGATTGCAAAGGTACATGTTATGCTCAAGAGAAAGGTGGAGCTTGGATGGCACAATATAATGACTAATAAGCAGGAAATCGTTAACAGCTAAATAAAGTTGAATAAGTATTCAATGTAGGAAACTGTTGCTGGTCAACCAAGTGCCCTAGATCCTAGCACAACATAAGGAAGTATCAAGGCAAAAGAAAGATAGAATGATATAGCCAACAAAACAGCACCAAGTGGTATAGGCCAATTGCTTTAATATGCGTGCTCTTCACTATTTTTTTCTTTTTTGTAATATTTTCTTGATATTTTTTCTTTACTCAGGAGCACAAATATAGGAAGCACACAAATTTGCAGATCAATTGGATGTAATATGCGGCCTATAGAAAATCAAGAAGATTCATTAAAATTTGTGTTGAAACTTCGGAGGCCGGATAGCCTATCTTCCAAGGGGAATTTGGGCAATCTAATTTCGCCGAACGCGCTACGCCGCAGAAAATCAGATGCGAAATTTCGCGTAGATGAATTTGAAAAAAAAAATCGCCCGATTTCGAGTTTGTATGCGAAAGTAATGGCCGTTTTAAGGTAGGCTGTCCGAGTTACGTTTTTTTGGATGTTGATTCTAACTCGGTTTGAGAACAGAACTCGCAATCGGATATGAAAACGATCGGGAATTTACACAGCAACTAATGGGGTGGTGTGTGATGATTCAAGGATGAATGACACAAAGGTTTGTCACCTAATCTAGGGCTGGCGATGCGGGAGTTCACGCAAGGCGGCTAGCTAGGGCAAACCGATGAATGTGGTGGATCCGTTTGTTATTTAGGAATTGTGGAATAGGTGTCGAACAGCAAGAAAACAAGGACGAAACACGATAACTAGGACCCAAAACACAAAGCTAAACCAGCAACAAGAACCGACCACACGAATGCAAACTCAACAATGCAAACTGAAAAACAAAACTGCAGGCACTATAGTCTGGGAAGCGGTAAAAACGATCTAATTTTTTGTGGCTTTTATATGGACGAAAAAAAGATACCTCACGGGCAACCTGGAAATATGATACCAATTAATGAGTAGGTTTAGGTCCGATCCTCCGAAAGGTATGTCAATTGGGGTGGAGAACTCGACGTTGATGATCCGCGGCACCCGAGCGGTTTGAGTACCCATGCAATCACTACACCACGGCTCCGTTGGTTATCAACTGTGCTGCACACGCTTGACCTCGCCAAGAAGGCTAATCCCTGCAAGTGCCACCGAGAACACGAGCAAGAACGTCGAAGACACGATCGGAAATCGTGAAGTTGGGGTCTCACAAACCGTAGAACGGCGATATTATTGATCTAAGCAAAACCCACCGAATATGACCGGTGTATGCAGTACTTATAGGCTAGGGTTCGACCAAAACATGATTAGACACGTCCCTAATGGACTCTTATGGGATACAAGGCCCAAAGGTCTGATTCGGTGGCGCGGCACCGGACAGAAATCTGGACTCGACTTGTTTCGACGATTCCCAATGACACCGGAGGAATTTTGAGGTGGTACCAGAACCATTGGAAAGTTTATCTTCTCCTCTTTCCGTGCATATGTAGAACGTCAAAAACGGAATCCGTATGCCTCCTGGGCGTCCATTTTAAGGTGGACTGCTCCTGGACTCCGAGTTGAACTCGAGTCCGAGTTGTAAACTATTTCCATCAACTTGTGGACGTCCCAGCTGGTTCTCCATGCTCCAAAAGCCTCTTTCCTTCACTTGTTGATCTTCTCCATTATTCCTAATAACAATTAAATCATCACATAGCAATCTATTCTCAAACTCACATGCAAAAGAAGTTAGGAACGAATTCACCTGCTGATTTAATAACCGTGCTCGTGCTCTTGTGATTGGTCCTTGCAGTTCAATATGTGTCTCCGCTGTTGTGATGTCCTCATCAATAAGAAAGCCTGGCAGCGAGTACAGGACCTCAATAAGAGGGAGAATAAAATTGCTTCCAGGGAGAAGAAAGTGCGGGGTCGGGAGAAGGACATGGTCGACCGCCGGAACAAGATCCACCTCCAGGAGGAGGAGCTCGGTAAACTCGAAAGGCAAGTTGCAGAAAAGATTCAGCAGAACGCCAAAGAAGTCGAGTGCCTTGCCCGGGAGAATTCAGAGCTTGCGGCGACCAAGAGATCCTTGGAAGAGATGCGAGGCTCAAGGGCTGCAGAGTCCCAACAAGTTTGAGACTTCTTGGGCAAAGCCAATGACGCACTGACGCAGATGGGTTTTAGTCCCGTGCGTCCAGATGATCCGGAGACAGAGTTGAACCAGGCGTTGCAGGCGTTGAGCTCGGCGGGAAACAAGCTCACCAAGATGGGCAATGTCATCGCGGACCAGTTGGAAACCGAAGGACAATCCCTGGCGAAGAACGTCGCAGAGTACATGCTGACGTGCTACACGAGCCGAGACCCTCACTTCCCACTGGGCTCGGTGCTTGAAGGTCCCGTCGACGGAGAGGGAGATGCCGCCAAGGCCAGCGTGTCGGAGGTTGCCCAGAAGGTCGCCTCATTCTTCCATAGGGTTTAGGACTTTCTCTTTGTAGCTCCCGCTTGTATCTTCTATTATTTTTCTCCAATTTTGTAATCTCTTGTCTCCAGATTAATAAAATCCAAGAATTTTATGAATTTCATTTTTTGTCTTCAACACTTCTGTCCCACTTGGCCCTCTGGTAGATGTACACAATTTGATTATGGACATGTACCAAGAGGATGTAGCATCTTGTTGAAGACTTGCACGCTTCAACCTTGTAGTTTGTAGGTCCGAAGTCGTCGATAGTGGGGGCCCCCTAAGGTTGTTGGAGCTTAGTAGCTCCGGCAGTGACTTGTCAACACGTAGAGCATCGTCAGTTAGTCCTCTGGGCTTGTCGGAGCTTGGTAGCTCCGACAGCGACCACTGTTAACACGCGGTGCGTCGACAGCAGACCCCATTGGGGAGTGAATGTGGCCTATAGGGGGGGTGAATAGGCCTTTTGAATTTCCTGCACACTTAATAGAATCGTCAAAACTTAGTTGGCCGGACTAGTCCGGTTGTGTGGGCGGACTAGTCCGGTGTGCAAAAATTATGTGTGTTGATCAGGTGTTAATTGGGAAAATAAATTTCTTTAGCAGCAGAATTGAGAACAACTGATATTTGTACTTGATATTAATATAAGAATGCAGGTGTAACTTCTAATTGCCTTATGTTGAAGTTTAGCACTCAAATGATCTAATGAACAAAAGTTAAAGTAAATGAGACACAAGACACACAAATTTTTCCCGAGGTTCGATCTCACCACGAGATCTACGTCCTCGTTGAGGAAGCTCACACAGAGTCGGGTCTCCAACCCTTTCCCTCCTCAAGTCACCACAAAGGCCGACTTGATTCCACTATCACCGGTAATCACCAAGTTTGTGGGGCAACCTCACACGTTGAGGGCTCCCACGAGAATTACAATGAAAAAGTGATCAAGTACACTCCAAAGTATTACAATGCAGAGTATGAGTGTAGAAAGATCAAACCCCAAGAGCTCGCAATGAAAGAATGATGATCTCCCAATCCCGAATCCAAGTGTTCAATTGATTTAACTCTTTTTGAACTTTAGATGTGTGGGGAGATGTGTTTTGGGCTCTTGGGACGAAGTGGCGGCTCTAGGGTTTGCTCTTTGATAATATTAGACGTGTGTGTTGATAGTAAAGTCGTGGACTCTCTATTTATAGGGTTTCCAAAAGCTAGCCGTTGAAAAACCCTAACACCGGACTAGTCCAGTGCAAGTCCGGACTTGTCCGGTTCCAATGTGTTTCGAGGTCCAGAAAGTTTGTCGGACTAGTCCGGTCCTGTGTGAAAGTGACTCCAGAAAGTTCATCGGACTAGTCCGCGGACTAGTCCGATCTCCACGAATGGGAGATTACAGAAAGTTCAACGGACTAGTCTGGTCAATGATCAGACTAGTCCAGTCCCTCAGTATGAGAGACTCCAGAAACATCAACGGACTAGTCCGGTGGATGAACGGACTAGTCCGGTCTCCTTGTGAGTGGGATTCCAGAAAGGTGAACGGACTAGTCCGGTCCATGATCGGACTAGTCCGGTGCTTTGTTAAAGTTAGGTTAGTTTTAATCCCTTACCCTCGCGCAAAGTTGTGAGCTCTTGGAGTGTGTCTTTCATACACTCCCTATACATTCAAAATCTATTTTAGTCTTCCAAGCTTCATCAAAGTATTTCTCTTTGAACACCACTTCATTTTTCACCTTTTTGTGTGCACCGAAATGTTTCACTTGTTTGTCCTGCAATTATCTCAGTAGTTTCATTAGGATCTCATATGTTTGTCATCAATTAGCCAAAACCCACAAGGGATATCCTAGATGCACTTACAATCTCCCCCTTTTTGGTGATTGATGACAACCATTTGAGATATCACAATTGAGAATAAAATCTTGATTTTCATAAGGTGTGCACATATGAGAATAATGATAAGTCCACAAAACAACTTCTCACATATACACACACCTTATGGTGGGGTGCCTAACAAGTGTGTGATCAACAAGGTGTGATGAAGTAAAGATAATCAACAATGAGTATAAAGATAATCATCCAAGCAACAATAAGCATCACACATAAGAGAAGAAATCGTGCATTACAAGGTTTTAAAAATTAAATACACATGTCCTTGATCACAAAAACATAAAGACACTAACGACTCTCAAATTATTAGTCTTAATATCTCCTAGTCTCAATCTCTCCCCCTTTGGCATCAAGGCACCAAAAAGAGAAAAATTGAGGGGAATCACTCATCGTCACTCTCTTCCTCCGTCTCGGTCCGGTCCTCATCTTCACCACCATCATCATCATTTGCCGGAGCGGACTCTTCCTCGGAGTCCTCGATGGCGGGCGGGGATCCCACCGGCTCAATCTCCAGCTTGTCGCAGATTGCTTTGATGTCGGCATTGACATATTGTTGATTCTTCTTCTGCCTGACTTCAATCTTGCGGCAGCAGGCAAAGATAGAGGTGAGCATTTTGAGCACACCACCGGAGGGTTCATGAGCAGGTGCAGAGCTAGGAGGAGCAGCTGAGGATCTTTTTGCATTCACATCTCGAGCCTGTTTAGTCCTCCTCTCAGCTTCAGGGGAGGGAGGTGCATCAGGAGCTGAAGGTAGAGTGTACTCGGTGGGCTTTTGCGGTTTCATCCCCGTGTGGTGAACATCCTTGACGAACTCAAGTCCAGTCACCTTCTCAATCATGTACATTATGTACGGGGCATACCCACAAGATCTGTTTGGAGTGATTGAGATGTTCACAATGTCATTGTAGATGTATTCAAAGACATTGAACGGTCTCCTCCCACCAATGACCTTCATTAGGGTCCTCAAGGTTCCTTGAATAGTCCCCGCATCTCCATCTTTTGGGGCTATTGTCCTCCTCAAAATTCTGTTGAGGACCACATAGAAGGGCTTCAAATATTTGATAGTGGGAGCAACATACGGCATCCTTGTGTCATAGAGAAATGTGAGCTCATCCTTCTCCAGGGGTTGCAATTGAGTATGAAGGTGAAAGGAATACATCTCTGAAGCTAATGTACTTCCTTAGAATCAAGAGAAATAAACTAGGACTAGAAAAGTTGAGAGTTTGATTTTAGGGAGAAATTTACCAAGATTTGAGGATTCGCGTTGAAGGAGCACAAATCTGTCCGGATGAGTTTGGAGAGGAGTACCAACTCGTCGAGGGGAGAGTTTCCCACGGAGAGAGCTTGGATTTTGAGGACTCAACTCAAAAATCACCTTTTGGGGGCTAGGATTTGAGAGGAGAGGGTTTAGGTCAAGTGGAGGGAGATTTGAAACGGGCCAGCTGCTTATATAGGCAGCCGACCAGACTAGTCCGGTCTGAGGGCGGACTAGTCCGGTGTCCCTGAAAACCCTAGGAAGACGGATTATCCGGACTAGTCAAGTGGCAAACCTGACTAGTCCGGTGTTACTGGACAAACTAAGTATTTGGAGATAACTAATAGTGATCCAAGGACAAGTTTTGCAAATAATCTTGGTGATTATGACCAGAAAGCAATCAACACAAAAACATGGTCATAAATTCCAAGATTTCTTCATTAAAAATAGTTTTCTTAGGAGAAAAAAAAGTGAGGGGCAGTTTTAGCAATAAAATGTAACATTTGAAGTATCAACCAAATGTGCAACGTTTCAAGCCACATTTCAAGAGTCAAGAATATTAAGTTCATTCCTAAGTTCACAAAACCTTTTCTCATCCAATGGTTTGGTAAAAATATCTGCAAGTTGTTTCTCAATTCTAACATGTGAAATAGCAATGTCACCTTTTAATGAATGATCTCTAAGAAAATGATGACGGATATCTATGTGCTTAGTTCTTGAGTGCTCTACCGGGTTGTGTGCAATTTTTATAGCACTTTCATTGTCACATAGAAGTGGGATATGGTTAAGATTGTAGCCGTAGTCCCTAAGGGTTTGCCGCATCCAAAGTAATTGGGCGCAACAGCTACCAGCTGCAATATATTCTGCTTCTGCTGTGGAAAGGGCAATGGAGTTTTGCTTTTTAGATGACCAAGATACCAGGGACCTACCAAGAAACTGACAAGTCCCTGACATGCTCTTTCTATCGACTTTGCATCCTGCATAGTCGGCATGAGAATATCCTATCAAGTTAAATTTGGATCCTTTGGGATACCAAAGGCCCAAGGTGGGTGTGTGCACAAGGTACCTTAGGATTCTTTTTACAGCAACTAAATGACACTCTTTAGGTGCAGCTTGAAACCTTGCACACAAGAAAACACTAAGCATAATATCTGGCCTAGATGCACATAAATAAATTAAAGAGCCAATCATGGACCGATATACCTTTTGATCTACATTTGGACCGTCTTCATTGAGGTCGAGATGTCCATTTGTGGCCATGGGTGTCTTGATGGGCTTGGCTTTGTCCATATTGAATTTCTTGAGAATGTCTTGTGTATATTTGGTTTGGCTTATAAATGTACCTTCTCTTAGTTGCTTGACTTAGAATCCCAAGAAGAACTTTAATTCGCCCATCATTGACATCTCGAACCTATCTGTCATAATTTTGCTAAACTCTTCACAGAAGGATTTGTTAGTTGATCCAAAGATAATATCATCAACGTAAATTTGACATACAAATAAATGATCATCACAATGTTTATTGAAAAGTGTATAGTCAGCTTTACCAATTTTGAATCCATTCTGAATTAGAAAATCTCTAAGACACTCATACCAAGCTCGAGGAGCTTGTTTGAGGCCATAGAGAGCCTTACACAGTTTGTAGACATGGTTGGGATACTTCGGGTCTTCGAATCCTGGTGGCTGCTCCACATAAACTTCCTCCTTGATTGGGCCGTTTAAGAAAGCGCTTTTGACGTCCATTTGATACAGCTTAAAATTATGGTGAGTAGCATATGCCAATAAAATACAAATGGACTCAAGTCTAGCTACAGGAGTGAAAGTTTCATCGAAGTCCAAACCTTCGACCTGAGAATAACCTTTGGCCACCAGTCTTGCCTTATTTCTTGTTACTACTCCATGTTCATCTTGCTTGTTCCGAAAGACCCATTTAGTTCCGACTATGTTCGCCTTTGGTCTCTCCACTAGCTCCCATACTTCATTTCTCTTGAAGTTGTTCAGATCCTCTTGCATTGCAATCACCCAGTCTGGATCCCCTAAGGCTTCTTCTACCCTGTATGGTTCCAGAAAAGACACAAAAGAGTAGGATTCACAAAAATTTGCAACTCGAGATCTAGTAGTTACCCCCTTTGCAATATCTCCAATGATGTTGTTGACAGGGTGGTCTCTTTGCACACTCTGGTGTACTCTTGGGTGTGGAGCTTGTGTAGTTGCTTGTTCTTCATTATCTTCATGTACATTGTCTCCCCCTAGATCATTGCTTCCATGATGGTCCTGGTCTTCTTGACCTTCCTCCTCTTGATCTTGTGCAAGGGCTCCCCCTTGATCATTGCCTCCGCGTTGAGGTTCAACTTGTGCATTTGAGTCGAATGTTTGCTCTTGTGGTAAGATATCGCCAAGTCCCATTTTCTTCAGTGCTTCATATGGAGCTTCCTCTTCATCTAGCACACACTTATCAACTTGCTCCACTTGTGAGCCGTTAGATTCATCGAACACTACGTCACGTGCTACTTCAACAAGGTCGGACACCTTGTTGAAGACACGATAGGTGTAGGCATTTGATTCATAACCGAGCAAGAATCCTTCATCGGACTTTGAAGCGAACTTCGAGGCCCTCTGTTTCTTGTTTAGAATAAAACATTTGCAACCAAAAACTTTAAAATAGGAAACATTTGGCTTTTTACGGCGTAAAGAGCTCATATGGAGTTTTCTTCAGTAGTCGATGGAGGTACAGTCGATTAGTGGCATGGCAAGCGGTGTTCACCGCCTCTGCCCAAAACCGATCTGATGTCTTGTATTCATCCAACATGGTTCTCGCCATTTCGATTAATGTTCTGTTCTTCCTTTCGGCCACTCCATTTTGTTGAGGGGAGTAGGGTGCTGAGAATTCATGCTTTATCCCTTCTTCGTCGAGAAACTCTTCAACTTGGAGATTCTTGAATTATGTCCCGTTGTCACTTCTGATGTTCTTTATGGTTGATGAGAATTCGTTCTGAGCTCTTTTTAAGAACTTCTTGAGGATCCCCTGAGTTTCTGATTTATCATACAAGAAAAATACCCAGGTAAATCTTGAAAAATCATCAACAATTACTAAACCGTATTTGTTACCGCCGATGCTGATGTACGAGACTGGACCAAAAAGATCCATGTGGAGAAGTTCCAGTGGTCTTGCGGTGGTCATCACATTCTTGGCGGGGTGTGGTGCTCCGACTTGTTTTCCTGCTTGACAAGCGATGCACGGCCAGTCCTTTTCAAAAACCACATCCTTAAGACCACGGATGTGACCACCTTTTAGAAGTTTCTGCAGATTTCTCATCCCAACATGGGCTAGCCGTCTATGCCACAGCCATCCCATGTTGGTCTTAGCAACCAAGCAAGTGTTGAGTTCGGCTTTATCTTTGTTGAAGTCAACTAGATAAAGCTTGCCCTTCAACGTTCCCTTGAATGCAATCGAGCCATCGCTTCTTCTAAAAACAGTCACACCCTCATCAGTGAATAAGCAGTTGTAACCTTTGTCGCATAGTTGGGATATTAACAAAAGGTTATAATCTAGAGAATCTACGTGTAAAACATTTGATAAGGTATGTTGAGAGGATATTTCAATGTTACCGCTACCAAGGACCTTTCCTTGGCTGTTGTCTCCAAAGTATATGCCTTCACCTGGATCCTTGTTGTGCTCGTACTCCACAAACATACCTCTCTCTCCGGTCATGTGATTTGTGCATCCGCTATCAAGTACCCATTTTGTTCAGCCGGAGGAGTAAGCCTGCAAAAAAGAATTATTCCTTGGTTTTAGGTACCCAAGCTTGCTTGGGTCCTCTCAGGTTAGTCACAAGAGTCTTTGGCACCCACACACAAGTTTTCAAGTTCTTGTGGTGTGGCCCTGTATATTTTGCAATGACTCTTCCATTTTTGGCTTTCATAAGAACATAAGAAGCATTAAATGTATGAAACAATGTTTGTGGTTCAGATTCATGAGATTTTTCCTTGACAAAGACAATTCTATTCTTAGCATGATTAGAAGTAGGCATGTGTTTGTTCTTATCAAAACCAAGGCCATCTTTGATATTAGGAGGTCTAGTGACCATGTATGCACTGCGTGCATATTTGATCTTCTCCTTATCAAAGATGCCTCTTGGAGGGGCATGCATATTACGAGAAGTTGATGTATTAGAAATAATATTCTTATTACTAGAGCAAGTGCAAGTTCTGATTGTTGTCGAACTCATATCTTTGGAGGAAGAGCTCTTGGAGGAAGAAGAGTCACTTTGCTTGAGCGACTCAACTTGCACCTCAAGGATCTTGTTAACTTTTGACAAGTTAGCAAGTTCTTCCTTGATTGCAATATGCGAGTCTTTAGCTTTGAGTAAGTTTCCTTACTCAAGGCTAGCTCAACTTCAAGCGACTTGTTCTTCTCTCTTTCAAGCTCGAGAAGCTTTTCAACTTCTTGATATCTCTTCCTTTCACGGATGAGCATATCTTCTTGTCGATCAAGAAGTTCTTCCCTCTCAAAAATTTCGTTCGACAACATTTCCATTTTCTTTAGAGCAATTTTACTTAGTCCTCTAAACATTTCTTCGTTATCGCTAGAGCTGTCAAAGTCATCAATAGAGGAATTTAGCGTAGGAGGAGTGAGCTGTACCTTTTTCTTGCCTTCCTTAGCCATAAGGCAAGTGTGGTTGTTCATGTCCTGTCCTCCCATGTTTGGAAAGAGTGTGGCCTTCATAGTAGGCTTCTTGATTGCAATAGTGGCCATCTCTTCTTCTTCATCGGAGGAGGACTCGTCGTTTGAGTCCCACTCCTTGCCAATGTGAGCTTGATGGTTTTGTCTTCTTTTTCTGAAATTTTTCTTTTCTTGAGATCTTGTTTCCTTCTTCTTTTTGTTTTCTTCATAGGGGCAGTCCATCATGAAGTGACCATACTCTCCGTAGTTGTAGCAAGTGCGTCGAGCCTTGGATTTTCCTTTGTCCTTGCTTTTGCCTTCATTTGAGTTGTTGCCGTGTCTTCTTTTCATAATTCGCTTGAACTTCTTGATAAAGAGTACCATTTTCTCATCATCAAGATCGGTGCTCTCGTCACTTGTGTGCCCATCGTCTTGATCTTCACGAGCTTCTTTGAGTTTTGGTCGGCGTGTAGCTTTGAGAGCGACCTCTTTCCTTTTGGAGGAAGTAAGTTCGGCCAAGTCTTTGACGTATTTTGCCTCTTTCTCCATCATCTCGTGATTTATGATCTTCCCCAACAACTCATCGGGGGTCAATTTATGAAAACCGGGGCTTTCTCTAATCATTGAGCAGAGTGTGACATTTCTTGGCATGAAGGCTCTAATCATTCTCTTGACTACCTCGTGATCCATCCATTTCTTACTTCCATAGGCACGTAACTTGTTGATGATTGCCTTCATCCGGTTGTACATGTCTTGAGGTGATTCGCCTTCTTCAATAGCGAATCTCCCCAACTCTCCTTCAAGCATTTCTATTTTTGCTTCACGAACCGATCTATTTCCTTCGTGAGCCGTCTTAAGTGTATCCCAGATTTCCTTTGCACTTTCTAAGCCATCAATCTTGGTGAATTCCTCTCTACTTAATGATGATGTGATCACGGCAACGGCTTGTGCATTTCTGTGAATCTCTTGTTCTTGTTCTGGGGTGAGTTCTTCATCCGTGTCCGGGATATCTATGCCAGTGCAAACGATGTGCCATAGACTAGGATTTAGGGATATTAGATGCATCTTCATGTTGTACTTCCACATTGTATAGTCACTTCCGTCAAACTGTGGAGGTTTTCCCATAGGAATAGAAAGATAATGGTTGTTTGAGTTGAGACGGTTGTAGTTGTAAGGCTGTCGGGAGTAGTCGTGATGACCGCTCCCCGTCGTCTTCTCTTCTTCCTTTCCTTTTTGTCCTAGCAGCTTCTTTCTCAGAAGTGCCTTCAATTGTCGCACTTCTTCATCATCGTGTGGGCTCTCTTTCAGCACATCAAAAGCTTTAGTTTCTTGTTCCTCCTCATTGATGTTCATCTTCGAGATATCGTTGTTCTTCTCAGAGGCCATTGATCTCTCCGAGATGTGAGTCTCGTTGGTGGAGAACCTTGCTCTGATACCAATTGAATGTGGCCTAGAGGGGGGTGAATAGGCCTTTTGAATTTCCTGCACACTTAATAGAATCGTCAAAACTTAGTTGGCCGGACTAGTCCGGTTGTGTGGGCGGACTAGCCCGGTGTGCAAAAATTATGTGTGTTGATCAGGTGTTAATTGGGAAAATAAATTTCTTTAGCAGTGAAATTGAGAACAACTGATATTTGTACTTGATATTAATATAAGAATGCAGGTGTAACTTCTAATTGCCTTATGTTGAAGTTTAGCACTCAAATTATCTAATGAACAAAATTTAAAGTAAATGAGACACAAGACACACGAATTTTTCCTGAGGTTCGATCTCACCACGAGATCTACGTCCTCGTTGAGGAAGCTCACACAGAGCCGGGTCTCCAACCCTTTCCCTCCTCACGTCACCACGAAGGCCGACTTGATTCCACTATCACGGGTAATCACCAAGTTTGTGGGGCAACCTCACACGTTGAGGGCTCCCACGAGAATTACAATGAAAAAGTGATCAAGTACACTCCAAAGTATTACAATGCAGAGTATGAGTGTAGAAACATCAAACCCCAAGAGCTCGCAATGAAAGAATGACGATCTCCCAATCCCGAATCCAAGTGTTCAATTGATTTCACTCTTTTTGAACTTTAGATGTGTGGGGAGATGTGTTTTGGGCTCTTGGGATGAAGTGGCGGCGCTAGGGTTTGCTCTTTGATCAATATTCGACGTGTGTGTTGATAGGAAAGTCGTGGACTCTCTATTAATAGGGTTTCCAAAAGCTAGCCGTTGAAAAACCCTAACACCAGACTAGTTCGGTGCAAGTCCGGACTTGTCCGGTTCCAATGTGTTTTGAGGTCCAGAAAGTTTGCCGGACTAGTCCGGTCCAACATCGGACTAGTCCGGTGCTGTGTGATAGTGACTCCAGAAAGTTCATCAGACTAGTCTGCAGACTAGTCCTATCTCCACGAATGGGAGATTACAAAAAGTTCAACGGACTAGTCCGGTCAATGATCGGACTAGTCCGGTCCCTCAGTATGAGAGACTCCAGAAACATCAAAGGACTAGTCCGGTGGATGAACGGACTAGTCCGGTCTCCTTGTGAGTGGGATTCCAGAAAGGTGAACGGACTAGTCTGGTCCATGATCGGACTAGTCCGGTGCTTTGTTAAAGTTAGGTTAGTTTTAATCCCTTACCCTCGCGCAAAGTTGTGAGCTCTTGGAGTGTGTCTTTCATACACTCCCTATACATTCAAAATCTATTTTAGTCTTCCAAGCTTCATCAAAGTATTTCTCTTTGAACACCACTTCATTTTTCACCTTTTTGTGTGTACCGAAATGTTTCACTTGTTTGTCCTGCAATTATCTCAGTAGTTTCATTAGGATCTCATATGTTTATCATCAATTAGCCAAAACCCACAAGGGATATCCTAGATGCACTTACAGGGAGTCTTCCCACCATATTTTCTTCACGTTGACGGCTGGCCCCCTGGATTTGCCAGAACTTTGTAGCTCCGGCGATGTCTACTATCAATGTTTGAAACATCGACAGTAGACCACCTTAGGGGGTGTCGGAGATTTGATAGCTCCGGCTTCATCCACCATCATCATGAGATCTTTATTTTCCTGCACACTGAAGTCAAGAAAAATAGTAAAATCCATTTCTTATCTAGAACTCGTTTGCGGCTTACTGTTATCGAAAGAAAATTTTATGTCGAACGCAATTTTACATATAGTCAAGTGCACTGGCTTGTTTTCTCCAGGTCCGATCGTTTCTGGACTCGCCTTACTTCGGCCTGCCGGGGTGTAGGTAGAGTGGCGTACTTAGGGTATAGGACCAGGCTAAGTTGATAGCACACTCTGGACCTAGTTTGGCTTGGCGGCATTCAGACGAGTAGACCATTAACAGTGTTTAGACCCGAAAGAATTGACAATTCAACTTGAATTATATATGAATTGGTCGAGCTAAAGGTTATTAAGAATTGCACAACTTTGTTATAGACAAGAAAGAGAAAAATAAAAAATATTGAGCCTGTACAAAATAAATGCACGTGGAGTCTGTTTTCACATAATGATGTCTTTCATTATAGGTCTGGGGTACAGGGGAAACAAGTACACTCTTAGGTACGGAACCAGGCTAAGTGTGTTTTGTTTCTCGTTTGACCCAAGGTAGCTAGCTACACTTTTAGTTCTAAGACTACTCCAAGTGTTGACTAAACTTTGCGGACCTTCCGGGAAAGGTCCGGCTATTCTCCCGGAGGAGCTACCCGACTCTGTACAATGACTCTATAACATACACCACATGTAACTATGGACTCACCTCCGTGATATTAAGCGTAGAACTTAGGGAGGTGCTCAATGCTCCAAGGATTAGGGAGAGGTGTCCCATCCTCAGTTGCCAAGCGAACACATCCGGGACGGGATACTTTGATCACTCGGAAGGGTCCTTCCCAGTTGGGGGAGAGTTTGTTTAATTCTTCTTGAGTTTGTATTCTCCGTAGCACCAGATCGCCTTCCTCGATCTGTCGGTTGTGAACATGCCTTTGGTGATAGCACCGAAGAGCTTGGCGGTATCGGGCATTCCGAATAGCTGCTCGACACCTTCCCTCTTCAACGAGGTCAAGGTCTTCACGCCGGAGCTGGTCCTGCGTGGCATCGTCGAAGGTCCGGACCCAGAGCGACCCCAAGGTGATTTCTGGAGGAAGGACTGCTTCAGCTCCGTACACCAAGAAGAAGGGTGTCTCTACAGTTGACCGGTTTGGAGTTATCCTGTTGGCCCACAGGGTAGGCGGAAGCTTTTCGATCCAGTTGGCTCCATGTTTTTTCAGGCGCTCATATGTGCGCATCTTGAGTCCTTTTAGGATTTCTGCATTTGCTCTCTCAGCTTGGCCATTGCTTGCTGGGTGAGCTACAGAAGCGTAGCTGACCTGAATGCCGAGGTCTTCACAATATCCTTGGAATGCAGAGCTTGTGAATTGGGTCCCGTTGTCAGTAATGATCTTGTTTGGGACTCCAAATCTGCATACGATGGACTGCAAGAAATTGATAGTTGATTGCTTGTTTATTGTCACAACTGGAGTTGCTTCCGGCCATTTGGTGAACTTGTCGATGGCAACATATAGGAACTTGTAACCTCCAATGGCTCTTGGGAAAGGTCCCAAGATATCCATCCCCCACACAACGAATGGCCATGTAGGAGGTATCATTTATAGAGGTTGAGCTGGTGTGTGAATTTTCATTGCATAGAACTAGCATGCTTCACATTTCTTCACTACCTCGGTTGCATCCTGGAGTGTTGTAGGCCAGTAAAAATCATGCCGGAAGGCTTTACCGACCAGCGCGCAAGAAGACGTGTGGTTCCCACACTCGCCTCTATGGATTTCTGCGAGGAGCTCGCATCCTTCTTCCCATGTAATGCACCGCATTTGGACACCGTTGGAACCACGCCGGTAGAGATCCCCTTCTACCAGTGTGTATCTTTTAGCCAATCTGACTATCCGGTCAGCGGATACATTATCTTCAGGAAGGAAATTGTCTTTCAAGTAGCTCTGGATCTTTGAAATCCATGCATTGGAGCTAACTTGAGGATTTGAGTCTTGCGTGTTGGGTTGCTCGGAGCTTCCTGCAGCACCTACGACCCTTGATGGACGCCATGGTAACAGGGCCATCGGGACCGCCAGCTTCGAGGTGCTGGTCTTGCCCCCTTCGCTCAGTTCAGCAGGCTGAGCTGTTGGTCTTGACAATCTCCGGACGAAGGTTATGTCGGGAACCAGAGCTTCGGTTGAAGCTTTCGTCGAGAGTTCGTCGGCTTCAGCGTTGTTGAGACGATGGACATGCCAAAGATCCAAGACGTCGAAGTCCTTGTGAAGCATCTGGACTTCTAGTAGGTATGCAGCTAGTTGAGGGTTGTTGCATCAGCATTCACCTTTGACTTGCTTTATAACGAGCTGTGAATCACCCTTTACCAACAGCTGCTTGACACCATACGATAGTGCCACCTTGAGCCCATAGATTAGTGCTTTATACTCCACCATGTTGTTGGTCGCCTTGAAGTCAAGGTGAACCATGTATTTGACCTTCTCCCCGGTCGGAGTGAGGAGAAGGACTCCAGCTCCGCCCCCCTGCTTCTGCACGGAGCCGTCAAAGTAGAGAGTCCAGTGAGGCTCGGTGAAAACCGGAACCTTGGGTTCCAGCTTCTGCTCACTGGGGCCCCCAGGATTTGATGGACAGGGGGTCTATTCCGTCACAAAGTCCGCCAGTGCTTTACTCTTAATTGCTTGTGTTGGGATGAATTCAAGATCGAACTCGGCCAATTCCACTGGCCACTTTGCAATGTTCCCAGTAGAGTTGGGGTTATGCAAGATTGCACGCAGTGGATAAGAAGTTACCACTAAAATCTTGTGAGCTTGGAAGTAATGTCGAAGCTTCCTAGAGGCAATAAGAACTGCTTAGAGCAGCTTATACACCTCCAGGTACTGAGTCTTGGCGTCATGGAGTACTTTGTTGATGAAGTACACTGGGCGTTGGACTGTCTGGACCCTCCCGAAGGGGCCTGAAACTTCCTCCTCATCAACCCGAACTCTCCCGGAGGGGTCCAGACCTTCTTCGGGGACCTCTGGGTTCCTGCTGGAGGAACCCGAAGCTTCGTCTGAAGTGAGCCGGACCTTCCTGAAGGTGTTCGGATCTTCTTGTTCAGTAACAGTGACTCCTCCACTTGGAGGAGGTGGCTCCTCTGCCATCTTGCCTTGAGGATCCGGGTCTGGGAGCTGGGACCCAGACTCGCCTTCAGGTAGCTTCAGACCCTTCCGAAGGGGTCTGGGCTCCTGAAGTGGGTATGTTTCTGGTCTTTCCGCAACCAGGACCATGCTGACAACTTCGTTAGTTGCCAAAATGTAAAGCAGAAGTTGCTCACCAGTATTCGGAGCTACCAGGGTTGGTAGAGTGGTGAGGAGCTGCTTCAGCTCCTGGAATGCCTTTTCTGCTTCTTCAGACCATTGGAATGGTTCGGACTTCCTCAATAACTTGAAGAAGGGTAGCGCTCGTTCCGCCAGTCTTGAGATGAATCGGTTGAGGGTAGCTTGGCATCCAGTTAGCTTCTGGATGTCCTTGATGCGAGTTGGTGGCCTCATGTCTTCAATAGCTTTAATCTTCGTCGGATTTGCTTCTATTCCTCGGTGGTTCACCAAGAATCCAAGAATCTTTCCGAAGCTAACCCCGAAGACACACTTGTACGAGTTCAGCTTCATGCGTGTGATTCGCAACTTATCGAAGACAGCTTGCAAGGTGTCAAAAATGACTCCTTGTTCTTGATCTTGACGACGATGTCATCGATGTACACTTCCACTACATCTCTGATGAGCTCTCCAAACATTTTGTACATAGCTCGTACAAATGTTGAAGCAGCATTTTTAAGAACGAATGGCATGGCAGTGTAACAATATAATCCATCTACTGTGATGAAGGAAGTATGCTCTTCATCTTCCCTAGACATTCTGATTTGATGGTACTCAAAATATGCGTCTAGGAAACACAGTAATTCGCACCCGGAGGTAGAATCCACTATCTGATCTATTCTAGGTAGTGGGAATGGATCCTTAGGACATGCCTTATTCAGTGTAGTGTAGTCGATACACATCTGAAGTTTCCCGCCGGCCTTTGGTACAACGACTGGGTTTGCCAGCCATTTTGGGTGGAAGGCTTCTCGGATGAATCCAGCTTCAAGCAACTTCTTCACTTCTTGACGTATGAAGTTTTGTCGCTCTACTGATTTCTTCCGAGGCTTCTGATGTACAGACCGAGCGTCGGGACAAATCTTCAGATTGTGCTCAATCACTTCCCTAGGAATCCCAGGCATTTGTGACGGTTGTCAGGCAAACACATCGACATTAGCCCGAAGGAAAATGATGAGCGCAAGTTCCTATTTTTCGTTCAGACCTCCTGATATACGGGTGGTCTGAGCAGCGTCGGAACCAATTTGGACGACTTTGACGGGAATGTTAGTGTCGCCACTTGGTTGCACACGAGGTGCAGAGGTTGAACCTCGATGACGAATGCTCGGGGGTTTCAGAGCTTGCTCCTTTCTGGATTTTTCCTCCGGCATTTTAGCAAGTGCATGAAGTTCTTCCAGATCAGTAACTCCGGTGGTGCGATCTCCGCAGATCCGGAGAACACCTACTGGTGTTGGCATCTTCAACACCAAGTAGCCATAATGAGCAGCAGCCATGAATTGGTACAAGGATAGCCTGTCCAAGATGGTGTTAAATGGCAAGTTGATCTATGCAACGTCGAAGACCAACTTCTTAGTGCGGTAATTCTCCCAAGTCCCAAAGGTCACCAGGAGAGTAATGGCACCGAGTGGAGTTATGGCCCTCAGACCTACTCCAGAGAAAGGTCGGGAGGGGCGAAGATCTGAAGGCCGGAGCTGAAGCTTGATGAAAGCTTTGAAGCTTATGAGGTTCAGCCTCGAACCTCCGTCCACCATCACATGGTGGAGTTGGATGTTGTTGATGGTCGGATATACCATCAATGGGAGTTAGCCAGCTCTGATCATGTTCCAAGGGCAGTCTGAAGCGTCGAAAGTGATGGCAGTGTCCATCCACTTCCGGTGCGGCTCCGCCCTGGCGGTGGAAGCTACTGAGGCCATGTCTCGCCGCATTGTCTTGAGGACACGGAGGGAGGTGATGTCCCATGAACCACCAAAGATGGTGGTCATGGTCTTTCGACGCTCGTTGTCGGAGTCATCGTCGACGGAGGTGTAAACGGCCTTCAAGACCTTTTTAGGGTCCTGAAAGCCTAACTCCTCTTTAGCCGGAGCTTCGTCGACTTTTTGTTTTCCTTCCCTTTGATGGAAAGGAACTTCTTCCCTGCGCTTGTTGTAGCGCTAGGTAAGGTTCTGGACCTCTCGGCAACCTTCCAAGTTGTGGTTTTTCGTCTTGTGTATGGGACAACACATCTTGGAGCTTCCACCGTCTTCAGACGACGGCCGAGGTCGTTTCTCGGGGTGTGGCTCCCGGCCACCCGGAGCTGCGGCAGCAGCGACTGTAGGTGTGCCGGCCGACGGCTTCTTCTTACCGTTGGACTTTTTCTTCTTCTTACCACTCTCGGAGGTAGTGGATTCACCCTTTGAGGACTTTTGTTGTTCTCCGGAGGTGTTGGGAATGCATTTCACGGCCCTCCGCAGCTTTGGTGCACTTGTCTTCCAAGCTGAAGAGTTCCGTGACACTGGTGACTTCCTTGGTCGCCAGCTTCTCTAGCATCTTCTTGTCTCGTACGCCTTGTCTAAATGCCACAATAACTGAAGCGCTTGAGATAGAAGGTATGGTGTTTCGTACCTTGGATAACCTCTGGATGAAGGATCGCAGGGACTCTCCCCCCTTCTGCTTGACAGCAAAAAGGTCCAGTTCTGTGCCTGGTCGGGTATATGAACTCCCGAAGTTGGCAGTGAACTGTTGGCACAATTCCGCCCAACTGTTGATGGAGTCGTGCGGGAGGCTCATGAACCAAGACATGGCGGTCCCAGTCAAAGCCACGGGGAAATAATTGGCCATTACAGCCTCATTGCCTCCAGCCGCAAGGATTGCGGTGGAGTAGATTTGAAGAAATTCGGCAGGATTGACAGTCCCATCAAATTTCTTCGGCAGGTGAGGCCGTAACTTATGCGGCCATCTCACCATGCGTAGGTGCATGGCCAGGGTAGAACAGCCTCCTCCTACTCCCTCGGGAGCAGGACTGTCCTGAGCTTCTCGCCTCT
This sequence comes from Tuctoria greenei, assembly GCA_036927565.1. Lineage (NCBI taxonomy): Eukaryota > Viridiplantae > Streptophyta > Magnoliopsida > Poales > Poaceae > Tuctoria > Tuctoria greenei. Next base: position 281,884,931 of record JAYESD010000001.1, on the reverse strand, counting down.
CGCGAGCACGCTCGATGTGGACGCGGCCGTCCTGTTGACGGTAATGAGGATCAAGATCCACCCGGAGATCATGAGTCAAAAGCCTGGTTACCGTATGGGTACGTCGCACCCCGGAAGGCAGCGACGTCGCCTGTTGAGACGCAGCACGCTTCATGTGTTGTGAAGCGTGCAGACCAAGTCTACCCGACATGGTCCGATGTTGCGATGGGGCCCGCCTCGATGGGGGAGGACCTTGGTTGCTGATGCGATCGGCTGCTGCTGCAACGAGATGGTCCACATCAGCTGTCCACTGGTCCATTGCACCCTGGGATGCTCCTAGAGGCGGTGGACGTTGGAGAAGAGCACGCACAGCATGGAGCGCATGTTCAGGGTTATTGTTCACCGATGCAGTGACCTACGCGGACGCCCCATCTTGTTGTCCGCTTGATTCGCCGATGCGGACAGTGGTGGTGGTGGCATGACTTCTGCTGGAGTCACAGCACCTCCTGGCTGCTGCATGTTGGAGGGATTGCCTCCAGCAGGTTGCGCAGCAGGGCTGCCGTTGGACGATCCAGCAACAGAGTTCACCATCCTTGAATCTCGAGCGCCCCTACCTGGCGCGCCAATTGTCGGAGTTTGGTTCTGGCAATTCTCCTGGTACTATTGTTGGTAGCCCACGGAGTTTGTAGTTCGGTAGTGGGCGCACAGAGATTCAGAACACGATGGCAAGTTGACACGAGGATTTACGTGGTTCGGGTTGCCTAAGCGTAATACCCTACTTCACGGGGTGTGTAGTTGTTGTATTAAGCTTTTGAGAGCTCATGGGCTTGTGTTTGAGCCAAGTCTAGAAGAGTCCTCTCTATGTATCACTCGACCAATCCTTTTATAGTACAAGTACTAATCATTACATCGTTAGCCTGGCCCGACATGTGGGCCTGGCGGTTACTGATGCTTAATACACAATAAATGAGCTTAATTACCCTTAATAGTGTGGTAATGCGCCTTGACAGTGCCATTACTGGTATTAAGGGCCCTCTGATCGTGTGTAAGATGGTATTAATGACGCTTAATCGGGTCTTGAAGTCTTTAATTGCCCCCTGAAGGTCTGAGCCATTGAGGGCCCACCAGTCAGCTTGTTGAAGCTGAAGGTCTGGCGGTTGGACGCGTGGCAGCTCTGGAGCTTTATGTCTGGGATGGGTAGGTCTGGTGGTGTTGTACACGTGTCAGAACCGGAGCTTCCCTCTGTCGGGGGTTAGGTCCGAGGGTGCCACACAAGTATTTAGCCTGGAGCTATCCCATGTGGGGGATGTAGCTCCGATTGCAGGATACACGTGGCAGCACAAGGACTAACCATAGAAGGGAGGCAGGTCTGGTCCTGTATGACACGTGGGGCCTTCGGAGGTCTTCGACTCAAACAGGTGAAGTTCCTTTGCTCTTTTTGCAGTTCCAAGGGGTATTCGGTACTCAGGGTACCGACAGGATCGTTTATGCTCCTATGTGACAATGAGGGTGCCGTAAAAATAGCTCACAACCCTGTTGAGCACTCTAGGACCAAACACAATGACATCTGACACTATTTCTTGAGAGACCACTCAATAAATGTAATTTCACATGTTAGAACCAAGAAATAACTAGTCGATATCTTCACCAAGCCATTAGATGAGAAAATGTTTTGTGAGCTTAGGAATGAATTAAATATCCTAGATTCTTGAAATGTGGCTTGAAACACTGCATATCTGATTATAGTAGTATAGATCTTCAAAATACCGACATGGTTACAAAAAGTTAACTCCTATCTCATTTTACTCTAAAACTATTTGAAATTCTAGTTCTTTGTGAATAATGGTCATAGTATGATTATTGCTTGCTTACTGACCAGGATCATCAAGAATATTTTCTAAAAATATGTCCTTATGACCAACTTTAGGTCCCATCTCAAATTATCCTTGGAAATCTTACCTAATTTCTCTATTTGACCAGAAAAGTTCGGCCCCATACCTGACTAGTCTATTGTCCCCATCAATCTTGAGCATTTTGACTATAGCTTGATTATTAAGTGTTTGCTAATCATATACTTCATGGATATCCTCTACAATCATGTCCTAATCATCATCTAAAAGTCAAATATCCATTTCACCTTGATTTTCTTACCTTAATTCTCTGTTTATACCGTACTAGTTCATTATATTACTAGACAAGTCCTGTCCCTTTGACTAGTCCGCCCTTGATTTGTTATTCAGGATAAGTCCAGGGTACACCGGACAAGTCCGGTGTTCCCGTGACTTAACCACTCAGATCACCCTGACACCTTCTTCTTCCTTCTCACTTCACCCTCGACTCTCTCTCTCTCCTCAACTCGAACTCTCAAGGCGATTTTTTGTCTCCACCATCAAAACTTTGATTCCTCAAAGGGGGAAGCTTGGAGCCTCGAAGGGAAGTCCATCCCGAACTTCTCCGCACTTGGGATCCCTCCGACTCTGCACATTGATCCTCTCTTGGTAATTTTTGCCCTAACCCTAGCTTTTAACTTTCCTAGGGTTTAGGTCAAATCTTTCATGCCTTAGGGACTCCAAACTCTTAGATCATACATTCTCATTTCCCTGCAATATTGAACCTCATCCTCAAAGATTTTACGAATTTCAATTAGTTAGGGTTCATGTTGATGAACACCATACTAATATTGGGTTTCATGCGGACAAGTCTTGTTTAATGGACTAATCCGCATAGACCACAGACAAGTCCGGTTGTTAACAACATTTATCCCTACAATGTCAACTTCATTGAGTTCTTTGGATCAATTCTTGTTCTTCTTTTCTCATATACTCCTTTCATGTCAGGAATCATGTCAAGCTCAGAGAAAAGTGTTTTTAGCGAGCCGGAGCTTGAGGCGGCACGTCTCGCCTCTAAATGACAGTTGGAGATAGCTCACCAAAGAAGGACGAAGTTCCGGCATGACAGAGATGTCGGTGCCGCACCAGCAGCATCCTGACTGAAGGCTCTAGCCAAGAAGCCCAGTGAGAAGGGCTAGGAGGTGGCTGGCCGAACCTCAAAGGACAGAAAAAGTCAAGAGAAGGGCAAGGGTCCTGCTAGACTCTCAGGCTCAATTGGGCCATTGAAGATGACTCCCCCAATGCATGACCATAATCATCGTCCCTCTGATGATGCTTTCACGGGCAAGGGGAGCAACAAAGCCAAGAAGTTGAGAAAGGTGAATGTGTATAGTCATAACAACATGGCAACGAATCCACAGTTTTGGAGCGACTTCCATTGTGACTATTACCAAGCCCTCCGCATGAAGACACATGTGGCCAAGAACCAATGGATTGATTGGGATTAGAAGGAAGGCAAGGGGAATGAGGCATTCCATCAAGTTATTGCGATAATTGACACACATGGTTTGAAAGACCTCATGGCCTTCAGATACGACTGGAACGATGAAGTCATAGTTCAGTTCTATTCCACATGCTACTTCTCCAAGTCAGAGCCCGGTGAAATCGCATGGATGACACATGGCAAACATACTCAATTGGATATGAATAATTTGCTAAGATGCTTGAGTTGGGTTAGTCCTTGAGTAACAAGCTTTATGTTCACAATGTCAAGGTTTTGGACAAGGGCGAGCTTCACTTCCTATATGACACCGACCATCCGTACAAGGCTGCTTCCACCAACTGCTTCAAGTTATTCTTTGTGTTCTGAATACGGTTCTGTCGGTACCTCATGTACCGGATACCCCTTGGGATTGCAAAGATCATAAGGAAACTCCATCTACTAGATTTGAAGACCTCTGAAGGCCCCACATGTTAGGTGTAACTGGACCTGCTTCCCCGACATGGTTAGTCCCAGGGCCGCCACGTGTATCATAAGACCGGAGCTATCGCCCACACATGGGAAAGCTCCGGCTAGATACCAGTACGGCATCCTCGGACCTAACCACGGATAGAGGGAAGCTCTGGTACCAACACGTGTCCAATAGCATCGGACCTACCCGTCCACGACGGTAAGCTCCGGAGCTGCCACGTGGCTGAACTGCCGGACCTTCCACTTCAACAATCAGGCTGGTCAACCCCCAACGGCTACGGACCTTCAAGGAGCAATCAAAGACTTCAAGACCCGATTAAGTGTCATTAATGCCATATTAATGACACACGATCGGATGGCCCTTAATACCGGTAACAGCACTGTTAAGGCCCGTTACCGGGCTATTAAGGGTAATTAACCTCATTAATTGTGTATCAAGCATGTGTAACCGCCAGGGCCACATGTCGGGTCAGGCTAACGGTATAATGACCACTCCTTGTACTATAAAAGGACTGTTCGACGATACATAAGGGACGGCTCCAGACCACTACTAGACTCTCTGACCTAGACGAGCTTCTTCTTCCGGAGCTTCTTCTAGACTCACATGCTTAATACAACACCAACAAACCCCGTGGAGTAGGGTATTACACTCAGGCGGCCCGAACCACATAAATCTCTGTGTCCACTGGTCATTCACCTTCTTGAATCTTTGCGCGCCCACTACCGAACTACAACTCCTCAATCTACCAACGGTAGTGTCGGGAGATCTGCCAAATCCAAACACCGACAGTTGGCGAGCCAGGTAGGGGCGCCCGAGATTTCAAGTATGGTGAACTCAACTGATGGATCATTCAACAACAATCCTGTTGTTCAACCCGCTGGGGGCAATCCCTCCAACATGCAGCAACTAGCAGGTGCCATGGCTCCAGCAGGAGTAATGCCACCACCGCCACCGCCTGCACCAGCACATCAAGATGGGCAGCGTGACGGTGCAGCGGCGTCGGTCACCGCATCGGCAAATAACAACAACCCTGAACACGCGCTCCATGCAGTGCGTGCTCTCCTTCAATGTCCACCACCTCCAGGTGCATCTCAGGGTGCAATGGAGCAGTGGAGGGCTGACGTGGAACATCTGGTTGCAGCAGCAGCCGACCGCATCAGCAACCAAGGTCCTCCCCCTTCGGGGCAGGCCCCATCGCAGTGTCGGACTGTGTCAGGCAGACTTGGTCCGCACGCTTCCCAAAACAGGAGGCGTGCTACATCTCAGCAAGTTACCTCGCTACCTTCCGGGGCGCGACGTACTCATACGGTAACCAGGCTTTCAACTCATGACCTCCGGGCGGAGCTTGATCGCCATTACCGTCAACAGGATGGCCGTGTCCATATCGAGCGTGCTCGCGAAAGGCGAGAGGCTCGAGACAGTCCTGCTCCCGAGGGAGTAGGAGGAGGTTGTTCTGCCCTGGCCATGCACCTACGCATGGTCAGATGGCCACAAAAGTTCCGGCCTCACCTGCCGGAGAAATTTGACGGGACTGTTAATCTCGTTGAGTTTCTCCAGATTTACTCCACCAAAATCCTTGCGGTCGGAGGTAACGAGGTCGTAATGGCCAACTACTTCCCAGTGGCCTTGACTGGGACCGCCAGGTCCTGGTTCATGAGCCTTCCTCACAACTCCATCAATAGTTGGGAGGAATTGTGCCAACAGTTCACCGCCAATTTCAGGAGTTCATACCCCTGACCAGGCACCGAACTGGACCTTTTTGCAGTTGTGCAGAAAGGAGGAGAATCCCTGAGCTCATTCATCCAGAGGTTCTCCCAGGTACGAAACACCATTCCTTCTATCTCCAGTGCCTCTGTTATCGTGACATTTAGACAGGGCATACGAGATAAGAAGATGCTGGAGAAGCTGGCGATCAAGGAGATCACCAGCATCATGGAGCTCTTCAGCTTGGCAGACAAGTGTGCCAAAGCTGTGGAGGGTCGAGAAATGCACTCCAAACCACCTCCGGAGGATGGTAAAAAATCCTCCAAAGGCGAAGCCACTACCTCCGGGAGTGGCAAAAAGAAGAAAAAGTCCAACGGCAAGAAGAAGCTGTCGGCCGGCACATCTACTACTGCAGCTGCTGCAGCTCCGGGTGGTCGGGGGCCACGCCCCGAGAAACGACCTCGGCCATCCTCTGAAGATGGTGGCAACTCCAAAGTGTGGTGTCCTATCCACAAGTCAAACAACCACAACTTGGAGGACTTTCGGGAGGTCCAAAACCTTGCCGAGCGCTACAACAAGCACCGGGAAGAAGTTCCTTTCCGTCAGCGGGAAGGAAAACAGAAGGTCGATGAAGCTCCGGCTGAAGAGGAGTTAGGCTTTCAGGACCAGAAAAAGGTCCTGAAGGCTGTTTACACCTCCGTCGACGATGACTCCGACATCTCCGACAATGAGCGTCGGAAGATCATGAACACCATCTTTGGTGGTTCATGGGACATCATCTCCCGCTGTGTCCTCAAGACCATGCGGCGGGACATGGCCTCAGTAGCTCCTACAGCTAGGGCGGAGCCTCATCAAAAGTGGATGGACACCACCATCACTTTTGATGCTTCGGACTGCGCTCGGAACATGATCGGAGCTGGTCAACTACCTTTAATGGTATCACCTACCATCAATAACATTCAACTCCACCATGTAATGATGGACGGAGGTTTGGGGATGAACCTCATAAGCTTCGAAGCTTTTGTCAAGCTTCAGCTCTGACCTTTGGACCTTCGCCCCTCTCGACCTTTCTCCGGAGTAGGTTCGGGGGCCATAACCCCACTCGGTGCCATTACTCTCCCCGTGACCTTCGGGGCTCAGGAGAATTATCGCACTGAGAAGTTGGTCTTTGACGTTGCTCAAATCAACTTACCTTTCAACGCCATTCTAGGCAGGCTCGCCTTCTACAGGTTCATGCTTGCTGCTCATTATGGCTACCTAGTGTTGAAGATGCCAACACCAGCTGGTGTTCTCCAAATCCGCAAAGACCGCACTGCCGGAGTGACTGCTCTGGAAGAACTTCATGCGCTTGCTACACCGCAAGAGGAAGAGTCCAGGCAGGAACAAACTCCGAAACCCCCGAGCATTCGTCAATGAGGCTCAACCTCTGCACCTCGCGTGCAACCAAGCAGCAACGCCGACATCCCCGTCAAAGTTGTCCAAATCGGTTCCGATGCCGCTCAGACCAGCCGTATATCGAGAGGTCTAAATGACAAATAGGAACTCACACTCATCACTTTCCTCCGGGCTAACGTTGACGTGTTTGCTTGGCAACCGTCGCAAATGCCTAGGATCCCTAGGGAAGTGATCGAGCATAATCTGAAGATCTATCCTGACGCTCGGCCTGTGCACCAGAAGCCTCGGAAGCAATCAGTAGAGCGACAAAACTTCATACGACAAGAAGTGAAGAAGTTGCTCAAAGCTGGATTCATCCGAGAAGTCTTCCATCCAAAATGGCTGGCAAACCCAGTCGTTGTACCCAAGGCCGGCGGGAAGCTTCGGATGTGTATCGACTACACAACACTGAATAAGGCATGCCCAAAATATCCATTCCCACTACCTAGAATAGATCAGATAGTGGATTCCACCTCCGGGTGTTAATTATTGTGTTTCCTAGACGCATATTCTGGGTACCATCAAATCAGAATGTCTAGGGAAGATGAAGAACATACTTCTTTTATCACAGTAGATGGATTTTATTGTTATACTGCCATACCACTTGGTCTCAAGAATGCAGACTCAACATTTGTACGAGCTATGTACAAAACCTTTGGAGAGCTCATCAGAGACGTAGTGGAAGTGTATGTTGATGACATCATCATCAAGATCAAAGACAAGGAGTCACTCCTTGACACTTTGCAAGCTGTCTTCGAAAAGTTGCGAGTCACTCGCACGAAGCTGAGCCAAGACAAGTGCGTCTTCGGGGTTAGCTCCGGAAAGCTTCTTGGTTTCCTGGTAAACCACCGGGGTATAGAGGCAAATCCGGCAAAGATTAAAGCCATTGAGGATATGCGGCCACCAGCCCGCATCAAGGACGTCCAGAAACTGACTGGATGTCCAGCCGCCCTCAGCCGGTTCATCTCAAGACTGGCGGAACGGGCGTTACCCTTCTTCAAGCTATTGAGGAAGTCCGGACCATTCTAGTGGTCTGAAGAAGCAGAAAAGGCGTTCCAGGAGCTAAAGCAGCTCCTCACCACTCTACCAACCTTGGTAGCTCTGAACCCTGGTGAGCCCTTACTGCTTTACATTTCAGCAACCCACGAGGTTGTCAGCATGGTCTTGGTTGCAGAGAGACCAGAACCATCCCAAGCTCAGGAGTCCAGACCCCTCCGGGAGGGTCCGGAGGTTCCTGAAGGTGAGTCTAGGTCCTAGCCCCCAGACTTGGATCTACAGGGAGTTATTCCATAAGATCTAGACCCCTCCGGGAGGGTCCGGGTCGCTCCAGTAGAAGCTTCGGGTTCCTCCAGCAAGGACCCGGAGGTCCCCGAAGCAGATCTGGACCCCTCCAGGAGGGTCCAGGTCGATATGGAGGAAGCTTCGGGCCCCTTCGAGAGGGTCCGAACAGTCCAACGCCCAGTGTACTTCATCAGTGAAGTACTACATGATGCCAAGACTAGTTACCTAGAGGTACACAAGCTGCTCTACACAGTTCTCATCGCCTCTAGGAAGCTTCGCCATTACTTCCAAGCTCACAAGATCTCAGTGGTGACCTCTTATCCACTGCGTGCGATCTTGCATAATCCCAACTCTACTGGGAATATTGCAAAGTGGGCAGCGGAATTGGCCGAATTCGATCTTGAATTCGTCCCAAGACAAGCGATCAAGAGTCAAGCATTGGCAAACTTCGTGGCGGAATGGACCCCCTCTCCATCAAACCCTGGGGGCCCTAGTGAGCAGAAGCCGGAACTCAAGGCTCTGGTCTTTACCGAGCCTCACTGGACCCTCTACTTTGACGGCTCCATGCAAAAGCAGGGGGCCAGAGCTGGAGTCCTGATCCTCACTCCAACCGGGGAGAAGGTAAAATACATGGTCCACCTTGACTTCAAGGCGACCAACAACATGGCGGAGTATGAAGCACTCATTTACAGACTAAAGGTGGCACTATCATATGGTGTCAAGCAGCTGTTGGTCAAGGGAGATTCGCAGCTCATCATTAAACAGGTGAAGGGTGAATGCTCCTGTAACAATCCTCAACTAGTTGCTTATCTCCTTGAAGTCCAGAGGCTTCAGAAGGACTTCGAAGTCCTGGACCTCCGCCATGTCCAGCGTGTCCATAACACTGAAGCTGATGAACTCTCGACGAAAGCGTCAACCAGAGCTCTGGATCCTAACGGAACTTTCGTCCGGAGGTTGTCAAAACCCACAGCTCAGCCTGCCGAACTGAGTGAAGGGGGCGAGACCAGCATCCTGAAGCTGGCGGTCCCGATGGCCCTGTTACCATGGCAGCCATCAAGGGTCGTAGGTGCTGCCGGAAGCTCCGAGCAACCCAGCACGCAAGACTCAAATGCTCAAGCTAGCTCCGATGCATGGATCTCGGAGATTCGGAGCTACTTAAAAGACAATATCCTTCATGACGATGATGTATCCGCTGACCGGATAGTCAGATTGGCTAAAAGATACACGTTGGTAGAAGGGGATCTCTACCGGCGCGGTGCCAACGGCGTCCTAATGCGGTGCATCACAAGGGAAGAAGGTTGTGAGCTCCTCGCAGAAATCCATGGAGGCGAGTGTGGGAACCACGCATCTTCCCGCACGCTGGTCGGTAAAACCTTCCGGCGTGGCTTCTACTGGCCTACAGCGCTCCAGGATGCAATTGAGCTAGTGAAGAAATGTGAAGCATGCCAGTTCCATGCAAAGCAAATTCACACACTGGCTCAGCCTCTACAAATGATACCTCCTACATGGCCTTTTGCTGTGTGGGGGATGGACATCTTGGGACCTTTCCCAAGAGCCGTCGGAGGTTACAAGTTCCTGTATGTTGCCATTGACAAGTTCACCAAATGGTTGGAAGCAACTCCAGTTGTGACAATAAACAAGCAATCAGCTATCAACTTCTTGCAGTCCATCGTATGCAGATTCGGAGTCCCGAACAAAATCATAACAGATAATGGGACCCAATTTGCAAGCTCTGCTTTCCAAGGATATTGTGAAGACCTCAACATCCAAGTCAGCTACGCCTCTGTAGCTCACCCGGCAAGCAATGGCCAAGCCAAGAGAGCAAATGCAGAAATAATGAAAGGACTCAAGAAGCGCACATATGAGCGCCTGAAAAAACATGGAGCCAACTGGATCGAAGAGCTTCCGCCCACTCTATGGGCCAACAGGACAACTCCAAACCGGTCAATTGGAGAGACACCCTTCTTCCTGGTGTACGGAGCTGAAGCAGTCCTTCCTCCGGAAATCACCTTGGGGTCGCTCCGGGTCTGGCCCTCCGACGAAGCCACGCAGGACCAACTCCGGCGTGAAGACCTTGACCTCCTTGAAGAGGGAAGGTGTCGAGCAGCTGTTCGGAATGCCCGATACCACCAAGCTCTTCGGCGCTATCACCAACGGCATGTACACAACCAACAGCTCGAGGAAGGCGATCTGGTGCTACAGAGAATACAATCCAGAGAAGGGTTAAACAAACTCTCCCCCAGCTGGGAGGGACCCTTCCGAGTGATCAAAGTATTCCGTATCGGATGCATTCGCTTGGCAATCGAGGATGGGACACCTATCCCAAATCCTTGGAACATTAAGCACCTCCGTAAGTTCTACGCTTAATATCACGAACGTGAGTCTGTAATTACATGTGATGTATGTTATAGAGTCATTGTACAGAGTCGGGTAGCTCCTCTGGGAGGGCAGCCGGACCTACTCCGTTAGGTCCGCAACGTCCATGCAACACTTGTCACAGTCTCAGAACTAAAAGTGCAGCTAGCTACCTTGGGTCAAACGAGAAAGAAACACACTTAGCTTGGTTACGTACCCTAAGAGTGTACTTGTTTCCCCTGTACCCCAGACCTATAATGAAAGACATCATTGTGTGAAAACAGACTCCACGTGCATTTACTTTGTACAGGCTCAATATTTTTTATTTTTCTCTTTCTTGTCTATAACAAAGTTGTGCAGTTCTTAAGAAACTTTAGCTCGACCAGTTCATGTACAATTCGAGTTGCATTGTCTATCCTTCCGGGTTCAAACATTGTTGATGGTCTACTCGTCTGAATGCCGTCAAGCCAATCTAGGGCCGGAGTGTGCTATTGACTTAGCCTAGTCATGCACCCTAAGTACGCCACTCTACCTACACCCCGGCAGGATGTAGTAAGGCGAGTCCAGAAATGATCGGACCTGAAGGAAACAAGATGACGCTCTTGATTGTATTTATAATTGTGTTTGACCTAAAACTTTCTCAGGAATTGTAAGCTGCAATGAAGTTATAGATAGGAAACGGATTTTACAGTTTTTCTTGACTTCAGTGTGCAGGAAAAATAAGTATTTCATGATGATGGTGAATGAAGCCAGAGCTGCCAAAGCTTCGACATCCTCTAGGCGGCTTATGGTCAATGTTCAAACATTGACATTGAGCATCGCTGGAGATACTCAGCTCCGGTAAAACTAGGGGGCAAGCCGTCAACATGAAGAAAAGATGGTGGAAAGACTCTGTAGAGGAGCCTGCTGTGATACACCACGTGTCGACAGAGGTCACTGCCGGAGCTACCAAGCTCCGACACCCCAGTGGGCTAACCGTTGATGCTTTACGCGTTGATGGAGACTACTGCTGGAGCTACTAAGCTCCGACAATGGTCAAGGCCGGAGCCACTAAGCTCCGACAGCCTTAGGGGGCCTACACTATCGAAGACTTCAGACCTACATTCTACAAGTTCGAAGCATGTAAGTCTTCAACTGTTACATCCTCTTGGTACATGTTCACAATAAAATTGTGTACATCTACCAGGGGGCCAAATGAGACAAGATGTTGTAGACAAAAAATGAAATTCATAAAAAAATTTGGATTTCATCTGGAGACAAGAGATTACAAAATTGGAGAAGAAGAAGAGAGAATACAAGCGGGAGCTATAGAGAGATGGTCCTAGACCCTATGGAAGAAATGGGCGACCTTCAGGGACACCTCCGACACGCTGGCTTGGGCGGCTTCACCCTCTCCTTCGATGGGGCCTTCAAGCACCAGGTCCAGAGGGAATCGAGGGTCCCGACTGGTGTAGCACGTCAGCACGAACTATGTGACGTTCTTCGCCTGGGACTGTCCCTCAGTTTCCAATTGGTCTGCGATGACATCGCCCATCTTGGTGAGCTTGTTGCCTTCTGAACCCAGCGCCTCCAATGCTTGGTTCAGCTCCGGCTCCGGATCATCCGAACGCACGGGACTAAAGCTCATTGGCGTCAGCGCGTCAATGGCCTTGCCGAGGAAGTCCCAAACTTGTTGGGACTCCGCAACCCTTGCGCTACACATCTCCACCAAGGATCTTTTGGCCACCGCAAGCTTCAAGCTCTCCCGAGCAAGATGCTCCACCTCTTTGGCATTCTGCTAAATCTTTTCAGCAACCTGCCTTTCGAGTTTGCTGAGCTCTTCCTCCCGGAGGTGGATCTCATTTCGGCGGTTGACCAGATCCTTCTCTCGGCCCCGCACTTTCTTCTCCCTGGCGGCGATGGCATTCTCCTGCTTGTAGATATCTTGCCCTCGCTCCCAGGCCTTCTTCTCCTCCTCCTCGCAACGCTCCTCCAATTTCTTGGTGCGTTCTTCGAGGCTATTGTCAGCCAGAGTTGTCTTTTGGACAAGCTCTTCCTCCCTCTTCACGAGGTCGTCCCGCAACTCCAGGAATTTTGGCTCTTCATCTTCGAGCCTTCTCTCTCGCGCTTCAAGAGCCTCCTGGCGCTTGACGAGACTATCGTGGATGGCGGCAAGCCTTTCCTGGCAGTCATCTGTTGCACTATTTGCAGCCTTGGCCTGCTCATAGATGGCCCAGGACTGGTTGTCGAGGGATCGCGGCATGCTTTCCCTCTCATCCAATAGCTTACCCCAGTACTCCACGCGGACCTTCTCCCTCTGTACCCACTCCTTATCGTCAGCCAGCCTCGACTGCGCCAGCTTGGTCTCGAAATGGAGTCGGTTGCGCCACCTCCTAAGGGTTTGGCGCTCCTCTTCGAGGGCCTTTCTGTCGTGGTAGAAAGCCAGGTGGACCTGGCGAAGACTGGAGCAGGCGTTGTCAATAGACAACGATAGGGGGATCAGGTCCGAACCTGCCGGGGTCCTCTCCACTGTCTCCAGCGGGTCTTCAGTGACAAAAATTGGGTCCCACTCTACAAGAGCAGTCCCCTGAGCTTCCACGGCACTAGGGCCGTCCTCTGGGATAGCCTCGACCGTCGCCGAGGAAGGTCCAGCAACAGAAGTTTTGACCTCCAGAATTGACTCCGAAGGTCCCACCGCCAAGTCATCAACAACTGGCCCCTCAGGCGGGGGGCCAGAAGCTTCATCTTGGCACCCTGGCTCAGCAGCGGGCGCCTCCGGGATCACCACTTCCGGAACAGGTGTTGAAGGTCCAGTCGAAGTAGGAGCTACCTCCGGCTCCAGCGTAGGCGCCTCCTCCGCCGCTGGCTCAGGTGCTGGCGCTTCGACCATCATGGGCTCAGGCACTGGCGCTTCGACCACCATAGGCTCAGGCACCAACATCTCCGCAGCAACTGGCTCGGATGCCAGAACCTCTTCAACAACTGGCTCTACAGCCGGAACTTCTGCAGCAACTAGCTCTATCGCCGGAGCTTCCTCAGCAACCGGCTCAAGTGTCGGAGCTTCATCAACACCCGGCTCTACCACCGGGACCTCATCAACCACCGGCTCGACTGTCGGGGCTTCAACAACATCTGGCTCTAGGGCCAGAATCATAGCTACCTCTGGCTCTGCGGACGGAGCATCTAACATCTCAGCATCCAAGCCTGAAGCTTCAACCTCCGGGGCTGGTGCTGCTGGTACATCTTCATTCCCGTGGTCCGGAGCTACCAAGAGAGCTTTTGGGGATAAGTTGAGGTCCAATACCACGACAGCCAGCGCTGGGGCTGCCGCAACCTCAGCCACCTCTTGGGGCGACGCTGGAATTGGAGCCGGAGCTTCAGCCTGCATAGCCTCAACTGCTGCTGCAGGGACCGAAGCTTCAACCCTTTTCTTAGGAACGCTGTGGTTGAAGGATGAATAAACTCAAAATACAGACATAACAATAAAACAACTGGCTGAGGTAAAAAAGCAAAAATTACCTCGGAAGGCTTCCGCACCAGTTAGCACGGAACCTCTTCTCCGGACGCTCTGGACTCGCCCCAGCCGACACTGGTGTGGTAGTCCCGGAGGGTCCCCTGGAGCTTGCTGCTGCTATCGGCGTTGCCCTGGTCGAGGTCCCCCTCGGCCGGGAAGGACCTCCGAACCCAGAGCCCTCAGCTGGCCCTGGTACTGGAGTCATATGGCTAGAGCTAGCACCACGGGAATATGCCGTTGCTAGAGTAGATGTCGCCGTTGTAGACCTCCCCCTCCGGGGAGAAGGAGCCGCCGCGAAATAATCAGGCTTGACGGACCTTCTGTCGGCATGCTTCCTCTTATGGCTCGAGGGCTTGGCCAACTCCTTGCCCTTGCCTACAACTTCAGTTCTTGGCTTTGGGGCGGGAACGGAGCCGCCTTCAGGAGCTTCAGAGATCGCCAACCCGGTGATCGAACGCCTCTCAACGACACCAAGGTCGTCAAGCACTGGCTTCGTCCACTGGAGCTCCCTACTGAACTCTACCTCCATGTTCAGAGGGAGGAAAGCTGCCGGCGGAGCTAAGTCGTCACCCTCGACATCGATGCCGTGCTGGAACTTCTTGAGGTGGAACTCCAAAGTTGCACCCTCCATGTTGGACTTCAAACCGATCTCGATCCGGTCGTCGTCCAACATACTGTTGAGGGCCCAAGCAAGCTTCTCCCTCTTCTTTAGCGGATCCCACCTGTTGGTCAGGAAGTTGCAAAAAACCGCGTGAGGAGTCACCCCTCCTTCCACGCAATGGTGGATCCTGGTCAGAGCAGGGTTGAAGGCATCCGATAACACCAGAGCTTCACTCCAAACTGCAGTGTCGATGTTGGGGAGGCCTTCCGGCAGCTCCAGCTTCTCGTGCTCCTCCACCCTGATGACAATCCAATCCTTCTTCCAGTCGTCCCACTTCCCAGAAGGGAACGACCGCAAGTACTTGTACGGGCACTTCTTGCGCTTCACAAAGTAGTAGAAGCCAAGGTACTCGTCACTCCTGCCCGTAATTTGCACAATGAAGAAGGTGCGGAAGAGCTCAATGCAGGGGGAAATGCCCACCCACATCTCGCAGAAGTGGACAAAGATTGACACCAGGAGAATGGAGTGGGGGCCAAGGTGGTGCAGCTGCAGACCATAGAAGTCTAGAAACATCAAGAAGAAAGAGGAGAAAGGTGGGATCAGCCCCACCATGGCGTATGCGGAGAAGTACACCATGTTGCCGGCGTGTTCTTTCTCGAACGGAAGCTTGCCGGTGCATACCAAGTGGTTGAAGAAGTCAGGGGACCATCCCATGAGGACCCGGACCTTCTTCAAATCATCATCGGTCTTCAGTCGGCTCTGGCGGAGACCCAACTCCATCGCGGCACAGCGAGGCAAAAGAGGAAAAGCAAGCAAAAGTTTGGAAGGTTTGAGTGCAAGTTCGAATGAAAGGCGTAAAGAACCCCAAAAAGTGCGTGCTTTCCTTCTTAAGTAAGCCCCCGCAACGCTTGGATGGAAACCGCAGAGGAGATGACGATACCAGTCAAAAACTTCACCCTGCCAATGACAAGGGGGCCCGGGGCCACCCCGACGATCAAGTCGAGGTTCTTACCCCAAGCGAACGGTTGTCATCATGAAAGTCGGGAAACCCGAAGGCAGCGGCCTGACAGGGCGCGCAGAACCGATACGATTTTTGTATCGAGAACCAGCGACCTTCAATTGTGTGAGATCCGCATGCTGAGATCTCACCTGCTGCATCCAGGATATGCCACGCGACGGAGGTTTAACTGCGAACTATCGCCAACAGCACGTC
This sequence comes from Tuctoria greenei, assembly GCA_036927565.1. Taxonomy (NCBI): domain Eukaryota; kingdom Viridiplantae; phylum Streptophyta; class Magnoliopsida; order Poales; family Poaceae; genus Tuctoria; species Tuctoria greenei. The sequence goes on along the minus strand of JAYESD010000001.1, from coordinate 281,869,069 downwards.
CGAAGACCCTTGAAGACACGGCTCGAAAACTGAAGAATGGACCCACCTTCGGCAGAATGACTTCATCCAAAAGGTCTCTCCCAAAGGTGGGCCCAGGGGGCCACTGTCGATACCTTGTGTACCGGATACCCCTTGGGATTGCAAAGATCACAAGGAAACTCTATCTACCAGATTTGAAGACCTCTGAAGGCCCCACATGTCAGGTGTAACCGGACCTGCTTCCCCGGCATGGTTAGTCCCAGGGCCGCCACGTGTATCATAACACCGGAGCTATCGCCCACACATGGGAAAGCTCCGGCTAGATACTAGTATGGCATCCCCGAACCTAACCTAGACAGAGGGAAGCTCTGGTGCTGACACGTGTCCAACAGCACCGGACCTACCCGTCCACGACGGTAAGCTCCGTAGCTGCCACGTGGCTGAACCGCTGGACCTTCAACTTCAACAATCAGGCTGGTGGACCCCCCAACGGCTACGGACCTTCAAGGAGCAATCAAAGACTTTAAGACCCGATTAAGTGTCATTAATGCCATATTAATGACACACGATCGGATGGCCCTTAATACCGGTAACAACACTGTTAAGGCCCCTTACCGGCCTATTAAGGGTTATTAACCTCATTAATTGTGTATCAAGCATGTGTAACCGCCAGGGCCACATGTCGGGCCAGGCTAACGGTGTAACGACCAGCCCTTGTACTATAAAAGGACTGGTCGACGATACACAAGGGACAGCTCCACACCACTACTGGACTCCCTGACCTAGACGAGCTTCTTCTTTCGGAGCTTCTTCTAGACTCACACGCTGTAAGGATCGAATGCCCAAGAGGGGGGTGAATTGGGCTTATTTAAAAAATCTAAGCAATAAAACATAATTCCTAAAAGCCCAATTCCCTACGCAAACTATCTATGCATTCAAGTAAATAGGAACTTTGCGGAATGTAAAATGCATAAACGTAAGGGAAAGGAGGAGGATGCAAACTCTCGAGGAGACACGAGGATTTATCCCGTGGTTCGGCAAGATCATCAAGATCTTCCTACATCCACGTTGGGGCACCCACCAAAGGGTTTTGCCACACCCAAGTCACCGAGACGAAGGAACTTCACTATTCCTCTCCGTTTGCCAACCTCGACAAGGTGGAGCTCAAGCCTTGTACAACTTCGACCCTCCGAGCTTCCACAAACACCTTGGCAAGCTCCGGAAGTCTCCTCACAGTTACAAACACCAAGGGCACTCCCTTGAGGCTCTCACTATCCTAGAGAGTCCACTCACCCAGAATGGAGGCACACAAGCTCTCTCTCTAGCTAGTTCTAGCCTAACTCTTTGTGTACAGGTGATCGAAATGATGTGAAAGTGATTGCTCTTGGTCTTGAACACTTGTGGATGTGTTGATAGTGTCTGGTGATCAAGACTTTGCGAAATGACAGGATTAGGGGGTATTTATAGCCAGCCTCCCCGAAATAGCCGTTGGAAAAGTAGGCTGACAGAACTTTACTGTGAACACCGGATGATCCGATGTCTCCCCTTTAGTTATCATCGGTCAAGTTTACTTTAGCTGACGTCATTGTGTCAGATATGACCGTTGTTAGACCGATGTTGCACTTGTCTTCTCATCAGATGATCCGATGGCTCTTCCTCCAGAATTGACTCAAACTTGATGCTTACTGGAGTGATTGACCGATGTGTATACTTCTGTACATCGGATGATTCGGTGCTACACTTGGTCCAAGGATATTGCAAACTGTACTGATGGACCGATGTAGTTGAGTCCTTAACATCGGATGATCCGGTGAGTGCTTTGTTCTGAGGTCTTCTTCTTCTGTTGAACCAACTCGACCGATGTGTTGTTCTCAGAAATCATCGGTTGATCCGGTGAGTTGATTTTGTTTGCTTTGAGTTGTTTCTAAGTGATTCTTTTGTGTCTTGCTCGATTGACCTCTTAGACTTTTGTTGGAAATGTACTTCTGATGGTTGTCAAGCATTAAGTGTCATCAATTGTGGTTGAATGTCTTTGACATAAGAGCTTTCACTTCTTGTCTTCATATCACTGATTTGATTTCATAAAGTGATTGTATATGGGTCTCCAATGACATATAGATTTCATTTGATTGAGTGATTATGGACCTTGCATTCACAAATTCATTAGTAAAATCCAATGGTTGTCATTAATCACCGAAACCGTACCTCATGGGGGCCTAGATGCTTTCAATCTCCCCCTTTTTGGTGATTGATGACAACACAACAATTAAAGCACAATAGTAATAAATTTGATAGTATGAAACTTAAGAGGATATGCAATGAATACAAGATTATTACACTTACAAATTTGAACGCTCAATCAAAGAATAACTCAAGTGAATAAGTGATCATAAGATAGGCACCAAGTAAGATCAATCGATTAATAACATAAGAGTACTCAATAAACACCAAATGAGTAGCAAAAGCACCAAATTACAAAAGATAAGCATCGAAATACAAAAGATAAGCACCAAATTACAAAAGATAAAGAAACAGACTCCCCTTGAGACTAAGCTACTCTCTAAACAACCTTCCCCCTGACTCTCTAACTCTTCTCCCCCTTTGGCATCAAGACACCAAAAAGGGATCCGAGTGCCTAAGGACCCTGAGTACTAGGCGTGATGACGAACTGGTCACCGTCAGGAGAGCTGTCGTCGGAGCTGCTGCCTGGAGTAGTGGTGGAAGGAGCTGTCGGAGCCGTAGAAGCCGTCGTCGGTGCCTGCTGGGTAGGATCTGCTGGAACAGGGGCACTGACAACAGATGCCGGCGTCTGCTGGAACAGCGTCGTCGCCGGCAGGGGAGAGTGAATCGGTGCGCCGGGAGCCAGCTGTGGAGACATGCTGAACGAAGGGATCGGCGTAGTCGGCACGGAGCGGTAGCTGGAGCAAGGACTGGTGGATGTGGAGCAACTCCTGGCAGCTGTGACGGGAGGGCAATCCCGGTCTGGGTGTAGAGGTTGGTGATCAACCCCAGGATGCCCATCATCGCCTGCTGCGTCTGCTGCTACTGGTCGAGGGAGCGCTGGTGCATTTGGTCTATGAGCCCCGTCAGCCTATCAGTGTCCTCACGCCTCTCACGGGTGATCTGGCGCTGCATCTCCTGCTGCTGCTGCTGGAGCTCCAGAAGTCGTGCGGCCTGCTCCACTTGGGCCTGCTCAGCTGCAAGCCGGTCCAAGCGCTGCTGCTCAACCATCTGCTGAAGGAGAGATGTGAGCTCGGACGACTGAGAAACCTGTGCCTCTGAGACGGGAGGTGGAGAAGGGGGTGGCACTGTAGAGCCTCCAGCCTCCGCGTCGTGCTGCCTGGGTGAGGGAGGAGGAGGGAAGTACTCCTCGACACTGTCATCTGTGTCGCTCTCGGACCATATGTGCTGCAAGTCCTCACCCTGAGCCTCTGCCTCATCTAGCCTCTCATCCTCCTTCTCCAGATCCGACCAGTCCTCCTCGGATAGTCGAGCTCGTACCTGACGCTCGACTGGACGGCCAAGGCGGCGGTCTCCAGGAGCTGGAGCTCGATAGTGACTGAACCGGGTGACACTCTCGTCAGTGAGACGGTCACGCACGGCAGACTCCTCAGGAACCATCATAGAGAGCAGGTAGCTGATCCAGTGTCCATATACAAGCTGCCTCATCATGCCCACTCCGTCGGTGATCACATCCTCCATCTCGCATATGAGGACGTCTACAATATCGAACTCCATCCCGTTCATGATGTAGAACAGGAGAGTCTGCTGCAGGCTGGTGAACTCCTCTAAGTAACCGAACCTCGACAAGAGTGTGCGGTGCAATGCAAGGTGCACTGTGCGCGCAGCTGGAGTCAACAATGCCAGTACCCTCGACTGGTCTGGAGAGAAAGTCGGTCCAAACAAAGAGCGGATCTCCTCCAGTGGTGGTGCCACTCCTCCAGTGAGCGGCCTCCTCGGCGGGTCTGCCTGACCATATACTCTCTCATGCACGCAGGTGTCGTGCAGGTCCACTCCTAGCAGTTGTGCTAGTGTCTGCCTCGTCAAGTGATAGTGTTGGCCCATGAACATGAAGTCAATCGACCTGCGGCCCTCAGAGACGTATAGGGTAGCGTAGAACACGCGTACCCAATCCTCCACATAAGCACTCCTTTCATAGGACATCAGGTGCACCATCCCTCTGTACCTCTCAAAGTAGGGTCGTATCTCCGTCTCTACTGCCAGGGCAAGCTGATGCCAATCCAGAAAGTTGTGCTGGAATAGCTTGTGGCCGTGGCGTCTGTAGGTCTCGTAGAGTGATGCCTATGACACAGTCCAGAAACGACTATCCACCAGGGCCTCTCTGGGCTGCGAGTACCACTCCTCAAGCAACACACTCCATCTGAGTCTTCGGAGCTGCTTAGCCTTCATCTTCCGGTAATCTGTCAAATGGACACCTTCACCAATGTGGACGGTGGTGTCCATCTCGTAGATAGCTCTCCGGGCCTCCCTATCCTCACAACGATCGGCAGTCGTCGGTCTAGGACGTGGTGCTCCCACGGGAGGACCCCCACGGGTCCGGGCTGAGCGCCGGCAGACGAGTGGCTCTTCCGGCTCTTCTTCGGCCTCAGACTCATTGATCACGGGAGGCTGCCTCAGACGAGCCTCACGGATCCTCAAAGATCCTCCTCAGCCAATCTCTCGCTCCTCGGCGGCGCGAGCGGCCATCAACGCCTTTTTCTCCTCCTTGGAGAGCTTCTGCTTCTTCGCGGCCAGCTCCGCAATGGCCTTGCCCTTGTTCTTCTTGTCGCGGGCCATTGCAATGAGGCAATGCGCGTGAACAAAGTTGACGATGCACGGAACGGCGACACGAAGGTTGACGCGGTCGGGAAACCCTAACGGCGACGAGGGGACGGCGACCGTAGAGGGTGGCACACGTTGATGGTGGAGAGGGCGGTGTGTGCGTGGGGCGGCTGTGGTGGTGGAGAGAGGAGGTGGCGGCGCTTGGGTGGCGGTGGTTCTGCGGATGGCGGCGGCGGCGCGGTTGATGGGAGCGGGTGGCGGCAGCGGCTGCTCTAGACGGTGGCGGTGTGGTGCAGCAGCGCCGGAGGGCGGCGACGACGGTCGGAGACGGTAGTGGCGGCCGGAGGGCGGCGACGGCGGTGGCAGTCGGCGGTGGTGCAACGGCGGCGGTGGAAGGTGAGGTGCGGGCGACGAGATCGGGGAGAGAGAAGACCGGGAGGTGAGACGGCGTTTAAATAGTGGGTCCCAAACCCTAGCCGTAAATTTAACACCGGATGGACCGATGTTGAACGATAGAATCATCGATCGAATGGCACAGTAAGGGTATTCAAAAAGGTGTCGTTGACACCGGATGGACCGACGTGCAAAGAGATAGCATCGGTCGAATTCAGCACAGTTCCGGAAAAGTGAACACCGGATTGACCGATGTTTTTCCAAATGAACGCGTCGGATGATTTGAGATACTGACTGAACTGGCCCTTGGCTTTTGAACACCAACTGATCCGATGAAGGTATGACCTAAGCATCGGATAATCCGATGACTACAAAACAGCAACATCCCATATATGTCCTTTGACCAAACAAACAAACAATGAGAAACACATGTCTTAGAACTTTTTGGGCAACCCCTCACCCCTCAAAAAGCCAATATGCCAATAACTTGGCTAATCCTTAAAGCAAATGGAACACCGAGAAAAATAGGGAGGAAAACATCCAAATAAAATGTAAGGCCCATGCTTTGTGAGCTAGAGTATGAAGACTTCTATCTCTTTAAAGCATGTTCCTCTAGGCATTAACGCACCTAAAGTTTTGTTCTTTCCACCACATATGAGTTGAGATATTGCATTTCAAACAAGTCTCTTTCTCATGAGGTGGGTTCCCCTTTGTGACAATCTACCGTATGCAATGCCAAACAATTTATAATGCAAGAGATTTAAATATGAGTGCAAGTCTATATGGCAGGCATCATGCAAGACATAAAGTAAATCTATCTTGCCAAGTTTGAACCTTTCAAAGGCTTCTTCAGAGAGAGCCACTCTCCAAGCCTTGGGGAAATCCAAAAGAACCTCCATCCCAAGCTGACCCTTGCTCACCCCTATCCTTTGAAAGTTAGACAAGACCTATATGATATGCATTCTTACATGATCATGGCAACTTACATGATGTTTGATGCATCTAGCACATTTAATTCACTTCTTAGCCTAGAAAAAGTTTTCTCATCAAGTGGTTTAGTGAAGATATCCGCCAATTGTTCTTCGGACCTAACACCTCGCAATGAGATGTCTCCCTTAGCTTCATGGTCCCTTAATAAATGATGGCGAATATCAATGTGCTTAGTGCGGGAGTGTTGAATAGGGTTTTTAGCTATCTTAACCGCACTTTCATTGTCACAAAGGAGAGGCACACAACCAAGTTTAATACCAAAGTCCAAAATGGTTTGCTTCATATAAAGAATTTGGGCACAACATGCATCGGCCGCAATATATTCCGCTTCCGCCGTGGACAAGGCGACGGAATTTTGCTTCTTGCTAGACCAAGAAACTAGGGAACGCCCAAGCAAGTGGCACCCACCGGAGGTACTCTTGCGATCCACGCAGCATCCGGCAAAGTCCAAATCCGAGTGTCCCAAGAGATGAAATTTTGCACCTTTAGGGTACCACAAGCCCACACTAGGGGTATGCTTAAGATACTGAAGTATCCTAAAGACCGCCTACCTATGCGATTCTTTAGGTGCCGCTTGAAAGCGAGCACACAAGCATACACTAAACATGATATTGGTCCTAGATGCGGTAAGATAAAGCAATGAACCAATCATAGAACAGTAGTTAGATTGATCAATAGGTTTACCGTCCTTATCCGCGTCGAGATGACAATTTGTTGCCATTGGGGTGCTTCTTGAGCTATAATCTCCCATCTCAAATTTCTTCAAGAGGTCCTTGGTGTACTTCTCTTGATAGACGAAGGTCCCCTCTTGAAGTTGCTTGATTTGAAATCCAAGGAAGAAGTTGAGCTCTCCAATCATTGACATCTCGAATTCCCTAGACATCATTTTGCCAAACTCATGGCTAAGAGCTTCGTTAGTTGAACCAAAAATAATATCATCAACATAAATTTGACAAATAAACAAATCTCCGTTGATGTCTTTGGTGAAGAGTGTTGTGTCCACCCTCCCGATCTTGAATCCTTGCATGATAAGGAAATCCCGTAGTCGTTCATACCATGCCCTAGGTGCTTGCTTGAGCCCGTAGAGCGCCTTGTGCAACCTATACACATGATTAGGATTCCTCGGATCTTCAAACCCGGGAGGTTGTTCAACATAAACAAGCTCGTTAATGTAACCATTAAGAAAGGCACTTTTCACATCCATTTGATAAAGCCTAATATTATGATGTGAAGCAAAAGCAAGGAGTATACAGATGGCTTCTAGCCGGGCGACCGGAGCAAATGTCTCCCCAAAGTCTAGTCCTTCAACTTGCGAGAATCCTTTGGCCACAAGTCTTGCCTTGTTGCGGACCACAACGCCATTCTCGTCTTGTTTGTTGTGGTACACCCACTTTGTTCCGATGACGTTCTTGTCCTTGGGTCGCTCCTCCAACACCCAAACTTCATTGCGGATGAAGTTGTTAAGTTCTTCTTGCATGGCCATCACCCAATTTGGATCTTGGAGTGCTTCCTCAATGTGAGTGGGTTCTACACATGAAACAAACGAGTAGTGCTCACAAAATGAAGCGAAATGGAGAGAACGTGTACTTACACCCCTTGACGGACTTCCAATGATTTGGTCCATCGGATGCGCCTTGGAGATACGTCCATGCCTCATAAGTGGTTGTGAAGCACTTGGCGATGGTGATGCGTGTTGCTCCTCTTGTGGTTGGACTTGATCATGGACTTCTTCTTCTTCTTCTTGATGTTGTTGGGCTTGTGAGTCTTGAGTCGGCAATGGATCATCCTTCTCTTCTTCATCAACTTGAGGTGCCATAGAGGTGTTGTTGTTGGAACTTGAAGCTCCCCCTTGATCATGGCTCTCCTCAACTTCAGGCTTGATGTCTCCAATGGTCATGTTCTTCATGGCTTCTGGTAGAGGCTCATCATCTATTTCATCATGACCAAAACTCTCCTCTTGGGAGCCATTAGATTCATCAAACTCAACATCACAAATTTCCTCAACTAAACCGGAGGTTTGGTTGAATACTCGATATGCTTTTGAGTTTGATGCATAACCAAGAAATATACCAACATCACATCTTCTTTCAAACTTACCGAGCCTTTTCTTGCGGTAGATGTAGCACTTGCATCCAAAGACTCGAAAGTAGGAGATGTTGGGCTTTCTCCCAATGAGAAGCTCGTACGGGGTCTTTTGAATTAGTCGATGGAGATAGACCCTATTTGCCGCATGACACGTCGTGTTGATTGCTTCGGCCCAAAACTTCTCCGACATGCCGTAGTCATCAAGCATTGCTCTCACAAGAGTGATGAGTGTCTTGTTCTTCCTTTCAACGAGACTGTTTTGTTGAGGGGTGTATGTGGCCGAAAACTCATGCTTCACGCCTTCATGGTCACACCACTCCCCAATGTTGTAGTTCTTGAATTTGGTGCCGTTGTCACTCCGGACCTTGATGATGGGAAGTTGAAATTCCCTTTGAGCGCAGTTGGCGAAGGTCTTGAACACTTCCGGAGTTTCACTCTTGTCACCTAGAAATAGAGTCCAAGCATAGCGAGAGTATTCATCAACTATAACAAGACAATAGAGGTTACCGCCAAGGCTTTGATATGTGGACGGTCCGAAGAGGTCCATGTGGAGTAGCTCAAGTGGCTTGGAGGTTGACACCATGTCTTCATTGGGTGGTGTGAAGCAACTTGCTTCCCGTCTTAACAAGCGCTACAAAGCTTGTTCTTCTCAAATGTAACATCCTTCGCGCCGATCACTATCCCAAGCTTGAATGACTTCTTGAGTTTGCTCATCCCAATGTGCGCTATGCATCGGTGCCATAGCCATCCCAAACTTGTCTTAGTGAAAAGGCAAGTGGTCAAGCTAGCATTCTTGTTGGAGAAGTCTACGAGGTAGAGATGTCCATGCCGAAATCCTTTGAAGACTATGTCTTGGCTTGTTTCACTACTCACAACAACATCATTTTTGCTAAATGTGCACGTTATTCCAAGATCACATAGTTGTGCAATAGAAAGTAAATTAAAACTAAGTGACTTAACGTACAAAACATTGGAAATGGATAAATCATTTGAAATAGTAATTTTACCTAACCCAATTACCTTTCCCTTAGAGTTATCACCAAAGGTGACTTGTTCATGATTGCTGGGGTTTTCTATGGTGGTGAACATACCATCATTGCCGGTCATATGTTGGGTGCACCCGCTATCGAGTACCTAATGCTTTCCTCCGGCTTTGTAGTTCACCTACACACATGAATTCAATTTTTGACTTTAGGCACCCAAGCCAACTTAGGTCCTTGTATGTGTGATACAAGTGTTTTTGGGACCCAAAGTTCCTTGGGGAGCTTCCCCTTCATGCCCTTCATGTCTTTGCCAATGAACCTTGCCTTCACCTTGCCATGTACTTTACTCAAGAGATAGTAATGATCATTGAAAGTAGATTTGTAGTTAGTAGGCAATTTTGGAGAAGGTCGGTTAGGAAGAGGACACTCCCTTGTGTGGTGACCGGTGACCTCACAATGTTGGCAATAAGAACAAACTTCCTTGATGAAGCTTGTTCTTAGCTCTGGTGAGGGCACCTTTCCTTTGTTAGGCACCGGGAAGGATCCAAATCCTCTCTTGTTGAAGGCCTTTGCTTGTTGGAAGAGGATTTCCTTGTGCTTGACTTCTCCTTTTGAAAGTCTAGCCACACTAGTGCGTAGACTCTCAATTTCTTCCAACAAGTCCTTCTCCATAGCATTTTCTTTCAAAGGCAAAGACTTGTGCAAGACATTAGTGGCATGAGAAGTAATGGATATCTTATCATTAAGAGTTTGTTTCTTCATAGTTTTTAACTCTTGATCAAGCACTTCATAAGCAACGTTAAGTTTTAATGCTCTTGGATTAACTCATTGTGCTTTCCCAAGAGTGCTTGGTGGGCTAAGTCAAGCTCATGATGATCTAGCTTGATTTGAGCCTTATCCTCCTCAACTTGCTGTCATGCTCTTTGAGTATGCTTTCATACTTGTCAAGCAAATCAAGGTTAGCATTCTCAAGCTTAGCACGAGTTCCTTCAAGAGCCTTAACCTTACTCTTTTCCCTCTTAATGATATTGTGATATTCATTTATTAAAGAAGTTAAATCATCGGGGGAAAGCTCATCATCGCTAGAGTCGTCACATACCTTGGTGTTACCTTTCGCCATGAGGCACATGGGCGGTGGATGAAGAGGTGAGTAATCATTGTTGGCAATGGCGAGGCCGGGCAAGCTTTCTTCTTCCGCTTCACTCTCTTCATCACTTGTTTCTTCGTCGGTGACCCATTCATTTGCCTCACACATGAACACCTTTTGTGGGCCATTTCTCTTCTTTGGGAAGAGTCTTGCCTTCTTGCCCTTGTAATGTTTCCTCTTCCCAAAGGATCTTGGTTTGGGTTTGGCCTCTTCTTCATCATCATCACTTTCTTCAAGCTTGCGATGCTTGCTCTTGTAGTTCTCTCTTCTTTTGTCCGGTTTTGGACAATCATAGGAGATGTGGACTTGATCACCACAATTGTAGCAAGTCTTGTGATCATCTCTCCTTGGTAGAAATGCTTTCTTCTTGGGATCAAAGGTGTATCCCTTCTTGGTAATCTTGGAGTTCAAGCGTGATAACTTTCTCATCATCAACGCAAGCTCATCATCATCATCTTCACTTGATGCTTGCTCTTCTTCACTTGAGCTAGGCTCAACCACCTTCTTCTTCTTGAGGCTTGTTTTCTTGGTGGAGGCCTTTAGAGCAATTGTTTTGAAGATGATTGCTCCATCATCCCAAGCACACTCATCTCATGAGCGTGAATTTCTCCAATGAGCTCCGAAACTTCAATGTGGTCAAGAGACTCTTTTTGGAGCATGGAGTTGATGATGTTGTACTTTGGCTTGGGAAGGAGCATGAGGATCTTGCGGTTGATGAGTCCCTTACCAAGAGAAGCAATGTCAAGAGCATTGATTTCTTTAATAAGCACATTCAAGCGAGAGAACATTTCATTGACATTTTCATGAGGAAGCATTTTAAATTCATCATACTTGGCTTTAAGCATATGATATTTTAGTTCTTTGACACGAGAAGAGCCCTCATGAATATCTATTAAGCAAGCCCAAATTTCACAAGCTTTTTCTTTACTAGCAATTCAAGCAAACACATCTTGACTAATACATTCATAGATTGCATTCCTAGCTTTAGCATCCCATTTAATTTGATCACCAACATAGTTGTGTTCTCCAACCCCGCGTGGGTCGCTTCCCAAACTTCGGGAGCAATAGCCTCTAGATAAGCGCGCATGCGTGCTTTCCAATAGGCAAAGTTCTTGCCCTCGAAGATAGGAACCGAACCCCCAACCTTGGCCATTTTAGCTCTCTAGCGGTAAAGCTAGAATGATCCTATGAGCAACCTTGCTCTGATACCAATTGTAAGGATCGAATGCCCAAGAGGGGGGGGGTAAATTGGGCTTCTTTAAAAAATCTAACCAATAAAACTTAATTCCTAAAAGCCCAATTCCCTACGCAAACTATCTATGCATTCAAGTAAATAGGAACTTTGCGGAATGTAAAATGCATAAACGTAAGGGAAAGGAGGAGGATTCAAACTCCCGAGGAGACACGAGGATTTATCCCGTGGTTCGGCAAGATCGTCAAGATCTTCCTACATCCACGTTGTGGCACTGCCACACCCAAGTCACCGAGACGAGGGATCTTCACTATTCCTCTCCGTTTGCAAACCTCGGCAAGGTGGAGCTCAAGCCTTGTACAACTTCGACCTTTCGGGCTTCTACAAACGCCTTGGCAAGCTCCGGAAGTCTCCTCACAGTTACAAACACCAAGGGCACTCCCTTGAGGCTCTCACTATCCTAGAGAGTCCACTCACCCAGAATGGAGCCACACAAGCTCTCTCTCTAGCTAGTTCTAGCCTAACTCCTTGTGTATAGGTGATCGAAATGATGTGGAAGTGATTGCTCTTGGTCTTGAACGCTTGTGGATGTGTTGATAGTGTCTGGTGATCAAGACTTTGCGAAATGACAGGATTAGGGGGTATTTATAGCCAGCCTCCCCGAAATAGCCGTTGGAAAAGTAGGCTGACAGAACTTTACTGTGAACACCGGATGATCCGATGTCTCCCCTTTAGTTATCATCGGTCAAGTTTACTTTAGCTGAAGTCATTGTGTCAGATATGACCGTTGTTAGACCGATGTTGCACTTGTCTTCTCATCGGATGATCCGGTGGCTCTTCCTCCAGAATTGGCTCAAACTTGATGCTTACTGGATTGATTGACCGATGTGTATACTTCTGTACATCGGATGATCCGGTGCTACACTTGGTCCAAGGATATTGCAAACTGTACTTATGGACCGATGTAGTTGAGTCCTTAACATCGGATGATCCAGTGAGTGCTTTGTTCTGAGGTCTTCTTCTTCTGCTGAACCAACTCGACCAATGTGTTGTTCTCAGAAATCATCGGTTGATTCGGTGAGTTGATTTTGTTTGCTTCAAGTTGTTTCTAAGTGATTCTTTTGTGTCTTGCTCGATTGACCTCTTAGACTTTTGTTGGAAATGTACTTCTGATGGTTGTCAAGCATTAAGTGTCATCAATTGTGGTTGAATGTCTTTGACATAAGAGCTTTCACTTCTTGTCTTCATATCATTGATTTGATTTCATAAAGTGATTGTATATGGGTCTCCAATGACATATAGATTTCATTTGATTGAGTGATTATGGGGACCTTGCATTCACAATTCATTAGTAAAATCCAATGGTTGTCATTAATCACCGAGACCGTACCTCATGGGGGCCTAGATGCTTTCACACGCTTAATACAACACCAACACACCCCGTGGAGTAGGGTATTACGCTCAGGTGGCCCGAACCACGTAAATCTCTGTGTCCACTGGTCATTCACCTTCTTGAATCTATGCGCGCCCACTATCGAACTACAACTCCTCGATCTACCAACGGTAGTGTAGGGAGATCTGCCAAATCCAAACACCGACAGGTTCTAAGGAAGACAATAGCTCCCAAAGATGGTAATGCAGGAAGCATTCAAGTCTTCCTACACAACTTGATGCAAATCATCAGTGGAGAAGAACAATTCAATGTCTTTGACTATATCTACAATGATATATTCAACATTGCCCATACTCCAAACCGCTCCGATGGCTATGCTCCTTACATCATGTATATGATTGAACAAGTCACTGACTTGGAGTTTGTCAATGACATCTCTTATTCCAAGCTTTGTTCTTAGATTCCCACTGCTCCACCATATCTGTCAATATCTACAAGGCAGCGTTCCACACATGCAGATCAAGTGGGTGCCTCCTCCAATTTGGTCCGCTCATCTTCCAGGGGCTCCAACAGCAGCGTTCTGAAGATGCTACATGCCATATTTAACTCTTGCCGCAAAGTGGAGACAAAACAGAATAACGAGAGCCTAGCAAGGAAAAGGCATTCTCGCTATATGAGGGACAATGTGACATCTATTTGTCAAAAACTTGATATCTCCCTCATTGGCTCTCCAGAGATATCAGAGGACTGAGATGAGAACTATTATGAGATGCCACAACTCACCAACTATGAACTTGCATATTTTGGCATTGGTACCTCCATCTGCCCTGCTGCTCCTCAAGCAAGTGATAGTGAAGATGATGATGAGGAGGAGCAAGACATCAAAAAGACTAAGAGTGATGGAAGCGAGAATCCTGAAGATGAAGACGACGAGTAGTTTTTTTCCTAGTTTTTCCCTTTTTGGTATATTGATGCCAAAGGGAGAGAGATTTAGGGGGAGTAGTCGTAGTCTTAGTCCAATCTATCTTTAGCTATTGTTAGTCATGGACATGTATCTATTTTCGAAACGTGTTGCTTTATGTTTAAGACTTGTTATGTTTCGTGCATGACTATGTAATACGTATGCTCACTATGTTATCTCCTTGTTGCATACTTGGTTATCTTAATTTCCACGTCTCATTCATATTGTGGCGCTCTCATGATAATTGCTCTTGAAACACATTACTTGTATCGCTTTAATTATCTGCACTGACATTACTAGGCCCCCACCATAAAGTATACACACATGAGATTTCATTCATTGTTCATGTATATTTTCCGTCATATGTGTACACTTTATGAAAATAAAATTTATTTACTCTCAAATGCTTGAAGTTTACTTGGTTGTCATCAATCACAAAAAATGAGGAGATTGTAAGTGCATCTAGGCATCCACTTGTGGGTTTTGAATGATTAATAACAAACAAATAAAGAGCTAATCAAATTTTTTAAGCGAGAGCGGGTCATATGGAGAAAAAGGTGAATAAAACAAAGAGGGAAAAAGATGGCTTTGATGGAAAAAGGATAAAGTGAAGAACAAAATACTTAGTTTAGAAATTAGAGTCTTGGTGTATGTGAGTTATCCTCTCAAGAGCTTAATTGGTGCATGAGAGGAATGAGAGGGGTAATCAAAACTTAAATTGACATATATACTGGAATAGTCCGTTTTACACCGGACTAGTCCGCACTCCATAGACTTAGCCAATTTTCCTAAACAATTACTCACCGAAGTTGTCCATTTCTGAACAGACTAGTCCGTTATATGCTACTGTAACACATCAGACTTGTCTCACATCACAAACTTTAGTCCAAAAGTACTTACTGTATCACATCGGACTTGTTCGTTCCACTAGAGACCAATCTTTTATACCTTAGTGTACCACTTCGGACTAGTCCGACCTCATTGCGGACTAGTTCGTCCTTCTAGGATTTTCACACTCTAATTAAAACTGTGATGACACTTAACCTAAAAGTAGCACACTATCACACCAAACTTGTTCGGGGTCCATGATGGACTAGCCCGGATTCACGAAAACATAACAGTCACTTTCCAAAACCTTTATAAAAATAGGACCCACGACTTATTTAATAACCATCACGAACCCTAGCGCCGCCACTGCATCCAAGAGCACAAAAACACTCCTCTCAAGGCTCTAAGAGTAAAATCTTTGGAAGTTAGAAATTGGGAAACGGAGAGTGACGATATCATCGATAGTGAGCTCTTCAGTTTCATTTCTCTCACACACTTCTGTCAATTATTGTATAATGTTCGAGTGTTGATCTTTGATTCACTTGTAAACTTGTGGGAGCCCTCAACTTGTGAAGAAGCCTCAAAACTCGGTGATTACCTCGTTTGTTAGTGGAGATCAAGTCGGCCTTCGTGGTGACTTGGTGAGAGAAGGGTTGGTTAAGACCCGACTCTGTGTGAGCTTCTCAACGAGAACGTATATCCCTTGTGTGGGATCAAACCTCGGTAAAAATCGCTTGTGTCTTTGATTTATCAATTTTATTACCATAAATAGCTAGGACTTATCTTGATCGTACTTGCGGTTTACGTTAATCTTGTGACCTACATGTTATTTAGTTTTTATACATACTTGTTAAAGTTATTAAACTAGTTTCATACTTTCCGCTGCGTTAAATTCGAAAAAAACACAAAAATATTTAAGTTTGATCACTGTGCTGTTGAATCACGGACTAGTCCGCACTGACACCGAACTAGTCTGTTATCTGGAATTTGACGACTCTAAATTAAGTGTTTCAGGTGTTAAAAAACCTATTCACTCTCCCTCTAGGCACATTCAGTTCCATCCTGAAGTAAAAATACTGTATGCCCCTTTTAAAAGGTGAATTTTCAACCGCTTCATTTGTCATGTATCACGTTACAAATCACGAATTTTTGCATCTTATATATTGGGCACGTGCCATTTGTCCTTACCGACATTGGTGGCATTGTTGGCCGGCTTCGCTCTTGAGCCTAAGATCACCGTTTAGACCATCTGCACCAGCGTACTCTAAAGCATACTCTATACACTATTCTTCTTCAGCTTTTACAGTACGTACTCTAAATTACACTGCGGAACAGTGTATCCAGTATGCTTTACAGCGTGCCACTGCGGATGGTCTTAGTTTCTTGGCAAGGCTCATTTTCGCCTTGCCGAACAGCGAATTCAACCGGCCTGGGATCAGCTCGATTGAGCCTTGAGTTGGCATTGTTTACACGAGTGAGGTGACAAGCTCGCTAAAAAATAGAGGAAGCTCTAAGGCTGTCTGCAGTGACATACTGTAAAGCATACTGCATATGTATAAATTTAGAGTAGCTACTGTAAAATTAGAAAAAAAATAGCGTATATAGTATGCTTTAGAGAAAACGAGTGCAGATAACCTACTACTGCGAGACACATGTGTTTTCATGTTCCCTTACCAGGTGTCGTCTATATTCCATAATGGTAGTGTAGACTTCCACCGAAGTATAGAGGGCATGAACCCAGGACGGTTCCAAGAGTTACGAGGCAACTCGAGGAGACTTGAGACAAGCGCCTTGTCCTTCAATGATATTTCACGTATTCTCTTGGTTTACGTGTTCCCGCTCCGTACACGAACTCTATGATACAAATACAATTTACGCGAACTGCGGCCGGCTTCTTCTTCTGTTTACTTGGCGCTTCCAGAGAAACCCCACAGCTTCTCGTCTTTTTGAACCCTTTTGTCTCGAAGCCGCGACCGTCACCGGCAACAGAGCAAAGCGCGTTCAGCGTTCTGCGGAAGCGATCCCACAGCTCGGCTCCTGCCCACGTCGACGACCCCTCACCGTCGCTGCCGAATTAGACGGACATGGCGGCGGCGGCCTCCGACGAAACCCTAGCCGCCGTCTTCGCGGAGCTCAAGCCCCACACCGTCGCCCTCCTCGACCTCCTCCGCAACCGCGGGGGCTCGCGCCCCAGCCCCGGCGGCGGCGCCGCCGCGTCCTCCCTGCGCTCCATGGCCGCGTTCCTTCGCTCCGCCCCTGCGCCGGCCCTGCAGCTCTGTTTCGAGTACTCCCCTTCACTGCTACCTTCTCATCCCCCACCTTATCTGATTTCGGTTTCAGCCTACTAACGTAGGGCCTGGGTCTGGTTGTGATTTCTGATTATCCCCGCTTCGCATTGTAGTTATACTGTGTTCCCACTGCTCCTACTCCTGGATGCGGCGGTGCAGTGTAGGAAGGGTGGAAATGCGCCAGGACGGAGTGCGGGGGAGCTTGACATCACTGATGCTATCGCTGAAGCTGGCCTGGCATGTCTCGAGGTGCTCCTCACCAAGTGCCGCCTCACTTCAGTCAATCAGGTGTGGTGGTTCACCCGATCCAAATTGCTATTATAGAACTCTAATCGAGTGGCTTTGACGAAGTAGCACTTATGCCATGAACTTTAGTAAAATAGCACTTTTTTAACATTGATACACCATTAAAATATAATTATGGCACATTTTAACTTTTTTTATTTCTTTTCTATTTTCATAGCACCTAAAGCGACCAAAATGCCGTCGTTTGTATAACCACCATTTTATATGGTATTAATAATATATTTGAGGATATTAATCAAACCAAGTCAACCCTTTCGAGGAATAAGTAAAAAAATGCCTTGTCTATAAGTACGGTTGTTGGTTCAACAATGTAACAACACAATTAGGCCATTTGCTTTTGCAAGAAGACCTGGCTAACGAGTACAACGTAAACGTGGATGGGCATATCTGAGCTTCTGAGCAGCCTTGCAAGACCACACCCAACTCGTTTACCGCTTCCTACTGCTACTTCCAGCAAAACCTTTACCTTGCACTGCAGAATGCTTCGCTTTCAACCGACCAAAGACTGGGCTTCCCTTACTACTGTGGCAACCACGAGGCCACATTGGATAGCGACGAGGTAGAGGTTCTGGGATGTTCTTGAAAGCTGCAAGCAGAAGGTCGAGGCCATGGAGGCTATGGAGTCTCCGGTGGCGTGCGTTTCAGGAAGCTGAGGACGGGGTTGGAATGATGGCCGATGGTGGTGTTTCCGACGGAGGCAGATGCGGTTGTGCAGGTGGCATGCGGCTGGTGCAGCTCCTTGTCGCGTGTGCAGAGGCCATGGAGTGCCGCGACAGCGCGCAGGTCGCGGCACTGCTGTTGGAGCTGCAGGCTGGTGCACCTGTGCACGACACGGCGTGTGGCCTCTTGTTTCATGTGGGGCCTGGCAGACCGGCTGGCGATGGTGCACCTGCCGGCTCTCAGGCCGTCGAGCATGGCATTTTCCATCCAGCCGTCACACGCGGGGTGTGATGACGAGGCGCTGGCATGTCAAACAAATCGACTGGAAGTTGGAAAAACAAATGAGGGCATTTTGGTCACTTTAGGTGCTCTGAAACTAGAAGAAAAAAGAAAAGGAATAAAAAAGAGTTAAAATTGTGTCATAATTTTATTTTAACGGTATGTCAACGTCAAAAGGGATATTTTATCGTAACCCATGATATAAGTGTTATTTCGTCGAAGCCGCTCGATTAGAGGTCTATAATTGCAATTGGCTCGGTTCACCCTGCTCACGATTGCTTATTCCCCTCCCTGTCAGCTGCTTTACTAACTGGGTATAATAACAACATTTGATTTACTATTGACACCTGAGGTTGGTATGAAATTACCCCCCCCCCCCCCCCCCCCCCCCCCCCCCCCCCCTAATGTTTTAGAACATGTCAGGTGCGGCATGTGGATTCCTTTTTATCCTATTTTCAGTCCACTCAAGTTATACATGTGATCTAGCCTAATCTTTCTCTATGTCAGATGGTCGCTATGCTGAAAAAGTTGACTTCTGGGGCAATGCTTTCACCTTCGGAGGCTTCAGAGGAATTCCGAGGGGGAATTATAAAATGCTTTAGAGCCATGATTTTGCAGTTACAACCTTGCTCGGACTGCTCTTGTTCTTGCAACCAAGCAACATTGTTGCCCACAATCCCAACGATTACAAGCTTAGAAGTTGGACGTGTGGTTTGCTCAAAGTACTCTGCACAACCAGAGGAGTGCTTGCTTGCATTTCTTCGTTCACAAAATGCTTCAGCTGCTGTAGGACATTGGCTCTCACTTCTTCTCCAGGTATTGCATTCACTCCTGAATTTATGCGTGTATATTGTGAGTCAAATATGTTATGGAATCGGTACTTAGCCACCGGCTACTGTAGCCCACCTCCTTAATGTAGCAGCTGCTGGACTCTAAAAGCAGGGGAAGTGTTCTTACCCAAAGCAGCTCAACTGCATTTTCTTGTGCCTATCGAGTTCAGCTCTCATCAGTGAAGAGAAGAGAGAAATAAAGAGGGCGGGGAGAAAACATCAAGTGCGCAAGAGAGAAAATTCGGTGTGGTATAAACCTCACCCATATTCCTGTTTAGAGGAGTTCTAGGCCAACATCTAGTATCAGAACTAGATCACTCACCGTCGGTGAAGATATGCAGTCATCTGAGTACTAGCGTCATGCCTCCATGTCTCCGATCTGGAGGTGGGGCCATGATGGGCGCAGTAGGAGTTAGGGCTCCACACCTTTGGGCAGATTGTTGTGAACAAAACTGCGTGTAAGATCGGTTGCGCCTCCACCTTCACGACGCTCACATGCACAAATTACACTGAGTGGCATTGATGAAGAAGGTGATGCTCTAGGTGCACCGGCTGTGCACTGCGTCGGGACAGGGACCGAGGATGAGGTCATACTTTGTGTGTCACGCCTGACCTCATTACCAGTTACCACCCCTGCTACCAAGTGCACTGCCAAGGAGGCATGGGACAAGCTCCAATCGCTTCGGATTGGGTCTGATCGTGCCCGCAATGCCAAAGCGTAGCAACTATGGAAGGATTACTAGAACATCTAGTTTTGTGATGGCGGATCAGTGGAAGATTACACATTGCAGTTGAGCTCAATGGTGTCTGAACTGGCGGGCCTCGGGGAGGTGATCGAAGAGACGCACGTGATTGAGAAGTACTTCATGTTCGCCAATTTGGAGAAATGGAGGTGGACAGAAGGAGTTGCAAAGAAAGAAGGGAAGAAGCTCCGACGGTTCCTTCTTCTTCGAATATGAGAGGAACCCCACTTTGGTCAAGGCCGGAGGGGGAGAGGGGTTTCAACCAGTGGCGGACCTAGGATCCTAGCACAGGGTATGCCAAAAAAAAATATAGACACAATTCAGTAAAAACATTTATCAAATTAATAAACAATTGTAAATTTGTAACATAATTCTGCAGCAGTAAATAACATGATATGTTTTAAATTCAATAAATTACAATGAAACTGGTTCAAAACAATACTAATAGTTCCGAAATACAGGTATAAGAGAGACATAGAATACTGCTTGTCCGACCTTTTTAGCCGCCGCCTTCTAAATATTATTTTTCATCTACTTTGAAAAAAATATCCCGATCGATGAATATGGTTAGACAAATAGACCGTCATCACTCATCTTATTTTCTATTGTTTTCATTAAAACTATTGCAGAATATACCCTTTTGACTGATCTCTAATACAGTGATCTCACTTGCGTCTCCATTTTTGATACATAAACAAACTATTGATAAAAACGAACGATTCATCTAATCACAACGCTGAAAAATTCATTCAGAACAAGAAGAACACAAACTTATGGTTAGCATGGTAGCAGGCCCGAAAAATAAATTAGTTGTGTGGAGGATTAGGATTGAGATAAAAAATTTATTTTTTTACCTAATACTCTCTCGCGATATTTTTATTTGTCACTGGTTAGTTCAAAAATAAACTAGCCGGTGACAAATAAAAAAGTCCAAAAGGACTATATAATAAACACTTGTGTAATTTATAAAAGTCCAACGGGCCGAAGACTTACAACGCTACCCGTCAAACTATAAAGCAGAAAAATCTGTTGAGGCCCACCACCTAAATCGCATCAAGCAAGCTGCCGTAGTTAAGAGACGTGCCGTACGCTTTTGTCAAAGAAAGCTAGTATTGTTTTGACCTGTGAACCGGCTAGCTGCACACTATAACTTTGGTATGTATTGGCTGCTCCCTGGGCCAGGATATGCCGGGGCCCACCCGGCATACCCTATAGGTCCGCCCATGGTTTCAACCCGAAGAAAACAATGTTCGAAGCCCGTCATGGTCTGCAAATGCGATGTCGAACATGCATGATCGAATTCCCCTGGTTCAGAGGGAGGGTCAAACACTCATGGTGCGGCTCCTTTGATAAACCAAGACCCATGTAGATTTGTATTTTCCCCATCTGTGATAACACCATACGCCGACACAACATATCAGGGGAACCTTTGGGTTTCTGTTCAGTGAAGAACTTGGTTGGAAGTGGACCAGTTCCCGGCAGAGCCATCCGAGACATGGAGGAGGAATAATTTCTCATGGTCTTTGCAGAGGAACCAATTTCATTGCTGATGTTGAGCTTGATCCAAGATGGAGGACGGCGATGGAGGAAGAAATGAAGTTCATCATAGAGAACAAGAGTTGGGAGCTTGTTGATTTGCAGAGGAACTGTAGGCCAATTGGACTGAAATGGGTGCTCAAGGTGAAGAACGGTGATGGGGAGTTGGTCAAGCACAAGACAAGGCTCGTAGCAAAGGGCCACATGCAAATAGAGGGTATTGACTTTGACGAAGTCTTTGCCCCGTTCGCTTGGCTGGAATGTGTGACTTGTTTTGGCCTTAGCGGCTAGAAAAGGCTGGCACGTTCATCGCATGGATGTTAAATCTGCCTTCCTCAACGACAAGCTGGAAGAGGAGGTTTATGTCCGCCAAGCAACAAGCTTCGTCAAGAAGCAGGAAGACAAGTTGCTTAGGCCATGCAAGGCGTCGTACGGGCTCGTCAAGCGACGAGGGCCTGGTACACAAAGTTGGACAAGAGCCTGAGAAATTTGGGTTTCTCCAAGTGCGTGAATGAGCATGCTCTGTACACAGTACACATGGCGTTCTGGTCCAGGACCATTGATCGTTGGGTATGTGGATGGTCTGATCATCACTGGAGCTGGCAAGGAGGACATCGACGCCTTCCAGTGCGAGACGACGACTCTGTTCAAGATGAGGGACCTTTGACTCCTTAGCTACTATCTAGGAATTGAGGTAGAGCAAGAGAAGAATGAGATCAGAATTTCTCAAAGTGCCTATGCGCAGAAGCTGGTGGAGAGAGCAGGGATAAAGGGCTGCAAGACAGCTCCCACTTCAATGGAGGAGCGACTGAAGCTATCCAAAGAGAGCAAAAAGAAGGAAGTAAACGCGACGAGCTATCGCAGCATCGTCGGCGGTCTGCTACCTTGTCCACACTCGATCGGACATAGCTTTTGCAGTGAGCTACGCGAGCCGGTTCATGGAGGATCCACACGGGGACCATCTCCTTGCTGCGAAGCAAATTATGCACTATGTCTCACGGACAGTGAGCCATGTGTTAATTTACAGTAGAGAGAAGAAGGGGTTGGAGTTGACAGGGTTCAGTGACAGTGACATGGCTGGCAATGTTGATGACCGGAAGAGCACCACTGGGTTCCTTTTGACCTTGGCCAAAGTCTGATCACCTGGCAGTCACAAAAGCAGAGGGTGGTATCTCTCTCAACCTGTGAGGTAGAGTATATTGGTGTCGCCATTGGTGCTTGCCAGGGGTTATGGCTTCATCGGCTTCTTCACGAACTGACATGTTAAGAGGTGAAGGCGCCAAGGCTGTTGGCGGACAACAAGTCAGCCATTGCACTATGTTAGAACCCAATGCTCCATCACTGCAGCAAGCACATTGATGTGTGGCTCCATTTCATCTGAGACAGCATCAATAAAGGACATATTTTTCTCGAGTTTGAGACCAGCAATCAGCTTGCTGATATTCTCACTAAGGCATTAGGAAGGATCCGGTTCAGAGAGATGTGCTCCAAGCTTGGGATGAACATGATGAGAGGAGAGCAACACAATTGAGTGGGAGAAACGTGAGTCAAATGTGTTCTAGACTATAAAAGGTGGGGAAGTGTTTTTTTTCCAAAGCAGCTTAGCTGCAATTTCTTATACCTAATTACCCATCGAGTTCAGCTCTCATTAGTGAACATAAGAGAGAAACAAAGAGGGAGAGGGGAGAAAACACTTATTGCACAAGATAGAGAATTTGGTGAGGCATAAACCTCACCCATATTCCTGTTTAGAGGAGATCTGGGCTAACATATATCCATTTCTGCTCAGGGTGGTTTTTCTGATTTTGTTTTGTTTTCATATGAAGGCGTCAGAACTTGAGGCATCAAGGGGGCACCGTGGCAGTGCCGATGTTAGAAAGGAATCATTGTACACACTGCGCATTCTTATTGCCAAGGTGAGAAAGATTCGTACATGGTTTTGCGATGCATCCAGGCAGAAATCTTAAGCATAGATATCTTCTAAGGATATTATGAATATCACTGGATACCACGTTAGTATATCTCATGAAGCAACACCTGGCACGAAACCTAGAAGCATGAAATAGATCTAAGGTACAATAAACAGAACTATGCTATGCAGTTAGCTGTAGATCCAGTCATTTTTTTTTGAAAGGAGTGGATTCTGTCAATTGGCAAAATAATCAATGTAGTGATTCTAACTAGCCTTTAGTTAAACTGATATGATTTAAATCCACTTTCAAATACGATATACATTGAACCAATTTCCTCATATGCATTTATTGAATCAGCCTTGTTTTGTGCTTGGCATGTCTTAGTACATTTTTTGTGGGCAAGATTTCTCTTGTATCAAGATATTGCTCAATGGTTTGTTGCGTACATGATTCCTTCTGCTGATAAAGTTCCTTTTCTTTACCTATTATTCATATATAATTCATTTAAACCTTTCTTGTTTAGATAGGTTCTGCTGATGCTCTTGCCTTTTTCCTTCCTGGTATTGTCAGTCGCCTTGGAAAGATTCTCTACACATCTAAGACTATGATTACTGGTGCTGCTGGTAGTTCTTTGAGCATTGAGCAAGCCATTCTTGGATTGACTGAAGCTTTGATGATAGTCCTAAATGACAAGGAAAATTTTAGCGTTCTTGCTGCACCTATAAATGAGAACTGTGCTCGTTCTTCTGGTGACTGCGGTTCAACTGAGCATGTATTGCAGATGCTTCGCCGGTTACCAAACAAAAGTGTATCTGATCTAACCCATGATGAAGTTTCAGGCGACTTTACCTCTGATGCCAATAGTTCCTCTGTGGATAGAAAGACACTACATGTAAAGCGAACCAAAAATTGGCTTGAGGAAACATCTAGTAACGTTGATAAATTGCTTTCCACCACATTACCACATGTATGTTTTTGTTTTCCTTTGCTTGTCTTTGACGTTAAAAGTAAGATGTGAGTATTCACAGTGGCTTGTTATTGTGTCAATTTTGCAGCTTTCTGTTCATTCGTCTGAGAAGGTGAGGAGGTCACTGGTTAATGGACTCAGAGGGCTTTTGTCTTGTTGTGGCTGTACATTAAGGGGAAGCAAGACACTACTTCTGGTATGTGAAGTAATTTTTTTTTCACCTATGAGGGCATGAAAGAATTGGATCTATAGTTATGGTAACATAACTGTGTCATCATAGCTTCATCTTTTGAAATCTGTTTACCGTGCTTTCATATCTTTACCTCTGACCACATTATCCTAGCCCTTTTACTCAGGCGCACTGGTTATTAACACAAGGGTAATATTGCAGGAATACTTATGTGTTTTAGCATGTGATGATGCTGCAGCTGTGTCTGAGAATGCACAAGATGCTCTTAATTATCTTTTCAATCAGTGCAATTATATAACTGAAAATGAGCTTTCTGATATTTTTACCAGGTTCGTCCTATTTTATTTTCTGAAATGACAACAGTTGGCACATGACAGAAAACTTATCACTGTTTTTCTGGTTGAGCAGGCTAGTTGAGAGGTTACCGCAAGTGATACTTGGACGTGAGGAGACAACTGCGGTTTCACATGCCCGGAGGCTGTTGGCTCTGACCTTTTTTGCAGGCCCTCAGTTTTTGATCAATCATCTTCACCATTCTCCTGTGAGCTCTCTTCTGCCCCCCTCCCCCCGGTTTCCTTATGCACATCTACGATTCTTCTGTTGATCCTGACATTGACCCCCCCCCCCCCCCCCCCCCTCCCTGGGCAGATTATTGCTACACGTTTCTTTGATTGTTTGGGTTTATGCATAAGTCATAGCTCACAGTTCTCTGGTTCAATGGACAAGCTAATTGTATCAAGGCCGCTATCTGTTGGGTTTCTTTATTCAGTTGCTGATTTGAAAAGTGGCGCCTGGTCTAAAGATAGCACCCATAGTTTTCTGCATGCCACGTCTACATCTGCAGCCTCCAAAATATCTTTTGTCCAAGATACTAGTTTGTCGAATGCAATACTCGGTGCAGTTGAATACGAGTTGCCCCATGTGCCACCGTGGTTTGTTCACACTGCTAGTCAGAAACTTTACTTGGCTCTTGCTGGAATGATTAGGCTTGTTGGCCTATCAACAGTTTCAGGTACCTTATAAACTATTTGAAATGCTAATCAAAATTTATGACTTACAAGATGTTCAATTGTTCACATATTATGCCACTTCTTTTTATGCTTTAATTGTGGTTCATAATATTTATTTCTTTGTATTGGTGCTAGGGGAAGAAACTGCTGCGTCCTTATCTGTCTTTGTTGATATTCTGCTCGATAAATTCAGGAAATTTAGCATTGAGCTTCCTGCCAAAGATATCTACAAAGATGATTTTCAGAGGTGGTACATGAAAAGTGAGGCTGGACAAAAACTTCGACAGGCTAGTTCAGCTGTTTGCATGCTCAATGAGCTCATATATGGTTTGTCTGATCGGTCCCTTGGTATGTTCTTACAACTGTTCAAGAAAAGTTCAGCTTGGAGGATGAGAACAAATTGTCATGATGATCAATTAAGAGCTTGTGCCCAACATAACGGAGTTAATAGTGAAAGAGAATTCTGGGGGTTTAATGAACAGAAAGGCACTAAAGACAACATTCTTCATTGTATTGGCAGTGTTCTGCATGAATATGTATCTCCTGAAGTGTGGGATCTTCCAACAGAGAAGGACATGGACCTAGGCCTAGCAGAGTTGAATCTTCCGTTGCACTTCTTCCGTGATACCACTGTGTTGCACACGGTAACAACTTTTTATTATTATATTTGTCTGAAATAACTGTCTGCTCAAGTTTTGAATTTTTGTTTCTCAATTTCAGGTAATAATTGAAGGAATTGGAGTCTTGGGTGTTGTTCTTGGTCAAGATTTTGCACGTAGTGGGTTTATGCACTCTTCCCTTTATCTCCTGCTCCGTGAGCTTATTAGCTCAAGTGCTCAGATAAGAATTGCATCAGATGCCGTCTTAAGAGCACTTGCTGCTGCTGGCGGGCATTGTCTGGTAATAGATTGCCTTATCCCATGCTATATTTAGTTTGATCACTATTGGATTTCATATTTAAAATTTGTTTTTCTACCTGTACAGGTTGGCCAGTTTGTTGTCACGAATGCAGATTACATTATTGACTCTCTTTGTAGACAGCTGCGTCACTTGGATCTGAACCCCCATGTCCCTGATATTCTTGCTTCCATGCTGAGTTACATTGGTGCATCTCGTGATATTTTACCTTTCCTAGAAGAACCGGTATGATGTAGGGTGGATCTAGATATTTAGTCAAGCTTTGCATTTCGTTAATGATTTTTCGAATTGGGTAGAGCCTTTTGTACTTATCCTGTAAGAATTGGCCACTTCTCTTTTTGGAGGCGCATTCCTGTTTATTATTATTACTTGAGCATTATGATCTAGGAGAAAGTAAGAAACAAGGGATGCCATTTAGAAAAACAAAATCCTTATTTATCATTGAATAATAACATGATGCCTTACAAGCCATAAAAAATTTAAAAGTTCCTCATCTGCTATCAGATCTGCATTTCATCCCTCACATGCCACTACCATGAATAAGATGCTAGTTGAGCAGAAAAGGAAAAAATCAACGATGTTTTTTGTCTACATTTTTTTCGTACCATTATAATCATAAATACAGGTGACTATGTTCCTTTCATGCCATTATAATTGTGAGCACAAGTGCAACATGAGTATAGAGGCATGAACCAATAAAAACTTGTGAATATGTATTACCAAGAAATAATCAAATGAAATAAATGTCAATAGACAAGAGATAAGGTCACAAATAACCGACAAGTGCACATCTCAGAATTCAGATACACTGATTCACATATAATTGCATACATAAGGAGAATAGTGGCACATGAGGGATAAAATTCAAAACCAATGGCAAATAAGGAACTTTGAAATTTTCAACGGCTTATAAGGTGTGATGCCATTGCCATCTTTCGATGGTAAATAAGGAATTTTCTAAAACTAGAAGTAATGTTGCAAGTGAGTTTGATCTGGAATTTGACGATTATGCATGTAAATTCTTGCAGATGCGAGCAGTTTCCTCTGAACTGGAGGTTCTTGGCAGGCATGAGCACCCACATCTAACTGTTCCTTTCCTGAAGGTATTATGATATTCAGTGTTGCCTTTTGTTTTTCATGTTCAACCGAAAGGGGATTGTCTGAGCTTAGATGTGAGAATTCAATATTGTTCTTCCAGATTAATATTTGTATTTATTTATCATTTAATTCTAAGGTGAGGTCATCAAGTTTTGATATCTCAGAGCAGGGATGGTGTTTTTTTTATGATATGGGCTATTCAGTCCACATGTTGGAATGTGGTAGTACTGTAATATAGATGCTCTTTTAGACAGGCTTTCTAACAAATGTTGAGCTTTGCTCATCAATCTCTTAAATAGATAAATGTATGTGAAATCCACAAAATACTAGACATGTCTATGTGAATTGAAATGCAGACATGGTAGTAATCGTATTGTTAATTCTCTCATTGTCATGTCATGTGCAGGGCTCTTTCTCATACTACATATGTACTTGTTTTTTTTATTTCCTTTTCGAATTACTGTTGCTTGATATATCATCAAGCAATTTATTTATTTTACGCTCCTTTTGGTTAATCTAGGCGATTTGTGAGATTGCCAAGGCATGTGAACATGAATCTACTAGGCTGCCAGATGAGGCACAACCATTTTATGGGAAGGTCGTCTCTGAAGGTCAAGCTGTCCAAAATATGATTGAAAAGAGAAGGGAATCCAGTGCTATTTCTGGTAATAGCTTGACACGAGCCATTTGTTCCACTACTCATGGGAATACTTCTCGTTTCTTTTTGAATTATCTTGGTATCTCCTGATATATGTGCTATATGATATGCTGATATTCCATCCAAGAATCTAAGCAAGCGAGCAAAGCCAACATACCACTTTTGACTTATTTTGTTTGGTGGTTTCATGTTTGATCAATGAATAATGCTCCTGCAAATTCTTGATCAAGTCCTTTTCACATCATATGTCCTGGCTAATTCCTCTTTCCTTGCTTTCAGTTAAAAAATTTAAATAATTATATTGTTGTGTGTATACTAAACATGATAGTACTCAGCTAAGATGTGCTAGGGTCTTCCTGGGACTCCAATCCCCTTATGCTTATTTTAGTTAACTTTGTACATATTTCTGGCAGTTTCATTAGTTTTCTATGCAATATGTTACCTCCCAGTCTACTTATTCCTTCTTAAAAAGTTCAGCCTTTCATAGTTTTATATAATGTTAATTCATATTGATTTTTTTTGGAATCACTACCCACTGGACTTTATGTTGTAGTCTCCCTAATGTCTTCTCTCTCTCATCAGAGGATTTGGATGTTGATGCCCAGCCTGATTTTATGAACTTGGAATATTGGGAGGATTTACTTTGTAAGCTGAATGAGATGAGAAGATATAGGAGAATAGTTGGATCTCTTGCTGGCTCTTGCTTATCGGCTGCCACTCCGCTTCTCTCTTCAACAAAAGAAGCAGCCTGTCTTGTAGCCCTTGAAGTCATGGAGGTATTTTTTTCTTCTTTAGATAGGGTTAACATGTTGCAATAAGTTCAATTTTTTCATCCTACCTGGAAGGCAAACAGTATCTTGATTTTACACCTTATGTCCTGTGTTTCAAATGTTTCTTTATTATACTTTTTTTCTCCATCACTTGTAGTGATATTCCATATGACAAGTTTTTTATTTTTATTTTTTATTAAGGGAAATTCGTTGGTGACCATTAGTCGTGGTGTCCCTATTAGTGAATTCAGCATGCTTCCATGTTTCAGAATTCACAACATTCTTTACTTCTGTAATTGCAAACTTCCTTGTTTCTATTGGAAGCAACTGACTGGATTAGATTGATTGATTGAAGTGTCAAGGGTACAACTAGCCCCTAGGGTTGATACATGGGCTAGCCCTAATAAGCACACACACATGGGTCCTAATATGGTCTAACACCCTCCCACACTCTCGACACCCACACTCTCAACATCTAGCCGCGACAGATGTTGAGACTAGACCAGAACTTTGAGAATATTGGCAAAGGAATGCCCTTGGTGAAGATGCCAACAACTAGACGAGGTTGCCTCCCAGCAACTTGGCGTAGCTAGATGCAGACTTTGTTCGGGCAACCTGCCTAGTCAGTGTCAGTTTAGACAACCAGCTTGGATGTGGAGGAACGGCAGAGAAGAAGGCCGTAGTCGAGGGTGCTTAGGAGGTGCCGGAAGATCTGCTTTAGAGTGGTGAGGTGCGGTTCCGTGGTTCATGTATGTGGAGGCACCTATTGAACAACATAGGAGATATCCAGCCTGGTGAAGGTAAGGTATTAAGGGCGTCGACAAGACTCCTGTAGACAGTGGGATCACTGATAGGAGCACCATCAGCTGAGGAGCTCCGTACCGTACTATCGCTGTTGGATTCCACCGGGTCGATGTTCAAATGCTATGCTCATGAACTGGAGTTGGCCCATATCCTTCATGGTAAACTCCTGTAGGATTGAGATGGTGCGCTGTAAGAAGACCAGAGTGGATGCTATGAGGACAATGTCATCAACTTACAGGAGGTAGTGTTACCCTTAGATCGGTAAATGAAGAGGGAGGTGTTTGACTTGGCCTCGACAAAGCCCATCGAGATCAAGAAGAAGGCAAACCGAGTGTACCAAGCTCGGATGTCTGCTTTAGACCATACAATGACCTGTCAACTTGCAGATCATATGTCCGGATGAGCTGAATCCACGAACCCTGTCGTTTACCTGCAGTACAGTGTCTCAGTCAGATTGCCGTGGAGAGCCTGCACCATAACAATGCGTACAGTGACCGCTTCACCACCGAACTGAAGGTCTCATCGTCGTTGACTTTGGACGCCGAGTGAAACCCGGAAGGACCCATCGAGTCTTGTACCTTTTCAGAGAGCTATCAACTTCTTGTGTAAAACACCCATTTGTCAGTAACTGAGGGACGTGGCACCAAATCCCAAGTACTCTTCCTCTATAGCATAATGCAAGTGTGGATCGACAAGGGCGCTACGGACGGAGGACGACACAGACAATACCGGCAAGGAGGTAGGAGGCAATGGAGGAGCTGTCGGCAATAGGGCAAGGTCGGAGAAGCGGTCAACAGGTCAGAGGACCACGGCGGCCCGTCGAGTCACCATCGGGTGGGCGTGACGTGGATCCCGATGGAGAAGCGGAGGGTGGTACACCGGCATCTCGGTGCGAGACCAGGCCGGTGCACCAACCCTCGCACGTCGCCGATAGACATGCACAAGATCGGAGAAGCGAGGTGTCGGGCCTCACGTGGTGCGACGGGGGACACCGGGGCCGTGCGCGACGCAATGGTCGATGAACCCGCAGGAGGAAAAAACAGAGGCAGCTGTATCGAAACACTCTTGAAAGTTACCTAGAGGGAGTGAAAGCTAATTAAAAATTTAAAAGAAATAAACAAGTGCCCTGCTCCCTAGATTTTTGGATATGTTCGAGTTAGGGTCGGACTTGTTTGATTTGTAGTCAGACAGGAAATTGGATATGTCCGATTCCCTGCGCAGCAGAAAGTGAACTTTGAGCACATTAATAATGTAAATAGCACACTAACCGTTCTAATGCACTTCTAGCAACCTATATCACGTAAATAGAGGCTTAGAATAAATTAAACACGAGATTTTAAGGTTAGATGATCACAACCAAGTAAAATAGACAATAAAATGTTCCAAAATGAAACAGGACTAGGACTAGAAAACACTGGATTTTTCACTGAGGTTCTGTTCCACAATGGAACCTACGTTGCCGTTGAGGAGTCCACACAAGACCGGATCTTCTCTAGCCCTCTTCCTCACCGAGTGACCACCAAGATCAAAACTTTGGTTTTCCCACTATCAAGTTAGTGGCAATACGAACTTCTTTGGTCTCTCGACAAATTGGGAGCTCCGGGCGACACCTAGATGTCTAGGGTTTTATCCCAAGAGTAACAAACACGAAAATCACGAGGCAAACCAGGAAAAACGATCACAAGCTCAACCCCCGTAAATCTCTTTTCTCAAAACTCACTTCTCTCGCACTTCCCAAAATCCAAATTTTACCCAAGAAAATGAGAAGAATTGCAAAGAAGAACTCGTGGGAGGTTGTGACGGTGCGTAGGGTTAATCATTAGGGTTGGGAGGGGTCTGGACCCCATTTTATACCCAAATCCGAATTTTAGACTGTTGCCACCTACGAACATTTCGGACACGCTCGAAAAATATTCAGATATGTCCGAAGCTCTAGGTCCCACCAAGATACGGCTCACAATTTTCATTTGAAATTGCGCATAAAACCATGCCGGACATGTCCTACCAAGTCGGATCAGTCTGACTCCGTTCAGAGGGTTCTGGGAGATATGATATATCCGAGCTCCCAGCTTGGACATCTCTTCGGATATGTCCGACTGTGATCGGATATGTCTGACTACAAACAAAGAGTTTTCACAACTGATATGTTCGAACACTCTGGATATGTCAGACTCCCAACAGAGGTTTTCTAAGTCTTGACTTCACTAACTCGGATATGTCTGATATGTTCGGACAAGTCCGAGTCAACTCTTTTTTTTTTTTGACAATAATGATGGCAGGTGCCAATGCATTAGAGAAGGGTGAGAAATACATAGTCTGTTACAAAGTGGACAGCTTAGACTGCTATAGAGAAGCAAAAAGAAAAATTGCACATAGCAAAGGCATTGCTGAAGTGGCCAAACAAACGGAGGCAAGCAACTAGTTTACTTCAGATGGGCGACAGGACCGAAGTAGATATACGGTGATGACTTCGACGACCTGAGGCGAACCGAGAAACTCGTCGTAGAGATACGGAACACCGTACCACCCGTCCCATTTATGAGAAAATCAAGGTAGATAGAGTGAGTAGATAAAGCTCACCCGAGCCGGCTATAAAAGGGGCCCGAGGCCAGCTTCTTGGGCTGGACTAGAGAGAGTCCCACGAGAGACTCATTTGTAACCTCTGTCATGACTTCTTTCGAGCTAACAAAGAGCAAGGGAGTGACCGAGACCAGACGTAGGGTATTTGCCCGAACCAGTATAAATCTATTGTGTTTTCGTAGCTAGGCCATCGGGGATGAACGCGCGATTACACGATACTAGTCGGTGACAAAAACGCTGACAGGAGGGTAGGGTTAGGGTTAGGGTTGCATATTGGAAGCAAATGACTTGATTAGATTGATTGATGGAAGTGTCAGGGGTACAAATAGCTCTGGGGCTGATACATACAAAGCCCAATAAACACACACACATAGGCCCTAATACAGTAACAGTTTCATACCAAGAAATTCCTTTTAACAGATTAGCCATACTAATAATGTTATCTATTGTCTCCAGAATGCTATTATATGTATCGCCAAGGTTGAGGAGGCCTTTAAGTGTGAAAATCGAAGCAAGGCAGTTATTGAAGAGGCCATCCAGTTTCTGTCGTTTGATGAACTACTTGATGGAACAGAAGGCACTGAAGATGCCAATGAGAATAGATTACTCCCAGCTATGAACAAACTATGGCCGTACTTGATCATTTGTCTAAGGAACAAGATATCAGTGGTATGGTTTCATACCTGATTGTTTTCCACTGTGAAAGTTAATGTGCTTATTCAGTTAGCCTGTTTGTGTTTTTATTTTGACCCCAAACAATTACAGTCGACCCTACAAATATTTCTTGAATTAACTTCTAGAAATTTAAGTTTTTCATGAAATCACAGTTCATGGCTTTTATCCACAAGAACATGTCATGTTGTTCCACTAGTCATCATTATACTCTTGGTTTCTGCACTTGGTTTCCACAATATTTCCCTGACTGTAGTATTGTTTTGCAGCCGGTTGTTAGAAAGTGTACCCAAGTATTGAGTAGAGCAATCAGTATGTCTGGTGGTGATTTTTACGTACGCCGGTTTCATAAAGATGGATATATTATTTGGAGACTATTGGCTTTGTCTCCATTCCATCGAAAAAGAATGTCAATGATGGATGAAAAAGCAATCACCTTACCATATAGGAATACATCGCTTACATCAGAAGAACCTATGGCTGAGATATCCAACCAAAAGATTCAGATTGCAGTCTTGGACATGATCGCCGAATTATCATCTAACAAGGGAAGCGCTATTGCATTAGAAAGTGTGTTAAAGAAGGTGTGTGGCCTTGTTGTAGGTATTGCCTACAGTAGTGTGACAGGTTTGCGAGAAGCTTCTATAAGGGCATTGGCAGGACTTGCCAATATGGATGCTGACCTTGTCTGGCTTCTTCTGGCGGATGTGTATTATTCACTAAACCAAAGAGAGATACCTATGCCACCCACCCAAGATATGGCGGAGATATCTGATCTCTTACCCCCTCCAATGTCTTTGAGAGAATACCTTTTTGTGCAGTATGGAGGTGAAGGTATCGGATGTGATGTAGATCCCTCATCTGTGCATGAAGTGTTCAGAAGGATGCAGGATGCTGTCTTAACGTGAAAGAGGGTAAGTCCACACTTTTACTGCTGCGGTAGAGAGACTGTTGTCATAGTATATGAAAATTCTACTTTTTTTGCTTTGTTTTTCAGGTTTGTTGATCATCTCTTTGTTTGTAACTCTGCGAAGGACATTTTTGTGCCACACTGAAAGCCTGTTACACCTATAGCAAATCACTATCTGCAGCCTGTACTGGCACAGGGTAAGCATTTCAGACTTTTGCTATGAATCGGAAAGTTACATACACGCTAGAAGTTAACAACAAAAGCTAACTATTGCATCATAATCTATGATGGATAAATATTCGTATATGCGTTTGAAAATAATTGGAAGTATCAGTAACTTTGGCTTATTTTGCATCTGCATCCGGACCTATTGCATTCATCTTTCAACAACAACCAAGCCTTTGTCCCAAACAAGTTGGGGTCAGCTAGAAATGAAACCCAACAATTTTGAAGAAAAATAATAGAAAATAATATGAAAGTAAAAAAAATCTACATTTTATTTATTCTAGAAACGGGTTAATAAGAAAGAAGATAAGAGTAACAAATTCCGAATAAACTGAGATTCTGGCACATGAATTGCTAATTTCCATGCAGTCCTATCATGAGTCAAATCTCTAGGTATGTCCCACTCCTTTAAATCTCGTTTCACCGCCTCCTGCCATGTCAACCTTGGTCGACTTCTACCCCTCCTAAAATTTTCTTCACTCTTTATAATTTCACTGTTAACTGGTGCTTCTGAAGGTCTCCGCTGGATATGCCCAAACCACCGTAGGCGATGTTGGACTAGCTTCTCCTCAATCGGTGCCACCCCTACCCTATCACGTATTACTTCGTTCCTAATTTTGTCTCTTCTTGTGTGACCGCACATGCACCGTAGCATGCGCATCTCCGCAACACTTATTTGTTGGACATGTTGCCTTTTAGTTGGTCAACATTCTGCTCTATACAGCATCGCAGGTCTGATCACCGTCCTATAGAATTTTCCTTTCAATTTTTGTGGAACTTTCTTATCACATAAGATTCCAGATGCTTGTCGCCACTTCATCCACCCAATCTTGATCCTGTGGCAAACATCTTCGTCAATATCACCATTGCTTTGTAACATTGATCCTAAATATCGAAATGTGTCCCTCCTAGGTACTACTTGTCCTTGTAAACTAACATTATCATCCTCGCACTCGACATCACTAAAGTCGCATCTCAAATACTCGATCTTGGTTCTACTAAGTCTAAACCTTTTAGACTCTAAGATCTGCCTTCATAGCTCCAATTTTCTATCAACACCATCCCTAGTTTCATCTACCAACACTACATCATCAGCAAAGAGCATACACCAAGGGATATCCCCTTGTATATCCTTCGACACCTCATCCATCACTAAGGAAAAGATGTAAGGACTTAAGGCTGATCCTTGGTGTAACCCTATTGTGATAGGAAAAGTATCGGTCTCACTATCTCTTACGCGCACACTTGTCACCACATTATCGTACATATCCTTGATAAGGTTAATGTACTTTGTTGGGACTTTGTGTTTCTCTAGTGCCCACCACATGACCGGTCTTGGTACCTTATCGTATGCCTTCTCCAAGTCAATGAACACTAAATGTAGATCCTTCTTTTGCTCCCTATACCTCTCCATAAGCTGACGGAGTAAGAAAATCGCCTCCATAGTGAACCTCTCAGGCATAAAACCAAACTGGTTTTTAGTGACATTGGTCACTTTCCTCGAGCGGTGTTCAATCACTCTCTCCCAGAGCTTCATAGTATGATTCATGAGCTTAATTTCCCGGTAATTAGTACAACTTTGAACACCTCCTTTATTTTTGAAGATGGGTATTAAAATACTTTTCCGCCACTCTTCAGGCATTTTGTTTGACTGAAAAATGCGGTTGAATAGTTTAGTGAGTCATACTATTGCTGCATTTATCTTTCATGTATTTTATTATAACTGGTGTTCCTTGTGATTTGGCATTTATCTTGCATGTCAATATTTAATCATATAGCTGAATCTTCCCGCTGCACATTTTTTCTTGAATAGTCTTATTAATTTTGGTTACAGTAAGAGGTATGCAGATGCACACAGCAAGTCTTAATTGTATATTCCCATATTATGTTCTTTATAGAATATAGTGAGTGCTATTCTTTGGTCACAATACAACTTCGTCGTTTAAAATATGCTATGCCAGGACAGCTTTTCAAGTTGTCCCAGCGTCATATAGTTGACACTGGAGTGGTATTTAGTATTTACGTTATAGATATCTTTTGACATATCTTAACGTACATTTTGAAAACCACTGGTCTAACCTTGACTACCCTTGATCTTTTTCTTAAAGACGTTAGAAATGATGATGAAGAATTGGATTTAGCAAGAAACGTATCTTCAAATTGCTGCTATTTGATTTGTCGGTGTTAAGCTTATTGATGGAATATTAGTGATCTGTTTGCATCAAGCAATGAACTTAGCATGTGTAAAAGTCCAGGACAATGCCCTCTACCATTTTTTGGGGCGAGGAGTGGTAATACTTGTACACAATGCAAACCACTGGGCGGTTCCGACAGGGAAACGCGCATCTTGAGTGGAGTAGTCATGTAAGGATTTTTATATGTATAGAGTATATCAGAGTTGACAGATCTGTTGAAGTGTTATTGTTTCTTTGTCTGGAATAGATCTTATATGCGGTGGAAATTCTTGTCACACTCCCGTAGGTATTACATTTGAATTTAAACTTCTCAAGCATGTGCCATATGGACACGAACAAGGGTGTATACAAATATTACATTTGAATTTAAACTTCTTAAGCATGTGCCATATGGACACGAACAAGGGTGTATGCAAACTCACTCCCTCTGTTTTACACTCCGTCCGGTCATGTATTGTTATCGTCGATCCGTTCATCTGTGACCTAGCTAGCGACAAAAAATTATTTATGTTTTGACTCTGGATATGGAAATTAAGGAGTGAAAAAGATGTGCAGAAGACAAGAGATGGAGGGAAACAGAGATAATAAATGTATTGAAAAGTGAAAATGACAAGTATTATGAGAAAAAATTTGCATCGAATAACAAGTACAACTGTGAATGGAGAGTATTTTACTGATATGTTGAGAACATGCCACGTTGCTGATGCACGGGCATGGTTGTCAGGCTATCACTTACAAAATCATCTATCATTAATTTGGTTGTGTCAGCCCTTTTGAACCCTTGTCTGGCACAAGGCAGTAGGTTTGATACACACCAATGAGAAAGAGGTAAGAACGTGGTACTCGCTTCTATTGGGTTCTGTGCATTTTTAAATTTCGACTTCCTAGTAATAATATATTTTCTTTCCCATCATCACGCATTACAGATTTATAATCGATCCAGCAATGGGCTCTCCTCTTTTGCAAGAATGAACAAACCTCCGTTGCCTCTTTATCCAGGTAGGTTGTCAAGAGCCAAGACCGGCCTCTGCTGTTGCCGGGGACAGATACCTTGAGGGGTGGCTGCTCAGAAAAGATCCCTGCAACGCTAGCAAAGGCTTGCTGCAAAGGGTTCCGTGCCTGCTGTACTGGGCCCAGACTGATATTTTGTCCAAATATATCAACCTGTTCAGGAAGATCTACAGATGATGATATTGCAGGAGGCTGAAAGCTGCTTTCCTTGAATTGAACCTGCATTGAATCCGCCACTAGCATTTAAGTTTTCCCATACACATCACGATAGCTTATCGAAAGAAACATAATATCTGGTCTGTACATTTGTGAAGAATTTATAATACATCTTAACCTGACATAAAAACTAAACCATGATTGTGGCAGTAGCAATCATAATGCTAATGGACATTCCACATGTTTATGCCAATACAAAGAACAAATAAGTAGTAACTGAAATAAATGAATACTCCCCCAGTTCATAAATTGATGTTGTTAGGACAACAAATATAGTTCAAAATTAAATTAAAATTATTGTCCTAATGACAACTTAAGAACGGACAGGGTAAAGCATATTCCTAATTTAAGGATGGCAAAACCATGGCTGTCTCTGCTCTATAACTTTGACAATGACATTCAGCACAATTAGTTACATACCTCTATCCTTGATGAACTTTGAACCTCAAAGGAAGCAGTTGCGCTGAATGAAAATGAAGCGAATGGAGCTGAAAGGGTTGAAGCATTGACAATGGTCATGGTTTTTGAGTCAATTTCCTGAGATATCTTTACATTGATAAAGGTGTTGCCCCAGCAGCTAGAATAGGCAGAAGCTCGGAATAGGCTGTATATCTGCAAGTCAAACGGCCATACACTATCAATCAGATGTTTTATGTTGAGAGGTTGATCATATTGAATTATCCGGACTCAAGACCAAAAAGTTAAGTATATGACAGAAGTAATAACAAGGTAGAGAAATAGAGCACCAATGAACTCAATGATCACAAGCAGAACATGACATGCTCACGCACCCAAGCATGTAGATATGATAATTTGTGCTCTTCATTATATCATTTTATTTTTATTTTTGTCAAAAAAATTATATCATTTTGAATAGGAGGGCAATAGTCCAACTTCATTCAAAGTAACAAAACAACGGTGACCTGTGTAAAAAATGAGATTGTGTTTGGCTGAAACTCGGCGATCTCTAACGATGATCGCTCAAGTGTTATATATAGTGCCTTGCTACAACTGCTTCACCACAACAGGCGGTGAAACGTTTACAGACGCAACACATGCACACACGTTCAACAAACGAACAACTCATTATGCACAAATTACGCACACGACGTGGTCTCCCCTTGGACCAGCTCAAGGAACGTTCTCTAACAATAACTGAAAACTCCGAACACCGAAGATAACCTGAATACTTATTTTAACAGCCTCTCTCAATCTTAACTTCGTCTTGCTAAGTTGAGATTGATACAAATCTTGTTAAACAGAGCCTTGGACAGTGATTCAGTGAAGATGTCAGCTAACTAGTCCTTTGATGAAATGAAAACTTTCAGAGCTTTTCTTGCCATTTGTTCTCTGACAAAGTGGAAATCCACCTCGATATGTTTTGTTCTTGCGTGGAACACAGGATTTGAAGACAAATAAGTAGCTCCAAGGTTGTCACACCACATCACTGGTGCATTTTCTTGAACAATTCCAAGTTCCTTTAGCAAAGTCTGAATCCATATGAGCTCAACTGTCACATTAGCAATGGCTTTATATTCTGATTCAGTGCTTGAGCGAGAAACTGTAGATTGTTTCTTGGAACTCCATGAAACCAGGTTTGGTCCTAGCATGACTGCAAAGCTACTGGTTGATCTCCTGTCATCTGGTGAGCCAGCCCAGTCAACATTTGAATAGGCATTCATAACAGTGTCACCAATATTCAGATATGTCAGACCTTGATCATTTGTTCCTTTAACATACCGAAGAATTCGCTCAACTGCAGCCCAGTGCTTGTCTGTTGGATTTTCGATGAACTGACAAACACGATTCACTGCAAAAGAGAGATCGGGTCTAGTGATTGTCAGATATTGCAGACCACCAACCACACTTCTATACTGAAACTGATCACTTCCTGTTAACACTGTTCCTTCTTCTCTTGAGAGTTTCTCTGTTGCTGCCATAGGAGTGGATATAGGTCTACAATTATGCATGTTTGCTCTTGTAAGTAGATCATGTGAATACCTCTTTTGAGAAAGAATCAATCCTTGTTTATCAGACTTAACTTTTATACCCAGGAAATACTTGAGATCACCCAGGTCCTTCACTGCAAAGTCCTCATTCAACTTCTCAATAATTCTGTCAGTTGTAGTTGAGGAGGAACTTGCAATAATTATGTCATCAACGTAGATCAGTATGTACATGATCAGATTCTTTTCATTTAGGATGAAAAGTGAAGTGTCCGACTTTGAGGCAACAAATCCCAAACTCCGAAGTTTTTGTGTCAGTCTAGAATACCAGGCTCTAGGAGCCTGTTTAAGGCCATATAATGCCTTGTGTAGCTTGCAAATGTAGTTTGATGGAGCACTTTGAGACTCATAACCTGGTGGTTGATGCATGTAAACTTCCTCCTCCAAATATCCTTGTGGGAAGGCATTTTGTATGTCTATCTGCTTGAGTGACCAGCCTCTGGAAGCTGCAAGTGAGAGAATTACCCTTATTGTTGTGGGCTTAATTACAGGGCTGAAGGTGTCCAGGTAGCCTTCTCCAAATTTTTGCTTGAAACCCCTTGCCACTAACCTGGCCTTATACCTCTCAACAGTCCCATCTGCCTTCCTTTTTATCTTGAAAACCCATCTGCTATCAATCAAGTTAATACCTTGTTTTGGTGGTACTAAAGACCATGTATTATGCTTCAAAAGTGCACCATATTCAGTGTCCATTGCCTCCTTCCATTCTCTGTATTTTAATGCTTCTGTCAAAGTATGAGGTTCGGTTGTTGGAGAAACACTAGTCTGAACTTCAAGTCCTGCAGCATATCGAATTGTTCCATCTTTATACTCCTTTGCCTTCACTATGTTGTTTTTCAGTCTTGTTCTCATTGCATGACCAGGTTGCACCTCTTCTGAAGACACTTCTTCAGTTTCAGTTGTATTCTCAACTTGTTCTTCATGCATTTCTTGCTGTAAACCTGCACTATTATTTTGAGAGAGAACTTGCTCATCATTAGTAAGGTCAGTCAGTATATTATCATAAGGAGAATCAACTGTTGCTATCTCAAGGGAATTAGGATTATTTTCTTGAGGATTGGGAGCAGGTGTAGAAGGTTCTGAACATTGTGCTCCTTCACTGTCATTTAACTGACTTCTGTCAGTGAGGAATTGTTCAGAATAATATGTGTTCAGGGGTAAGATAGTGGACTGATATGAAGGTTCAGAAGAAGGTTTTTGCTGAATAGAGATGTCTTGAAAGGAAAAACTTGTTCATCAAATATTACATCTCTTGACAAATAGACTCTGCCAGTGTGTCTGTCTAGGCATTTGTATGCTTTATGGTCAGTGCTATAGCCTATGAACACACATTGCTTAGACCTGAAACTTAATTTTCTTTGATTGTAAGGACTCAAATTTGGCCAGCAGGCACACCCAAAAGCTTTCAAGAATTTGTAGTCTGGTTGGGCTCCAAGGAGACGATGCACTGGTGTGTCAAGGTCGATGACTCTGCTAGGCTGTCGATTTATGAGGAAACAAGCACTCTGAAATGCTTCATCCCAAAAACGAATGGGCATATGAGACTGAGCAAGAAGTGTCAACCCAGTCTCAACAATGTGCCTATGTTTTCTTTCAACTAACCCATTTTTCTGGTGGGTATGTGGACTAGATATATGATGTTTGATCCCTACTCTCTGAGAAAACTTATGCAAGTGATGAAATTCTCCTTCCCAGTCTGTCAGTATTTTCTTCCCTATAAGCCTCTCAACATGACACTAAAATTTCAGAAAAATATTCTCTACATCAGACTTGTTTCTAAGAATGAATCCAAGTAAATCTGCTGTATTCATCAACAAAACTCACATAATATTTGTAACCATTTACAAAGGTTAGAGCTGGCTGTAACACCCATCTTTTCATGTATAAAAATTTGCTCAAACCCTTGATCATTGTTGTATGCATTTTTGGGTGATTTTTGATGTTCAAACGAGTAGCATCCGTTTAAAATTTGAATTTGAATTCAAATCAAAAGAAAAGAAAGGAAAAAGAAAAAGAAAAAGGAAATAAAACCCTCCCTGGGCCGATTTCCCTCCCCCTGGCCCAATTCCCTTCCCCCTCCTGCGGCCCAGCCGAACCCCCCCACCTCTTCTCTCTCTGCGCCGTGGACCCCGCCCGTCGGCGCCTCCCCCTTTCCCTCCTCTCTCCCGCTGCCACCCCGGGGCCACCTGTCATCCCCAACCCCCAGTAACCGCCACCCTTTTTCCCTCCCGTGCCACGCCGCGCCCACGTCGAACCCCCC
Source organism: Tuctoria greenei (assembly GCA_036927565.1). Classification (NCBI taxonomy): domain Eukaryota; kingdom Viridiplantae; phylum Streptophyta; class Magnoliopsida; order Poales; family Poaceae; genus Tuctoria; species Tuctoria greenei. Next base: position 281,827,291 of record JAYESD010000001.1, on the reverse strand, counting down.
CTGCAACCGCCGTTCCACGCACGAATTAACCCGGGGAAACCTCCCCTCGCGTGCGCCTGCAACCGCCGCGCTCCCCTCTGCTATAAACTCCCCCTCTCTCCCTCATTTTCCCCTTCCCACGCGCAAACCCTAGCCCACCGTCGTTCTCGGTAAGCCCCACACGTTCCCGACTAACCGGCGATCACCGCACCCCTCTCTCCCCTTTGACCTCTTCGCCGTATCGCCAGGAACACGCCGGACACGTTGGAGCGAAGAGATCGTCGGGGATTTGCCCATCTCGACGTGCACCGACGCCACCGCCGCCATTCCTCGTCGCCGACCATCCTCCGACCGATTTCAAGCCTAGCTACTCCCCTAGGTAAGATCCCCTACTCCTCCTCTCTCATTTCATGCAAGAAGCGCGTAGTTTTGGCGTAGATTTCGCCGTTTGGGCCAGCTCCGGCGAGGTTCGCCGCCACGGACTCCAGCGCCGCCGCGCCGTGCGTCGCCGACGTTGCCAGAGGCGACGTGGCCGCTTCCCAGCCGTCGGTTTCGACCGAACGGCCACGATTATAAGATTGTACTGGTTCGGTCATTAAAATCCCACGCGTCCAATCCAAATCCAACGGCCCATATTCAATTTAGTTTTCCCGCCTTCGGTTATTCACCCAGGCCCCTGGAATCTTGCGGGCTAACCCCTGGACCTTGCTGGAATTCAAATCTAGCCCCCAGAATTCTCAGTCTAGCCCCTGGACTTTCTGGAATTGGTTTAAATCGTTTAAATAGTCAATTTAACCCCTGGAAATTTATAGAATTGTAGATTTAGCCCCTGTACAATGTTGTAATCTTATTTTCCTGTCCCTGGACTTTTATTTATTTGTTAAATATTGTTTATAGGTGTATTTAATGTGTAGAAAATAGATAAAAATGGTAATTAAGTGTAGAAATGTTAGGAAAAATCGGTATAAATTATTTTATGTTGTGAATAAATTGTAGAGTTCATTTGAAATATATTTTGTCCATGGAATATTTATTATAAATGTTTAAAAATACATTTTGGCCATAGAAAATTCAATAAAAATGGTTTTAGGCTATATTTAATTCTCAAAAATGTAGGATAAATCTAAAATGCACACTTTGGCCATGTTAAGTAATAAATACTTCGTAGGGACGCATTAGTATAGGATTTTATGCTTATGTGTGTGTTGTGATGCATTGTTTTGCGTGCCCTTTACTTATTTAGCTTTATTCTATTTTTGCCATGCTTGGGCATTATATCTAGAGTCGTTCTACGACCCTAATCTTAACCTCCAAGACCAGGACTTCGCCAACACTCAAGTCTTCAACGAAGGCAAGTGCCCTTGACCATTTTGCTCCAGTTCTAGGGATTTAGATAGATGCATGCTAATTAAATTGATGTCCTACTTCATGTTTACATGCCTTGTTCCATATAATTCCTTGTTACCTGAAATGGGTTGGGAAGTAGATAGGATATAATTATGCTTAGCCATGCTTAAATGTTGGGATTGGGATTTCATACAATTGTGCTATGTTACACTTTATGGTTACTTGAACTTGTGGTGATTACACTATTGTAGTGGATAGGAATCTGGTGGTTGGTTAGTATTGGTATGGTGCAGTTTGCACGAGACCCGGGATTGGGGTTTGTTACCACCGGATTCTAAGGACCGGTTTATGGAGGAAGCCACTAAGCTTTATAGTACCACCACGAGACTGAGATGGGGCAGCATGGTCAATTAATTAGGTTTCTCCCGATGAAATGCTAGTGGTTGGAAGGTGCGGGGAAGGATGCGGGTGATCTGCTCTGGGATCCGCAAGGCTCAAGAGGGGGCTCTGGGGCGGAGGGTTACTCCAAGAATCCCCAGTGGTGGAAACCTTAGAGGGCTAGCACTAGTCGGGAGCATCTTTGTAAAGACCATGTAGTGATCTCCGGGCCACACACCTACAGAAGTGTGAAATGTGGTTGATCACCACGGGCTACATGGAGGTTTACTCAAGTCCACCTGGCAACAGGGGATGAAATCACTGCTTGTGGGGAAAGGGTACACTCTCTGCAGAGATTTGGTAAAACTGTCATGACAGCCGTGCTCACGGACAAGAGCGGCTTGGGGCCAGTTCATAATTAGTTTATGGTTGGGGAAATGGTGGTTAATTATGATTCAAGTTACAATCATTATCAGTACTCATGTGTTGATTACTTCTTGAATTACGATATTGGTAATCGAAAGCTAAGGTTAGGTTTTAAGCATAGTGCTAAGCCATAATTGCCCTTCCCTTTTGCTTTAGCCAATCATGTCATCTCTTCCCGCACTTGCTGAGTACTCTATGTACTCAAGCGTTTAATTCTCCTTAAGAATATGAAGAAGAAGAAGCGGCACCGGAGGACTTCTTCGTCAACCCGGAGGACTTGGTCTAGGCTGGCGACCTCACGCGCAACGGCTGCCTGTGGAGTTGGAGATACCCTCATCTATTAGTCTTCTGCTGTAGTTTGGACTTGGTGAACTTTGTAGTTGATGTAAATATTTGTGGTGTGTATTTGTAGACCTTCGGGTCGTACTGTAAGACTATTTATGTACTCGAACATGGCTATGTAATGATATTTAACTTTCGTCAACGCATGTACGATTCAACTGATCCTGGCGTACATGTGATTAACGTCTGTTCATCTTTATGATGACCGGGCGTGACAAAGTGGTATCAGAGCCGTGTTGCCCGTAGGACGCAAGCCTAGTTAGAAATGGCCGAAAATTAAGGACTATACTATTTTCTTATGAAATAGTATTTCCAAAATTTTGTGCTCTCTATCTCAAACCTTGTGCTTCTTATCTTGCTGTACTTATTGTTTTATTCTAACTTAATTTATTGATTATTGATCTCACCCTCTTCTTTTCAAATGTTTGTAGATGGCGCGAACCAAGCAGACGACTCGTAAGTCGACTGGGGGTCGTGTTCCTCACCACGCCCTAGCCAGTCGCTCCGCACCTCACACCCCCAGGAGGGAGACGACGCTGTTCTCCACTGGGAGCGCTGCTTCGAGGATGCGTGTCCGTCTTCGCTCTCTTCTTCGTGCTGCGGGGTACCGTGAGTACCGTGTTCGCCTAGTCTACCACACCACTAGGGTCTTTGCGCCCTATACTGGTGGACTAGAGTGGACTTCTCAGCTGGCCGTCTACTACGACTCGGAGCTGCTGCACTCACACTTCTCTCCGGCCTGGAGGAGCTCCCAGCGTGCGGCTGAGGAGGACGCCACATGGGAGGCGACTACCTACTGGAGCCACGCCCACAGGTTCCTTCTTGGGTGCACGGAGCACGCGTACACCCCTCAGCGCCCTAGTGGCACGGCCGCCTTCACTGGACGTGACGTCGAGGGGTCCTTGACTCACCCTCAGTGCGAGAGGCTGGTGGACGACGTTGTGGAGTTGTCTTCGCGACTCCAGCGTTGTCAGCAGGAGCTTCAGGACAGCAGGGACCTGGTTGACCTTTACGAGCGACTTCGCCGACGCTACGCGAGGATCACTGCAGCTGATCCTAACTCTCCTCAATACGCTGTGGACGTGGAGCCTTGGGATCCGAACTCTCCAGATCGTCGCATGAACTCCCCCCAGGAATCAAGAGAGGACTCAGAAGAAGAAGACCCGGAGATGGAGGTTGAGGAGGACTCCGATGAGTAGGAGTGGACTTGCTTTCCTGTTGGATGACTCAGGACAGTTATCCTTAGTATGTAGGAGCGTGTAGCTGCGCCCTCTTTAGTCTTGAGTTGTGTTATTTATGTTGTTATGCTAGTAGTTTGCTTTATGTTGTGTGTGTGTGCGACATGAGTTGTGGAATGCTTCGGCATCCTGTCCACATCCATGTCATTTGTATATAGGCTTGTTAGTGTGTCGTGCGAGTTGTGGAATGCATTAGCATCTTGTCCACATCCGCACTAGTTGGTTAATGAATTTGCTTGCTTTATATATGTGTATCCCTTGATGCATGTAGTTGGGACCGTTTTCCATAGCGTACCCTTCTATATCTTACCTATTGTTCTAAAATTTCAATTATTCCCTACACAGATGTCTGGAAGAGGTAGAGGTCGTGGAAGGGGCGCTGTGCCCCAAGATGAAGGACTTGGAGGTGTGCCAGGATGGAATGGTAGGGGTGCCCGAGGGGCCCCAGCCGCGCAGCAAATGCAGCAGATGATGGCCATCCAAACCCAGCTGCTTAATAACCTCACTCAGATCGTCACCAACCTGCAACAAGCCCCACCCCCACCACCACCAAATTACAACCTTCCGCCACCACCACCTTTTCCACCTAGGTCCTTCCTTAGGGACTTCCTGAACACTCATCCACCCACTTTTGCCACAGTTACCGAACCCATGGATGCCGATGATTGGCTCCGAACCGTTGAAAGCAAGCTGAGGCTCATCCACTGTGAAGGAAGGGAGAAAGTACTACTAGCCTCCCATCAACTCCAAGGACCGGCAGCCGACTGGTGGACTGCATTTACCGAAGCCCATCGGGATCCAGAAAGCATTACTTGGGAAGAATTCAGGACCAACTTCCGCAATCACTTTGTGGCTGAGGGAGAAATACAAGCAAGACGTGAAGAGTTCCTTATGTTGAAGCAGGGCCGTATGACTGTGAGGGCCTATTTGAATGCATTCACCCAGTTGTCCCGCTATGCTCCAACCGATGTGGATACTGACTCCAAGAAACAATTCCGCTTCAAGAATGGATTGGACAAGGAGTTAAAGTTCGCCATGTCTTCCAGCGACTACGACGACTTTCAGAAGCTGGTTGACAAAGCTTTTGAAGTGGAAAGGACTAAAAAGGAATTGGATGATGAGGAAAGAAAAAGGAAGTTGACTATGGCACATGCCTCTAGCAGCAATGTGCGCCCCCGTCTTAACCCTCCGCCTGCAAACCAAATGACTCGCCCCATGAACTACTCGGGACAGAGGTTTCCGAACTCCAACTACAGGCCACCCACTCCCTACAACCAGCAAATGCGCCAGCAGCAGCAGCAGCCACCACGCCAGCCAATGCAACCCCCACGTCAGCAGATGCAGCCACCCCGCCCTTCAGCTCCAGCTAACCTTCCAAATGGCCAACCCCTAAGAAACCAATCAGGAGGCAACAAGGGCCCAAATAATGCTGCGGGAGTACAATGTTACAAGTGCGGAGAATGGGGACACTATGCCAGCAGTTGTCCAAAGAAGCAACAGAACCCATCTGGTCGTGTCAACCATGTGACTCTGGAACAAGCACAGGAAGCGCCTGATGTGGTGATCGGTATGTTTTCTGTTAACTCCCACCCCGCCACCATATTGTTTGATTCGGGTGCTACACATTCATTTATATCCAAGGATTTCATAAAGAAGCATGACATGGTAGTTACATTCTTGAATGGGCCATTATTGATAAACTCTCCTGGAGGAGAGATGGTGGCAAGGCATCTATGCCGAAAAGTGAGTATAAACATAAGGGGGTAGTCTTTTGGGCCAACCTAATAGTGTTGGACTCACAAGGATTAGATATCATTCTGGGAATGGACTGGTTGACGAAGAATTAAGGAGTAATTCATTGTGCAACTAGAACTGTCTGCTTAACACACCCGGATGGCACTACAGTGGAGTTCAAACCAGATCAGACACAAGAGGCAGTAGTACAACTCAATCATCTTGAGAGTACCAAAGACATCAGGATTGTGAAGGAATTTCCGGACGTATTCCCAGATGACTTACCAGGTATGCCCCCTGATCGAGAGATTGAATTTGTCATTGAATTAGTACCTGGAACGGCCCCAATATATAAGAGGCCATATAGAATGGATGCTAAACAATTAGCTGAACTAAAGGATCATATTGAGGAGTTATTGGCAAAAGGATATATTCGCCCTAGCTCATCGCCTTGGGGAGCACCAGTTATATTTGTACCTAAGAAGGATGGAACTCAAAGGTTGTGTGTGGACTACCGTGCCTTAAATGAGGTAACAATCAAGAATAAATATCCACTACCAAGGATTGAAGATTTGTTTGATCAGTTGAGAGGAGCATGTGTGTTCTCCAAGATTGATCTTCGTTCGGTCTACCATCAACTGAAGATTAGACCCTCAGACATTCCCAAGACGACATTTGTCTCTCGATATGGATTATATGAGTATACAGTTATGTCGTTTGGATTGACCAATGCCCCGACATATTTTATGTATCTTATGAACAAGGTATTCATGGAGTACTTGGACAAGTTTGTAGTGGTATTCATCGATGACATACTTATCTACTCCAAGACTGAAGAAGAGCATGAGGAGCACCTCAGGATGGCTCTACAGAAGCTTCGCCAACATCAATTGTATGCCAAGCTTAGTAAGTGTGAGTTCTGGCTAAAAGAGGTATCATTTTTGGGGCATGTCATATCGGAAGCAGGTATAGCAGTGGATCCCGGCAAAGTGGCCGATGTCCTTAAGTGGGAAACACCTGAGAGTGTGCATGATATACGAAGATTCTTGGGTATGGCTGGTTACTATCGGCGATTCATCGAGGGATTTTCAAAGATCTCTCGACCACTAACCAAGTTGCTTGAGAAAGGAGTTGCTTTCAAGTGGACCCCCGAATGTGAAGTAAGCTTCGCCGAGTTGAAGAAGAGGTTAACCAGCGCACCGGTATTGGTAATGCCTGATATGCAGAAGGAGTTTGTGGTTTATTGCGATGCATCTGGTCATGGTTTAGGATGCGTCTTAATGCAAGGAGGACATGTGGTAGCCTATGCTTCAAGACAGCTTCGGAAACATGAGAGGAACTATCCAACACATGATTTAGAATTGGCAGCTGTTGTTCATGCCTTGAAGATATGGAGGCACTACTTAATGGGAAAAAGGTCTGAGATATACACAGATCACAAGAGCTTGAAGTACATATTCACACAACCGGATCTTAATCTCAGACAACGTCGTTGGTTGGAGTTAATAAATGATTTTGATGTGGGAATCAACTACCATCCAGGCAAGGCTAATGTGGTCGCTGATGCTCTAAGTAGGAAGGGACAAAACAATAACTTGTCAGTACAAGCTCTTCAACCCCAGTTATGTGAAGAGTTTGCAAGGTTAAACCTATGTCTAGTGTCTAGCACTGAAGCAGTTGCTATGGAAGTGGACTCAACCCTTGAACGTGATATACGAGAAGGACAAAAGAATGATGAGAAGGTCAAGGAGATCAAGCAGTTGATGAAGAAAGGGAAAGCTCCGAACTTTAGAGAGGATGAACAAGGAACCTTATGGCTTGGAAAGAGGATTTGTGTTCCAGATGTCAAGGAGATTAAAGAGTTGATACTAAGGGAAGCTCATGACTCATCATACTCTATTCATCCCGGAAGCACAAAGATGTATCAAGACCTTAAAGATCGATATTGGTGGCATGGAATGAAACCGGATGTAGCAGAATATGTGGCCATATGTGATACATGTCAATTGATTAAGGCGGAACATCAAAGACCAGCAGGGTTATTGCAACCAATCAAAGTGCCAGAATGGAAATGGGAAGAAATTAGTATGGATTTCATTGTGTGACTACCAAGAACACAGTCTGGATATGATTCTATATGGGTTATTGTGGACCGTCTAACTAAAGTGGCTCACTTTATTCCTGTGAAAGAGACCTACACTGGTCCCAAGTTGGCGGAACTGTACATCTCCAGGATTGTATGCTTACATGGAGTTCCTAAGAAGATCATCTCAGACAGAGGCACCCAATTCACCTCAAGATTCTGGCAGAAGTTGCATGAATCAATGGATACCCGTCTAAATTTTAGTTCGGCGTATCATCCTCAAACTGATGGTCAGACAGAACGCACCAACCAGATATTAGAAGACATGTTGAGAGTGTGTGCTTTAAAGAATAGCAAAAGTTGGGACAAGAATCTGCCATATGCCGAATTCTCTTACAACAACAGTTATCAAGCCAGTTTGAAGATGTCTCCTTTTGAAGCATTGTATGGGCGAAAATGTAGGACACCGTTGTTTTGGAATCAAACTGGGGAAAGTCAAGTCTTTGGGCCTGACTTGTTACAAGAGGCTGAAAGACAAGTACAAGAAATTCGGAAGAATCTAAAGGCAGCTCAAACAAGACAGAAGAGTTATGCGGATACTCGAAGACGTGATCTCACATTTGAAGTTGGTGACTATGTGTACTTGAAGGTGTCACCTATGAGAGGATTGAGAAGATTTAAAGTAAGAGGCAAGTTGTCACCACGCTATATTGGTCCGCTCAAGATACTCGAAAGACGAGGTGAAGTAGCATATCAGCTTGAGCTTCCCCCACACTTGTCAGATGTGCATAATGTGTTCCATGTATCACAACTTAAGAAGTGCTTAAGAGTGCCTGAAGAGCAATTGCCTATGGAAGCAGTGGATGTGCAGGAAGATTTGTCTTATGTGGAGCAGCCTGTCAAGATACTTGAGACACTGGAAAAGGTCACAAGAAACAAAGTCATACGCATGTGTAAAGTGCAATGGAAGCATCACTCAGAGGCAGAAGCAACATGGAAAAGAGAAGAAGATCTCAAGGCGGATTTCCCTCATCTATTCTCTTAGGACGTCCGAATCTCGAGGGCGAGATTCCTTTTAAGGGGGGTAGAGTTGTAACACCCATCTTTTCATGTATAAAAATTTGCTCAAACCCTTGATCATTGTTGTATGCATTTTTGGGTGATTTTTGATGTTCAAACGAGTAGAATCCGTTTAAAATTTGAATTTGAATTCAAATCAAAATAAAAGAAAGGAAAAAGAAAAAGAAAAAGGAAATAAAACCCTCCCTGGGCCGATTTCCCTCCCCCTGGCCCAATTCCCTTCCCCCTCCTGCGGCCCAGCCGAACCCCCCCCCCCCCCACCTCTTCTCTCTCTGAGCCGTGGACCACGCCTGTCGGCGCCTCCCCCTTTCCCTCCTCTCTCCCGCTGCCACCCCGGGGCCACCTGTCATCCCCAACCCCAGTAACCGCCACCCTTTTCCCCTCCCGTGCCACGCCGCGCCCACGTCGAACCCCCTGCAACCGCCGTTCCACGGACGAATTAACCCGGGGAAACCTCCCCTCGCGTGCGCCTGCAACCGCCGCGCTCCCCTCTGCTATAAACCCCCCCTCTCTCCCTCATTTTCCCCTTCCCGCGCGCAAACCCTAGCCCACCGTCGTTCTCGGTAAGCCCCACACGTTCCCGACTAACCGGCGATCACCGCACCCCTCTCTCCCCTCTGACCTCTTCGCCGTATCGCCAGGAACACGCCGGACACGTTGGAGCGAAGAGATCGCCGGGGATTTGCCCATCTCGACGAGCACCGACGCCACCACCGCCATTCCTCGTCGCCGACCATCCTCCGACCGATTTCAAGCCTAGCTACTCCCCTAGGTAAGATCCCCTACTCCTCCTCTCTCATTTCATGCAAGAAGCGCATAGTTTTGGCATAGATTTCTCCGTTTGGGCCAGCTCCGGCGAGGTTCGCCGCCACGGACTCTAGCGCCGCCGCGCCGTGCTTCGCCGACGTTGCCAGAGGCGACGTGGCCGCTTCCCAGCCGTCGGTTTCGACCGAACGGCCACGATTATAAGATCGTACCGGTTCGGTCATTAAAATCCCACGCGTCCAATCCAAATCCAACGGCCCATATTCAATTTAGTTTTCCCGCCTTCGGTTATTCACCCAGGCCCCTGGAATCTTGCGGGATAACCCCTGGACCTTGCTGGAATTCAAATCTAGCCCCCAGAATTCTCAGTCTAGCCCCTGGACTTTCTGGAATTGGTTTAAATCGTTTAAATAGTCAATTTAACCCCTGGAAATTTATAGAATTGTAGATTTAGCCCATGTATAGTGTTGTAATCTTATTTTCCAGTCCATGGACTTTTATTTATTTGTTAAATATTGTTTATAGGTGTATTTAATGTGTAGAAAATAGATAAAAATGGTAATTAAGTGTAGAAATGTTAGGAAAAATCGGTATAAATTATTTTATGCTGTGAATAAATTGTAGAGTTCATTTGAAATATATTTTGTCCATGGAATATTTATTATAAATGTTTAAAAATACATTTTGGCCATAGAAAATTCAATAAAAATGGTTTTAGGTTATATTTAATTCTCAAAAATGTAGGATAAATCTAAAATGCACACTTTGGCCATGTTAAGTAATAAATACTTTGTAGGGACGCATTAGTATAGGATTTTATGCTTATGTGTGTGTTGTGATGCATTGTTTTGCGTGCCCTTTACTTATTTAGCTTTATTCTATTCTTGCCATGCTTGGGCATTATATCTAGAGTCGTTCTACGACCCTAATCTTAACCTCCAAGACCAGGACTTCGCCAACACTCAAGTCTTCAACGAAGGCAAGTGCCCTTGACCATTTTGCTCCAGTTCTAGGGATTTCGATAGGTGCATGCTAATTAAATTGATGTCCTACTTCATGTTTACATGCCTTGTTGCATATAATTCCTTGTTACCTGAAATGGGTTGGGAAGTAGATAGGATATAGTTATGCTTAGCCATGCTTAAATGTTGGGATTGGGATTTCATACAATTGTGCTATGTTACACTTTATGGTTACTTGAACTTGTGGTGATTACACTATTGTAGTGGATAGGAATCTGGTGGTTGGTTAGTATTGGTATGGTGCAGTTTGCACGAGACCCGGGATTGGGGTTTGTTACCACCGGATTCTAAGGACCGGTTTATGGCGGAAGCCACTAAGCTTTATAGTACCACTACGAGACTGAGATGGGGCAGCATGGTCAATTAATTAGGTTTCTCCCGTGAAATGCTAGTGGTTGGAAGGTGCGGGGAAGGATGCGGGTGATCTGCTCTGGGATCCGCAAGGCTCAAGAGGGGGCTCTGGGGCGGAGGGTTACTCCGAGAATCCCCAGTGGTGGAAACCTTAGAGGGCTAGCACTAGTCGGGAGCACCTTTGTAAAGACCATGTAGTGATCTCCGGGCCACACACCTACGGAAGTGTGAAATGTGGTTGATCACCACGGGCTACATGGAGGTTTACTCAAGTCCACCTGGCAACAGGGGATGAAATCACTGTTTGTGGGGAAAGGGTACACTCTCTGCAGAGATTTGGTAAAACTGTCATGACAGCCGTGCTCACGGACAAGAGCGGCTTGGGGCCAGTTCATAATTAGTTTATGGTTGGGGAAATGGTGGTTAATTATGATTCAAGTTACAATCATTATCAGTACTCATGTGTTGATTACTTCTTGAATTACGATATTGGTAATCGAAAGCTAAGGTTAGGTTTTAAGCATAGTGCTAAGCCATAATTGGCCTTCTCTTTTGCTTTAGCCAATCATGTCATCTCTTCCCGCACTTGCTGAGTACTCTATGTACTCAAGCGTTTAATTCTCCTTAAGAATATGAAGAAGAAGAAGCGGCACCGGAGGACTTCTTCGTCAACCCGGAGGACTTGGTCTAGGCTGGCGACCTCACGCGCAACGGCTGCCTGTAGAGTTGGAGATACCCTCATCTATTAGTCTTCTGCTGTAGTTTGGACTTGGTGAACTTTGTAGTTGATGTAAATATTTGTGGTGTGTATTTGTAGACCTTCGGGTCGTACTGTAAGACTATTTATGTACTCGAACATGGCTATGTAATGATATTTCACTTTCGTCAACGCATGTACGATTCAACTGATCCTGACGTACATGTGATTAACGTCTGTTCATCTTTATGATGGCCGGGCGTGACACTGGCCCCCACACATCTGTGTGAACTACCTCTAAGGGACTGGAAATGGTGTGAACAAAGGAATAAAATGGAAGCTAATGTGCTTTGCCTTGCTGGCAAGCATCACACACCAAGTGGACTTTATTTGAGACAGTGGAAATGTTGTTTTTAACTAGAATATGACGAGTTACAGCAGAAGAAGGATGTCCTAAGCGTTGGTGCCATGTCTTCAGAGACTTTGCTGATGTGGAGAGCTTGTTTGGAGGCTTGGTTTGGAAATCGATAGAGCCCATTTCTGCAGAAGCCCTTAAGAAGAACGGTCTTCGTGGCTTGATCCTTAACAAGGAAGAAAGTGGGGTGAAATCCAACAAAAGCATTGTTGTTAGAGACTAGTTTATGAATAGAGATGAGATGACGACTTGTTTGTGGAACATGTAGAACATTCTTCAGTTTCAGAGGTGTTTGAGAGGTAGCAACAATTGAATCACCAATATGAAAAATAGACATACCTGCACCATTTGCCACTTGAACTCTATCATCTCCAGTGTACTTCTCTTTAGTTGTCAACCTCTCAAAATCATGAGTGATATGATCAGTGGCCCCTGTATCAGCATACCAGCTTGGGTCCACTGAATATCCACTGCTATAGGTTGCTGCAGCTGTTACACGTGCATCATCTGCTACATAATTTTGATCAAAATGATAATAGCACCTTGATGCATCATGGTTAGTGTGAAAACAAATCTGACAGGGCTGTTTTGCACCACTTTGATTCTAAAAACCAGAGCCTGAACCTGACCCCCGTCCATTGCCATGTCCTGCAGGGCCACGTCCACCAGTGTTACGGCCACCTGAGGATCTTCCACGGCCTCGGCCTCCATTTCTTCCAGAGGACCTGTTAACTTGGTTTGCCTGATAACCGCTGTTGTTATGATCAACACGCAATTCATAATTAAGCATGTGAGCGTACAAGTCATTGACAGTCACTACATCTGATCTTGTAGTGATGCTCGTCACAAGAGAATCATATTCAGCTTCTAAACCTTGCAGCATGTAGGCAATAAGCTCATCATCCTCAAGCTTCTTTCCTATCATGACCAAGGTGTCAGCAAGACTTTTTACCTTGCGAAAATATTCAGTCATACTCATATTCTTTTTTCTGAATAGTTGCCAACTGCATTCTGATTTGCATCACCTGAACGCAAGAACTAGCTGCAAATGAACGTTCTATAGCACACCAGGTCTCACGAGCAGTAGTACAACCAACTATTTGTGACATTACACCTTCAGAAAGAGAGGAAGTAATGACACTCATTACCATCTGGTCTTGTTGATACCAGGTATCAAATTCAGGATTAGGAATGGTCTGAGCCTTCCCCTCCTGATCAGTCGCCGTGATTGTTGTTGCCGGTTTGAGCAGTAGTCCCATCGATGACTCCTGAGATAGGGAAACAGTTGCGTTGTCCAGAGAAGAAAATTCTCACTAGTGAGCTTGATGGTGATCATATGGCTTGCCGACGGCGTAGGCATGACACTGCTTGATGAAACCAGAGCGCCGGAGTTGAAATTCGTCATGGTGGTGTTGATTCCACTCATATTTGGATCACTGGCTCGGGTACCATGTAAAAAATGAGATTGTGTTTGGCTGAAACTCGGCGATCTCTAACGATGATCACTCAAGTGGTATATATAGTGCCCTGCTACAACTGCTTCACCACAACAGACGGTGAAACGTTTACAGACGCAACACATGCACACACGTTCAACAAACAAACAACTCACGATGCACAAATTACGCACACGACGCACACGACATGGTCTCCCCTTGGACCAGCTCAAGGAACGTTCTCTAACAATAATTGAAAACTCTGAACACTGAAGATAACCTGAAGACTTATTTTAACAGCCTGATGGTAATCCTAAAAAGTCCTCGTTACCCCTTGCAAGGCGGATGCGTAACTCCCAAAGACGCCTCAATGCTGATCTACTTCACTTGTTAAAATTGTGTAGATCGAATCATATAGCTATAGAAGCTGCTTAGCTTTGAGTACATATTCTACCTTTGCAGGTGAATTTGAAGCTAATCGCTCAACCCCCAATCTAATCATCACATAATTAAGTTCAACCTCTTATCATCTATGGCTTATGTTAAGCCATTCTATAATATTGACGCGCAAAGCTTTTGCTTGTTTGTAAAACCTCCTATCATCTGAACTAGAACTACCTGTCCATTTATCAGTTGCAAATTCATCACTCCCATGTCCCATCCACAGATCGATTGTTAAGAGCGAAACAAAGATTACAGGCTGAGGCAAGAAAAGAACTCACAGGAGGATCCAATTGCCGTCTAGTAGTTCCGGCGCCTCGACGGGCGTAGGTGTGGGGTTGTTCACCTCGAGCTGGGTGACGAGTGTTAGCACGTCTCCACGTCGCCCCTGACTCGGCTCATGTAACCTGCATGCACCCATGTACTTAGGATCTACGGTTACACCATGGGCCTGCCGGCCACTCTATTTATGTACCCCAATCGATGTACTCAGCACTTAATCGATCAATGATACACTCTTACATGGTATCAGACGTCCGTTGTTCTTCTCCAGCCCCATCCCTGATCCCCTCTCATGGAGTTCAACAACCCCACCTTCTCTCCCACCACCAGATCCTCCTCTCATTCTTCTCTCGATGGCAATGACGACGGCCGCCGTTCTACTCGAGCTGCCTCTTCGGATATCCTCTAGACCGTGAACATACGGTCTCTTGTTCTGGTCACCCTGGAACTATCCAATCCGAACTACTCCAATTGGAGAATGTTCTTTGATTCTGTAATTGGTAAATTCGGCCTCGCCAGCCACATATCTTCTCCTACTTCAATCCTCAACTGCGACGAGGATTGGCACAATATTGATCAGTGTTTGGTCAATTGGATCTACACTACTTGCACCCTTGAGGTGTGGAAACTTATTCGCCAGCGCAAGACTGACGCCTTCACTCTTTGGGAGGCGATCGACCAACTCTTCTTCGACAACCAGCTGCAAAGAGCGGAATTCTATGAGGCTGAATTCCGAAATCTCAACCAAGGGAGATATTTCAATTGCTGAATACAACGCCAAACTCAAAACCCTCGCTGACAGTCTCTGCGACATCGGCCAACCCGTCTCGAGCAATCTCAAGTCCTCAATTTTCTTCGCGGCCTCAATCCCAAATATCGCATGCCATCTCGGCGATTACCTCAAGACAGCCACCTCATACGTTCTTGAGTGCTCGATCTCATATTCTCATGGAGAAACTCTTTGACACGCAACACGCCTTGGTGTCTTAGGCAAAACACCCTTCCTCAACACAACAGCAAGCAAGCGGTTCTCCTTCATGCGCCGGCCGTTCTGGGGGCCGCGACGGTCGAGGCTGTGGCCAAAACTCTGACGGGCACACTCTGAACACAGCGAATGGCAATAACTCCCAGTTCTCCACCAACCCATCCTGGAGGCCAGGATTTAACTTGTGGAACGGGATGGTTCAGGTGTGGCCGATGCTTCTGCGTGCTCCAACCGCTGGCGTACTAGGTCCTCGGCTAGGGCTGGCGCCTCAACATGCCATGTACGCCCAACCCACCGCTCCTGACTTTGTTGCGATGACTGGTTCCTCAACCTCACCCTGGGACACACATGCTTTACTGAGCGCCCTCAATAACTCGGCAACCATGCAACCACAGTCCATGTCGGACTGGTTCATCGACTCAGGGAGCCTCCTCACATATGGCTAGTATTCACACTCCACTCTCATCAGTTCGTCCCTTCTCTCACCATGCATCGGCTACGGTTGGCAATGGTGCCCAGCTTCCCGTCACTCACAAATCATCCTCACAATTACCTACTGCATCCCAACTGCTCTCCCTGTCTAATATTTTACTCTCACCGTCCTTGGTCCACAATTTAATCTCCATTCGCCTGCTCACCCGTGACAACTTTGTTTCAGTGGAATCTGACCCTTTTGGTTTTTCTGTTAAGGATCTACGGATCAAAACGGTGATTCTCCACTGTGATAGCACGTGTGACTTGTACACCGTCCACTCAAAGCACTTCGTTCATCATCGAACTCCATCGACCTGTGGCATCAAAGACTTGGACATCCAGGGCGCTATAGCCTTCTGCAAACACTTTGCAATTTTTCTTTCCCATGTAATAAAGTACATGCACATACCTGCAACTCTTGTCACCTAGGCAAGCACTTGCGGCTACCTTTTACCTCTTCCACAACAATTACTTATTTCCCATTTCAATTGTTGCATTCTGCCTGTACCTAGTGTTTCAGGCTTTCAATATTTAGTCTTTCTTGATGACTATTCTCATTTTATGTGGACTTTTCCCTTGCAAAATAAATCAGAAGTGTTTGCCATCTTTGTACAATTTCACTCATACGTCCACACACAGTTCTGTTTACCCATCGTCGACCTCCAGACGGACAATGGTCGGGAGTTTGACAACAACTTATTTCAGTCTTTCTTCTCTGCCCGTGACATCAACTTCCGACTCACTTATCCCCACACCTCACCACATAATGGAAAGGCCGAACAAATTCTACGCACTCTCAATGACTGCGCACGAACCATGCTCATACACTCCCACACCTCCCTTGTTCTGGGCTGAGGCGCTAAACACAACAACTTACCTCTTAAACCGCAGACTATGCCACCAAACTTCACCTATCTGACACTACGAAGCGCTCTTCTTACAACCAGCTACATACGATAACCTTCATGTCTTTGGTTGCCTGTGTTTCCCCAACCTCTCCACAACGACCGCCAACAAACTCACTGCTCGATCCGCTATCTGTGCCTCCAGCTGACCATAAAGGCTACAGACGCTACAATCTAGCTACACGCAAAGTGATCACGTCCCGCCATCTTACCTTCGATGAGCGCCAATTCCTCTTTTCATTCTCAGCCGAACACACATCAGCAGATACTTCGTCAGCCACAAACAATCCACTGCCGCCACCTGTCCAAGATCAACCTCAAAATCAGCATCCTCATTCTGCACCTTTGACTGAACCTGACTCGCCTTGCTTCCGTGTCGAATCCCGCATCAACTGCACCCATTGCAACAACCTCCCCACACCCGAATCAGCCGGCACACCACCAACGTCCAGCGTCACATTTATCGCCAACTACCTCCACCATGCATGACCTCTCCCCACATCTAGCTGATGTTCCCCACTCGGCTCCCTCCAGACGCCAATTTTCCGTTGGCTATTCTGCCTCACCCATGCACGACGTTCACACAACAACGACAACTACACAACCAACTCCCATCTCCACTTCTGACCATTTAGCGCCCTCTTTTGATCCTTCACCGATTCCTGCGCCATCTTCACAACAACGTTTGCTTGGGCATCACATGGTCACCCGCTCCAAGTCCGGGATTTGCCGATAAAACCCCAAATATGCCCTTTCCACCAACACGTCCCCCAGAATCTTTTACCCATCCCAACCTCTGCGTGAGCCACCCTCAAAGACCCCAACTGGTCCCATGCCATGCAGATAGAGTTCGACGTTCTGCTCTCAAACAAAACTTGGTCCCTCGTCTGCCCACCTCCGAATGCCAATGTTTTTTTTGGCAAATCGGTGTTCAAGCACAAGTTACGTCTTGATGGTACTTTTGACAGCTACAAGGCCTGATGGGTTGTGCGAGGCTTTCATCAGTACGCCGGCATCGACTTCGGAGAAACCTTTGCTCCATTAATCAAGCCGGTGACCATACGCGTTGTGCTCAGCACCACGGCAAGCCGAAACTGGCCCGTGAATCAGGTGGACATGTCCAACGCCTTCCTTCACGGGAACCTTCACGAACCTGTGTATTGCAAGCAACCAACGGGGTTCACTGATCCCAACCATCCACATGCAGTATGTCTGCTCAATCGCTCACTCTATGGCCTGAAACAAGTGCCACATGCTTGGTTTCAATGCTTCGCTTCCTTCACTGCACACATTGGCCTGCTCCAGTCTCACTCTGACTCCTCGCTGTTCATTCATCGACAAGGACAAAACACTGCATACTTATTACTATACATTGATGATAACATTCTCACGGACTCTTCCACAGCCCTACTTCATACAATCATCCACAATATCCAGTCCGAATTCACCATTAAAAACTTGGGTGATCTCAAGTATTTCCTCAGAGTAGACATTCACCGCACAGACAAAAGATTTTTCCTGCACCAAGCCGATATGCCAATGACATTCTCACGTGCGCTGGCATGACAAACTGCAAAGCTTTCAACACACCAGTCGACACTAGCCCAAAAGTATCTCCACCAAAGGATCACCCGTCCCTAAACCATCCGAATATTGCTAGTTAGCCGATGCCTTACAATACCTTACCATCACACGACCCGATATTTCCTACAACGTTCAACAAGCATGTCTCCATATGCATGAGCCTCGTGACAGCCACTTCAATCTACTCAAACATATTCTGCATTACATTTGCAATACTACAGCCTTTGTCCTCTACATCTCTGCTTCCTGATCCACTGATCTCACAACCTATACTGACCCCGATTGGGTAGAATGATCGAACACACACAGGCCGACGTCTGGCTATTGCATCTACTTGGGTGACACACTCATCTCTTGGTCGAGCAAGCGTCAAGCTACCGTGTCCTGGTCCAGTACAGAAGCTAAGTATCAGGCACTGGCGAATGCGGCAGCTGAATGCATGTGGCTCCGTCAACTGCTCCGTGAATTACACTGCCCTGTTGACAAGGCGACCCTTGTACATTGCGACAACATTTCAGCGGTCTACATGGCAAGCAATCCTGTACATCATCAACGCTCAAAGCACATTGAGATTGACATCCACTTCGTCTGTGAGAAGGTCGCTGTTAAAGTGTTAATATGACACTTCCCCCGGATCTGCTAAGGAGCAGCCCGCAGAGGTTCTTTGATCGGCAGGGCTTAGTCCTCTATCGAATGATCGCGCGTATGAGAGTGTGAGACTGTGGTTTTTACATGGTTCGGGCCGCAAGAACGTAACACCCTACTCCATGGTGAGGTTGTATTGCTGGTGTGTGTGTGTGTGTTTGTGTCGATTGGGGTTCCTTTTTAACGGTGGCGGTCCGATCCTTTTATAGTCAAGGCCGGACGCCTTACAAGTGGGGTCCAGGGCCAGATAGGTGGCCCCGAGGCGATCTTATCCTAAAGATATGAATCTTCTCACACAAGCCTCCTCTGACCGAGGCTTGAAGCCTTGCCATCTTTCCACCTCGATCGCTAGTGGCTCATGCATAGTCGTTGATGATGGGAGGGAATGTCCCATCCGACTGTCCCTATCGCCGCAAGCTATTCACTTGGCGGAGTGGGGTATGCCTGTGGTGTCTTCACTGTTATGCGATTGGGCACAATGGTACATGACAACAGGCGTGCGCTGCACCACGCGCTTGGGGAAGACGCGAGTCTTAAATGCCTGATCTGGACAAGGTGCACCACCCTCTTAACTCGTGCAACCCACCACCCAGGGCAAGTTGCAGAGTACGTGGCAGCTCGGGAGCTAGCCTCTACTGGGGAGGCCGGGTCCCGACCCGCGGACCATGTGGCAGCCCCGGATCCCGCTCCTGAGTAGAGCGGAGGTTCTAGGGCCGCGAGACATGTGGTAGAGCCGGAGCCCGCCTCTTCGAGGAGGTGGCCTGTCTATTGCCTTGCGCCACGTGGCAGCACTGGAGCCCTCTCCCATGGAGGCAGCAGGATCCAGTCCTGCTGGGCACGTGGCCACTTGAGAGTTCGTCCCTGAGGGGGAGCTTGACTCCTCCTTAAGGTCCATGTGGATACTATGGACCCCATATCTGAGGTAGAGGGGTTCGAGCCTTCTGGACACGTGGTTCCCTCGGACCTCGCCTTGGCTGGAAGGCAGAGCACCTAGGCGTCTTTAGCCTATGCACGAGAGTACTCTGTATGCTGGGTACCGACAGTGGCCCCTGGGTACACCCTGGGGGGAGGTGATGAGCCTGAGGGTGGACCCCTATCCCTGTTTTCCCACGCTGTCTTTCAATTTTGTCTTGATCAGTCAAAGCGGTGTGCGCCTCTGCCATCGTGGCCACACGTCCCTCTTTGGTTGAGGGCTCGTGGTGATGGGATCTTTGCTTGCCGCAACTTGTTTATCGCGACGGTTCCCAATGCAGCAACTGTGCTTTTGCTTCTTCCACTCCTGCCTTTATGGGAACCGCCGGATTGCCTTCTCAAGTCAAAGCCCCCTCGGGCCAATCTCCCTGACGGGGGACCTGGGCCCCGCTGTCAGGGATGCTATGGGTTAAGCAGCAGGTTTCGGCCCCAAGTGATTTGCTCGGTGCGCTCAAACGCCAACAGGGTGTTAAAAGGAAACCTTTGTGGGCAAAGGTAGTTCCTCCATACGCACACCCCAACGTTTGAGCCTTCGTCTTTCTCCTTCAGCATCCTCTCTCTCCCCACCTTCATGGTTCTCGACTCCTGCTCCAATGGACTCAGCCTTGTCTCATTCCCACATAGAGGACGTAGCGTCCGTGAGGTGACTATTTGGCTGGGAGGACGAGGAGCGGCGGGATCTGATCCGTCCTGGCTCCCTGCCTCTGGAGTTGGGGGAGAAAGAAATCATCTTCTTCAAGTTTTATGCGTACTTCAAGTTCGTTCCCCCTACTTTCTCCTTCCTGGTGACACTTCTGGAGGTCCTTGGGCTCTAGCTTCATCACCTGTCACCGAACTCTCATGTGGTGGCGGTGGTGTTCTCGCACTTCTGCGAGATGTTCGCCAGGGTGTACCTGTCCAAGCTGGTGCTCCAACAGTTCTTCGTGCTAAGGCGAACCGGGAAGAAGAGCAAGACGAGATTCCTTAGCGCCTACTACTTCCAGCATCGGGCCAACAACCCCTTCAAGTACATCACCCCACTCTCCACAGCGAAATGGGTTGACTGGAGGAGCGACTGGGTGATCGTACACTGTGACACCTAGTTCTGAAAATGAACCAAGTGAACGCATATGTGTTCCCAGGACGTTCAACAGACATACACGAGTGCATTCACAAAAGGATGTACAAAAAATTACCACATAACAGGATTAGTTAAGCATTTGTATTACACAATTCATAATATCCTCAAATACAAGCTCTAATAAATATTAGTGACAAGTTCCAACTAATGCAGCAAAAATAAACTAAATAAAGCAACTACGCAACTAAGCAGCATAAGAAAATATAGTATAACGCAGCTCCAAACAACACCACAGGCAAGCTGACGGCAAACATAGCCTAGAACTCTGCATTATCATTGATATACTCCCAATCCTGAGCTGCAACAGTTAGTGGGGGAATTGCAAGGGTGAGTACATGTCGTACTCAGCAAGTGTGGAAAGTATGACATGTAGCTGATTTAAATGATGAATATAATAAAGGCTAATTGCTGAAAAGTACATTAAAACATTCGAAAAGCAATTTGTTATATGTATGTGAAGAAAACCCATCATAAACCATATAATTATCATAATACCAATCCATATTTCATTACCATCATCCATATACCAGATTTCACTATTACCATTAATCATATCCAATACAGAAATTTAATCCATAACCAGCCATAATCAGTACCAAACCATAACCATCCGAAATCCTAATTTCCCTCTACCCATGGAAGTTTTCCAGGTGCTCATAAACGGGAGCACGACTATCACGATAGTTTTAAAGACACTCTGCAGAGGTTGTACCACTTTACCCATGTGTTTGTGATTTCATCACCTTGCAGTGACTAGAACCTCTATTATGCCGTCTCACACTTCCATCGGTGTGTGGCCAAGAGATCACAAAATAGCCTTTACAAAGAGATTACTAGCCTATTTAGACCCCACTGAGGTTTCACCGGTGGTGATGTCTCCAACTGAGCACATCTTCAACAAAGGGCCCTCTCTTGAGCCATTTGGATCCCAAGGTAGTACCACCAATCATCAACAAACCCAATCCGACTACCCCATCCTCGAGCATCCTTAATGGCCCAAACAGCACTGGCAAGCCCTAATTAATCAGCTACGCCACACCTATACTTGGCCTCGTGGTGGCACAATAGTCCTGGCTTATTCTCGCATGAACCGGTCCACAGATCTAAAGCACGCAAACCACCATAACTTCCAATCCATCCTTATACCAGACTTGCCTAGATCACCCATTACCACATCATATTAACCAGTTCATGTTAATCAAATCTCATAAATGCACATTTAAGTTAAGTGGTATAGTTGTTTTCCATCCCAATTAGTTAAGCGAAGCAAAAAGGGTAAAAAGCCCATCCTGACTCTCTATCATGAATTCCAGGTGACAAGGGTGGTTAAGCAAAGCTAGTAAACTTCCTATCATAGGATTCCCATCAAATTGACACAAGCATGCAGTTTTGAAACCAAAACATTTATTGTCAAAACAGGGTCAATATGTTCAAGGACACTTGCCTTGCTCTTGGGATTGGTTCGAGTCAAAGCCTTCAAACTCTTGGTGTTGGAGATCCTCCATAGCACTCTCTAACGCAAATCCGTCTAAACCACGAAATAAACATACAAGACAAGAATCACAATCAATGGTTGCACATATATTACTCAATATGTCATGACATGCATGATTAATGCAATTGCAAAGAAAAACTAGTTAATGAGTTGTTAGTGATGTTTATTAATCAATTACAATGGTTATTAAGAAGTCTACACAGGTTTGGAGTTGATTCGATCTAATTTTAGAATTAATTCAACACAATTTAACCAGGAAAATCGGACTAGTCCGCTAGGGACTGGACTAGTCTGCACTTTGCGGAACTAGCGAACTAGGGTTTTCTAGATCGACGTGAATTTGGAGATTTAGGGTTGAATTCATGTAAGGAAGAGGAAGTAGAAGGTATACCAGGTGTCCAAGACTCCAAAGAATCAAGGGTATTGGAGGTAACACTTGGATCTTGACGATCTAGGGTTAATGAAGAACTTGATGGTGAACCGTTGATGAAGAACGAAAACTTGATGGAGATCTTGACCCTCTTTCATTTCCTCCTCTTATTCTTCTTGCTCTAGATCTCCTTCTCCCTCCTTGGTGGTGGTTATTCACGAGCTAGGGTTTGGGTGTGGTTTAAAAGTGGCAAATAGATGTCAAGCCAAGGGGTGGGGTTGTTTATATAGAGGTGGAGGGCTAGGGTTGGGTGGATTTCGAGTTTGAGATGAATAGAAGTCGGTTTGGAGTCCCACATGGGCTCTAAAAGAGTTAGGCACGACGTCCCTAGGCCCACTTAACGTAAAACCCAAGAACAAGTCGTGAAACAAGTCCGAAAAGGGCCGGACTAGTCCAAAGTTAGACAGAGAGAAATCGGACAAGTCCGAACTGGACATCGGACAAGTCTGAACTTACCCAGAGGGAAAAACAAACATGTCTAGCCAAACTCGTACAAGTCCTACTTTAGTCAGAGGGGAAAACGGACAAGTCCGCTGGAATACCGGACAAGTCCGGACATGTCCAGGGACTTAGCAAAATTCCAAGGAATTGGAACACCGGACTAGTCCGCATTGGACCGGACAAGTCCAAAAGTGTCCAGAGAGAAAAACAGACTAGTCCGCAGCAAAACGGACAAGCCCGATTGAAGTCAGAGAGAAATCGGACTAGTCCGCACCAAAATCAGACTAGTCCGCACTTCTCAGAATTATTAAGTGCGGGCTTGTTTCTAATTCATTTTAAACTTATTCCTTTTTACGTTGCTCAATGTTAAACATATCTTATGATGGATGCAGGACATGATGCATGAAAATGAGGGTGTTACAAACCTACCCCCCCCCCCCCCCCCCCCCCCCCGGTAAAATGAATCTCACCCTCGAGATTTGATGCGGAAGAGAAGAGGTAGGGAAATTCCTTCTTGAGATCGTCCTCCAACTCCCATGTCGCTTCCGATTCTGTGTGATGCTTCCATTGAACTTTACACCATCTAATAGTCTTGTTCCTTGTGACTCTCTCCTTGGTTTCCAAGATTTTGTCCGGTTGCTCGGCATAAGTCAAATTTGCCTCTAATTCCAATTCTTCCATTGTCACTTGTTCTTTCGGTACCCTCAAGCACTTCTTAAGCTGTGAAACATGAAACACATCATGTACATCTGATAAGTGAGTTGGCATCTCCAACTTATACGCTACTTCTCCTCTTTTGTCCAAAATCTTGAATGTCCCAATGTATCAAGGGGCTAGCTTGCCTCTTATGTTAAACCTCTTATGGCCTCTCATTGGTGACGCCTTGAGGTAGACGAAGTCTCCCACTTCAAAGGTTTCCTTCTCCTATTGTCCGTATAGCCTTTTTGCCTTGATTGAGCAGCCCTCAAGTTTTCATGAATAATTTGGACTTGCTTTTCAGCCTCTAGTAACACATCCGGACCAAATACTTGAGTCTCTCCCGTCTCATTCCAAAACAAGGGTGTCCTACACTTCCTTCCGTAAAGTGCTTCATATGGTGACATCTTCAAACTTGCTTGGTAACTATTGTTGTATGAAAACTCCGCATATGGCAAGCTCTTGTCCCAACTCTTCCCATGCTTCAAAGCACAAGCTCTTAGCATATCCTCCAAAATCTGATTGGTTCTCTCAGTTTGTCCATCCGTTTGAGGGTGATATGCTGAGCTGAAATTCAACCTTGCTCCCAAAGCTTCATGCAATTTTTGCATAACCTGGAGGTAAATTGGGAACCTCTATCCGCGACTATCTTCTTCGGAACCCCATGTCGGCACACAATATGCTGCATATATAGGTCTGCCAATTGTATTGCTGTATACTTGGTCTTGACAGGGATGAAGTGAGCTGACTTGGTCAACCGATCCACAATTACCCAGATTGAGTTATAACCGGACTGAGTACGCGGTAAACCAACTATGAAGTCCATTCCAATTTATTCCCACTTCCATTCCAGAATCCTCAATGGATGTAATAATCCAACTAGCCTTTGATGTTCCGCCTTGACTCGTTAGCACACATCACACAAAGTTACATATTCGGCTATGTCCTTTTTCAAGCTAGCCCACCAATAACATGTCTTCAAGTCTTTGTACATCTTTGTACAACTGGGATGAATTGAGTATGGTGAGTCATGTGCCTCTTTTAATATTGTCTCCCGAATATGCTTCACATTAGGCACGACAATCCTTTTTCCAAGCCATAAGGTACCACGGTCATCCTCATCAAATCTGAATTCTCTCCCCTCTTGGGTCCTTTCCTTGAATTCTTGGATTTCCTCGTCCTTTGTTTGACCCTCTCG
Source organism: Tuctoria greenei (assembly GCA_036927565.1). Classification (NCBI taxonomy): domain Eukaryota; kingdom Viridiplantae; phylum Streptophyta; class Magnoliopsida; order Poales; family Poaceae; genus Tuctoria; species Tuctoria greenei. The sequence continues at coordinate 281,802,330 of JAYESD010000001.1, read as the reverse complement.
AATTTCTTGCTCCAAGGTCGGATTTGACTCCATTATCCCCATCTCATTCACAAATCCAAGATTCAACTGTTCAAACTCCTTACATAGCTCGGATGGCAGCTCTCGAACTGTGAGTTGGTGACTTACTCCTTTTCTACTCAAGGCATCGACCACTACATTGGCTTTTCCCGGGTGATAATTGATTCCCAAATCATAATCCTTGATGAGCTCCAATCATCTCCGTTGCCTAAAATTCAGGTCCGTTTGCGTGAATATGTACTTGAGACTCTTATGATACGTATAAATTTCACACCTATGTCCAAGGATATAATGTCTACAAATCTTCAATGCGTGCACCACGGCTGCATGTTCCAAATCATGTGTTGGATAATTCTGCTCATATTTCTTCAATTTTCTCGATGCGTAGGCAACCACTTGACCTTCTTGCATCAATACAGATCCAAGTCCTTGTCTCGATACATCGCAATAAATATCAAAACTTTTGCTCACATCTGGCAATATCAAAACTGGGGCTGTTGTTAACCTTTTCTTCAACTCCTCAAAACTTTCTTGACAAGCTTGAGTCCATTGAAACGCTTCCCCCCTTCATTAGCAATTCCGTCATTGGCTTGGCTATCTTGGAAAAGTCCTTGATGAACCTACGGTAATATCCAACCATTCTGAGAAAACTCCGGATCTCCTTTACGTTTTGCGGGGGTTCCCATTTCAACACATCCCTCACTTTTCCTGGGTCAACCGATACTCCTTCTCCTGAGATGATATGACCCAAAAACGACACCTCCCTTAACCAAAACTAACACTTATTGAACTTGGCATACAATTGATGCTCCCTCAATTTCTGCAACGTAAGCCTCATGTGTTCCTCATGTTCCCTCTCATCCTTCGAGTAGATTATAATTTCATCAATGAACATCACAACAAACTTATCCATGTACTCCATGAAGACCTTATTCATGAGGTACATAAAGTAGGCAGGCGCGTTTATCAATCCAAAAGACATCATGTTATACTCATAAGATCCATACCATGTCCTGAAAGCTATCTTAGGTATGTCCATTTGTCTAATCTTCATTTGAAAGTATCTCGACCTCAAATCAATCTTGGAGAAGACACATGCACCCTTCATCTGATCAAACGAATTCAGTATGCAGAGCAAGGTTTACTTGTTCTTGATGGTCACCTCATTGAGAGCTCGGTAATCCACACACATCCTTTGTGATCCATCCTTCTTATCCACAAAAAGAACTGGCGCTCCCCAAGGTGAAGAGATTGGGCGAACAAAACCCTTCTCTAGTTGCTCTTGAATCTGCTTCTTGAGCTCCGCTAATTCCTTAGGAGGCATCCTATATGTCCTCTTAGATATAGCTGCAGTTCCAGGTATTAAATCAATAACAAATTCAATATCTCGATCGGATGGCATACCTGAATACTCATCCGGGAAACACATCAAAAAATTTGCACACCACTCGAATCTCCTCAATTGCGGCACCATCCATATGATTCAGCTCCAATTGCTTCGGTGCGTGTTGAGATGCTTCAAACTTTATGGTGATCCCTTCCTCATTGGTCAACTTCACCGTCTTCGTGGCGCATTCAATGACTCCATTGTGCTTCCTCAACCAGTCCATACCGAGTATATTGTCCAATCCTTGAGAATCCAAAACAATGAGGTTGGCAAAGAAGTCTACCTCCCTTATTCTAAGGCTTACTTTTGGACATACTATATTTGTCCTCATCTCTCCTCCAGGAGACTTAAGCAATAAAGTAAACTTCATATGAGAGATAGGCAAACTATACTTGGTAACATATTTTGATGCAATGAATGAATGCAATGCTTCAGAATCAAATAACATAGTCGGCGGGTTGGAGTTTGCGAGAAACATACCAATCACCACATCATCCGCTTGTTGAGCATCCTCCATAGAGACATGGTTCACGTTGCCATGAGCAAAATTCTATTGTCCAAGGTTCCCTTGCAGCTGTGCTCCATTGGGTCTTGGATTTTGCCTCGATGCATTGCTTCCTTGACCATGACTTGACTTAAGACATTGATGTACAAAGTGTCCAACTTCTCCACAAGTATAACACTTCTTTGCTGCACCAGAATTTGGACGGACTTGATTCTATGTATTGGCACCAGGAAAGTTTGCACGAGGTGCATAAGGCATTGGAAGACTAGGTGCTTGCACAACAGGGCGCTGCTGCACAAACTGAGTTGGGCGTAGTGCATAACCAGGGCGTTGTACAGGAGCAGAGGAGCTGTAATATGGCACATTTGGTGGTGCAAAGTCAGGACGCACATTACTTCCTTGTTTCTATCCTTGATATGGTGCCTTCCTCTTGTTGTCTTGCTCCATCTCGCAGACTTTGTTCTCCACTACAATCGCTTTTTCCACAAGCTTCTGGAAGTTGGCATAGTCACAATTAAGCAATCGTACTTGGATTTCATTGTTCAAGCCCCTCATGAACAAGTATTGCTTCTGGCTGTCCCGGCTCACATCCTCATGCGCATAATTTGAAAGTTGAGTGAATTTGTTGAGATATTCACCCAGACTCGATCTTTCCTGCCTCAGGTTCTCGAATTCTTGCCTCTTCAAAATCATAACACCCTTGGGCACATAATGAGAATGGAAGCTCTCCTTGAACTCAACTCAAGTAATTCTCTCTTGGTTCTCATGAGCATTGCATAGTGAATCTCACCAATCGGCAGCTGCTCCAACAAGTTGATGAGATGCGAATAGCACCTTCTCCCGATCACTGCATTGGATAATAGCTAGCTTTTTCTCCACAGACTTGAGCCAATCATCAACATCCATAGGGTCAGCGGCTTGAGAAAAGGTTGGTGGCCTAGTCCTCATAAACTCTCCCAACCGGTTATGAGAATGTGGGGGTGGCAGTGAAGGCATGTGGGCTGATTGTTGATGTTACCAACCTGCAGCTGTCCCATAGTCTGTATCATGGTCTGCCTGAGCTGGTTTTGCATAGCCAATAGTTGCACAAGATTGATAGCTCCCTGGGAAGGTCCTTGTCCATTGTTGTTCTGAGGTGCTCCTTTGTTCTCCTCCTCATCATTGCCATCCCTCTGGTTGCGAGTCCTCACCATCTGAAGAAAAGCAAGAGGCAAGAATTTAGAAAACATCCCCAACTATATGCATCAAGGGATATGAAACTAAGCAACTACCTATACTATCCTATATGGACATGGCAATGCTAAAACATCCCAAAATCCTCTACTAAGCACACAAGCAGCAATACATAGCAAATAGCACACCAACCAAAAACACATCGATTCCCGAGGGCTCCTATGTGCTCTAAAGTGTCCATTCTATCTGGGCTGCGTCTTACGGTCAACCTGTGGCTCTGATACCAATTTGTGACACCCGGTTCCGAAAATGAACCAAGTGAATGCATATGTGTGCCCATAACGTTCAACACACATACACGAGTGCATTCACAAAAGGATATATATAAAATTACCATAGAACAGGATTAATTAAGCATTTGTATTGCACAATTCATAATATCCTCGAATACAAGCTCTAATAAATATTAATGACAAGTTCCAACTAATGCAGCAGAAATAAACTAAATAAAGCAACTACACAACTAAGCAGCATAAGCAAATAGGGTATAGCGCAGCTCTAAACAACACCACCGGCAAACTGATGGCAGACACGACCTATAACTCTGCATTATCATCGATATACTCCCAATCCTGACCTGCAACTGTTTGTGGGGCATTTGCAAGGGTGAGTACATGTCGTACTCAACAAGTGTGGAAAGTATGACATGTAGCTGATTCAAATGATGAATATAATAAAGGCTAATTGCTGAAAAGTACATTAAAATATTTGAAAAGCAATATGTTATATGTATGTGAAGCAAACACATCATAAACCATATAATTATCATAATACCATTCCATATTTCATTACCATCATCAATATACCAGATTTCACCATTACCATTAATCATATCCAATACTAGAATTTAATCCATAACCAGCCATAACCAGTACCAAACCATAACCATCCCAAATCCCAATTTCCCTCTACTCATGGAAGTTATCCAGGTGCTCATAACTGAGAGCACGACTATCATGATAGTTTTAAAGACACTTTGTAGAGGTTGTACCACTTTACCTATGTGTTTGTGATTTCATCACCTTGAAGTGGTTAGAACCTCTATTATGCCGTCTCACACCTCCATCGGTGTGTGACCAAGAGATCACAAAATAGCTTTTACAAAGGGATTACTAGCCAATTTAGACCCCACTAAGGTTTCACTGGTGGCGATGTCTCCAACTGAGCACATCTTCAACCAAGGGCCCCCTCTTGAGCCATTCGGATCCGAGGGTAGTCCCACCAATCATCAACAAACCCAGTCTGACTACCCCTTCCCCGAGCATCCTTAATGGTCCAAACAACACTGACAAACCCTAATTAATCAGCTACACCACACCCATACTTGGCCTCATGTTGGCACTGTAGTCCTGGCTTATTCTCGCATGAACCGGTCCTTAGATCTAAAGCAAGCAAACCACCATAACTTCCAACCCATCCTCATACCAGACTTGCTTAGATCACCCATTACCACATCATATTAACCAATTCATGTTAATTAAATATCATAAATGCATAATTAAGTTAAGTGGTATAGTTGTTCCATCCCAATTAGTTAAGCGAAGCAAAAAGGGTAAAAAGACCATCCCGACTCTCTATCATGAATTCCAGGTGACAAGGGTGGTTAAATAAAGCTCGTAAACTTACTAGCATAGGTTCCCATCAAATTGACACAAGCATGCAGTTTTGAAACCAAAACATTTATTGTGAAAACAAGGTCAATATGTTCAAGGACACTTGCCTTGCTCTTGGGATTGGTTCGAGTCAAAGCCTTCAAACTCTTAGTGTTGGAGATCCTCCGCAGCACTCTCTAGCACAAATCTGTCTAAACCGCGAAATAAACATACAAGACAAGAATCACAATCAATAAGTGCACATATATTACTCAATATTTCATGACATGCATGATTAATGCAATTGCAAAGGAAAACTAGTTAATGAGTTGTTAGTGATGTTTATTAATCAATTACAATGGTTATTAAGAAGTCTACACATGTTTGGAGTTGATTCAATCTAATTTTAGAATTAATTTAACTCAATTTAACCAGAAAAATCAGACTAGTCCACTAGGGACCGACTAGTCCACACTTCGCAGAACTGGCAAACTAGGGTTTTCTAGATCGATGTGAATTTGAAGATTTGGGGTTGAATTCACATAAGGAAGCGGAAGTAGAAGGTATAAAAGGTGTCCAAGACTCCAAATAATCAAGGGTATTGAAGGCAACACTTGGGTCTTGACGATCTAGGGTTGATGAAGAACTTGATGGTGAATCACCGATGAAGAATGAAAACATGATGGAGATCTTGACCCTCTTTTGTTTCCTCCTCTTATTCTTCTTGCTCTAGATCTCCTTCTCCCTCCTTGGTGGTGGCTATTCATGAGCTAGGGTTTGGGTGTGGTTGAAAAGTGGCAAATAGATGTCAAGCCAAGGGGTGGGGTTGTTTATATAGAGGTGGAGGGCTAGGGTTGGGTGGATTTCGAGTTTGAGATGAATAGGGTTCGGTTTGGAGTCCCACATGGGCTCTAAAAGAGTTAGGCATGACGTCCCTAGGCCCACTTAACGGAAAACCCAAGAACAAGTCATGAAACAAAAGATCAACCCGGAGTCATGATTTACCGGACAAGTCCAAAAAGGGCCGGACTAGTCCGAAGTTAGACAGAGAGGTTGCGGCTAGTCCGAACGTACCTTATCTACTATGTTGCGGGCTGTTTTGAAAGATAATTTGAGGTTGTGGGAGGAGTGTTTGCCACATATTGAGTTTGCTTATAACAGTTCTATTCACTCCACAACCAAGTTAAGTCGGTTTATGGTAGTCTATGGTTTCAATCCTCGTGCTCCAATTGATTTGCTACCTTTACCACATATTGAAATTGTGAACTTAGATGCTACACAACGTTCTGAATTTATTCTTAAGTTGCATGAAGCTACTAAGTTAAAAATTGAAAAAATGAATGAAAAGTATCGCATTGCTGCTAGTAAAGGTAGGAAGGAGGTAAAATTGGAACCCGCTGATTTGGTGTGGGTTCATTTGAGAAAAGATAGGTTACCGGATTTGAGGAAGTCCAAACTCATACCACGTGCTGCTGGACCTTTTAAGGTTCTTGAGAAGATAAATGATAATGCATATAAACTTGAGTTGCCTCCCGAGTTTGGAGTTAGTTCCACATTTAACATTTCAGATTTGAAGCCATACATGGGTGAGGAAGATGAGCTTGAGTCGAGGACGATTCCAATTCAAGAGGGGGAGGATGATGAGGACATCACTCCTTTGCATACAATGCAAGGACCAACCACTAGAGCACGTGCGTGACAATTGGATCTCCAGGTATGTTCTAACCTTGTCAATTGTTTTTGAGAACTTACACTTGTTTCTATGCATGTTTTATTGATTAGGAACAATGGAGAGGACCAGCAAGGGCTTGGAGGAGTCCAACGAGTCAAGGAGGAGGAGATAGGACATGCACACCAAGGAGGAGCCCAAGTCCAACTTGACTTCGACTCCACCTCGGGTTCCAGGAGTTGCCTTCACCAAAATTGATGCCCCAGACACATATAGAGTTAGATTTGGACGTTCTATATATGGTTGGAGCCGTGATTTCATAAAGCTTCCAATGGAACCAGCCGCACCTCAAAATTACTTCTAACTTGACGGGAATCAGCGAAACAAGTGGCCGCCCAGAATCTGTCCGGTGCTGCGCCACCGTCTTTTGGGCTGCTGGCCCGTGTATCATGTGGAAGCCCATTAGGGTTTCGTCATGGGGTATTGCACGCCCTAAACTCCTATTTATACAGAAGCCGTCACCACATTAGAGTTGTGTTTTGCTTAGATACAATCTGTCATTGAACAGCGTCACCGATCATCTGTTGTGAGACCCCAATTTCGTGATCAATTCAGTTTTGATTGCAACTTCGCTGTTCTTGCTTGTGTTCTTGATTGTGCTTGCAGGGATAAGCCTTCATGGCGAGGTCATTTGTGTGACACGGGTGATAACCAACAGAGCAGTGGTGTAGTGATTGCGGGGTTTCGTTCGTTTGGAGCCTTAGATCATCAACGTCGAGATCTCCACCCAATCAAGTTTACCATACCTCTCGGAAGATCGGGAATCATCCTCCTATCAACGTGCCCTCCGATGGAGGGAAAGGCAAGGCGCCGGTCCCCGACACAGGGAAGGGGAAAGCGCCGGCCCCCAACGTAGGGAAGGGGAAATCACAGGTGATCGAGGTTGTGAAGGAGAAATGCCCTCGGTCGCCACTGAGGGTGCCGCCACAGGCGGTCCTGGCTCCAAGTCAACATCCGCCAGAGTGCCTCTCCTCAGCTTCGGCTGTTGGCGGTTCTTCAGTGGGAGACCCAGCCCGTCAAGCAGCGGTTTTGCAATCGTCAAGCATCCCCGACCATTTTACCGGAGGCACCTCCGGTTGCCGTACCGGAGGTAATGTTGGAGTCGTCTCAACGAATTGAGGGCCCGACCTCTGAGGCTGTTGATCCGGCAGGTAGCTCCTTGGACGACAGTGGTGCTGCCACTTCGGGTAGTGCCACAACTTCCACTCAGTCCCCGGGGATGAGGTTCTCGGTATTGGTGGTCTCGCCTTCACCGCCGCGGGAGGAAGAGGTTCCTGAGATGATCACCGGGCGGCCTTCAATAACTTCGGCGTAGCCAGAGCGACTCTTAGACGTCATGGACTCGGCACAATCCATCATCAATCTGGTGCAATCCAACATCCGCCGGGTGCAAGGGGCCCTCACCACAGAGTGGGAGAAGCTGCATGCTGAGGGAGAGCACCTTCGAGCTTGGGAGGACCTTCTGAGGTCCAGGATCGTCGAGGCGAAGGCGAAGTACCAGAAGGAGAGTGAGGAGCTGGAGTTGAGGCACCGGCGAAGGCCATGGATGTAATGTCCCAAAAGATTCTAGTCGACGCCAAGGTAGCCAATTACTCGGCTGACGCCCGCCTGTGTGCCCTTGAAGAGGGTCGAGAGGCCCTGGGTCACCGTGAAGCCGCTGTTGTTGAGCGGTAGGCTGCTGTCGCCAAGCAAGAGGTGGCAGCCCATGCAATGATGACTCGAGCTTTAGCTGATCGGGCTAGGCTGCTGTCCCGCGTTGAGGACCTTGAGCTTCGGGAGAGCAATCTGGCGCGGGACCGGGAGAAGCACATAGCTGAGCGTCAAGAACTCCTCCTGCTGGAGCTTGATGTTCATTCTTGGGAGCAGTCTTTGGAGCGTCGCACCTGGGAGCTCGATCTACAGGAGCATTAGCTGGCCTAGCGTCTGGAAGCCAAGGGTAGAGCGGTGGTGGAGATTGTGGCATCCCATGTCCTGGTGTTCTACTGGAGTCGGTACCCTGAGATGCCACTGGAGCCAATTTTTTAAGGTCCTGTCGAGGAGCACGAGGAGACGGCGGCGGCAGAGGTCAAGGATGCCGCCGAACATGTTGTTGCGCAATTCGCTAGGGATTGAGGTCGGCAACCCACATTTGTATTTGGGGTTCGCCCCTTTGTAAATATTCTTCAATGAATTTGACTTTGTGTTTGGTTTCTTGGCTTGTCTTGTGCTTCTCAAGCTGTTGCTCTGAGTCGTTAGCTACGTAAGGGTTTGAAAAACTTTTGTCGAATTTGTTAGCTTTTGAGGGAGCAACGATCGCACAGTTGACATGGCCGATTTGTCGTCAGTTGACGTCCTGCCTATGGAACCCCCTTAGAGGCCCCCTGGTAGATGCGGCCAGGTGGCTGGGCACACCTACCACATGATCACAGGATGTCTTTGACGGTCCCCCAGCGGAGTGGGGGAGTATAAGTGGGTGACCTCAGTGTGGCCCTGCAGGGGCGCTGAGCTTTGTCTCAGTGGAGATGTCGCCAGCAGGCCCCCTAGGAGGTGCCAGAGCTAGTTTCTACGACGTCGCCCACCATCATCGTTGGGACGTCGACGGGAGGCCCTTTGGGTGGTGCTGGAGCTGGCTGCTCTGGCGTGTCCCACCATCATTGCAGAGACGTCGATGGCGGGCCCCTTAGGGGGTGCCGAAGTTGGCTGCTCCTGCGTCGCCCACCATCATTGCCGAGACATCGACGGCAAGCCCCTTGGGTGGTGCCAGAGCTGGCTGTTCCGACGTCGTCCACCATCATCGTAGAGACGTCGACGACAGGCCCCTTGGGTGGTGCTGGAGCTGGCTGCTCCGACGTCTCCCACCATCATCATAGAGCCGTCGACGGCGGGCACCTTGGGTGGTGCTGGAGCTGGTTGCTTTGGCGTCGCCCACCAACATCATAGAGACATCGACGACAGGCCCTTTAGGTGGTGCCGGAGATGGCTACTCCGGCATTACCCACCATCGTCGCAGAAACGTCGACGGCAGGCCCCTTGGAAGGTGTCGGAGCTTGCTGCTCCAGCATCGCCCACCATCATCGTAGAAACATCGATGGCAGGCCCCTTGGGTGGTGCTGGAGCTGGCTGCTCCAGCGTCGTCCACCATCGATGCGTAGCACTTCGACGGTAGGCCCCTGGTATACAAGTACCACAAGAGAACCCTGTGAGCAACATGAGCAGAGCGCGAGAGTGTACTCACTTATCAGCGCTTGTTGCTATTGTCAACATGCTGGGACGTCGATGGCAGGCCCCTTGGGTGGTGCCAGAGCTGGCTGCTCCAGCATCGCCCACCATCATCATAGAGTCATCGATGGCAGGCCCCTAGGGAGGTGCCGGAGCTGGCTGCTCTAACATCGCCCACCATTATCGCAGAGACGTCGACAGCTGGCCCCTTGGGTGGTGCCAGAGCTGGCTGTTCTAGCATCGCCTGCCATCGTCGCAGAGAAGTCGACGACATGCCCCTTGGGTGGTGCTGGAGCTGGCTGCTCCAGCGTTGCAAAAACGTCGATAGCAGGCCCCCTGGGTGTGCCGGAGTTGGCTGCTCCGGTGTCGCCCACCATCCTTGCAGAGACGTCGATGGTAGGCCCCCTGGGAGGTGCCGAAGCTGACTGCTCTGGTGTTGCCCACCATCATCGTTGGGACGTCCACGGCAGGCCCCCTTGCGTGGTGCCGGAGCTGGATGCTCCAGCGTCGCCCACCATCGTCGCAGACATCGGCGGCAGGCACCTTGGGTGGTGCCGGAGCTGCCTGCTCTGGCATCACCCACCATCATCACAGAGATGTCGATGGCAGGCCCTTGGGTTGTGCCAGAGCAGGTTGCTTCAGCGTTGTCCATCATCATCTCAGAGACATCGACGTCAGGCTCCTTGGATGGTGCCGGAGCTGGCTGCTCCAGAGTCGCCCACCATCGTTGTAGAAACATCGACGGTAGGCCCCTTGGGATGTGACAGAGCTGGCTGCTCTTGCGTTGCCCACCATCATTGTAGAAAAGTCGACAGTAGGACCCTTGGATGGTGCCGAAGCTGACTGCTCCAACGTCGCCCACCATCGTTGCACAGACGTTGACGACGGGCCCCTTGGGTGGTGCCAGAGCTAGCTACTCTAGCATCACGCACCATCGTCACAGAGACGTCGACGATAGGACCCTTGGGTGGTGCCAGAGCTGGCTGCTCTGGCGTTGCCCACCATCATCGCAGAAATGCCCACCATCATCACAGAAACGTCGACGGCAGACCCCTTGGGAGGTGTTGGAGCTGGCTGCTCTAGCGTCACCCACCATCATCGCAGAGATGTTGACGGCAGACCCCTTGGGTGGTGCCAGAGCTGGCTGCTCCAGCATCGCCCACCATCATTGCAGAAACGTCGATGGAAGGCCCCATGGGTAGTGCTGCAGCTAGCTGCTCCGGTGTCAGCCACCATCATCGCAGAGATGTCGACGGTAGGCCCCTTCGGTGGTGCCGGAGCTGGCTGCTCCGGCGTTGCCCACCATCGAAGCAGAAAACATCAACAGCAAGCCCATTGTGAGGTGCCAGAGTTGGATGCTCCAGTGTCGCCTACCATCTTTGCAGAAACATCGACGGCAGGCCTCCTGGGGGGTGCTAGAGCTGGCTGCTCTGGTGTCGCCCACCATTGTCGGTGAGGCATCGATGGCAAGCCCCCTGAGGGGTGCCAGAGCTGGCTGCTCCGGCGTCATCCACCACCGATGCGTAGCACTTCGACAATAGGCCCCTGGTGTACAAGTACCACAAGAGAACCCTGTTAGCAACAAGAGAAGGGCGAGAGAGTGTACTCACTTATCAGCGCTTGTTGCTGTCGCCAACATGCTTGGTCATTGACAGCAGGCACCCTGGGTGGTGCCAGAGCTGGCTGCTCCGACGTTGCCCACCATTATAGTAGAGTCGTCGATGGTAGGCCCCCTAGGAGGTGCCAGAGCTGGCTGCTCCGGCATTGTCTACTATTGTCGCAGAGACGTCGACGGCTGGCACCTTGGGTGGTGTCAGAGCTGGCTGCTCCAGCATCGCTCACCATCATCGCAGAGATGTCGACGGCAGGCCCCTTGGGTGTTGCTTGAGCTGACTGCTCTTGCATTGCAGAAACGTCGACGGCAAGCACCCTGGGTGGTGCCGGAGCTGGCCGCTCTGGTGTCGCCCACCATCATCGCAGAGATGTCGACGATAGGCTCCCTGGGAGGTGCCGGAGTTGGCTGCTCCGGTGTTGCCCACCATCGTCGTTGGGACGTCTACAGCAGGCCCCTTGGGTGGTATCGAAGCTGGCTACTCCTGCATCGCCCACCATCATCGCAGAGACTTCGACGACGGGCCCCTTGGGTGGTGTCGGAGCTGGCTGCTCTGGTGTCACCCACCATCATCACAGAAACGTTGACGGCAGGCCCCCTGGGTGGTCCCGAATCTGGCTTCTCTGGCATCGCCCACCATCATCGCAGATTCGTCGATAGAAGGCCTCCTGGGAGGTGCTGGAGCTGGCTGCTCAGGCATCGCCCACCATCATCGGTGAGGCGTCGATGGCAGGCCCCCTGTGGGGTGTCGGAGCTAGCTGCTCCGACATCGTCCACCACCAATGCGTAGCACTTCGATGGTAGGCCCCTGGTGTACAGGTACCACAAGAGAACCCTGTTAGCAATAAGAGCAGGGTAGGAGAGTGTACTCACTTATAAGCGCTTGTTGCTGTCATCAAGATGCTGGGACGTCGACGGCAGGCCCCTTGGATGGTGCCGGAGCTAGCTGCTCCAGCGTTTCCCACCATCGTCGTAGAAATGTCGACGGCAAGCCCCTTGGGAGGTGGAAGAGCTGGCTGCTCCGGCGTCGTCCACCACCACCGTAGAGGCGTCGACGGCAGGCTCCCTAGGAGGTGCGGGAGCTGGCTGCTCCAGCGTCATCCACCACCGATGCATAGCACTTCAACGGTAGGCCCCTGGTGTACAAGTACCACAAGAGAACCCTGTTAGCAACAAGAGCAGGGCGGGAGAGTGTACTCACTTATCAGCGCTTGTTGTTGTTGTCAACATTGGCTGGGGTGACACTTTCTAAGATTGCTCCCCTCATTCTCCATCATTTCTGCATAAAAACTCCTGCGTGCACTATTTCTCCAAGTACAAGTGAAATTATGTTAAATTCAACTATATTGTGTGTAAGAAATATTTATTTCTTCACATAATTGAGTTATATTGACGGTCAAAATTGGTATATAACGACCGTCAACAGGTGGCAAGGGCTTCAACCGTGACGAAGAGAACTACGAGCGCGACGGCCACGACAACATGCATTGTGGCACTGGCTTCAGCCGTGATGAGGAGATCTCTGGGCGCGATGGCCATGGCAATATCCATCGTGGCGCTCGTCAGGGAACCTTGCTGGGAAGAGATGGTAATCACGACGGTGGATTTCATTCCTGGACAGCTGGTGGATCAGGTAATCAGAGTGCCCAGGGAGGAGGTTTTAACCCTGGCATGGCTGGAGGGTTTCACCCTAGATCGATGGCTGGAGGTCATAATTCCAGGCTAGGTGCTCCAAGACCGAGACAAGGCTTTCAGGCTAGAAGGGGAGAGAGATTTCAGGGGAGTCGGCAGATTGGAGGGCAAAACACAGGAGCGCGTGGTGCAAATCTGAATTCGGCTCCTGGAGGTTTGCGATTTGCTAGTACTGCACAAGGCACTCAGTTTCAAGGAGGGTTGTCTACGAGGCAGAATTCACAGAGAACAATCACTCATTGAAATCAGTCAAGAAGCGTTGCGATCAATGTGCCGGTTCATGCTGCAGCAATGTTACAGAATGCCCTAGACTTATTTGCAGGAAGATTTGGGCAATGCTCCTCAGATGCTCTTGTGGTCACACAACAGGGTAAGGTGCAGGCATCCTCTACGTTGATTCCAATTAAATCTTTGTCGAACCCTAACATAGTGGAAAACGGGGAGCCATCCAACAAGTCAAACAACAAAGAGCCATATTGTTACAGGTGTTTCACTAAGGGGCACCACAAGAAAGACTGTGAGGTCGAAGCATATTGTGTTATGTGCAATAGTCATGAGCATGAAAAAGTTAGGTGCCCTATGTATCGTGCGGTGAGGCAGCAAGCAGAGCTGTGTGGTTATGCAGTGGAAGGCTTAGGCTTTTTCTATATACCACATACTCCGAAACAGAAAGCCAAGAATGAAGAAAAAACTGCTGTCATCAGGGTGTTGGACGGGGTCATGAGCCCCCAGAATGTGGTCAGTGAGTTGAAAAGAATCATGCCCGGAAGGTGGAGATGGCAGGTAGTGGATATGGATGGAAACACATCCAAAAGAGTTCTCCGGTCAAGAGTTGATCTCAAGCGTATGGTCGAATGGGTGGTGTTTCAGTCAAAGTTTAATAATGCAAGGATGAAAATTGAGGAACTCGGTGGAGGAATGGAAGCTAAAGGGAAATTGACGTGGGTATGGATTCAATTTACTGGGCTGCCGCTGGAGATGATAGACTTTCTGATTATTTGGGCAATAGGTTCCACCTTGGGAGTAACACGTGATGTGGACATGGAATTTACTAGAAGTTATGAAAGGTGTCGGATGCTTGTGAGTGTACTGGACCCAACCATAATCCCACAGAAAGTGAATGTGGTGGTAGGCGAAGATTACATATTCCAGTTGACTTTCAGGGTTGAGGTGAATGGGGATGAGAACATTCACGTCCCGCTGATATGGATTTAGATGGTGCAGGGGATGATAAAAATAATTACCAGTGTGCTGGTAACTATAGAGAGCAAGGGAAGGAAGGAAATGCAGAAGACACGGGCATGCAAAATAAAAATAATGCAAGCTTCAATGCTCAAGGAAATGATTCCAAGACTCCTCAAACAAAAAAGAATGCAAGCTTCAATGCTCAAGGAAATGATTCCAAGACTCCTCAAACAAAAAAGAATGCTGATATGGGAGGTGCTGAGATGGGGAAGATGAAGGCTTTCGCGGTTCCTACATGTGTTGCTGAGGATGATTTACGAGGGAAATAAATTAAATGAGGAATAGGTAATATGCCTGTTTCAGGCTGCAGATCATCGGTGAAATTGGCAGTAGCCTCTACTGATGGTTTCTTTAATTCCTTTTCTCCACTTGCAGCTGATTTTCTTGACTCACCTAATGTGTCGCATCATGTCACTGCAGCTGACCATCATGAAGATGAGTCCACGGCATCATTTGCGGGTGTTGATGAGGAGGAGTCCATGAACACAGAAGAAATGAAGAGATTTGAAGAATTGACCGACCTAGACTACACCAGCAAGCTAAGCCTGATCCAAGAGATGGCGGCCATTCCGGAGGCGCCGCCATCTCATTCGGCTACCAGGCACAGCAAGAGAAGTGCTGCAAATGTTGACTGCAATGCGGTGGAGTACCTTCAGACAAAAGTGAGTGCTGTGAGACTAGTCTGATGTGTTACAGTAGCATATAAGACTAGTCCGTTCAAGAACGGACAAGTCCAGTGAGTGAATAACTGGAAAATAGGATAGGTCTGTGAAGTGCTTGAGTAGAGCGGATTAGTCCGATAAGAAACGGACTAGTCCGGTGTATGTGTGTCAATTTTACTTTTGATTACCCCTCTTATACTTCTCATGCATCAATTAAGCTCTTGAGAGGATAACTCACGCACACCAAGACTACAATTCCTAGGCTAAGCCTTTTGCCCTTCACTTTATCATTTTTCATCAAAGCCACATTTTTCCCTTTTTGCTTTAATGAACATTTTCTCCATGTGACCTGCTCTCACTTAGAAAATTTCATTAGCTTTCACTTGTTTGTCTTCGATCAACCAAAACCCACAAGAGAATGCCTAGACGCACTTACAGCTTCTGACGAGCTAGACATCATCCCTGTCCAAGTAGACTTGCTCAATGTGTTGCTCTTAGTATGTAGAATGCGTAGACGCCTAGAATAGGGAGAATAGGCCACGGGAAGTCCAAACCCGACACACCACCGTAGTGGATGCATCACCTCATTGCTAACTGCAGCAGTGAGGCCTCCTCCTGCTCAACCAGACCTCGTAGAAGACTCCCCAAGTCACACCACGCGCGTAGGTGCCGAAATAGCGGAAGGAAGCAGAGTGGAAATGAAGATCCGAGAGCTCTCCATCACCACTGCCTTCACCTCGCCGCCAACAATGCTCCGGCCGTCGTGGATCTTTGCCGACAGTACCAACAGAACCAGTGCGACGAGTAGAGTATAATCGTAGCTTTGGCTGGTTGGATCATGAAGCCTGACAAAATTCCGGCGAGCCGCCGATAGCACACTGCCGTCACCGTCGCCGGTTGATGTGGCTGACACTCGGGTGCCATCTTAGTGCCGCCGGCTAACATGGCTGCCGTGTGGGTGCCACGTGGGCACCAGCGTGCCACGCCAGCCCCTGCCCCCTTCACTGGACCTGAGTAGACTCGGTCTACATGGACCATAGACTCAAAGCCGCGTGGACTGCATCCACGGTCCACAATGCCGTGACCCAACAGTCACTGGCGCTCGAGCCCCATTTGTCAGCCTCTGCTGCAATGCAAAAATGCTGGGTACACCCGAGAGTGTACCCAAAAGCTTAGAAAACACATTTCCCTTCACAAAAAATTTTGGAAAAATTCCTAAAAATACTAGGGGGTTAGTAGATGCTAATTATGGACCAAACACCCCAAGACCAGATGCCAAACTTGTAGGAAAAAATAAAGAACCTATAGCTCAAGCCTCACATAAATAAGATAATCATATAAAGCCACACACTCAAATCACCCCCTAAAACTCAACTTAATTAGAAGTATGATGTTCCTATGGATGATTTTCTTGTTATGGTATTAAGCGTCAAGTACGAACTATAGCACTCGAAGACTACGAGGAGGACCCGAACTTCAGGGAAGTTCGAAGGCAAGTTCTAACTTCCTTTATCATGTTGAACCTATGTTTTATGCAATGCACCCATGTCCTGTTTTCAAACATGCATGATTGAGTGATATTTTAAAACATTAGCGTAGTTATGCCTACTTGAAATGTGGTGTCTACATAAGGTAAGAAATACATTAGTTAATGTTGATGTTCGTTACTTGCTTTTCGTGAGTAGTTTCGAAATGCGTCACACTGACTCACTGCCTAGGATGTGACCACTACAGACCTGATGAGTAGTTTAGGCCGATCTTCTGAAAGGTAAGTCGATTGGGGTGGAGAACTCGACGTTGATGATCCGCGACTCTCGAGCAGTTCGAATACCCCTGCAATCACTACAACACTGCTCCGTTGGTTATCAACTGTGCTGCACACGCTTGACCTTGCCAAGAAGGCTAATCCATGCAAGTGCAACCGAGAACACAAGCAAGAACGTCGAAGGCACGATCTGAAATCGCGAAGTTGGGATCTCACAAACTGTGGAACGGCGATATTATTCATCTAAGCAAAACCCACCGAATATGACAGCCAGCTGCAGTATTTAAAGGCTAGGGATCGGATAAAACACACTTAGACACGTCCCTAATGGACTCATACGGGATACAAGACCCAAAGGTCCGATTCGGGGGCGCAGCACCGAACATAAATCTGTACTCAACTTGTTTCGACGACTCCCAATGACTCCGGAGGAATTTTTAGGTGGGATCAGATCAGTTGGAAATTTTATCTTCTCCTCTTTCCGTGCATATGTGGAACGTCAAAAACAGAGTCCGTATGCATCCTGGGCGTCTGTTTTAAGGTGGACTGCTCTTGGAATCCGAGTTGAACTCGAGTTCGAGTTGTAAACTGCTTCCATCAACATGTGGACGTCCCAGCTGGTTCTCCATGATCCCAAGGCCTCTTTGCTTCACTTGTTGATCTTTTCCATTGTTCCTAATAACAATTAAATCATCACATAGCAATCTATTCTCAAACTCACATGCAAAGGAAGTTAGGAGCGAGTTCACCTGCTGATTTATTAACCGTGCTCGTGCTCTTGTGATTAGTCCTTGCAGTTCAATGTGCGTCTCCACTGTTGTGATGTCCTCATCATCCTCCCCCTCTTGAATCGCAGTCATCCTCAACTCAAGTTCATCTTCTTCTCCCAAGTACAATTGCAAATTTGAAATGTTAAATGTGGGACTAACCCCAAAATCGAGAGGCAACTCAAGCTTATATCCATTATCATTAATCTTTTCAACAATCTTAAAAGGACCAACAGCTTGTGGCATAAGTTTAGATTTTCTCAAGTTAGGATATCACTTTTCTCAAATGTAACCACACCAAATCACCCGGTTCAAGTTTTACTTCTTTTCTACCTTTACTACCTGCAATCCTATACTTCTCATTCATCTTTTAAATATTTTTCTTTGTTATTTCATGCATCTTAAGAATGAATTCAAATTGTTGTGTAGCATCCAAATTTATAGTTTCATAAGGAGGCAAAGGTAGTAAATCAATAGGAGCACGGGGATTGAAACCATACACTACCTGGAATGGACTTACCTTTGTCGTGGAGTGAATGGATATGTTGTAAGCAAATTATATATGTGGTAAACACTCCTCCCACAACTTCAAATTTGTTTTCAAGACATCCCGCAACATAGTGGATAAAGTACGATTAACTACCTCAGTTTGTTCATCCGTTTGTGGGTGACTTGTAGTTGAAAACAACAACTTGGTTCCCAATTTATACCACAAAGTTCTCCAAAAATGACTTAAAATTTTTGCATCACAATCAGAAACAATGGTATTTGGCACACCATGTAAACGAACAATTTCCGTCACAAATAAATCAGCAATATGTGAGGCATTATCATTCTTATGACAAGGTATAAAGTATGCCATTTTGGAGAAACAATCAACAACTACAAAAATACTATCCCTCCCCCTCTTAGTCCAAGGCAATCCCAAAACAAAGTCCATAGAAATATCCTCCCAAGGTACACTAGGAACAGGAAGAGGCATATAAAGACCGTGTGGTTAAGGCGAGACTTAGCTTTATTGCAAGTAGTGCATCGTGAAACGTAGCGCTCGACAACACACCTCATCTTTGGCCAAAAGAAGTGTGTGTACAACACGTCTTCAGTTTTATTCACTCCAAAATTTCCCATCAAACCTCTTCCATGTGCTTCCTACAAAAGTAGTAGACCAACGGAGCTAGCTGGAACGCATAGCTTGTTAGCACGATAGAGGAGATCCTCTCGCAGCACATATTTATTCCAAGTTCTTCCTTCTCTACAATTTTCAAAAGCATTTTTGAAGTCTAAATAATTAGGATATAATGCTTATATTGTTTCCAAACCAGAAATTTTATGATCAAGTTGGAACAGCATGGTATAACGTCTAGATAATGCATCGGCAATGACATTTTCCTTCCCTTTCTTATGCTTAATGATGTATGGAAAAGACTCCATGAACTCAATCCATTTAGCATGTCATTTATTAAGATTGGTTTGTGTATGTGGCCCAGAGGGGGGCGAATAGGCCTTTTTTAATTTTAGTCGGAACCTGCAACACTTAGCAACTTGATCAAATACCAGGAAATCGGACTAGTCCGGTAGAGTGTGGACTAGTCCAGTGCGTGCGGACTAGATCGATCATGTTTGATCGATTATCTCTATCCAAGACTCTATGCAACAGAAATATACTTGTAATTCGCGTGTAATACTTCAATGAAACTGGATGTTGCACAAGTTAACCTTATATTCAATGTTTTAACGTAATATGAACAAGGTCAAGTAAAACCCTAGATATTAATGAAGAGTAAGAACAAAATGCACAAAGTGAAGATACAAGAGTTTTATCCCGTGGTTCGGTTCCCACAAAGGCAACCTACATCCACTTTGAGGAGCCCACGAAAGGACCGGGTCTTCACCAACCCTAAACTTGCCCGGCTTAGGGTGGACTAGTCCGGTTTAGGCTCTGGAAAAGTTCGGACTAGTCCGGTTATTTTCGGACTAGTCGGATCTAATCTATTCAGCTCTTGAGCTCTTTTCCGTATAGATCCTCATTTTCCTTTCTTTTTGCGCTTTCTTCATAATTTCTTTTAAGATGTGCGCTCATCTCAACAATTTGGTTAGGATCTCATTTGTTTGTCATAAATCAACCAAAACCCACAAGGAATGTCTAGATGCACTTTCAGTTTGACACTTAAGATACTTCAATGATTCATGATCGGAATGTATGACAAACTCCTTAGACCAAAGATAATGTTGCCAAGTTTGTAATACTCGCACTTAGGCATACAATTCCTTATCATAAGTAGAATAATTCAGAGAAGGACCACGAAGTTTTTCACTAAAGAAAGCAACGGGTTTACCTCCTTGTATGAGAACGCCTCCAATACCAATACCGCTTGCATCACATTCTAGCTCAAAGTCCTGTCAAAATCAGGAAGTTGTAGCAATGGTGCTTGTGTAAGCTTCTCTTTGAGAGCATAAAAAGCTTGTTGCTGCTGTTCGCCCCATCGAAACGGCACTCCCTTCTTCGTTAGCTCATGTAGAGGTGCTGCAATGGTGCTGAAATCCCGCACAAAACGGCGATAAAACCTACAAGACCAAGAAAACTACGAACCTGCGTGACGGTTGTTGGGGCTGGCCAGCTAGTGATCGCTTTAATTTTTGCCTCATCCATCTCAATTCCCTGCGAGGAAATGACATAGCCAAGAAACGATATTCGATTGGTGCAAAAGACGCACTTTTCGAGGTTACCAAACAAACGTGCATCTCTCAAAATAGTAAAAACAACACGTAAATGATCAAGATGTTCATCATATGACTTGCTGTAAATGAGGATATCATCGAATTAAACCACCACAAATTGTCCAATAAAAGCACGTAAAACCTCGTTCATTAGTCGCATAAAGGTGCTGGGTGCATTAGTTAAACCAAAAGACATGACTAACCACTCATAATGTCCAAACTTGGTTTTAAATGCAGTTTTCCATTCATCTCCTAGTGCTATTCTAATTTAGTGGTAACCACTACGCAAGTCATTTTTTGTGAAGATGATAACACCACTCAATTCATCAAGCATGTCATCTAAGTGAGGAATAGGATAACGATATTCAATGGTGATGTTATTAATCGCTCGACAATCAACACACATGCGCCAACTACCATCTTTTTGAGGAACCAAAGGAACAGGAACGGAACAAGGGCTAAGGCTTTCACGAATGTATCTGCGGTCCAAAAGATCTTGGACTTGTCGCTGAATTTCCTTAGTTTCATCTGGATTCGCCCTATATGCTGCATGATTTGGCAAACTTGCTCCTGGAATCAAATCGATCTTGTGTTCAATACCTCTCATGGGTGGTAAACCAGGGGGTATCTCGGAGGGAAACACATCCTCAAACTCCTGCAAAAGGTTAGCTACAGCAGGGGGCAATGCAATAGACAATCCATGAAGTGAAAATATGGCTTCTTTGCATACTAAAGCATAGCACACCCCCTTAGCATCGAATAAATCAGCAAGGTCAGATTTAGTTGCAAGCAACGATGGTGATTTTAACTTAATGACTTGCTGTTTTTAGATTCTAGTTTTGTTGCTTTGCCATCACAAATTTACTCTTCTCAAAATGCACAATTTCAGTAGGAGTCATGGGAAGCAAAGTGATTTTCTTTCCTTTATGCATGAGAGTATATTTATTAGTTCTATGTATAGCATTTGTATCAAATTCCCAAGGACGACCCAATAAAAGAGAACAAACATCCATAGGCACGACATCAAAATCAGCAATCATGGTAAGAACCAATTGAAAAATATTCTCGCTGTATGTGTTACTCGAACCTTACGTCTGTTGTTGAACCATTGAATGTGGTATGGATGGGGGTGTGCTATTGTTGTCAAACCAAGTTTCTTGACGACGTCCATGTTCAACAAGTTATTGCAGCTACCTCCATCAATTATAGTGTGTACACGGCAGTCCTTGACGACGAGAAACATGTGGAAGAGGTTGTGTCATTGTAGCTTGTCGTCGGCCTCCACTTTGGAGCTCAAGGCACGCTGCACAATGATGCTCCTATAATTCTCCGTCGCTGCTGTACCAAGTACCTCTTCTTTAGTGTGTTTGTCATTAGGATCTGTAAAATCATTAGCAAGAGAATATTCATCTTCAACATCCGAAGTACTATCATACCCGCCATCGTCGCATGCTATGTATGCTCGTTTGCTCGGGCAATCTCTCATCATATGACCAAGTCCCTGGCAGCGGTGACACTTAATGTCGGAAGTACGACTCATAGAAGGTGTGGACGACGAATGCTTGAATGATGTCTCCTTGCTGCCCTCCGGCACGCGAGAAGGTGGTGCAGCAGGTGTAGTTCATTGGCCGCCATTGGATGGTGTAGTCGCTGCACTGGGGGTCGAAGATGGTGCTGTTTTGGATGGTGTAGACGTCGAACGCGACGTGAAGTTGCTCCTCGTGCATTGTTGCTGTTGTTGTCTGTCCTGCAATTCTTTTTCTGCCAACATAGCAAGCTGAAACAATCTGTTAACATTATCATATTCCTTGTAATCAATAGTGTCCTGAATTTCACGCCTCAACCCCACATAAAAATGAGCTATTTTATCATCCATGTCCTCTACTACCCCACAACGCAGCATACCCTTTTGTAACTCTTGATAATACTCCTCTACGGACATGTTACCTTGGTCTAAGCACTGCAATTTTTTGCGAAGGTCCCACTGAAAAGATGGAGGAACAAATTAAACACGCATAGATTCTTTTAATCTATCCCATGTTGTAGGATCAGTTCTAGTTTTAACAAGTTCATTCCACCATATGATAGCAAAGTCCTTAAACTCACTAGTGGCTTGACGAACTCTGTGTCATTCAGGAACAAGATGGGCATTAAATTTTTGCTCTACTATCATCTCCCAATCAAGATAAGCCTCAACATCATAAGCACCAGAAAAAGAGGGTATAGTAAATTTCACTTTAGCAAAAGGATCATCAGGAGGACGATTATAATTGTTATGATGATTATTACCTCCCATACCTCGATGATAAACTGGCAGTCTTGGATGATTGTTGTGATCTTCCATATCATCATAAGCATTATCTTCATGTCTTCCAGCCAGAGGCAACCATGCCTCAAGAGTATTCATTCGAAGAGCAAGGTCATCAAGTTGGCGAGTCAAGTTCGCCAATGACTCCTCCGTTGATGCGTTGTATTTGGCGAACATGTCTGTCATGGCCTTCATCATATCACGTAACTCAGCATGTTGAACACATTCATGATCATTGTTTTCTCCTTCCATTGTTAGTAGGAAACAAAAGACAACAAAAATATGTTATCCCTATCAACTACAGTGACAATATGAAAGGTGGAAGAAAACAATATCTCTCGCTCAAGCGTCTTACCATGATCTTACAAGTGTTCTTACCGACACAACAGGTGGTGTGGATGGTGAGATGAACCAATGAAACGTGGGGTGATTGCAATAGTACCTGTTGTGCTCAAGAGAAAGGTGGAGCTTGGATGACACAATATGATGGCTAATAAGAAGAAAATCGTTAACAGGTAAACAAAGTTGAATAAATATTCAATGTAGGAAACTGTTGCTGGTCAACCAAGTGCTCTAGGGCCTAGCGCAACACAAGAAAGTAGCAAGGCAAAAGAAAGACAAAATGATATAACCAACAAAACAACACCAAGTGATATAGGCCAATTGCTTTAATATGCGTGCTCTTCACTATTTTTTCTTTTTTTTTGTAATATTTTTTTTATATTTTTTCTTTACTCAGGAGCACAAAAATATGAAGCACACAAATTTGCAGCTCAAATGAATGTAATATGCGGCCTATAGAAAATAAGGAAGATTCTTTAAAATCCGTGCTGAAACTTCAAAGGCCGGATAGCCTATCTTCCGAGGGGAATTTGGACAACCTAATTTCTCTGAAATGCGGCATGCGGAGGAAAACCCGATGCAAAATTTTGCGTAGATCAATTTGAAAAAAAATTCGCCCGATTTCGAGTTCGTATGCGAAAGTTATGGCCGTTTTAAGGTAGGTTGTTCGAGTTACGCTTTTTGGATGTTGATTCCAACTCGGCTTGAGAACAGAACTCTTAATCAGATATGAAAACGATCGGGAACATGCGCAGCAACTTATGGGATGGTGTGTGATGAGTCAAGGATGACTGGCACAAAGGTTTGTCACCTAATGTAGGACTGGCGATGCAGGAGTTCACGCAAGACGACTAGCTAGAGCAAACCGATGAACGTGGTGGATTGGTATGTTGTTTAGGGATTGTGGAATAGGTGTTGAGCAGAAAGAAAACAAGGACGAAAAACGATAACTAGGAGCCAAAACACAAAGCTAAACCAGCAACAAGACTCGACCACACGAATGCAAACTCAACAATGCAAACTGAAAAACGAAATTGCAGGCACTATAGTCTAGGAAGCGGTAACAACAATTTTTTTATGGCTTTTCTGTAGACTCTAGGTATGAAACAAAACCGATCTAATGGAAGGAAAAAAAGTTACCTCAAAGGCAACCTGGAAATCTGATACCAATTGATGAGTAGTTTGGGCCCGATCTTCCGAAAGGTAAGTCAATTGGGGTGGAGAACTCGATGTTGATGATCCGCGACACTCGAGCAGTGCGAATACCTCTGCAATCACTACACTACTGCTCCATTTGTTATCAACCATGCTGCACATGCTTGACCTTGCCAAGAAGGCTAATCCCTGCAAGTGCAACCAAGAACACAAGGAAGAACGTCGAAGGCACGATCTGAAATCGCGAAGTTGGGGTCTCACAAACCGTGAAACGACGATTTTATTGATCTAAGCAAAACCCACCGAATATGACCAGTGGCTACAATATTTAAAGGCTAGGGTTCAACCAACACTCGCTTAGACGCGTCCCTAATGGACTCATGCGGGATACAAGGCCCAAAGGCCCGATTCGGTGACATAGCACAAGACAGAAATCTGGACTCGACTCGCTTCGACGATTCCCAATGACTCTGAAGGAATTTTGAGGTGGGACAAGATCTGTTGGAAAATTTAACTTCTCCTCTTTTTGTTCATATGTAGAACGTCAAAAAACAGAGTCTGTATGCATCATGGGTGTCCGTTTTAAGGTGGACTGCTCCTGGACTCCGAGTTGAACTCGAGTCCGAGTTGTAAACTGCTTCCATCAACTTGTGGACATCCCAGCTGGTTCTCCATGCTCCCAAGGACTCTTTCCTTCACTTGTTTATCTTCTCCATTGTTCCTAATAACAATTAAATCATAACATAGCAATCTTTTCTCAAACTCACATGCAAAGAAAGTTAGGAGCGAGTTTACCTGCTGATTTATTAATGTGCTCGTGCTCTTGTGATTGGTCCTTGCACTTCAATGTGGGTCTCCGCAGCTGTGATGTCCTCATCAAGACCCCCCCTTTATTTTGAACTACACAAACCCCATGACAACCTAAGAGCTCCGTCACCGCACTATAGCGATGACTAGAGCACATCCTTGATTAGCTATATGCTTGCTTAGGAACCTTAGCAATGTTCACATAGCAAAACACACAAGATGTACACACGATTTGTGAACTAAAATGTGTTTGGTGGTGTGAGTTTAAGATTTGGGCAGAGTTAATAATGAACTGTGCGTGTGTGTATGTGTGTGTGTGTGTGTGTGTGTGTGTGTGTGTGTGTGTGTGTGTGTGTGTGAAGAGGGTGGGTGGTCGAGGCAGGGCAAGGTGGAGGGCGGGTTTATCCCAACCGATGCAAAGTGGGCTCGATATCAGTCTGGTGCTGTGTGATTTGGACTATTCGTAGCCGCCTCACCAATATAAGGACTAGTTCATTGAACCTCTACCATAGTGGTTATGTACAACCATAGAACCTGTATGGGCGGGACTCGCTCTACCTTTCTGGTAGTCATCCCCATGGGGCACTTGTAGAAGCCATGGAGGCCACGGTTTATTACAGCATGCTGTGTATTTGGCTGGGTAGTGAACGCTCAAAAATGCCACTGGCCAACTAGAGGTACTGCTATGGGGCCTACTCAGAGAAGATGTGCAAGCGTCAAGTACACCCTTGCTAAGTGTGCATGGCCAGTGGGTAAAGATGTACAAGCTCTGCAGAGTCTTAAATTTATCCGGATAGATGTTGTTGCAGTCTTGATGCACTATGAGTGGGCTCTGACTAATTAGTCTTACTAAATCTCCTTGGTGTGGTGTTGTATGGCCGTGAAGTTGTGTTTTAGAAAGTGTTTGATTTGTGCCAGGAGTTACGGACCGTGGTTCCAAGAACTTGTCTAAAAATGAGGGAACTGGTGGGATGTCATTCATCTCCCCTAGGGTCCGCCAACTAATAATACTGATTCAAAATCCTCTCCCTCTATTTGTGAGATTCATTTCAAAATAAGCCCTGCATAAAATGATTTTCCACGAAACTAAGCCATATAACTTTTCCTTGCTAAAGACTCATGCATGAAGATACATACCGTTGAGTAGTGTTAGGGCTTGCTGAGTACCTTATGTACTCACTCTTACTTTCTACGTGGCCAGAGGAAGAAGAATACGTGGAGCAGCATGAAGATGATGAGTAAGGTTTTGGTCTGCGCCCAAGGTTGCCTGCAGGGAATGGAGTCACATAGCTCCTGTGTTGCTTTGTGTCGTTGGTGTAATAAGTGACCGTGTAGCGTCACATGATTGTACTCTAAGACAGTGTAATGTAAGACCATAAGAATGTTGTAATAATAATCGTGTATGGAACTCTATACTTTCTGTTATTTGTGCCAACTAATGATCCAGGATTGGTACAAGGACGCAAACTGGACTACCGTGAAAGGGGTCCTGCCATATTGGGATCAGAGCCAGATTGGCCGTAGCACGAAACCCTAGGACTGGACGACTATATATTACTAGGCTAAGGACTACAAACTATTTTTAGTAACACTCTCCCCCTTTTCATACTGTTACTCCCCAATACCATTGGGGGGAGTATGAGGAGGACGTAGGTCCTTGCTGTGAGGCACATGTTTGTTTGGTAGAGGCCTAGGAGGCCCCAAGACGCAAACTTTTGTTGGAGTCCGCTTCGAGGACTCGATCAAGGCAGTGGCTGGAGAGGGACTACCAGCACTGAGCGACTTGCTTTTGGAGATGTCTGGGCTCCCGACCATACGTTACTTTCTTGGTACACTACAGGAGCACTCAGTTTGGAGACACATGTTGGGTACACTGGAGGGACCGTCTAGGACAGTTGTGGACCACACTTTGGCAGAGACGGCTACGTACTTATAGTGTCTAGACTGTTATTGCGAGACCGTTCTCGCTGCTTGGAGGGCAGAGTCAGACCGCCTGAGAGAGTCCCAGGACATAGCAGAGGAGTTAAAGGATGAGTTGGACGAGGCGCGTGTAGAGACCGAACATGCCAAGGAGGCTACTAAGGCACTTCGGAGGGAGCTGGCGCAGAGGACCACGCAACACGTTTCAGAGTTGGACTCCCTCTATAAGGGATGCTCCAGCCATAGAGGAGCACGTGTCCGGATCATCGCTCGTAAGAGCACTCTTCTAGTTCCTCACACAGGTAGTCTACATTTACCGGGAGCACCCAACCTCAACCCTTCTACTTGAGCCACGATGGCCAGAGGTGAAGGACGCTTCGGCCGCTGTAAAGACTTGAGGTTTTTACCATCACAACATGCTAGAGTGGAGACTAGAAACAACAGTGTTACGACGGAGATGACGACACCACCAGTCACCAGGACACAGACGACCTAGTAGACGAGGACCCAGTCGAGGAGCTGCCCCAGGGAGACGCACAGGATGACAATGTCGAGGTTCTTGAGGATGTTGTTAGCAGCATGAGGCCAGCAGGAGAGCCTGCAGGAGGTGACCAGAGAGGTCTCAACACCTTCCCCTTTGGACTAGTCCACGACGGGTTTGACCTCGCACGAAAGTGGCATCAGGACCACGACATGGAGTAGAGTACTTCAACAT
This sequence comes from Tuctoria greenei, assembly GCA_036927565.1. Classification (NCBI taxonomy): domain Eukaryota; kingdom Viridiplantae; phylum Streptophyta; class Magnoliopsida; order Poales; family Poaceae; genus Tuctoria; species Tuctoria greenei. The sequence goes on along the minus strand of JAYESD010000001.1, from coordinate 281,774,960 downwards.
ACCAGCAGTGTGTGAGTCTAAAGTTACCATGATGCTTTAGGTTAGTGTGTGATCCATGCTAGTAGGTGTTGTGTTGGCATGAGTTGCATGTAGTGTGTGCGAGTCGCCATGGAGGTGACGTGTGTTGTACCATGCATGATTGTACTTTAATGTTGGATGTTATGATTGCTGGGTGATATCCACTTCTAAAAAAATATAAATAATACAAAATAAGTAATAAAAAGAAATTAGCAAACCATAATAATATGAAAAACCGAATAGGTAACAACAAAATAGATATAATAAAACATAACCGTCTAACAGAGGCGACTATAACTACGTCAAATGTCTGCACTTAGAGTGAAAGCACAACCAAATAACTAGAACATTCATGCCTCATCTCTCTTCCTCTCCAGAACTATAATATTGCACCAAGGAAGTCAGCCCGTGTTCAGACATGCTGCAGACAAGCTGAACAGACCGCCCCAGTAATGGCGGATTCGAACACTTTCGCACGAGCCTTGTGAGGCATAGCAACACTAAGAGGTCGAGGTACAGGTAGCCATGGTTAGAATCAAGCACCACGAGTCACGGTTGCAGTGGCCAGTAACTAGTTGAGCCACAAGACCCTCAGGAAGAAGTCGGAGAAGTGGATCAGGAAGAGGTAGCAAACCAAGCTGAGGTGGGCATTCGACCCCTCCAGCAACCCTGGCAAACATTATGGCTGTTCAGACTCAGCTACTCAAGAACATGGCAAAGGCCGTGCAAGGACTGTGAGGCCCAGGGGTGCCTCTAGCATCCAAGATGACAGAGTTCATGAGACTTCGACCACCTGTGTTGATGGTAGTGACGAATACCTCTTAACAGTAGATGATTGGATACACAACATAAACAAGAAGCTGAATATTGTAGCTGCCAATTGTTGACATTTCTTACGTACAAAATAAATTTTGCAAGCGCATGGAAACTATCGATGTAGCATTTCCCCTTAAAAGGTTATTCCAAGGGTGTCACTTATTTTATCTCAAGGGAAGGCTAGGTGGAAGTGTAGCAATAATCAAATGAAAAGGGTAGATTGGTCAAGGTAAGGTTCTAGTGAGGATGGATAATAGATAAGTGGGGGTAGTACGACACACACAAGAGCATTCTATTCTAAGGGGGATAAATAGGTCTAAGGGAGATTAGATTAAGAGTTACGGAGTTGCTCCTACAATGCCTCTAATACACATATACATAGCCTAGGTTAGATACTAATGAGCATGCCAATGGTGAATCCTTATGCTAAGTTGTTCAACATGTCGGGCACGGGCTTACCCCTAGCAATACTAGAGCGACTCCCGCCAAGAGCCGGTGGCATAGCCGAACGTGGAGGATTGCAAAGTACACATAGGGCTGTCACAACCTAATGTCTACCTCTTTAATGCATGGGTCCACAAGATATCTAACGCTACTTAACTATCCTAGCACCATGCTAGCATAATAAGTAAATACCTTAAGAGCCTAGGCACAAGCCATATTAAGGCAATGACTAACCTAAGCATCGTTGAACCAATATTGAGAAATTGCATAAGTTATTCATATTAACATGATCATATCATAACAAATTAGACTATAGTGGAGGTTTGTAGTGTTTATGATGATAGAATAAGATTGCTATGGCATAATCATAAAGACTACTCCTACCACATACATGGACACCACAATCAAACAAAAAACACTTCATCCAAGCATATGTACAAAAGAAGACTGATAACATCTTTATTGTGCATAAAGTCAGAAATACAAAAAGGAATACATGAGCCATACCTTTTCCAATTTGGAGTTGGGTAGAGAGACTCCTTCTACTCCTTTCCTAATTTGGACTAGGGACTAGAGGCTCTCCTCTCTATAGCCTAAACTCCTCTAAGACTATGGAAGATAGTGGATAGAATAGAATGAAGCTCAAGTGGTGTGTGTGAGAAGTGAGGGCACTACAGGAAACTCATCAATTAACAAGGGGGGATTTTTTTTTTACGACGGTGCTGTTGTTAATACAATTATCAACGATGATTAAAAATAACCATCATAAATAAGTCGACTGTTTACGAAGGTTAAAGGGAACCCTCGTAAATAAAATTATTAACAACTGTAACATCGTAAATACGTGGACTATTTACGACAGTTGACCTAACCATCGTAAACAAATCTCTTTGTTTATGACATTTTCTTGGAACCGCCATAAACAAAGAGATTAATAAAAACCTGTCGCGCATGGCAGGGGAGCAGTTTTGCTCCCTTTCTGCGTGCCTTTTCACTTTTCCCTCCTACCCGCTGCCGCTGCCACCTCCCACCACCACATCCCGCCTGCCAGCCACCTCCCGCCGCTGCCGCCAACTGACCGCCCACCTCCTCCCGCTGCCGCCCGCCGCCTCCCGCCCGCCCGCCCGCCTTCTCACGCTGCTGCCCGCCGTCTCCCACCCGATCGCCTCCTCCTGCCGCCGCTGCCGCCTCCCGCCTGCCCGCCTCCTCTCGTCGCCTCTTGCTGCCCCCCGCCCAACTGCCTCCTTCGATGCCCTGCCGCTGGACGCCTCCAGCGCCCTCTTCAATGTTGTTAATTGCTTAGGTTGGTTTTTTAAGTAGTTAACTTTTTTTTAGGTTATTAATATGTTTAGGTTTAATATATTTTTTGGTAGTTTACTTTGCTTGTCAAATTGCTTAACTAGTTGTTAGTTGTTGAATTAGTTTGTTAATTGTTTATTTTTTTAGTTTTTGAATTAGTTTGTTAATTATTTAATTAGTTGTAAATTTTTTAATTAGTTCTTTAATTATTTAACGAGTATGTAATTGTTTTATTTTTGTTTAATGTTTGTGATTGTTTAATACTATACGTATATAAACGGGTCTTGAGCTGGTCCATCATGGCACAACCTGACCCTGCACAACACGACACCCATAAATGGGTCAAGACGAGCACGATGACGGTCAGTGAGAATCAGGACATCAATGAGCACACACACATGGACAGTGCAACCAGACTAGCAGGAACTTTCAACTCTGACCAACTTCCCCCTTCTTTGTCGTTCTTTTCTCTCTCGGAAATGATTGGAAAATGAATCTGTTTAACATAACCTATAGAAATTGATTACCCATTTCGAATCTGCACGTTTCACATGCGATAGGCATGTGAGTTGTGCAGGTTCAAAATTGTTTGTTTTTTGGACAGCCTGAGAGTGACCGAGGACGTGCTTATGACGAGCTAGGTATGGGGTCTGGATCTAGACGTGATTTCGACAGCATAACCCTGTTGTTCTCTACTGCACCATTTTTGGGCGTGCAGTGGAGAATGGCGGGGTTATGCTGCCAAAATTTCGTCTAGATTCAGACTCCGTGTCTCGTCATAAGCATGTTCCCTCAGTCACTATTGGGTGGGTTTATGACCTATCAGCCTAGTTCTAGGGGTTGTGACATACACTAAAAAATGAACTAATAATGATGTGTCTGCTTTGAAGGTATAACCTGAATTATTGGTGAAGACTGCTCTTGGTTGTACTCTGGTTGGAAAAAGAATGGGCAACACTTAAATGAGTGGTTCAACAAGACAAATTCTTTTATAGAACAAGCTTTTTCATTGTTCAACAACAATAAGGTGCGGTGCTCATGTATGAAATGCCAAAATGCAAAGTTTTTCGACAAAGTGACTTTGACATTTCACGTGTGTCGAAATGGTTTCATGCAAAATTATGTGATCTGGTACTTTCACGGTGAGACACATTCTCAATCAATTGAAGAAGAAGCGGTGTCTGATAGCACACATGTTGATATGATGGACGAGATGCTTGAAGCCATAAATCTTGAGTTGACAGAGTATGCTCGTATAGAAGAAGTTGAAATGTTCTTCAAGTTTTTGAAAGATTCAGAACATCCACTTCATGAACACACAAAAGTGACTCTTCTTAGTTTCATCAACAGACTTATGTCAATTAAGACTAAATATTTCTTCTCCAATAATTGTTACAATGATCTTATCAAATTGACCAGCGATATCATTTCACAACCTCATAAAGTGTCAAAAGATATGTACCAATCCAAGAAATTGATTTCTCGTCTTGGTATTAAATATGAGAAGATTGATATGTGCCCAGACATCATGCTTTGTTTGGAAAGAGTATGTTGACGAGAAGAAGTGCTTACAATGTGGTAAGTCGAGGTTCATCGAAGTTGATAATGATGAAGGTGAGTGTGTACAGACTAAAGTGGCACATAAGCAGCTTCGTTACTTGCCTATCACACCTCGGTTGAAGCGCTTGTTTCTCTCCAAAAGAACTGCAAGACATATGCGATGGTACAAAGAAGGTGTTGGTGATAACGACATTGAAGTCATGGTGCACCCGTCTAACAGTGAGGCATGGAAGGCGTTGGACCGCTTCGATCCAGATTTCGCCAAAGATGCAAGAAACATCTGCATCGAGTTGGCGACATATGGCTTCTCACCATTCAATACAAATGCCACACCATACTCATGGTGGCCCGTGTTTGTTATTTTGTACAGTTTTCCACCATATTTCTGTATTAAGTATGAGTTTATGTTTATTTGCCTCATCGTACCTAAACCATATCATCCTGGTTCACAACTCAACGTGATGTTGAAGCCGTTGATTGAAGAGTTGAAAATGTTATGGAGAGGAATCAAAGCGTATGACTGTTACAAATAAAAGAAATTCAACCTTCGAGCTGCATACCTGTGGTTTGTTCATGATTTTCCTGCACGCGATATGTTTTCTGGCTGGAGCACTCATAGTCGTTTGACTTGTCCGATCTGTGCTGCAGACATTGAATGTTTTTTCCTCAGTCATGGTGGCAAGATAAGTTACTTTGATTGTCATAGACGTTGGTTACCTAAGAATCACATTTTTAGGCAACAGAAAAATGCTTTCAGAAAGGGCACAGTTGTCACAAAAGGACCACCGTAGCGTTTGAGCGGGTCAGAGATTTTTGCAATGTTATACAAACTTGTACCAGACAAAAATTGTCCTGGATATTTTGTTGGTTACAGAGAGGATCACAATTGGACTCATGTATGTGCATTATGGGAGCTACCGTTTGTGAAGTCCTTAATTCTAATGCACAACATTGATGTCATGCACCAGGAGCGTATCCTCGCCAAGTGCATTGTAAGCACATGCTTGGATATGATGGGCAAAACAAAAGACAATCTAAAGGCTTGAAAGGATTTGACAGAAATTTGTAACTGTCCAAGTCTTGAGCTCACTTAAAATGATGGTAAAACCCGCACATCTTTCTGTGTTAGACCTAAAGACAAGAAAGAAGTCTTTCAATGGTTAAAAAAGTTGAAATTCCCAGACGGTTATGCTGCTAGCCTGAGACGGGCTGTGAATGTTAAGACAGGAAAACTCACTAGGTTGAAAAGTCATGATTATCACATAATTATGGAAAGACTTCTGCCGGTAATGTTTTTGGGCTATCTTGATGATGCAGTCTGGAAGGTGTTAGCTGAGCTTAGAAATTTTTATAGACAGCTTTGTGCTAAAGAGATCACAAAGGAGATGATGGGTAAGTTGGAAATGGAGGTACCTGTGTTGTTATGTAATATGGAATTTTTCCCTCCAGGGTTCTTCAACCCAATGCAACACCTCCTAATCCATCTTCCGTATGAAGCTAAAGTAGGCAGCCCCATTCAATACAGTTGGATGTACCACATTGAAAGAGCAATCAGATGTCTGAAACAATGGTTCACAATAGGTCAAGGGTTGAAGGATGCATCGCTGAAACATTTACAGTTCAGGAGATAGGATATTTTTCAAGTGTTTACTTTGCAGAGGAAGACAATGTTAATGCTCCAACATTGCAGTACAATGTGAATGAAGAACCCCCTTGTAGCGAGCTCTCCATTTCTCGAACGAGTGGAACCACCGTTGGTAGTAGCACTAGCTACGATGCTACACCAGAAGAAAAGACAGTTGCTATGCTTTACATGTACGCTAATATAGAAGGGATGGACAAATATTTTAAGTAAGTTTTTGTTCACTATCTATACTAATAAGCACACATGTCAGCGTAGATACTAATCATCCTGTTTTCTCCTTATGTAGTTTGTTTCACCAAGAAAGTTGGAAGCATAAGCATCAACCTATAAGCACTCGAGTACTAAAGATGCGACGTAGGGGAATAAATGGAGGACCTAACTTCGAAACCTAGTTTTGTGATCATGTAACCATTTCTTGTCTCTCTTTCATTTTATGGAGAATGATTATTTTGCAAAAATTTCTTCTAACTTCTATATTTTGGACAGTGCAAAAAAGATGCAGGTGTCCATGAGGACTTGCGTCAACTGTCCTATGAATCATTTAAAGTTAGAATCTAAGGTCGATATGATGTCAACGGGTTCCAATTTCGTTCAACTAAATTTGAATATCTTCATCCTCTCTCAGCAACATGCAATACTGAAGTTGTGAATACAGCTCGGCGGGTATTTAATTATTATGTAATCATTAAAAAATCCTTGAATTCACTTTTGCCGGGAATAAGGTGCTCAAAGTAGTCTTTTTCGATTGCGATTGGTTTGATAACAATAAAGGAACTCGAGAAAATTAATTTGGCATGGTCGAAGTGAAACACAAAGAACTACTGCAAGGTTGTGACACATTCGTCCTTGCATACCAAGTCGACCAAGTGTATTATCTAAAGTATTTGTGCGAAAGGCTAAGTGCTTGGTGGGTTGTACAAAAGGTGAATTATCATGAACGGTTACATACACTAGATGATATGGGTACCATGATGCTCCGTTGTTGTTGAACAGTGAGATTGATGAGGTTTACCAAGAAGAAGAGTTATCAGACCAATTTGACATCAAGCCTGGTCTAGAACTCGATGAATTAGTTGGAGATTCTCAAGATGTAGAGACTCATAAGATGCAAAAATGAAAATGACAAGCACTCATGACAGAAGATCAGTGGTCTGGCTTAAGAAGTAGAACACATGGTTGTGATACTAATGAATTTTGAAACTAGTTTCAAGTAACATTTCTTTTATCTCTTCTATTAACTTATTTATTTTTATTTAAATTCATTATCAACTGTTCCTATAATAGGATGTTGTCGAGTAGGGGAAAGGGAAAGGGAAAGAAGCCGGTGAAGGGTTTTCTTCCCACCAGCGAGGTCTTTCACGACAGTCAATTGAGTGGTGTTAGACGAGCCGCATTGTTGAGCCACTTACCAGAGTGGTCTTCAGAGGTAACTATTATTTTCATCAATTATCTTAAGGTCTATATCGCATAAGCATTATATTCATCTATATTAAATTTTCAAGATGACTCTTCACCCGACTCTGAGGCGAGGGGTCCACATCAGCCACCAGTGGCTGACCACCCCTCGGAGCCAACTTTGTGGTCGCGTAGCGAGCCAGGTTACTCAGGTGACCACTCTTTGGGGTCACCTAATGTCGAGCCTCCTCGAGTGCGTCGGACTAGGAGTGGTCACTTCGTGCCTCCTCCTCCCGCTGTAGCAAACCCAAAGGACAAGATAGTTATTCGACCGGTCGGCTGTATGTAAGTAAATCTCTAACACTTTAATTTACATTGTTTTAGTCTTATATATAAAAATCTAATGATTGATAATTCTATTTCAGGGGTTAGTACGATGAATCCTTCTCGGGTCAAGGAAGGCATAGACAGGTCAACCGTGTCCTTGGCAGTCTCAACCGTTTCCACTACCCAGGTGTAATGAACGGTGTCGCCGCGTCATCATGGGGCAATTATGCGACGACTGCTTGTTTACAGTTCCTATGCACTACTAACAATTCATCTCTAGCAGTGGTGACAGAAATGCTTGTTATTAGATTTTAGATTATACATATATATCCGCAAGCGCACAGAAACTATCGATGTAGCATTTCCCCTCTAAGAGTATTCCCAAAGGGTGTTATTTATATTCTCCCAAAGAAAGGCTAGATGGAAGTAAAACAATCATCAAGTGGAGAGGCTAGGTTAGTCTAGATATGGTTCTAGCAAGGATGGATAAATGATAATTTGAGGTAGTGTGACACACACAAGAGCATTCTATCCTAAGGGGGTTAGATGAGGTCAAGAGGGAGTAGGCTAAGGGTTAGGTAGAGACTCCTACTATGCTTCTAATGTACATATACATAGCTGAAAGTAGTTACTAATGATCATGTCAATTATGAATTCTCATGCTAAGTGGATTAACACATCGAGCACAGGTTTACCCCTAGCGATACTAGGACGAGTTCCGCCAAGAGCTTGTGGCATAGTCGAACGTGGAGGATTACAAAGGACAGATAGGACTGTCACCACCTACTGCCTACCTCTTCAATCCGTGGGTCTACGAGACATTCAACGCTACTCTCTATCCTAGCACCATGCTAGCATATTAAGTAATTAACTTAAGAGCCTAGGCACAAGCCATCCTAAAGCAATGAACTAAATCATCGTTGAACCAATGTTAATTCATAGCATAAGTGATTCATGTTAACATAACCATGTCATAGCTAATTTGACTATAGTGGAGGTTTGTAGTCTTTATGATGATATAATGACAATGGTATAGCATATTCATAAATACTATTCCTACCACATACATAGAATCCACAATCAAACAAGAAACACTTCATCCATGTATATGAACAATAGAAGACTAAAGATAACATCTTTATAAGAATAAAGTCACAATTACAATTAGGAATATAAGAGCCATACCTTTCCAAATTAGGAATTGGGAAGATACTCCTTCTACTCCTCTCCTACTTGGACTATGGACTAGAGACTCCCCTCTATACAGCCTCTACTCCTCTAAACCTATGGAGAGTAGTGGATACAATGGATGAATACTCAAGTAGTGTGTGTTGAAGTGAGGCGTGAGGAGTCCTATTTATAGCCTGGAGAATGGTCAATTCCTGCCACCAAAAGTGTGTGAATCAGTCATCCATGACTTCTTCAAGCCGAGAGGAGCCAACACGTGGAATTTGACCGGGTTTGGTGCCACTCCCTAGTTGACTAACTAGGGAGGTTGACCGATCTGGTCTTAGCCCCGTTGGGGCTGTGCTTTCTCCAGGTCTCTGCGAGGTGGGTCCCATTGACTGATATTGGTGCTACACCATTGGATGGCCTCAGATACTTTTGTTTGTGGGCCATTTGATCCATGTGGTGCCACATGTCGTCGCTTGATTGGCTGGAATGATATTTTATAGGATCCATCTCCTTGTTTCACTTCAATTCTGTATAAAATCCCTACATGTACTACTTTCTCCAAGGACAAGAGGAAATAGGTTAAATAGAAAGGTGATGTGTGCAAGAAATGATATTTCCTTCACATAATCGAGTTACATTGACGGGTGAAATTGGTATATAACAACTGTCAACACTGCGCACGTGGTACACAACAACCACCAGGAGGCTGTGTGGTTTGACTTCATGGTACGTATCAAATAAACTACTTTAATAGAAGTCAATGATACTGTTTATACAATTACTTACAAATTTGTTATGTAAGGCACGGTACCATTTGGAGAACGAGGGCGATGTGGACCATGCTAGGATAGTCTTCCACAATAATGCCAAGAAGATCCTGATGCAATCCCCTTTGAGTGCCTGGACTCAAGCTACAAACAAATACTTAAAGCTACATCTGGAGGAGCGAGAGGCACGCCAGTTCAGGGAGACGCGAGAGCCGGGCCAGTTCACAGAGATGTCTTCCACATACCTGACTGCGGAGGAGTATATGGAGGTAAATCGTCAATTTTATTTTTTTGCATTATCTAATTATGTTACAAGTGCTTTCACTTAATAATAATTGTGTGCAGCGTCGTGAAGGAGTGTAGTGGCCAGAGGGACGACCAGAGGCATACTGTTGACGGTCCTTAAGTACCACATTTCGACCGTCAATTCACCTCATAATGTGCATAAAAGAAACACAAAACATAGTGGTAGGGTTATACACTAACCCAATTCCACAAGTGTTGGTGTCTATTTGTATGCAAGTGAATTATTACCCAAAATACCAAAACATGCAGGTATGAATCCATGAAAATGGATTTCAACGAATCAGACGATGACACGTGGCAACACATGGAGCAAATGGCCCACAAACAGAAGAATACGAAGAGATCCAACGGTGTTGCACCCATATATATAAAGGGGGCCCACCTGGAGGAAGCACTCCCCGAGGGGAGCCTTGACCAGGTCGGCCGAACCAGGGGTTCGACCGACCTCTTCCTGGCGCCAAACTCGGTCAAATTACACGTGTTGGCTCCCCCCGACTCCCTGGAGTCAATGGTGACTGATTCACGCGTTAATTGTGGCGGGAACCGACCCTTCTCCACCTATAAACAGACCCCCTCACCTCACTTCTCACACACACCAAAAGTTGAGAATAGTGCTACACTCCAAAGGTTTAGAGTAGTCCTAGAGGCTACCAAAGTAGAAGGAGAGTGTGGTGAAGAGTCTAGAGGAAGGAGGCTTGGGCTTGTCAAGTCCCTCTTCTACACTTGTACCCCTACAAAAGTTTTACTCAATCAAGTAAGCCTTTGTGAATTCAATACAAGTTTGATATTTTATCCTTATTAGTTTGCACAAGTAGTTACTTGTGGATTCACTGCTTTAATTCATTAGAGGCTCTAGTTGTAGCTTTGTGTTCGAAACAACTAGAGTAGTGATTTAGAACGTAAGCATGGTGCTTAGGTTATAAATCATCAGTGGATATCTCGTAGACCCACAGATTGAAGAGGTAGGCAATAGGTGGTGACACCCCTATCTGTCCTTCGTAATCCTCCACGTTCGGCTATGCCATAGGCTCTTAGCGGGAGTCGTCCTAGTATTGCTCAGAGTAAGCCCGTTCCTGAAGAAAGCATCTACTGCAAACTACCTTGAATTAGGATCAATACTTTGAATTCCCCTCTGTCCCTTGCCTACTAAACAACTTTGTGTCCTTGGGTGAGCTAGTTCGAAAGATTAGCACACACGTTCTTCGGATTAGATACCCTTGGGAATACTCTTTAAGGGGAAGTGCTACAACGGTATTTCCGTGCACTTGCGGATAACTCTGTGGTGTTAAGAAATACCAACACGTACCAGGCCCTCTGCTTGAAGTGGGCAAGCGAGGATTTCCAAAACCTCTCTCGCAGCTGTCGAGACAACAGAGGGATAGACCTGTCACACTTTTTTGTTGCGAACGGGTACTTGTGAAAATAACGCATTGTAAGTGTACCTATGTATTATGTTTTTTATATTTCATATATTCATTGTGCTAACACGTGTACCCACAGGAGCGTGAAACTGGTCATGAGTTCGCACCGATTGAAGTGTGGAAGAGGGGTCACAAAGGAGGTGATCCTTCACAGCCTGACCAACTGTGTTTTCAGGCGGCGACGGAGGCAATGGTGCGTTGATTTTTCACTCGTATTGAATTCTTTTAATCAATTTGGCTAACATTCTTTTGTTTTGTTATTTATAGGCCAAGTATGGGTAGGAGGCCAAGAGGCTGCATGACAATGACTTCGATTGGTAGAGCGGACCAATCGTTCCCCAAGCCGCCTGGCTTAGCAGAGGCACAAAACCTCACGACCGGTGAGTTATATTCTTTTGGAATTACAATGTACGAATTTGTTGGAGTGGTCAACTCAAATGTAATAAACTTTCTTGTTTATGTAGGTTGGGCATGTTATAAGGAGTGGTTGACTCCAGGTAGGCGCGTCCCTCCTCGTCTAGTGGCTCATCCTCCAGACAATATAGCAGCCGGGCCACCCACCTGGTGCTCCAGAGTGTCCAGGATGAGCTCTGCAGGACACAGGAGAAGCTCCAGTTAGAGAGGGAGAGGCAAGACCGCAATGCTGCAACCGCCATGCATAGGGACGATTACCTAATCTAGTATATGATGGAGTTTCATACGGCGATGGCGGTAAGTGATTTTCATTAATTTTCTTTTAAGATTTATGAAAGAAATATGTGCTAATGCTTTGTGATTGCAGGCTATAATGGCTGGACATCAGGCTATCCTTCCACGATGGGAGCCACCAGTATTTGAGCAAGAGTCGCCACAGTAGCCTACTCTAGGAGCTCAGGTACATTCTAAGTAACCATAGATAAACTTGCTCCAATCTAGTTAAACCAACTCATTTCTAGCTAAACTTGCTGAAATCTAACTAAACTTAGTTAAAGTTGCTCAATTCTAGCTAAACTAGCTGAAATCCAACTAAACTTAGGTAAAGTTGCTCAATTCTAGATAAACTCACTCAAATTCCAGCTAAACTTTCTCAAATATATCAAAACTAGTTCAACTTGCTTAATTCAACTATTATATGAACTAACTATACTTATACATGATACGCATCGAGGACGAAGGCTCGCACTCCATCACCAAACGTATCAGGAGCACAAGGGCGGCTCCATGATGAGTTCCCAGGTTCTGAAACTAGCAGACGGGGTAGTGCGTAATTTGTTTCATGTAAATGCTTGTTTTGGACTTGTGATATACTTTTGTTTCAATGCATGTGGTATATGTTAATGCATGTCATATATATGTTAATGCATGTGTGAGCTAGCCATGGCGCCAGGGCTGGCCTCAAAGCCAGGGCAATGTTTTCTGTTTTTTTTTTTAAAAAAAAATTGCAAAACTTATTTACGATGGTTACTATCGTAAATAAGCATACAACATTTACAACGGTGCGCGAACCATCGTAAATAAGCACACCGTATTTACGATGGTTGTCGGGAATCAACCTAAACAATTCAAATATATTTACGACGGGTACCGTCGTAAATAGGTTTCCTGCCCCGCCACGTGGCAGGGTGAACTTATTCACAAGGGCTCGGTTCAGCCCTCGTAAATAACTATATTTACGACGGTTAGTGTCGTAAATAATTTTATTTATGAGGTTTTTTAACGTCGTCCAGAAACCGTCGTAAATAAGCGATAACTATCGTAAATAGGTTATTTATGACAGTTATGCCCTTATTTACGATGGTTTCACACCCTCGTTAGTTAGCTGGATTCCTGTAGTGGGGGTAGGGGGTCCTACTTATAGCTGGAGAAGGGTCGGTTCCCGCCACCAAAAGCGCGTGAATCAGTCTTCATCGTGATCAGGGCACCAAAGGAAGTCGACACGTGGAAGTTGACCAAGTTTGGCGCCAGGAAGGGTTCGGCCGAACCCCCTGTTCGGACGAACTGCTCTTCTGACCAATTCCAATGTGTTTTCTCCAGGTCAATTCTAGGTGGGCCCTATTGACTGATATGGGTGATACACCGCTTGATCTCCTTGGATACATCTATTTGTGGGCCATGATCCATGTGATGCCACTTGTCAGCGATTGAGTGGCTAGGATGATACTTTTTAGGATTGCTCCCCCCCTTTTACCTCTATTTCTGCATAAAAAGCCTACATGCACTATTCTTCCAAGGACAAGTGGAAATAGGTTAAGTAGAAAGGTGATGTGTGCAAGAAATGACTTTCCGTTCACATAATTGAGTTATATTGACGGATGAAATTGGGATATAACGGCCGTCAACAAACTCCCCCATGCTTATCCTTTGCTCGTCCCGAGCAAAGTCAAGACTTTTGGTTGACGATCAGGAGCTGCTACAATGTTCTACCTTTCAAAAGTACCAAGTGCGCAATAAAATACTCTACCTAGTATTGCAAAAATTGGCTATGGTACATTACCCTTCTTAAGTCATAATGGGACTTATGCCTTCTCCTATTCATCGATAGTTGAAAGATCGAACGGTAAATGGAGCAAGCATAGCCTAGATATCAAGTTCCACTCAACTTCTCGAGAGTTTCAATTTAGATTCTAAGTACCTCAATTTGATTCTCTCGATCACTCCTTTTTGTGTAGTGGAAATATATTCTCAGCAAGACATTTGTCCTATACTAATCCTCCCACTAAGTGAGGCCTATATGTGGAGCTTGGTAGGGAATGTAGTAGGCATATTTGCAACACATAATGTTGCTAAGTCAAAAGATTAAGCCTTAGGAGAAATCAATTCAAAACTTTTTGATTCAATACTTGTGCATGTGTGATGGAATGGAAGTGGAAGTGGATGTTGAGATGACTCCTTTGTGATGTAAACTCTCTTTATTGCAGGGATGAAACATGACCACTTTTTTTTCCTCATGCTTTTGATGCAAGCATGCATTTTTTCTTCATGCTTATGATGTAAGCATGCATTTTCTTTTTATTTTCCTTGAAGCCATACCTTCTACTCCCTCTTTATGCAATAAAGTTGAAGAGAGTACTAAGCATGAAAGGCATGGAGTGTTTTTATTGTGAAATGATGATATGATGGAATTTTGCTAACTTCTAGTGTAGAAGTTTTAGCATGTGCAAGTGAAGTTTTGAATAAAAAAAGAAATGAATGAACTCTCACATAGGACTATACTAGTTTGACTAGGCTCAATGTGATGGCAAATAGCATATGCATAAGGTTTATCAATGTAAAATATCATATGGCTTTGGTAGGTATTTCAAATTAAATAAGGGTAACTATTTAGAATTTCCCCCGGAAATCTAAGTTTCACTTTTAAACTAGGAATAGCAGCCCTATCACCATATAAAATATCACAACAACCTAGAATTAGATTAAGCTTTTGCTACCCACAATTTCTAAATCAAGGGAAAGTTAACTTTAGCCAATGAAAGCAATATTTGGAGAGTAGCAAGTTGTAAACTAGGGACTTGGGACAAATAAAACAGAGCAACTACTAATCATTTCATCTATGTGAATTCTAAATCATTCTTACTGCACATCTTTATTTGATTGATAGAAAATCTATATTATATATTTTTAAGTTTTTTTATATGCAAGGCGGATGGTGCATGAATGGAAAATAAATATGCAATGGATGTGATACACGTTACCCCAAGTGGGGGTCCTCCCCCAAGCTTGTTCTTTAGTCACCTCCACGATAAGTGTTGATCCCTTGATGATGGAAGTATGCTGCAAGATCAGCTTGTTGTTGCTGTAGCATGGAGTTGAAGTTGGTGAATTGAGTGTCCATGTGTTGTTGCCAGTCTTAGGTACCTTGGGCATGGTCTTGGAGTGTGTTGTAGATGTCTCCCATCCTCACTTCAAGGTCTCCCATACGTCAAGTGAGATCCGTCATTCATTGGCTATAGTCATGATGACTTCTAGCCGAAAAGGAACTACGTCCTCTCATGGATGTTGAAGGCAAGCCGCTAGAGCTTGAAGTGAATAGGTATGGCTTCCATTCAGTACTCAACAATCCATGCCAGGGCCCTTCGACCTCATACGGTTGAGGTTGAGTCCATCTGGGTGCATCACCCGTTTGGTTCTCTTCCTCTTAGTACTCATGGACCGGGAAAGTTGTCAGAGGCATCGCTATGGCCGCTCTCCTTGTACGGCTTCTAGTTATCCTGCCAGAGA
Organism: Tuctoria greenei; assembly: GCA_036927565.1. NCBI lineage: Eukaryota > Viridiplantae > Streptophyta > Magnoliopsida > Poales > Poaceae > Tuctoria > Tuctoria greenei. The sequence continues at coordinate 281,759,589 of JAYESD010000001.1, read as the reverse complement.
TATTACTTCTTCGAGCTTCCTAGATGGGAAGAAGATCAACAGTTAGTATCCGACATTTGTACAAATGAAAATCTGGGTTAGATAACCGAATTTCATTGAAAAAGCCGGGATAGAAAAATACCAAAGAGTTGGTATGATCATGCTTAAGGGTATGTCCTTGCACTAGATAATCTTCATTAATCAATTCTCATTCAGTTTCAATGTACTCAAATGAAGTATATTCTAATGCTCCTACCCTAGTAGCAATGCGAGTAATCAATGAAGTGCATTCAGTTTGCCTTGTCCTTGAAATACTGTCTAACCTTTGTGTCATCATGGCAATAAATGGAACAACTTTTATCTTCTTAATCATGGCAAATAAAATTTTTAGTTCCTCATCATAGACTACACTAATATCTCCTCTAGTGAACATAGTCATAGCCACCCATCTATGCATGAGACGAATAATAGGATTTTTCAAGTGGATATTCCTAGGAGCACTACATGTGACATCACTAGTCAATTCATGCCAAAAACTTTGTTTTTTAAATTTAGGCAAAGTGTCTAAACCTAACAAACAACGTTTATTGAAGCTTAGGATTCCACTTAATTCTTTCCATAGGATGTTGCATTTTTTTTGAAATAATCTAAAAGTAATACCATCAAATCCTATTTTAAGGGTGCAAAGGAATTGTATAGTGAGAAGGCGTGAACCTTCCTCCTCTATGTGAGCAAAATTTTACCATCCTAATGCACGCCAAACAGAAAAAATTTGGAATCCATACCTATTTTGGAGATCAAATCCGGATCATAAGCTTTAGTGCGACAAAACTCACGATCTTGGAGGAGCTTGCATACTTGATCTTCAACTTCACTTTGTATGTTGAGGTTGTTGTCGTGGAGAAGTTGATGCGGGTTGCTACTGTCATCCATGGGAGTGTCTTCACACACTCCTCCTCCGTGGACTTGGTGTAGCAATAGAGTTGAGGTGTGCACTTGAATCTTCACCATGGCTTGAGCTTGCAGCCCCCTTCCTCTTCCCAAACAACCTTTTTATTCCTTTCATGGCCACAACAAGAAAGGACACAACAAAGCAAAAACTCAAAAAAGAGGTGATGTTAGTGAAAACAAAAGCCTTGATGAATTTTCTCCTTGAAGAACTTGAGAGCAAATTGCAAATGCAACCGAAAGCAAATCTTTTTGGGTTGGATTTGAGCAAGAGTGCTTCAATGAAGAGCAAGAAAAACAATGTGAGCAAAAGAGTTACTTGAGGAGGTGTAAAATGAGGTGAAGTGTGAAGAGGGGCGCTCCTCACAGCCACCATTTATAGTGTACACTCCCCAATGATCATAAGAGACACAAATGTAGCCGTTGGAGGGGAGAGAGACCTTTAGCCCTTTCACCACTTTGGCCGAACAAGGGGGTTTTACCGTACTGCACGGTGGGCCCCCCTGTTCCTTCTTTTGGCAAGTGGCTTCCCAACAGCTATAAAATTAGCCACCTGGTGAATGGCCACCTTTGCAGCTCAGAATGATTGTTTTTCGAATAAAACTCATTTTAAATCCAACAATTTTATTTTTGTGAAAAATAAAGAAATAAAAAAATTGATGGTTGAAAATATAAGATTCTCAGCTTGCTAAGAAAAATCAAATATGCAGTGAAAAAATCAAACTAAGTGGAAAAACCAAATGAAAACAAAAGTCAAACAAAAGATAACTACCAATTATCCTATTGGATAGGTCTCACCACATTCCGATGAGATGGAATTTTCCTCCGTGTTCATTTCTTGGCATCCGGGCCCATAGGAATGGGCTCAGATATCTTGTCTTGCTTCTTCCGCCATTCCTTCTTTGGCGGTTTGGTGGACTTGGGCCTTAGGGAAGGCCCGGGCTTCTCTGTCTTCTTGGGATGTCGGCATGGACGATAAGACGAGTTCTTCATATAGATTAATTGTCTCATGAATGCAATGAGCAGATCCACCTTTGGAGGTTCGATATCTCGAATGTGTTTATAATTCAACCCATACTTGATTCGAATGATGAAGCATGGCTCCGTCTTTGGCGAAAAGTTAAATTTCTCCTCCTTACCATTGATATGGAAGTGGATTTTTCCAGCTCCCACATGTATGCGAGCTTTCGCGGTGCTAAGAAATCGGCACCCAAGAATGAGCGACATATCCTTCTCGACATCCATGTCGAGCACCACGAAATCCACGGGTATGAAGCAATTCTGGATTTTCACCGGAATGTATTCAACAATACCCACTGGATAACAGACTGAAGAGTCTGCCAGTTGGAGCTGCATTAGTGTTGGAGTGAGCTCCGTGAAGTTCAGCTGAACGAAGACCACCTTGGGCATAGCACTCACACTTGCTCCAAGGTCACAAAGTGCCTTGTTAAAGTAGTGAGCCCCAATAGAGAAAGATATAGTAGGACATCCAGGTTCCTTCTTCTTCTCCTGAAGCCTATTAAGGATGGTTGTATTGCAGTCCTCCGTAAGCTTGACAACCTCAGTGGTATGCAATAGCCGCTTGTTATTCAATATGTAGTTGAGATAGCGAGCATAAGTGGGTACTTGCATCGTGTCTATCATGGGCGCATTGATGTGAATCTTCTGAATAACTTCAACAAAGCGGTTGAATTGCTCATCCACTATTGACTTCCTTTGTCTGTGAGGGAATGACATAAAATTGGTGTCTTCAAATTGCTTGGCCATTCTCTCACTAAGTGGTTCACTTATGCCAGTTGGGACATCCTCTTTATCTTTCTCTTTCTCAGTTGTCCTCTTTTCTTGTCTGGGATACAGTGAGTCTGGTCTTGCCACCTCTCGTAGACACCACATTCACATTTTCCACTGGGGCTTCTAGCTGTCTCGGAATCTTGTTACTTTCCAATGGAGGAACAACTGCAGGAAGTTGAGGCAACTGGGTCTCCAACATCTTGTTGAAGCTCAACTGGTTCTTGAAGGTTGAGGATAGTCCTTTAATATTGGCATTAATGCTTTCTAGGGTCTTGTCATTAGTCGATAGCTTCTTTGATAGGGTGTCATTAATCTTCAACCGGCTAATGGAAATCTCTCTCAAATTGGGTTTATTGCCATTGTTTCCATTGTTGTTGTACCCTTCTTGAAAGAAAGGGCTTGGTTGGCCCCACCCTTGACCTCCTGGAAGATATCCATTGTCGTTGTTGAAGTTCTCGTTGTTGGCTATGCATAGGGCATCCTCACGAGTTTCTAGGCAGTTATTGCCCATGTCATCCATGTCGCCACAGACTTCACACATGATGTGAGAGTCTAAGGCACAGGCATTGCCACATACTTCACCACTGGCTTGTCCATCAATCTTCTTCATGAGGAGGTCCAATTTGGCAGCGATCATGTCCACCTCTTTTAAGGTGTGCATGCCTTGCTGATGGGTTTGGAGATGCTCATTGCTCCAACCCATATTAGACACCATCTTCTCAATCAAATCCTTAGCTTTGGGCACCGTAAATGAGAAGAAGGCTCCTCCTACAGCAGTATCAACATGGTCAGAGGCGGAAGGGATCAGCCCGTTGTAGAAATTTTGGGTAATAAGCAGTCATTCATTCCATAGTGGGGATAGGCTAGGATGTACTCCTACAGCCTTTCACATGCCTCAAGAATAGACTCCTTAGGATCTTGCTGGAAGCTGGAAATTCTCTCACGTAAGACATTTTTTTTTGCCTAACGGAAAGAACTTGTCGAGGAATGCCGTAGAACACTTCTACCAAGTTTCTACAAGACTTCGGTTTGTGTAGAACCACTGCTTTGCTCTCCAAAGAAGGAAGAGCGGAAACAGTCTAAGACGGATGACATTAAGAGAGGTGGCCTTGATCTCGAAAGTGCTGCAGATCTCAAGGAACTTTTGCAGGTAAGAACTTGCATCCTCGTTAGCCTTCCCACAAAATGGGTTGGCTTGCACCATAGTGATTAGGCCAGTATTGATTTTGAAGTTCACGTCTCCCGTGTTAGCAATGGGGCCAACAAGCAAATTGTTAGCAAAGGGAGACAAAAACTCACGAAGGGTCTCCTGGGCCATTGGCGTTTCGATTGTTGGTGCGAAAGAGCTGGTTTGCTTTGCCGAACGAAGCTTGTGAGGAGTAACGTCATGTAACACCCTCATTTTTATGCATGATGCCTTGCATACACTCATATACATGTTTAACATTAATCCACATCAAGAGGAACGAGTTTAAAATTGATTTGGAGCATTTAAAATTGATTTGGAACAAAACTGCACTTAAAATGCAGGAAAGTGCGGACTAGTCCAATTTTACTGAGGACTGGTCCGATTTCTCTCTGACTAAAAACGGACTTGTCCGTTTTTGTTGCGGACTAGTCCGATTTTGCCTCTGGAAACTTTCGGACTTGTCCGATTTTGTGCGGACTAGTCCGATATTCCAAGAATCCTTGAAAAATTGCTAAGTCCCTGGACTTTTCCGGACTAGTCCGGTGTTCCAGCGGACTTGTCCAATTTCCTCTCTGACTAAAGTCGAACTTGTCCGATTTTTTGCCAGACTTGTCCGATTTTCTCTCTGGACAACTTCGGACTAGTCCGGTCCTTTCCGGACTTGTCCGATATTTCGTGACTCCGAGTTGATCTTTTGTTTTATGACTTGTTTCTTGGGTTTCATGTTAAGTGGGCCTAGGGCTGTCGTGCCTAACTCTTTTAGAGGCCATGTGGGACCCTAAACCGGCCTCTACTTATCCCAAACTCGAAATCCATCTAACCCTAGCCTCCACCTCTATATAAACAACCCCACCCCTTGGATTGACATCTATTTGCCACTTTTCCACCCCACCCAAACCCTAGTTCGTGGAGAGCCACCACCAAGGAGGGAGGAGAAGATCCCAAGCAAGAAGAAGAAGAGGAGTAAACGAAAGAGGATCAAGATCTCCACCAAGCTTTCATTCTTCATCACCAACTCATCTCTAAGTTCTTCATCAACCCTAGATCATCAAGATCCAAGTGTTACCTCCACGTTTATTGATTCATTGGAGTTATAAACACTTGGTATACCATCTATTCTCTTTTCCTTACATGAGTTCAACCCCTAGTCTCCAAATTTACATCGATCTAGAAAATCCTAGTTTGCTAGTTCTGCGAAGTGCGGACTAGTCCGGCCTTCTGCAGACTAGTCCGATTTTCCTGGTTAAATTATGTTAAATTAATTCTAAAATTTGATCAAATCAACTCCAAACCTGTATAAACTTGTTAAAAACTACTAGAACTAGTTAGTTATCATTAAAAGCAATCTATTAACAAGTTCTATCTTGCATTTGCATCAATCATACATATCATGTCATATTGAATAATATTTGTGCACTCTTTGATTGTGTTTCTTGTCTTGTATGTTTATTGTGTGGATTAGACAGATTTGCGCTAGAAAGTGCCGCGGAGGGTCTACAGCACCAAGAGTTTGAAGGTTTTGACCCTAATCAACCGAAAGAGCAATGCAAGTGTCCTTGAAGCATATTGATCTTGTTTTAAAATAAATGTTTTGTTTGCAAAATTGCATGTTTGTGTCAATTTGATGGGAATCCTATGATAGGAAGGTGACTAGATTTGTTGACCACCCTTGTCACCTGGAATTATGGTAGAGAGTCAGGATGGGCTTTTTACCTTTTTGCTTCGCTTAATGAACCGGGATGGGTAAACAATACTACACACTTAATTATGCATTTATGAGATTATGATTAACATGAACTGGTTAATATGATATAGTAATGGGTGATCTAAGCAAGCTTGGTATGTGGATGGGTTGGATGTTATGGTGGTTTGCTTGCTTTAGATCTAAGGACCGGTTCATGCGAGAATAAGCTAGGACTACAGTGCCACCATGAGGCCAAGTATGGGTGCGGCATAGCTGAATAATTAGGGCTTTGTCAGTGCTATTTGGACCATTTTGGATGCTCGGGGAAGGGGTAGTCAGATTGGGTTTGTTGATGATTAGTGGGACTACCCTGGGATCCGAATGGCCCAAGAGGGGGCCCTTGGTTGAAGATGTGCTCAGTTGGAGACATCGCCACCGGTGAAACCCCAGTGGGGTCTAAATAGGCTAGTAATCCCTTTGTAAAGGCTATTTTGTGATCTCTTGGCCATACACCAAAGGAAGTGTAATTGGCATAAGGGAGGTTCTTTAGTCGCCGATGAATGATGAAATCATAAACACGTGGGTAAAGTGGTACAAACTCTACAGAGTCTAATAAAACTATCATGATAGCCGTGCTCCCGGTTATGAGCACCTGGACAACTTCCATGATTAGAGGGAACTCGTAATTGGGATGGTTATGGTTTGGTAATGGTTATGGCTGGTTATGGATTAATTTCTGGTATTGAATATGGTTATTGGCAAATGGTGAAATATGGAATTATTGATGAGGATGGTGAATTATTGACTGGTATCATGATATTACTTATGATTATGATGGGTTTATTTCACATACATGTAATATATTGCTTTTCAAATGTTTTAATGTACTTTTTAGCACTTTACTATTATTGTTGTCGTCATTTGAATCAGCCACATGTCATACTTTCCACACTTGCTGAGTACGACATGTACTCACTCTTGCAATCCCCCCCCCCCCCCCCCCGAACAGTTGCAGGTCAGGATTGGGAGTTTAATGGCGATAATGAGGAGTTCTAGGCCGTGTCTACCGTCTGCTTGCCTGTGGTGTTGATTGGAGTTGCGCTACCATATCGCTTATGCTGCCTAGCTGTTTAGTTTGCTGAATTAGTTTATTTCCGCTGCATTAGTTGAACTTGTCATTAATATTTATTAGAGTTTGTATTCGAGGATAATATGGTTTGTTTAATAAAATTTGGTTAATTAATCTTGTTCTGTGGTAATTTTCTGTATACTCTTTTGTGAATGCACTCGTGTATGTGTGTTGAACATCCTGGGCACACATATGCGTTCACTTGGTTCATTTTTCAGAACCGGGCGTCACACATCACAATGTCAATCTCTCAGAAGGGATTCAGGATCTTGAAGAAAGTGTTATGACCAGCGGAAACCAGACATACACTACCCCGTTTTCTCATAAATGCAAAAACAAAGAAGTGTTATCCTACTAAAATCCTACCTAGGGTCCTATCCTATTCACTCAATCATGCAATACTTTAGCTGCCTTTCCTGGCAATGACGCCAGAAATGCAAGCCTGTTGACATTTCTTACGTACAGAATAATTTTGCAAGCGCACGGAAACTATCGATGTAGCATTTCCCCTTAAAGGAGTATTCCAAGGGTGTCATTTATTTTATCCCAAGGGAAGGCTAGGTGGAAGTGTAGCAATAATAAAATGAAAATGGTAGATTGGTCAAGGTAAGGTTCTAGTGAGGATGAATAATAGATAAGTGGAGGTAGTTTGACACACAAGAGCATTCTATTCTAAAGGGGATACATAGGTCTAAGGGAGATTAGACTAAGAGTTCTCCTACAATGCCTCTAATACACATATACATAGCCTAGGTTAGAAACTAATGAGCATGTCAATAGTGAATCCTTATTCTAAGTTGTTCAACACATCGGGCACGGGCTTACCCCTAGCAATACTAGGGCGATTCCCGGCATAGCCGAACATGGAGGATTACAATAGACAGATAGCGATGTCACCACCTATTGCCTACCTCTTCAATCCGTGGGTCTATGTGACACCCGGTTCCGAGAATAAACAAAGTGTAATGCATATGTGTGTCCAGGATGTTTAACACACATACACAAGTGATTCAAAACTGATAAACAGTATAACCATGTCTCGAATGACAACACTAATAATAGTACCTTATTACAAACCAAATAGTCTTGAACACCAGCCCTAATAACTCTATAGCGGAAAACTAAATACTAATGACTCCAACTCCACAGGCAAGCTTGACAGTAACACGCACACCTAGAATTCCTCAATGACCTCCTGGTACTCCATGTTGTCGCCTCCGTCTGAATTATTTGGGGGAATAGCAAGACTGAGCATATGTCTTACTCAACAAGTGTGGGAAAGTATGTCATGTAGCTTAAGAAAGGAACGGTAATACCATAATAAACAATGGCTAGTTGCATAAAAGTACATTCAAAACAGTTGAAAGCGCAATAATATAATCATTAAGTGAGGTACATCCCTTAACATCCCAATAACAGATAATTTCATATCCAATACCATGATTCCAACATAAATAACCAAAACCATCAATATTATGCCATATTCATCTCACAACTGTCCATTCAACTCAATATTACTGTTTTCGTGTTCCAAACCCCATTACTATAACAATACCGATTTGCAATTCAATTCCAGCCATTAAATAAATGCAAGGTCCATAACTCTAATCATGTGTAGGTCCAGGTCGCTCATAACTTGGAGCACGACTGCCATGATAGTTTTTAACACACTCTGCAGAGGTTGTATCGCTTTACCCACAAGTTTGTGATCTCATCACCTTTCGATGACTAAGGAATCTCAATTATGCTGTCTCACACTTCCTTTGGTGTGTGGCCAAGAGATCACAAAATAGCGTTTAGAAAGTGATTGCTAGCCTATTTGAACCCCACTGAGGTTACACTGGTGGTGATGTCTCCAACTGAGCACATCCAACCAAGGGCCCTCTCTTGAGCTATTCGGATCCCGAGGTAGTCCCACCATCACTACAAACCCATCTGACTACCACTTCCCCAAGCTTTCCAACTGGTCCAAATGGTACTGGCAACACACTAATTAGTCAGCTAAGCCGCACTCATACTTGGCTCTGTGGTGGCAGTGTACAATATGGATGGTCGCTCCACGAACATGTCCTTAGATCTAAAGCAAGCAAAACCACCACAACAGTCCAACCCATTCCACACAACCGGCTTGCTTAGATCCCTAGGCACCATGTTGCTAAAGGGTCATTATTATCAAATTCCACCAGTCATGTGTTCAATAGTTCATAATTAAGTAGTATGATTGTTTCCCAAACCCAATTGAGTATAGCGGAGCAAAAGTGTATAATACCATTCCTGACTCTCTACATTGTGTTCAAGCGATAAGGGTGGTCATACAAAACTAGTAAACTCCTACAATTGGGTTTCCCATCAATTTGACACAGACATGGAATTTTGCAAACAAAACATTTAAAAACCTAGATCAAAATGATCAAGGACACTTGCCTTGCTCTTTAGCTTGGTTTGGATCGAAAGCTTCAAAGTTTTGGTTCTGCCGGTCCTCAAAAGCACTCTCTATAGCGATATCTTCTATTCCGCACGAGAAACATGTGAAACTCATATGTTACTCAATATGCCATGATATGCATGATTTGTGCAATTGTGAGGTAAAACTTGTTAATGAGTTGCTATTAATGTTTACTTACTAGTTACAATGGTTTTTATAAGTTTGAATAGGAGTTGAATTAGTTTAGATCAAATTGGGATTAATTTTGCACAAAATAGATTTGGGGGTCGGACAAGTCCGGTATCAGGGCCGGACTAGTCTGCCCTGACCAGAAACTGCAAGTAAGGGTTTTTCTGGACAGCGAGGCTTTGGGGATGAATTTGTGTGGAAAAGTGAATGTAGAGGATATACCGTGTGTTTTGGGATCCAAGGATTGAGAATTGGGTACAACACTTGAATCTTGACGATTAGGGTTGTTGGTGGGGTGTTGAGGATAATTTGGTGATGAAGAACGTTAATATCGAGAAGTTGATGAAGGTCATGCTTGATTGATCCTCCTCCTTCTTCTCCCCTTTCTCTTTGCTACTGGATCTTCACTTGATGGCAGCACACGACAAAGAAATGACAATGATGGTCTTCCAACATGATGGAGAGGTGTGAGGGTATTGGGTTGTCTATATAGGGGTGGAGAGGTAGGATTTTGCGGTGAATTCCAAGTAGAATTCGGTGGGGAACGAGTAGGGTCCATGGTGTGGTCCACTTGGGCTCCTCTGATGTTGGGCATGAAGTCCTTGGGCCCAATGAAGGCAATTACCCAATAACTTAACGTGGAAGAAAAACAGAATGCGAGTTGAATTCTATAGGCCGGACTAGTCCGCAAGAGTGGTCGGACAAGTACATTTTGGGACAGAGATTTTATATAGGACAAGTCCAGTATAAAAGGCCGGACAAGTCCGAGACTGCTAGAAAAGGCTGATCCGGACTGAAAATTTAACAAGATCGGACTAGTTTGCTCGGACAACGGACAAGTTCGCACGACATCAGAAACTCAATCGGACTAGTCCATGCAGTGTGCCGGACAAGTCCAGAGTTCTGAAGAAAGTACTACATTAGCAACAAGCCATCCCCCAAGGGAGGGTATAACGGAGTGTGGGAAAATCTAGTTGCTAACGCTCCCGGCTGTGGGTTCTTCACAATTAGCTGGCCTGGATTCAATCCAGCCCCGGGTGTACCTGATACTATGACACGACTTACCACAAAAATGAAGCCGGCGACATAATATGAAGCCGTAGACATTCCGCCTTTCTGCTTAAGTGTATTACACATTTTAGTAATTCCAAAAGGAAGGACTAACTAACTGACCTTTCTTCAAGAGGCAGACCTTGATTTGAGTACTGATACTGGAAACTTCTGTGCCCATGCATATTCTTCTCCAACTGTGGTTGATTTGGATGAAGCCCATAGAAATACTATAGCATAACAGTAGATGTAGTAGTACCTGCCAATTTATCAAAAGAAAGTGCTATCCACTAAGGGGAGGCATATAAACATCAGCATGAACTCCATAGTATCCCAAACGAATAAACTCCTCAGCAGTTCTATGAGGAATACCTATAGGTGTAGCCATCTCATCATAATAATCCTTCCTCGTTAGCGCTAGAGAAGACAAGGTAATCTTTGAGAATCTGAATTTCTGAAACAGAAGAGGGATACCGGACTAGTCCAAGGTTGAGGCCAGACAAGTCCGCACCCTGACAGGATTTAATTGCTGATTAGCCCTAAATTTATTTTAATCAGGTTCCTTTTAAGGTTTCTTTATGTTAAACATGTATGAGGATGCATGTAATGCCTTATGCATGAATATGAGGGTGTTACAAACCTACCCCTCTTAAAATGAATCTCGCCCTCGAGATCCGACGCAAAAGGAAAGAGATAGGGAAATTCCTTCTTCATATCATCTTCTTGCTCCCAGGTTTCTTCCGATTATGTATGATGCTTCCATTGCACTTTGAACCATCAAATCACCTTGTTCCTTTTGACCCTCTCCTTGGTTTCCTAAATTTTGACAGGATGCTCAACATAGGTCAAATCTTCCTCAAGCTCCAATTTTTCCATCGGTACTTGCTCTCGGTACCCTCAAGCACTTCTTGAGCTGAGAAACATGAAACACATCATGAACATCTGAAAGATGTGCTGGCATCCCCAACTTATATTCTACTTCCCCACGTTTGTCCAGAATCTTGAATGGTCCAATATAGCGAGGTGCCAACTTGCCTTTGACGTTAAAACACTTATGACCTCGCACGGGTGAGACTTTGAGATATACGAAGTCTCCCACCTCAAAAGCTAAGTTTCTTTGCCTATTATCCGCATAACCTTTTTGTCTTGACTGAGCAGCCCTCAAATTCTTGCGGATTGTCTAAACTTGCTTTTTGGCATCTTGTTTCACATCGGGTCCAAATACTTGAGTTTCTCCCATTTCATTCTAAAATAAGGATGTTCTACACCTTCTCCCATACAATGCTTTATATAGCAACATTTTTAACTTGCTTGTTAACTGTTGTTGTAGGAGAATTCAGCATATGCCAGACTTTTGTCCCAACTTCCTCCCTACTTTAGCGCACAAGCCCTTAGCATGTCTTCCAATATCTGATTTGTTCTCTCGATTTGTCCATCCATCTGAGGGTGATATGCAAAATTTAAATTCAATTGAGTCCCCATCGATTCTTGAAGCTTTTGCGAGAACCTCGAGGTAAATTGAGAACTTCTATCGGAAACTATTTTCTTTGGCACTCCGTGTAAGCACACTATTCTTCCCATATACAATACTGCCAACTTTGCTGCACTATAGGTAGCCTTGACAGGAATGAAATGCGCTGATTTCGTCAACCGATCCACAATAACCCATATTAAATCATAACCTGCTGAAGTGCGAGGTAAGCCAACAATGAAGTCCATACCAACCTCTTCCTACTTCCATTCCGGAATCTTCAATTGCTGCAGTAATCCAGCTGGCCTTTGATGTTCAGCCTTGACTCGTTGGCATACATCACATAATGCGACATATTCAGCTATGTCCCTTTTCATGCCATCCCACCAATAGCACATCCTCAGGTCCTTGTACATCTTCATACAACCGGGGTGGATGGAGTAAAGTGAATCATGTGCCTCCTTTAAATCAACTGTCGGAGACACTTCTCATTAGGCACACCAATCCATTTTCCAAGCCATAGAGTACCATGGTAGTCATCATCAAATCTGAATTCTCTCCACTCTTGGGTCCTTTCCTTGATTTCCTGGATTTCCTTATCCTTCATTTGACCTTCTCAGATTTCTTGTTCCAAGGTCGGATTTAACTCCATTATTCCCATCTCATTTGCAAATCCAAGATTCAACCGTTCAAACTCCTTGCATAGCTCAGATGGAAATTCCCTAATGGTGAGCTGGTGGCTTGCTCCCTTTGGACTCAAAGCATCAGCCACTACGTTGGCTTTTCCTAGATGATAATTGATTCCCACATCATAATTCTTAATGAGTTTTAACCATCATCATTGCCTCAGATTCAGATTCGTTTGTGTGAATATGTACTTGAGACTCTTATGATCCATATAAATCTCGCATCTATGGCCAAGAACATAATGTCTCCAAATCTTCAACGCATGTACTACAGATGCAAGTTCAAGATCATGCGTAGGATAATTCCGCTCATGTTTCTTCAATTGCCTAGATGCATAAGCTACTACTCGGCCTTCTTACATCAATACACAACCAAGTCCAGGCCTTGAAGCATCACAATAGATATCAATGTTCTTGCTCACATCTAGCAATACCAACACAAGTGATGTGTTAACCTTTTATTTAGCTCCTCAAAACTGTATTGACAAGCTTGAGTCCACTTGAAAGGCTTCTCCTTCATTAACAGTTCAGTCATGGGCTTTTGCTGTCTTGGAGAAGTCCTTGATGAACCGACGGTAATATCTAGTCAATTCAAGAAAACTCCTTCTCTCCCTCACATTCTATGGCGGTCCCACTTTAGCACATCTCTAACCTTTCCTGGGTCGACTGACACTCCTCCTCCAAAGATGACATGGCATAGGAATGATATCTCTCTCAACCAAAATTGGCACTTGTTGAACTTGGCATACAACTGGTGCTCTCGCAATTTATGCAACATCAACCTTAGATGCTCTTCGTGCTGCTCTTCAGTTTTCGAGTAGATCATGATGTCATCAATGAACACTACCATGAACTTATTAAAATATTCTATGAAAACCTTATTCATGAGATACATGAAGTACGCAGGTGCATTAATCAATCCAAATGTCATGACCATATACTTATAGGATCCATACCGTGTTTTGAAAGCTGTTTTAGGTATGAATGATGATCTAATCTTCATTTGGAAATATTTCGATCGAAGATCAATTTTAGAGAATATTCTGGCTCCCTTCATTTGGTCGAACAGATCCTCTATGCAGGGCAATCTGTACTTATTCTTAATTGTCACCTCGTTCGGAGACCGGTAATCCACACACATTCTTTGGGATCCATCTTTCTTATCTACGAAAAGCACTGGGGCTCCCCATGGCGACAAACTTGGGCATATAAAACCATTCTCTAATTGCTCTTGAATCTGCTTCTCGAGCTCTGCTAATTCCTTAGGAAGCATCCTATATGGCCTCTTCGCTATAGGTGCAGTTCCAGGTATTAAATCAATGATGAACTCAATGTCACGATCAGGTGGCATACCTGACAATTACTCAGGAAACGCTTCTAGGTACTCATGAACAACCGAATTTTCCTCTAGAGTTACTCCTTCTGCATGATTTACCATTGCCTTCTCGGTTGTCGACTGAACTGCCTTGAATTCCATACTAACTCCTTCTTCGTTTTTTAATTGCACTGTCTGAGTGGCACACTGAATAACTTCGTTATTATTCCTTAGCCAATCCATTCCAAGTATGATGTCCAAGCCTTGTGAATTCAGGACGATAAAGATGGCGAGGAAATCTACCCCACTTATGGAAATACTTACTTTTGGACATACTATATTCGTCCTCATCTTTCCTTCAAGAGATTTAACCAACAAATTATACTTCAGGTATGATATAGGCATGCTATGCTTCATAACATACTTCGGGAGATGAATGAATGGGATGCTCCAGAATAAAATAATATAGTAGCGGGGTTGGAGTTTGCGAGAAACATACCAATCACAACATCTTCAACTTGATGAGCCTTTTCTGCAGATGCATGGTTCACCTCGCCACAAGCAAAATTCTGTGGTACTCGATTGCCTTGAGTTGCACCTCCATTGGGCCTAGGATTCTGCCTTGGAGCATTGTTCATCTGACCTTGACATGATTTTGGGCATTGATATGTAAAATGTCCCACTTGACCACAAGTATAGCAAGTCTTTGCACTAGTGGCGCCAGAGAAGTTAGGTTGAGGCTGATTCTGAGCATATGCAAACATATTTGGACGCGGTGCAGGCTGCATAGGTAAACGAGGTGCTTGCATGGAACGGCATTGCTGCATTGGCTGTTATGGTTGCGGTGGATAAGCAGGGTGGTATGCAGCAGCAGATGGGTTGTTATGGTGCAGCAGGCGGTGCACAACGAGGACGAACATTGCTTCCTTGAGGCTGTCCATGATATGGCATCTTCCTCTTATGATCTAGCTCCATCTCACGAATATTGTTCTCAACCACAATGGCTTTGTTAACCAGCTTCTGAAAATTTGCATAGTCAGTATTGAGCAACTGAACTTGAATTTTATTGTTGAGACCTCTCATGAGCAAATACTGCTTCCAACTATCAGTACTGATGTCCTTTGGAGCATATCTAGACTGTTGAGTTAATTTGTTGAGATACTCACTCACACTCATCCTTTCTTGTCTGAGGTTTTAAAATTCCTATCTTCTCAATATCATAACTCCCTCGGGTACATAGTGAGAATGAAAACTTACCTTGAATTCAGCCCTGCTGATTCTTTCATGATTAGCGTGGGCATTCCATAGAGATTCCCACCAATCTGCAGCAGCTCCAACCAACTGGTGTGAGGCAAAAAGAACCTTTTCCCTGTCACTGCACTGGATAATAGCGAGTTTCTTCTCTACATACTTCAGCCAATCATCAGCTTCCATAGGGTCTGTGGCTTGAGCAAAGGTAGGCGGCCTGGTCCTCATGAACTCTCCCAAACGGTTGTGGGGTGGAGGGGGTGGCGGTGGTGGCGGCATGTGGGCCTGTTTGTTGTTGCCAGCTTGAAGAAGAGAAATTCTATTTCAGCAAGAAGAGACAAAAAAAGACATGGCAACAACAGGAAAGATGTGGAAAATTCCATTTCAGTGCAGTAGCCATAAATTAAGATGAGAGGATGTGCATTTGCTCAAAAAGATGGAAAAGTGGCAAAATTTTGCAGCAGCAACAAAAGCACAACTTTTTTTCCATTTATATAGCTAGTGGAAGGCAAAATAGTGCAAAACAGGCGAATTTTGAATAGGGAAGAAGTCATAAGTGATTTGTGGTGTCCATTCTACCTTGGCTTGCGTACTATGGTCAAACACGGCTTTGATACCAATTTCTGACACCCGGTTCCGAGAATGAACCAAGTGTAATGCATATGTGTGCCCATGATGTTTAACACACATACACAAGTGATTCACAAATGATAAACAGATTATAACCATGTCTCGAATAATAACACTAATAATAGTACTTTATTACAAACCAAATAGTCTTGAACACTAGCTCTGATAACTTTGCAGTAGAAAAACTAAACACTAACGACTCCAACTCCATAGGCAAGCTTGATAGTAACCGCATGCCTAGAACTCCTCAAAGACCTCCTGGTACTCCATGTTGTCACCTGCATCTGAATTTGTTGGGGGAATAGCAAGGGTGCGCAAATGTCGTACTTAGCAAGTGTTGGAAAGTATGACATGTAGCTTAAACAAGGAACGGTAATAAACAATGGCTAGTTGCACAAAAGTACATTGAAAACAGAGCGCAATAATATAATCATTAAGTGAGGTCCATCCCTTAACATCCCAATAATAGTTAATTTTGTATCCAATACCATAATTCCAACATAAATAACAAAAACTATCAATATTATGCCATATTCATCTCATAGCTGTCCGTTCGACTCAATATTACCATTTTTTGTTCCAAACCCAATTACTACAACAATACTGATTCCCAATTCAATTCTAGCCATTAAATGAATTCAAGGTCCATAACTCTAATCATGTGAGGGTCCAGGTCGCTCATAACCAGGATCACGGCTGTCATGATAGTTTTTAACACACTCTGCAGAGGTTGTACCACTTTACCCACAAGTTTGTGATTTCATCACCTTTTGATGACTAATGAATCTCAATTATGTTGTCTCACACTTCCTTTGGTGTGTGGCCAAGAGATCACAAAATAGCCTTTACAAAGTGATTGCAAGACTATTCGAACCCCACTGGGGTTTCACCGGTTGTGATGCCTCCAACTGAGCACATCCAACCAAGGGCCCCCTCTTGAGCCATTCGGATTCAGGGGTAGTCCCACCATCGCTACAAACCCACCCAACTACCCCTTCTCTGAGCTTTTCAACTAGTCCGAACGGTACTGGCAATACACTAATTAGTCAGCTAAGCCGCACCCATACTTGGCCATGTGGTGGCACTGTAAAACCTGGATAGTCGCTCCACGAACCGATCCTTAGATCTAAAGCAAGCAGAACTATCAAAACAGTCCAACCCATTCCACACAACCGGCTTGCTTAGATCCCTAGGCACCATGTTGCTAAAGGTAATTATTATCAAATTCCACCATTCATGTGTTCAATAGTTCATAATAAGCAATATGATTGTTTTCCAAACCCTATTGAGCATAGCAGAGCAAAAGTGTAAAATACCCTTCCTAACTCACTACATTGTGTTCAAGCAACAAGGGTGGTCATACAAAACTAGTAAACTCTTACAATTGGGTTTCCGATCAATTTGACACAAGCATGCAATTTTGCAAACAAAACATTTAAAAACCTAGATTTAAATGATCAAGGACACTTGCCTTGCTCTTGAGCTTGGTTTGGATCGAAAGCTTCAAAGTTTCGATTCTGCAGGTCCTTGAAAGCACTCTTTACAGCGATATCTTCTATTCCGCATGACAAACTTGCAAAACAAACATTATAATCAAATAACGCTCATATGTTACTCAATATGCCATGATATGCATGATTTGTGCAATTGTGAGGTAAAACTTGTTAATGAGTGTTTATAATGGTTTTTTTACAAGTTTGAACAGGAGTTGAATCAGTTTAGAGCAAATTGGGATTAATTCAGCACAAAACAGATTCAGCGGCCAGACAAGTCCGGTATCAGGGCCAGGCTAGTCCGCCCTGAGCAGAAACTGCAAGTTAGGGTTTTTTTGGACAGCGGGGTTTTGGAGTTGAATTCGCGTACAAAATTGAATGTCAAAGATATACCTTGTGTTTATAGATCCAAGGATCGAGAATTGGGTGCAACACTTGAATCTTGACGATTAGGGTTGATGGTGGGGTGTTGAGGACAATTTGGTGATGAAGAACATTGATGTCAAGAAGTTGATGAAGATTGTGCTTGATTGATCCTCCTCCTTCTCCTCCTTCTCCTTGCTGTTGGATCTTTACTTGATGGCAGCACACGTCAAAGAAACGGAAGCGGGGTTTTCCAATTGGATGGAGAGGTGTGGGGGGTATTAGGTTTTTTATTTAGGGGTGGAGATGTACGGTTTTTGGGTGAATTCCATGTAGAATTTGGTGGGGACGAGTAGGGGCTGTGGTAGGGTCCACTTGGGCTCCTCTGATGTTGGGCATGATGTCCTTGGGCCCAATTAAGGCTACCCAATACCTTAAAGTGGAAGAAAAACATAATCCGAGTTGAATTCTGCAGGCTGGACTAGTCCGCAAGGGTGGCCGAACAAGTTCATTTTGGGACAGAGACAAAATCGGACAAGTCCAGTATAGAAGGCCGAACAAGTCCGGGGTTGGCTAGAAATGGCTGATCCGGACTGAAAATTTAACAAGATCGCACTAGTCCACTCGGACAACAGACAAGTCCGTGCAACATCAAAAACTCAATCGGACTAGTCCCTGCAGTGTGCTGGACAAGTCCGGAGTTCTGAAGAATCTGAATTTTTGAAACAGAAGAGGGATACGAGACTCGTCCAGGGTTAAGGCCTGACAAGTCCGCACCCTGATAGGATTTAATAGCTGATTAGCCCAAAATTCATTTTAATCAGGTTCCTTTTAAGGTTGCTTTATGTTAAACATGTATGAGGATGCATGCAATGCATTATGCATGAAAATGATGGTCTAACAGTCTACGATACATCCAATGCTACTTAATTGTCCTAGCACCATGCTAGCATATTAAGTAAATACCTTAAGAGCCTAGGCACAAGCCATCTTAAGGAAATTACTAACCTAAACATCGTTGAACGAACGTTGAGACATAGCATAAGTTATTCATATTAACATGATCATATCATAACTAATTAGACTATAGTGGATGTTTGTAGTGTTTATGATGATAGAATAAGATTGTTATGGCATAATCATAAAGACTACTCCTACCACATACATGGACTTCACAATCAAACAAGAAATGCTTCCTCCAAGCATATGTACAAAAGAATATTAAAGATAACATCTTTATTATGCAAAAAGTCACAAATACAAAAAGTAATCCATGAGCCATACCTTTCCTAATTTGGAATTGGGAAGATAGACTCCTTCTACTCCTTTTCTAATTTGGAGTAGGGACTAGAGCCTCAACTCTCTAAAACCTAAACTCCTCTAAGACTATGGAAGATAGTGCATACAATAGAATGAAGCTCAAGTGGTGTGTGTGAGAAGTGAGGGGTAGGGGGTCCTATTTATAGCTTGAGATAGTTCTCGTCACCAAAAGCGCGTGAACAGGTCTTCATCATGATCAGGGCACCACAGGGAATCGACACGTTGAAGTTGACCGAGTTTGGCGCCATGAAAGGTGTAACACCCTCAATTTTCGCATCATGCATTGCATACATGATCATACATTAAACATTAGTAGGATAAAAAGGAAGATAATAAAAGGATAAAACATACATATATGTGTAGCAAAAGAAGAAAAAGAAAATAATAGCGTAAAACATGTATCAGGGAATAAATATAATAATAATAATAATATATAAAAAGAAATATATATAAATTAATTATATATATAATAATAAATATAAATAAATAAATAAATAAAATGAATAAGATAAATAAAATAAAAAATATATAAATAACAATATATAATAACAGTATATAACAAAATAAGAAAGATGTAACACCCTAAATTTTCGCATTACGCATTGCATACATGGTCATGTATTAAACACTAGTAGAATAAAAGAAAAATAATAAAACATATGCATATACAAATACGTGTGGCAAAAGAAGAAAAGAAAACAATAATTATAGGCTAAAACTTGTAATAGGGAATAAGAATAGAAAAAAAAAGAATAATATAAATATATATACATAATATATATATATAACAAAATAAAAAAAAATATATAATAGAAAAAAATATAACATTAATAATATATATTATAAAAATAATAGATAATAAATAATAAATATATAATATTAAAAATATATATATATAATTATATAATAAAGGAAAAGAAAAAAAAAGAAGAAAAAAAAAAGAAATCACCGCTGGCCAGGCCAAGCCGGCCCAGCCAGCGGCATCGCCCGCGGCCGCGCTCCCGCAGCAGGGCCCCACCGCCGCCGCTTCGGCCGACAGGCGCCGAGCGCGCCCCAGCCCCGATGCCAGCGCCGGGCCCCGCCGGCCGAGCCGCCTCCGAATTTTTTTTCCCTAACCGCCCGATTCTCCCGCCCGGATACAACTCCCTCCCGCGTCCGACTCCCCTGCCGCGAATCCCGCCCCGTACCGAGTCGGTACCAAGGCCGTACCCTAGCGCCGCCCCTATAAATAGGACCCAGGCCTAGGCTTTTTCCCCACGAACCAGCAGCCGCAGCAGAGAAGGAAAAGCCGCCGGAAGCAGCCGCCGGTACAGAGAGGGAAAAAGGTCCAGAGAGTTGCGCCCAGGGAAGAAAAAAGGAGAAAAAGAAGGGGAAGAAGAGGGAGAAAAAGAGGAGGACACCACCGATCGCCGGAGATCGTCGCCGACATCGCGCCGCCGTCGTCGTGCCGCCGAAGGACTGCTGCACCATCTATTTCGTCTACGCGTCGCATTTATTCCGCGACCGTCACGCCGTCAGATCTACGGTAGGGTTCGTTCCCGATGCGAATTTTTGCGACCGTATTGAATCTAGTAGGCGTAAATTAAATTTAGTTGCACCATAATTTCATTTTCAGCAGCATTAATCCACCCTAAAACCCCCGCAAACCCATATGAACACGTATGAACTACTCACATCTAATTAATAAACAACTGTAGTAAATTAATTGTTAAGCCGTGCATGCATGCATGTCATTGCATGTTGATTATTTTGTGTGCATTATGTTGAATTGTATATGTTTTCTTGTATGTATGATCACGCGTAGAGGAACGTGCTCAAGAGGTTGCATACGAGGATTTCCAAAACCAAGACTTCGAAGCGCTTGAGCAACCCCATCCGCCGGAGCAAGGCAAGTGTCCTTGAAGCATATTGATCCTACTTAAAATTTAATGTTTTGTTTGCGAACTTGCATGCTTGTGTCAAATTGATGGGAATCCTATGCTAGGAAGTTTACTAGTTTTGTTTGACCACCCTTGTCACCTGGAATTTATGGTAGAGAGTCGGGAGGGGTTTTTACCTTTTTGCTTCGCTTAATTAATTGGGATGGCAAACAACCCTACACATTTAATTATGCATCAATGATATTCTGGTTAATGTGAACTGGTCAATACGATGGGTGATCTAAGTAAGCATGGTTATGTGGATGGGTTGGATGTTATGGTGGTTTGCTTGCCTTAGATCTAAGGACCGGTTCATGCGAGAATATGCCAGGTCAACAGTGCCACCACAAGGCCAAGTATGGGTGCGGCGTAGCTGAATAATTAGGAGCGCTGCTAGTATTGTATGGACCATTGGATGGCGCGGGGAATGGGAGTCGAGGAGGACTGCCCTGGGATCCGCATGGCACACGAGGGGGCCCGTGGGTGGGAGAATAGAGATTCAAGCCTGCCGGTGAAACCTTAGTGGGCCCGTACATACTAGTAGTCCCTTTTGAAAGGCTATTTTGTGATCTCTTGGCCACACACCTACGGAAGTGTGAGATGGCATAATGGAGGTTTCTTAGTCATCGAAAGGTGATAAAATCACAAACATGTGGGTAAAGTGGTACAACCTCTGCAGAGTGTCAAAACTATCATGATAGCCGTGCTCCCGGTTATGAGCGCCTGGATGACCTACATGATTAGAGTTGGAATTGAGATTTGGGATGGTTATGGTCTGGAATTGGGTTATGGTTGGTTTATGGTTATGGTTTGGTAATGATCATGGTTTATGGATTATGGTCATGGATACGAATTTGAGTTATGGTAATTGGACATGAATAATGGTAATGTTAGCAATAATTGGATATGGTTTATATTATGATGGTTATGATGGGATTTGTTTCACATAGACATAGTATAATGCTTTTCAAATGTTTTACTGTACTTTTCAGCACTTAGCCATTATTATTGTCGTCATTTGAATAAGCCACATGTCATACTTTCCACACTTGCTGAGTACGACATGTACTCACCCTTGCAATCCCCCCCCCCCAACAGCTACTGGAGACAATTGGGAGTACCCTGAGGATCACGAGGAGTACTAGGTTGCGTACCGCCGTCAATTGCCTGTGGATTGGAGTCGTGCTGTTTAGTTTATTTTCCGCTGCAATTATTTAGAGTTATATTATTCGTGAACTATTGGATTATTGTAATAAAGTACTTATTTATTAGTTAAGACGTGGTTAAATTCTGTTTATCATTTGTGAATCATTCGTGTATGTGTGTTGAACATCCTGGGCACACATATGCGTCACGCTTGGTTCATATTCGGAACCGGGTGTCACAAATTGGTATCAGAGCCGCGTTGACCGTAGGACGCAAGCCTAGGTAGAATGGACACTCTAGAGCACTTAGGAACACTCTTCTAATCTGCTATTTTCGAAAAAATTTGCTGCTGTTTTGTTTCCCTTATTTTCAGCCGCAAAAAGTATTGATCGCTGCTGCGTTTTTGATAAAAATTTTCAGAAGTGAGCAATATTAAGTGCTGCTGTTTTGCTGTATAAATTTTCGCGAAAAAGGTGTGTTTTGCTGCTATTATGTGTGGGTAAAATTATTGTGTTGGCTGCTGTAATTTTTCTCCTTATTTTTCGTTCCTTTGGAACCGCTGCACCGCTCTTTGTCCACCGTTTAGCTGCTGAAATTTTCAGATTTGTTTTTCATTATTTTTCTAATGTATTCTTGTTTCTTGTAGATGGCCCGCACCAAGACAACCCCCCGTAAGTCGACTGGTGGACTCGTGCCCCCGCGTAGGTTGGCTAGTCGCTCTCCGGCCGTCGACCCCCGTCACCCCGTGGTGATCCGTTCTGACGGCAGAGCCGCAGGACAACTGCGTCACCGTCTCCGTGCCCTACTCCGTGAGGCTGGCTACCGCCACCACAGTCTCTCGCTCTCCTACCACACCACTGGAGTGCAGCGCCCAGGCAGGAAGGAGTGGAGCTGCAAAATCTATATCTACTACGGTGACGAGTTGGTGAAGACCCACAGCAGCCCCGCTTGGAGGAGCTCCCGCCGATCTGCAGAGCAGGATGCTAGCTGGGAAGCAGCCACTTTTTGGAGCCACGCCCGCCGTTTCCGTCTGGAGGACACGGTTCACGCCTTCGTCCCGCAGCGTCCCAGTGGCACTGCGCGCTTCGTCTCCAGGCACGTGGAGGGACCCCTGGACCTTCCGCAGTCTCGTCAGACTGTTGGCGACGTGACCCAGCTGAGTGCCCGACTTCAGAGGGCGCAGCAGGAGATCCAGGATGGGCGTGACCTCGCCCAGCGCCACGAGGCGATAATCAGGAGGTATCGTCGGATCACCGACGAGGACCCGGACGACTACGCGTCTGACACCCCAATGTGGACCCCGGACTCTCCAGACCGTCGCAACGGTCAGCGTGAGTCATCCTCTGAGGAGTCCTCTGACGAGGAACCTTCCAGTGTGGCGTCTACCGCACCACCGCCGCCTGCTGCCTCACCACCCCAGGACCCACAGGACCCCGAGGACCCCGACGACGACGACGACGACGACGAGGACCCGGATGAGTTCCCGCTCGACGACGACTAGTCCTCGACCTATGCCACGACTCAAGGATAGGCACACCCCCATTAGTAAATAAGAGCGATGTAGATATACTTGTGTGACCTTGAGTTGTATTACTTCTTTTAGGATCTTTGTAAATTCTGTTTGGTGCTTGTTTGAGTGCTTGTGTGCTTAGTAGAGAGTTGTGGGATGCTTCGACAATTGTCCACATCCTCATAATATAGGTCTATATTAATAAAGGATTATTTAGTGTCACATACCCTGATGCATATAGTTGGGACGTTCTTTCCAAATTCTAAATCCTTCTGTCCCTACCTTTCTTTCGCCAACAGATGGTGAGAACTCGTAACCAGAGGGATGCCAACAATGAGGAGGAGCGCAACGAAGTACCTCAGAACAACCAGGGACATGCTCATGGAGCTATCAACATTGAACAACTGTTAGCTATGCAGAACCAGCTCATGCAGACCATGGGACAGCTGCAAGCTGGCAACAACAATCAGCCCCACCTGCCTCCACCGCCACCCCCGCCACATCACAACCGTTTGGGAGAGTTCATGAGGACCAGACCGCCTACCTTTGCACAAGCCACAGACCCAATGGAAGCTGATGATTGGCTGAAGTCCGTTGAGAAGAAACTTGCTATTGTCCAGTGCACTAACAGGGAGAAGGTTCTCTTTGCATCACATCAACTAGTTGGAGCAGCCGCTGACTGGTGGGAAGCTCTTTGCAACGCTCATGATAATCAGGAAACAATCACTTGGGCTGAGTTTAAGCAGAGTTTCCGTTCCCACTATGTACCCGAAGGAGTTATGATACTGAGGAGACAAGACTTCGAAAATCTCAGGCAAGGAAGGATGAGTGTGAGTGAGTATCTCAACAAATTCACTCAATTATCAAGATATGCCCCAGAAGACATCAAAACTGATAGTAGGAAGCAGTATCTGTTTATGAGGGGTCTCAACAATGAAATTCAAGTCCTGCTCAATACTGATTATCCAAACTTCCAAAAGCTGGTTGACAAGGCTATTGTGGTTGAGAACAAGATTCGTGAGATGGAGCAGGACAACAAAAGGAAGATGTCACATCATGGACCGCAACAAGGAAGTAATGTTCGCCCCCGCTATGCACCACCTACTGCACCACAATACAACACCTCTGCTCCTGCATACCGCACGGCCTATCCGCCCCGCCCAAATCAGCCACCGCAGCAACGCCCTGCCATGCAAGCGCCTCGCAATCCTGTGCCACCTGCGCTGCGTCCTAACATGGCGGCAAATGCTCAAAACCAGTTGCGCCCAAACTTCCCCAATGCTATGGGTGGTAAGACATGCTATGCGTGTGGAGAACCCGGACACTTTGCAAGTCAATGCCCCAGGAGAAACAATGGTCCTATGAACAATGCACCAAGGCCAAATCACCCGCGACCAAACGGAGGAGCACCACAAGGCAACCGTGGACAGCAGAATTTTGCTCGTGGCAATGTCAATCATATCTCTACTGAGGAAGCCCAGCAAGCTGATGACGTCGTGATTGGTATGTTTCTCGCCAACTCCAACCCCGCGACTGTTTTATTTGATTCAGGAGCATCTCATTCATTCATCTCGTCAAAGTATGTTGCCAAGTACAATTTGCCTATATCTCATATGAAGCAAACTATGCTAGTAAGTTCTCCTGGCGGAGAGATGAGGACAAATATAGTATGTCCGAAAGTAAGCATTAAAATAAGGGGGGTAGACTTTCTCGCAAACCTCATAGTCTTGGACTCCCAAGGAATAGACATAATACTTGGAATGGACTGGTTGAGCAAGTATAATGGAGTCATTCAATGCGCCGAGAGGATTGTGCAGTTGACAAGTGAACATTGTACACGCATTGAAGTTGAAGCAGCCCAACCTGCAAGAGGGAAAGCGACGCTGAATCACGTGGAAGAAGTGACATTGGAAAGCATTCCGATCGTTCGCGAGTACCCGGACGTGTTCCCAGATGAGTTGCCAGGTATGCCACCTGATCGTGACATAGAATTTGCCATTGAGTTGATACCCGGAACTGCACCTATAGCTAAGAGTCCGTATAGGATGCCTCCTAAGGAATTAGCAGAGCTCAAGAAGCAAATTCAAGAGCAGCTAGAGAAGGGTTTTATACGCCCAAGTTCATCCCCATGGGGAGCCCCAGTGCTCTTCGTAGATAAGAAGGATGGAACCCAGAGGATGTGTGTGGACTATAGGTCTCTCAATGAAGTGACAATTAAGAACAAGTACTCACTGCCCCGTATAGAGGATTTGTTCGACCAAATGAAGGGTGCATGTATCTTCTCCAAGATCGACTTACGGTCAGGATACTTCCAAATGAAGATTAGACCATCGGATATACCCAAGACAGCATTTCGGACACGATATGGATCTTATGAGTACACCGTCATGTCATTTGGGTTGACGAACGCGCCTGCGTACTTTATGTATCTCATGAATAAGGTCTTCATGGAATATCTGGATAAGTTCGTTGTAGTGTTCATCGATGATATTATGATCTACTCGAAGGATGAGAAGGGACACGAGGAACACTTGAGGCTTACGCTGCAGAAATTGAGGGAGCATCAATTGTATGCCAAGTTCAGTAAATGTCAATTTTGGTTACGAGAAGTTTCTTTCCTAGGACATATTATCTCTGGAGGAGGAGTATCAGTTGACCCAGGGAAGGTGAGAGATGTGCTTAAGTGGGAACCGCCACAGAATGTCAAGGAGATTCGGAGTTTCCTTGGAATGGCTGGATATTACCGCCGATTCATAAAGGATTTTTCCAAGATAGCCAAGCCTATGACCGAATTACTCATGAAGGGAAAGACATTCCGATGGACTCAAGCTTGTCCGGATAGCTTTGAAGAGTTAAAGAAAAGGTTGACAACCGCGCCAGTGTTAGTATTACCGGACGTGAGCAAGAGTTTTGATATATATTGCGACGCATCAAGACAAGGATTAGGATGTGTGCTCATGCAAGAAGGCCAAGTGGTAGCTTATGCATCGAGGCAACTAAAGAAACATGAGTTGAATTATCCTACGCACGACCTTGAACTGGCAGCCGTGGTACACGCCTTGAAGATATGGAGACACTATGTTTTTGGTCACCGATGTGAGATTTATACAGATCACAAGAGTCTCAAGTACATATTTACGCAGACGGATCTGAATCTGAGGCAACGCCGATGGTTGGAGCTCATCAAGGATTATGACGTAGGAATCAACTATCACCCAGGGAAGGCCAACGTAGTGGCCGATGCTTTGAGCCGAAAAAGAGTAAGTCATCAACTCACAGTTCAAGAACTGCCATCTGAGTTATGCAAGGAGTTTGAACGGTTGAACCTTGGATTCGTAAATGAGATGGGAACGATAGAAGTCAACCCAACATTAGAGCAGGAAATACGGGAAGGACAGACAAATGACAAGGAAATACAGGAAATCAAGGAAAGGACCCAAGAAGGAAAGGAATTCAGATTTGATGAGGACGAACAGGGTACCTTATGGCTTGGAAAGAGGATTGTGGTACCTAATGTCAGGCATATTCGAGAAACAATATTGAAGGAGCCACATGACTCGCCCTACTCAATTCATCCCGGCTGTACAAAGATGTACAAGGACTTAAAGACATGTTATTGGTGGGCTAGCATGAAAAAGGACATAGCCGAATATGTTGCACTTTGTGATGTGTGCCAACGAGTTAAAGCTGAACATCAAAGGCCAGCCGGATTGTTACAACCACTGAAGATCCCGGAGTGGAAGTGGGAAGAGATTGGTATGGACTTTATAGTTGGATTACCGCGAACTCAGTCTGGCTATGATTCAATATGGGTTATTGTGGATCGATTGACAAAATCAGCTCATTTCATCCCCGTCAAGACCACATATACCACCGCAAAGCTAGCAGAATTGTATATGGAGCATATTGTGTGCCGACATGGGGTTCCAAAGAAGATAGTCTCGGATAGAGGTTCTCAATTCACCTCCAGATTTTGGTAGAAATTGCATGAAGCAATGGGAACAAGGCTGAACTTTAGTTCGGCGTATCACCCTCAGACAGATGGACAAACCGAGAGGACCAACCAAATTTTGGAAGACATGTTGAGAGCATGTGCTTTAAAGCATAGGAAAAGTTGGGATAAAAGTTTGCCGTATGCTGAATTCTCGTACAACAATAGTTACCAAGCAAGTTTGAAAATGTCACCCTATGAAGCATTATACGGAAGGAAATGTAGGACTCCCTTGTTTTGGAATGAAACCGAAGAGAATCAAGTGTTCGGTCCCGACGTGTTACAAGAAGCTGAAAGGCAAGTCCAAATAATACGGGAAAACTTAAAGGCTGCCCAGTCTCGACAGAAAGGTTATGCTGATAATAGGCGAAGGAGTTTGACTTTTGAAGTTGGAGATTTTGTATACCTCAAAGTGTCACCTATCAGAGGTCAGCGACGGTTTAACGTCAAGGGAAAACTCGCACCACGTTACATCGGACCATTTAAGATTCTGGACAAGCGAGGAGAGGTAGCTTATCGACTTGAGCTGCCGACATATCTCTCCGATGTACACGACGTGTTTCACGTCTCTCAACTCAAGAAGTGTCTCAGGGTACCGGAAGAACAAGTGCCGATGGACGAGTTAGAACTTCAAGAGGATTTGTCCTATGTCGAACAACCTATCAAAATTTTGGATATAAAGGAAAGAGTCACAAGAAATAAGAGGATCCGTTGGTGCAAAGTGCAATGGAAACACCATACGGAAGCCGAAGCTACATGGGAACGTGAAGAAGACCTGAAGGCAGAATTCCCTCATCTTTTCTCCACGCTATCGAATCTCGAGGGCGAGATTCACTTTAAGGGGGGGTAGGTTTGTAACACCCTAAATTTTCGCATTACGCATTGCATACATGGTCATGTATTAAACACTAGTAGAATAAAAGAAAAATAATAAAACATATGCATATACAAATATGTGTGGCAAAAGAAGAAAAGAAAACAATAATTATAGGCTAAAACTTGTAATAGGGAATAAGAATAGAAAAAAAGAATAATATAAATATATATAAATAATATATATATAACAAAATATAAAAAAAATATAATAGAAAAAAATATAACATTAATAATATATATTTTAAAAATAATAGATAATAAATAATAAATATATAATATTAAAAATATATATATATAATTATATAATAAAGGAAAATAAAAAAAAAAGAAGAAAAAAAAAAGAAATCACCGCTGGCCAGGCCAAGCCGGCCCAGCCAGCGGCATCGCCCGCGGCCGCGCTCCCGCAGCAGGGCCCCACCGCCGCCGCTTCGGCCGACAGGCGCCGAGCGCGCCCCAGCCCCGATGCCAGCGCCGGGCCCCACCGGCCGAGCCGCCTCCAAAATTTTTTTTTCCTAACCGCCCGATTCTCCCGCCCGGATACAACTCCCTCCCGCGTCCGACTCCCCTGCCGCGAATCCCGCCCCGTACCGAGTCGGTACCAAGGCCGTACCCTAGCGCCGCCCCTATAAATAGGACCCAGGCCTAGGCTTTTTCCCCACGAACCAGCAGCCGCAGCAGAGAAGGAAAAGCCGCCGGAAGCAGCCGCCGGTACAGAGAGGGAAAAAGGTCCAGAGAGCTGCGCCCAGGGAAGAAAAAAGGAGAAAAAGAAGGGGAAGAAGAGGGAGAAAAAGAGGAGGACACCACCGATCGCCGGAGATCGTCGCCGACATCGCGCCGCCGTCGTCGTGCCGCCGAAGGACTGCTGCACCATCTATTTCGTCTACGCGTCTCATTTATTCCGCGACCGTCACGCCGTCAGATCTACGGTAGGGTTCGTTCCCGATGCGAATTTTTGCGACCGTATTGAATCTAGTAGGCGTAAATTAAATTTAGTTGCACCATAATTTCATTTTCAGCAGCATTAATCCACCCTAAAACCCCCGCAAACCCATATGAACACGTATGAACTACTCACATCTAATTAATAAACAACTGTAGTAAATTAATTGTTAAGCCGTGCATGCATGCATGTCATTGCATGTTGATTATTTTGTGTGCATTATGTTGAATTGTATATGTTTTCTTGTATGTATGATCACGCGTAGAGGAACGTGCTCAAGAGGTTGCATACGAGGATTTCCAAAACCAAGACTTCGAAGCGCTTGAGCAACCCCATCCGCCGGAGCAAGGCAAGTGTCCTTGAAGCATATTGATCCTACTTAAAATTTAATGTTTTGTTTGCGAACTTGCATGCTTGTGTCAAATTGATGGGAATCCTATGGTAGGAAGTTTACTAGTTTTGTTTGACCACCCTTGTCACCTGGAATTTATGGTAGAGAGTCGGGAGGGGTTTTTACCTTTTTGCTTCGCTTAATTAATTGGGATGGCAAACAACCCTACACATTTAATTATGCATCAATGATATTCTGGTTAATATGAACTGGTCAATACGATGGGTGATCTAAGCAAGCATGGTTATGTGGATGGGTTGGATGTTATGGTGGTTTGCTTGCCTTAGATCTAAGGACCGGTTCATGCGAGAATATGCCAGGTCAACAGTGCCACCACAAGGCCAAGTATGGGTGCGGCGTAGCTGAATAATTAGGAGCGCTGCTAGTATTGTATGGACCATTGGATGGCACGGGGAATGGGAGTCGAGGAGGACTGCCCTGGGATCCGCATGGCACACGAGGGGGCCCGTGGGTGGGAGAATAGAGATTCAAGCCTGCCGGTGAAACCTTAGTGGGCCCGTACATACTAGTAGTCCCTTTTGAAAGGCTATTTTGTGATCTCTTGGCCACACACCTACGGAAGTGTGAGATGGCATAATGGAGGTTTCTTAGTCATCGAAAGGTGATAAAATCACAAACATGTGGGTAAAGTGGTACAACCTCTGCAGAGTGTCAAAAACTATCATGATAGCCGTGCTCCCGGTTATGAGCGCCTGGATGACCTACATGATTAGAGTTGGAATTGGGATTTGGGATGGTTATGGTCTGGAATTGGGTTATGGTTGGTTTATGGTTATGGTTTGGTAATGATCATGGTTTATGGATTATGGTCATGGATACGAATTTGAGTTATGGTAATTGGACATGAATAATGGTAATGTTAGCAATAATTGGATATGGTTTATATTATGATGGTTATGATGGGATTTGTTTCACATAGACATAGTATAATGCTTTTCAAATGTTTTACTGTACTTTTCAGCACTTAGCCATTATTATTGTCATCATTTGAATAAGCCACATGTCATACTTTCCACACTTGCTGAGTACGACATGTACTCACCCTTGCAATCCCCCCCCCCCAACAGCTACTGGAGACAATTGGGAGTACCCTGAGGATCACGAGGAGTACTAGGTTGCGTACCGCCGTCAATTGCCTGTGGATTGGAGTCGTGCTGTTTAGTTTATTTTCCGCTGCAATTATTTAGAGTTATATTATTCGTGAACTATTGGATTATTGTAATAAAGTACTTATTTATTAGTTAAGACGTGGTTAAATTCTGTTTATCATTTGTGAATCATTCGTGTATGTGTGTTGAACATCCTGGGCACACATATGCGTCACGCTTGGTTCATATTCGGAACCGGGTGTCACAAAAGAAAAAAAAAAAAAGAAAAAAAAAAGTCAACCCGCCGCTGGCCAGGCCGAGCGGCCCAGCCAGCAGCGGCATCCCGCGCGCCGTGCGATCCCGCCCGGACCCGCTGCGCGCCCCGATGCCCCGCTCGGCCCCAGCACCGCGCGCAGCGCGCTGCACCCGCCCGAGCCCCGCCCGGTCGAGCCACGCTGCCGCGCACAGCGCCCCGCTGCTGGGCCCCGCCCGCACCGCCCGCCGCGACCCGGTCCCACCCCGCATGCACCGCACCGACGCGCCATGTCCCGCCAACCCCGCGCGCTCGCCCGGCCTCCCGCGCGCCCCGAAGCCCTGCCTGGGCCCCGCTTGCCCGCTCCCACGCGCCGATCCCGCAGCGCGGCCTCGCCCGCTCGCGCCTGCCCCCGAGCCTCGCCCGACGCGCCGCCCCCTGGGCCCTACATCGCCGCCTGCCTTGGCCCACGCGCCGATTCCACGCGCTCCCGCACTCGCCCTGCCCTCCCGCGCAACCGGCCGCACCGATGCGCGCCCTGCGCGATTCCCGCTCCGCCCGACGCGCCCGCGCGCGGATCTCGCCCAGGCCGAGTCGGCCGTAAGTTCCGTGTCCGATCGGGAGACTGCCGATCGCGTCCCTCGCGCCTATAAATACCGACGGCTCCGTAGGGTTTTTCCCGATCCTAGGAGAACGCCGCCGCCTTCCAAAGGAAACGCCGCTGGTACAGAAAAAAGGCACCAGAGGCTGCACCGCCAGGGGAAGAAAAGGAAGGAAAAAAGAGGGGAAGAAGAGGAAGAAAAAGAGGAGGGCGCCGTCGTCCACCGGAGATCGTCGTCGTCGTCGTGCCGCCGGAGGACTGCTGCGCCATCCACTTCGTCTACGCGTTGCCTTCGTTCCGCGATCGTCAAGCCATCGCATCTACGCTAGGATTCGTTTTTCCGATGCGAATTTTAGCGACGTATTAGATCTAATAGACGTAATTTAATCATAGTTGCACCATGAATTTATTTGCAGCAGCATTAATCCACTCTAAAACCCCTGTAAACTTGTATGAATACGTATGAACTAGTTGCATCTAATTAATAAATAACCGTAGTTAATCAATTATTGTACTTTGCATGCATGCATGCCATCGCATGTTGATTAGTATGTATGCATTGTGTTGATTTGTATGTATATTCTTGTATGTGTGATCACGAGTAGAGGGAAGTTCTCAGGAAATCTTGTACGAGGATTTCGAGAACCAAGACTTCGAAGCGCTTTAGCAACCCTATCCGCCGGAGCAAGGCAGGTGTCCTTGAAGCATATTGATCCTGTTTTTAAAATAAATGTTTTGTTTGCAAACTGCATGCTTGTGTCAATTCGATGGGAATCCTATGATAGGAAGTTTACTAGACTTGTTAAACCACCCTTGTCACCTGGAATTTATGGTAGAGCATCGGGATGGACTTTTTACCTTTTTGCATCGCTTAATTAATTGGGATGGCAAACAACACTACAAATTTAATTATGTATTAATGATATTCCGGTTAATGTAAACTGGTCAGTACGGTTTGGTAATGGGTGATCTAAGCAATCCTGGTATGTGGATGGGTTGGATGTTATGGTGGTTTGCTTGCTTTAGATCTAAGGACCGATTCATGCGAGAATAAGCCAGGACTACAGTGCCACCATGAGGAGAAGTATGGGAGCGGCGTAGCTGATTAATTAGGGCTTTGCTAGTGCTGTTTGGACCATTGTGGATGCTCAGGGAAGGGGTAGTCGGATTGGGTTTGTTGATGATTGGTGGGACTACCCTGGGATCCGAATGGCTAAAAAGGTGGCCCTTGGTTGAAGATGTGCTCGGTTGGAGGCATCGCCACCGGTGAAACCTCAGTGGGGTCTAAATAGGCTAGTAATCCCTTTGTAAAGGCTATTTTGTGATCTCTTGGCCACACACCAACGGAAGTGTGTAATGTGACCGACGGGTCATGGGCATAAGGGAGGTTCTTAGTCGCCGAAAGGTGATGAAATCACGAACACGTGGGTAAAGAGGTACAAACTCTGCAGAGTTAAATAAAACTATCATGATAGCCGTGCTCCCGGTTATGAGCACCTGGACAACTTCCATGATTAGAGGGAAATTGGGATTTGGGATGGTTATGGTTTGGTAATGGTTATGGTTATGGTTATGATTATGGTTATGGTTATGGGATGGAATCATGGTTTATGACATTGATTATGGTTATTGGTAATGGTGAATTATGGACTGGTATTATTATGGTTACATGGTTTATGATGGGTTTACTTCACATACATATAATATATTGCTTTCCAAATGTTTTTATGTACTTTTCAGCACTTTGCCATTATTATTGTCGTCATTTGAATCAGTCACATGTCATACTTTCCACACTTGCTGAGTACGACATGTACTCACTCTTGCAATCCCCCACCCCCCAATAGCTGCAGGTCAGGATTGTGAGTTTAATGGCGATAATGCGGAGTTCTAGGCCGTGTCTACCGTCAGCTTTGCCTGTGGTGTTGCATGGAGCTGCGCTATCCCTTTTGCTTAGTTTGCTTAGTTGTTTAATTAGTTTATTTCCGCTGCATTAGTTGAACTTGTCATTAATATTGAATAGAGGTTGTATTCGAGGATAATATGGTTTGTGTAATAAAATTTGATAATTAATCTTGTTCTGTGGTAATTTTCTGTATACTCTTTTGTGATTGCACTCGTGTATGTGTGTTGAACATCCTGGGCACACATATGCGTTAGCTTGGTTCATTTTTCGGAACCGGGCGTCACAGATTGGTATTAGAGCCACAGGTTGACCGTAGGACACAACCTAGATAGAATGGACACTTTAGAGCACATAGGAGCACTCAGGAATCGATGTGTTTTTGCTTAGTGTGCTGTTTGATATATATATATATATATATATATATATATATATATATATATATATATAATATATATAATATATTATTTTGTTTGCTTGTGTGCTTAATAGAGGATTTTGGGATGCTTTAGCATTACCATGTCCACCTAGGCTAGTATAGCTAGTTGGTTAGCTTCATATTCCTTGATGCATATAGTTGGGGACGTTTCTTAATTCTTACATATTGCTCTCGTTCAGATGGTGAGGACTCGCAATCAGAGGGATGTTAATGGTGAGGAGGAGAACCATAGAGCACCTCAGAACAACATCGGACAAGGATCTACTCAGGGAGCTATCAACATCGAGCAGCTATTGGCCATGCAAAACCAGCTCATGCAGACCATGATACAGACAGTAGGACAGCTGCAGGCTAGCAATAACATCAACAATCAGCCCCACATGCCTCCACCACCACCCCCGCCTCCTCATAACCGATTGGGAGAGTTCATAAGGACTGGGCCGCCAACCTTTGCTCAAGCTGCTGACCCTATGGATGCGGATGATTGGCTCAAGTCCGTGGAGAAGAAGTTAGCCATTGTCCAATGCAGTGACCGGGAGAAGGTGCTATTTGCTTCTCATCAACTCGTTGGAGCAGCTGTGGATTGGTGGGATTCTTATTGCAATGCTCATGAGAA
Source organism: Tuctoria greenei (assembly GCA_036927565.1). NCBI lineage: Eukaryota > Viridiplantae > Streptophyta > Magnoliopsida > Poales > Poaceae > Tuctoria > Tuctoria greenei. Next base: position 281,724,985 of record JAYESD010000001.1, on the reverse strand, counting down.
CCAAGAAAGAATCACTTGGGCCGAATTCAAGGAGAATTTTCGTTCTCATTATGTGCCCGAGGGTGTTATGATCTTGAAGAGCCAAGAATTTGAGAATTTAAGGCAAGGAAGATCAAGCGTGAGTGAATATCTCAATAAGTTCACTCAACTCTCAAGATATGCGCCTGAGGACGTTAGTCGGGAAAGCCGAAAACAATACTTGTTTATGAGGGACTTGAACAATGAGATCCAAGTGCAACTACTCAATTGCGATTATGCCAACTTCTAGAAGCTTGTGGACAAAGCAATTGTGGTGGAGAACAAGGTTCGTGAGATGGAGCAAGAAATCAAGAGGAAGGCGCCATATCAAGGACAGCAACAAGGAAGTAATGTGCGCCCTCGCTTTGCGCCGCCCAATGCACCTCATTACAGCTCCTCTGTTCCTGCTCAGCGCCCTGGTTATGCACCACACCCAACTCAGTTCGTGGAGCAACGCCCTGTTATGCAAGCACCTAGGCCTCCAATGCCTTATGCACCTCGTGCTGATTTTCCTGGAGCCAATGTTCAAAACCAAGATCGCCCCAATAATTCTGGTGGAGTTAAGAAGTGTTATACTTGTGGAGAAGCTGGACACTTTGCGCATCAATGTCCTAAGTAAGGCCTTGGTCAAGGAAGCAATGCGCTGAGGCAAAACCCAAGACCCAATGGAGGACAGCCACAAGGGAATCGTGGACAGCAGAATTTTGCTCGTGGCAACGTGAACCATGTCTCTATGGAGGATGCTCAACAAGCGGATGACGTGGTCAATGGTATGTTTCTCGCCAACTCCAACCCCGCGACTATGTTATTTGATTCTGGAGCATCGCATTCATTCATTGCATCGAAGTATGTTGCCAAGTATAGTTTGCCTATCTCTCATATGAATTTTACCCTGTTGGTTAAGTCTCCTGGAGGAGAGATGAGGACAAATATAGTATGTCCAAAAGTAAGCCTTAGAATAAGGGGGGTAGACTTCTCCGCCAACCTCATTGTTTTAGATTCTCAAGGGTTGGACATTATACTTGGTATGGACTGGTTGAGGAAGCACAATGGAGTTATTGAGTGTGCCACAAAGACGGTGAAGTTGACCAATGAAGAAGGGATCACTATAGAATTTGAAGCATCTCAAACCGCACCGAAGCAATTGGAATTGAATCATATGGACGGTGCCGCAAAATGTCAAGGAAATAAGGAGTTTTCTTGGGATGGCTGGATATTACCGTCGATTCATCAAGGACTTTTCTAAGATAGCCAAGCCTATGACGGAGTTGCTAATGAAGGGAAAGGCGTTCCAATGGACTGAAGCTTGTCAGAATAGTTTTTAGGAGTTGAAGAAGAGGTTGACAACAGCCCCCGTTTTGGTATTGCCGGATGTAAGCAAGAGTTTTGACATTTATTGCGATGCATCAAGACAAGGGCTTGGATGTGTATTGATGCAAGAAGGTCAAGTGGTCGCCTATGAATCAAGACAATTGAAGAAACATGAGCAGAATTACTCCACACATGATTTAGAACTTGCAGCCGTGGTACACGCATTGAAGATTTGGAGACACTATATTCTTGGACATAGGTGTGAAATTTATACGGATCACAAGAGTTTGAAGTATATTTTCACACAACGGATCTGAACTTGAGGCAACGAAGATGGTTAGAGCTCATCAAAGATTATGATTTGGGGATCAACTATCATCCGCGAAAAGCCAATGTAGTGGCCGATGCTTTGAGTAGAAAGGGAGTAAGTCATCGACTCACAGTTCGAGAGTTACCATCCGAGTTATGCAAGGAGTTTGAACGGTTAAACCTCGGATTTGTAAATGAGACAGAGATGATGGAGTTAAACCCAACCTCGGAGCAAGAAATTCGAGAAGCACAAACCACAGATGAGGAGATCAAGAAAATCAAGGAAAGGACCGAAGAAGGGAGAGAATTCAGATTTGATGAAGATGAACATGGTACCTTATGGCTCGGAAAGAGAATCGTTGTGCCTAATGTAAAACATATTCGGGAGACAATATTAAAGGAGGCACATGACTCGCCGTACTCAATTCACCCTGGTTGTACAAAGATGTACAAAGACTTGAAGACTTGCTATTGGTGCGATAGCATGAAGAAGGACATAGCTGAATACGTAGCATTGTGTGATGTGTGCCAACGAGTCAAGGCGGAACATCAAAGGCCCGCCGGACTATTACAACCATTAAAGATTCCGGAATGGAAGTGGGAAGAAATTGGTATGGACTTCATAGTTGGGTTACCACGTACTCAGTCCGGGTATGACTCAATTTGGGTAATTGTGGATCGCTTAACCAAGTCGGCTCATTTTGTCCCTGTGAAGACCAAGTATACAGCTGCACGATTGGCCGAAATATACATGGAGCATATTGTGTGTCGACATGGAGTACCGAAGAAGATAGTCTCGGATAGAGGTTCTCAATTTACCTCCAGATTTTGGCAAAAATTGCATGAAGCTTTGGGAACGAGGTTGAATTTTAGTTCAGCATATCATTCTCAAACGGATGGACAAACTGAGAGGACCAATCAGATTTTGGAGGACATGTTAAGAGCTTGTGCTTTAAAGCATGGGAAAAGTTGGGACAAAAGCTTGCCATACGCGGAATTTTCATACAACAATAGCTACCAAGCAAGCTTGAAAATGTCACCATATGAAGCGCTTTATGGAAGGAAGTGTAGGACACCTTTATTCTGGAACGAGGCAGGAGAAACTCAAGTATTTGGTCCAGACGTGTTGCAAGAAGCCGAAAAGCAAGTCCAGATAATTCGTGAAAACTTGAGGGCTGCCCAATCAAGACAAAAAAGGCTACGCGGACAATAGAAGAAGGAAACTAGCCTTTGAAGTGGGAGATTTTGTTTACCTCAAGGTGTCACCAATGAGAGGTCATAAGAGGTTTAACATAAGAGAAAAACTAGCACCTCGCTATATTGGACCATTCAAGATTTTGTACAAAAGAGGAGAAGTAGCGTATAAGTTGGAGATGCCAGCTCATCTTTCAGATGTACATGATGTCTTTCATGTTTCCCAACTCAAGAAGTGTCTCAGGGTACCGGAAGAACAAGTGTCGATGGATGAGTTAGAACTTCAAGAGGATTTGTCCCATGTCGAGCAACCTATCAAGATTTTGGACGTGAAGGAAAGGGTCACGAGAAATAAGAGGATCCGTTGGTGCAAAGTGCAATGGAAACACCATACAGAAGCCGAAGCAACGTGGGAACGTGAATAAGACCTAAAGGCAGAATTCCCACATCTTTTCTCCACGCTGTCGAATCTCGAGGATGAGATTCACTTTAAGGGGGGTAGGTTTGTAACACCCTCAATTTTCGCATCATGCATTGCATACATGATCATGCATTAAACATTAGTAGGATAAAAAAGGAAGATAATAAAAGGATAAAACATACATATATGTGTAGCAAAAGAAGAAAAAGAAAATAACAGCGTAAAACATGTATTAGGGAATAAATATAAAAATAATAATAATAATATATAAAAAGAAATATATATAAATAAATTATATATATAATAATAAATATATATAAATAAATAAATAAATAAAATGAATAAGATAAATAAAATAAAAAATATATAAATAACAATATATAATAACAATATATAAAAAAAGAAGAAAGAAAAACAAAAAAAGAAAAAAAAGTCAACCCGCCGCTGGCCAGGCCGAGCGGCCCAGCCAGCAGCGGCATCCCGCGCGCCGTGCGATCCTGCCTGGACCGGCCGCGCGCCCCGATGCCCTGCTCGGCCCCAGCACCGCGCGCAGCACGCTGCACCCGCCCGGTCGAGCCACGCTGCCGCGGACAGCGCCCCGCTGCTGGGCCCTGCCCGCACCGCCCGCCGTGACCCGGTCCCACCCCGCACGCACCGCACCGACGCGCCATGTCCCGCCAACCCCGCGCGCTCGCCCGGCCTCCCGCACGCACCGAAGCCCCGCCTGGGCCCCGCTTGCCTGCTCCCACGCGCCGATCCTGCAGCGCGACCTCGCTTGCTCGCGCCTGCCCCCGAGCCTCGCCCGACGCGCCGCCCCTTGGGCCCCGCACCGCCGCCTGCCTTGGCCCCCGCGCCGATTCCACGCGCTCCCGCGCTCGCCCCGCCCTCCCGCGCAACTGGCCGCACCGACGCGCGCCCAGCGCGATTCCCGCGCCGCCCGACGCGCCCGCACGCGGATCTCGCCCAGGCCGAGTCGGCCATAAGTTCCGTGGCCGATCAGGAGACTGTCGATCGCGTCCCTCGTGCCTATAAATACCAACGACTCCGTAGGGTTTTTCCCGATCCTAGGAGAACGCCGCCGCCTTCCAAAGGAAACGCCACCGGTACAGAAAAAAGGCACCAGAGGTTGTGCCGCCAGGGGAAGAAAAGGAAGAAAAAAAGAGGGGAAGAAGAGGAAGAAAAAGAGGAGGGTGCAGTCGTTCACCGGAGATCGTCGTCGTCGTCGTGCCGCCGGAGGACTGCTGCGCCATCCACTTCGTCTACGCGTTGCCTTCATTCTGCGATCGTCAAGCCATCGCATCTATGGTAGGATTCGTTTTTCCGATGCGAATTTTAGCGACGTATTAGATCTAATAGACGTAATTTAATCGTAGTTGCACCATGAATTTATTTGCAGCAGCATTAATCCACTCTAAAACCCCCGTAAACTCGTATGAATACGTATGAACTAGTTGCATCTAATTAATAAACAACCGTAGTTAATCAATTATTGTACTTTGCATGCATGCATGTCATCGCATGTTGATTAGTATGTATGCATTGTGTTGATTTGTATGTATATTCTTGTATGTGTGATCACGAGTAGAGGGAAGTGCTCAAGAAATCGTGTACGAGGATTTCGAGAACCAAGACTTCGAAGCGCTTGAGCAACCCTATCCGCCGGAGCAAGGCAAGTGTCCTTGAAGCATATTGATCCTATTTTTAAAATAAATGTTTTGTTTGCAAACTGCATGCTTGTGTCAATTTGATGGGAATCCTATGGTAGGAAGTTTACTAGACTTGTTAAACCACCCTTGTCACCTGGAATTTATGGTAGAGCGTCGGGATGGACTTTTTACCTTTTTGCATCGCATAATTAATTGGGATGGCAAACAACACTACAAATTTAATTATGTATTAATGATATTCTGGTTAATGTGAACTGGTCAGTACGGTTTGGTAATGGGTGATCTAAGCAAGCCTAGTATGTGGATGGGTTGGATGTTATGGTGGTTTGCTTGCTTTAGATCTAAGGACCGGCTCATGCGAGAATAATCCAGGACTACAGTGCCACCACGAGGCCAAGTATGGGTGCGGCGTAGCTGATTAATTAGGGCTTTGCTAGTGCTGTTTGGACCATTGTGGATGCTCGGGGAAGGGGTAGTCAGATTGGGTTTGTTGATGATTGGTGGGACTACCCTGGGATCCGAATGGCTCAAGAGGGGGCCCTTGGTTGAAGATGTGCTCAGTTGGAGGCATCGCCACCGGTGAAACCTCAGTGGGGTCTAAATAGGCTAGTAATCCCTTTGTAAAGGCTATTTTGTGATCTCTTGGCCACACACCAACGGAAGTGTGTAATGTGACCGACGGGTCATGGGCATAAGGGAGGTTCTTAGTCGCCGAAAGGTGATGAAATCACGAACACGTGGGTAAAGAGGTACAAACTCTGCAGAGTTAAATAAAACTATCATGATAGCCGTGCTCCCGGTTATGAGCACCTGGACAACTTCCATGATTAGAGGGAAATTGGGATTTGGGATGGTTATGGTTTGGTAATGGTTATGGTTATGGTTATGATTATGGTTATGGTTATGGGATGGAATCATGGTTTATGACATTGATTATGGTTATTGGTAATGGTGAATTATGGACTGGTATTATTATGGTTACATGGTTTATGATGGGTTTACTTCACATACATATAATATATTGCTTTCCAAATGTTTTTATGTACTTTTCAGCACTTTGCCATTATTATTGTCGTCATTTGAATCAGCCACATGTCATACTTTCCACACTTGCTGAGTACGACATGTACTCACTCTTGCAATCCCCCCTCCCCAACAGCTGCAGGTCAGGATTGTGAGTTTAATGGCGATAATGCGGAGTTCTAGGCCGTGTCTACCGTCAGCTTTGCCTGTGGTGTTGCATGGAGCTGCGCTATCCCTTTTGCTTAGTTTGCTTAGTTGTTTAATTAGTTTATTTCCGCTGCATTAGTTGAACTTGTCATTAATATTCAATAGAGGTTGTATTCGAGGATAATATGGTTTGTGTAATAAAATTTGATAATTAATCTTATTCTGTGGTAATTTTCTGTATACTCTTTTGTGATTGCACTCGTGTATGTGTGTTGAACATCCTGGGCACACACATGCGTTAGCTTGGTTCATTTTTTGGAACCGGGCGTCACAAAAGATTTGGTCAAACCCCCTGTTTGGCCAAACTGGTCTTTTGACAAATTCTAATGTGTTTTCTCCAGGTCACTTCCAGGTGAGCCCTATTGTCTGATAATGGTGATACATCGTTGGATCTCCTCGGATTCGTGTGTTTGTGGACCATTTGATCCATGTGATGCCACGTGTCGGCACTTGATTTGTTGGGATGTTACTTTTTAGCATTGCTCCCCCTCTTTTACCTCAATTCCTGCATAAAAAGCCTGCATGCACTATTCTTCCAAGGACAAGTGGAAAGTTATTAAGTAGAAAGGTGATGTGTGCAAGAAATGACTTTTCATTCACATAATTGAGTTATATAACAGCTGTCAACACCAATGACTAGGAGAAAATCATGCTTGCCTCCCATCAGTGGATCGACACAGCTGGTGAATGAAGTCGTTGAGGAGCCAAATGCGATTGGTTGTGAGGAATATCGAGGAGCATTTCAGGATTATCACATTCCAGAGGGCATTATGGAAATTAAGGATGGCGAGTTCCGTGCATTGTGTCAAGGAGCGATGACCATAAACCAATACATCAAGAAGTTCCTGAAGCTAAGCCGCTACGCCTTTGGAAAGATCAACACTGTCAAGAAGAAGCAGGATTGCTTCCGCAAAGGGTTGAATCACACTATAAAGGAACAATTGATCACTGACATATACCCTGACTTCAACACAATGATGAATAGGGCGATATTGCTAGAGGATGCACGTGTCGAATTGGAAGGGGCACGCAAGAGGAAGTTTCAGGCACAAAAACTCAAGCACCAAAAGCGCTTTCAACGGACCAAGCCTAACCCTTTACCCAGTCCGAGATACCAGCCTACAATGCAATATCGTACATCTGGAACCAGTAGTCAAAAGCCAACCCAACAGTATCGACTGAGCAGCAGAAATCAACAACGAGTCAACGCTGGTGTGACAATGGGTGTTGTCCATAAAGACATGCTTTTGCTACCATGAATCAGGGCACATGATTTAAAACTACCCGCTCAAGGAAAAATCGAGAGGAGCCCCAACCAATTCAAGGATAAGAGCCGTCGTATCTGGCATGGGACGCAACCCACCGTAGACAGTTGGAGTACAAAATCATCCACAATCGTTCAACCATGGATGCGTCATGATGCCAATCAAGCATAGGAGGCGCCTGATGTAGAACTCGGTGAGTACTTTGTTAACTCAATGCTTGCTCCGATTCTTTTTGATTCTAGCGCATCACACTCCTTTATATTCTCAAAGTTTGTGACAAAGAGTGGACTGCCAACAGTATGGATAGAGATCCCACTAGTAACTAGTCTCCTAGAGCAACTATAAAGTGCCACCATGCATGCTTAGGGGTTAAGATCCATTTAAGTGGGCGTTGACGACTGTTATATACCAATTTCACCTGTCAATATAACTCAATTATGTGAAAGAAATATCATTTCTTGCACACATCACCTTTTTATTTAACCTATTTCCACTTGTACTTGGAGAAATTGGTGAATGCAATTATTTTACACGAAATTGAAGTGAAACAAAAGGATGGATCCTATAAAATATCATCCCAGCCAATCAAGCATCGACTTGTGGCACCACATGGATCAAATGGCCCACAAACAGAAGTATTCGAGGCCATCCAACGGTGTATCACCCATATCATGGAATGTGACCCACCTGTCAGTCACCTGGAGGAAGAATTGGCCTTTTGGAGCCAGGACCAGGTCGGCCCACCCCCCTAGCCGGCCGACTAGGTCCTGGCGCCAAACGCGGTCAAACGCCACCCGTTGGCTCCCCCCCCCCCCGGCTTGAAGAGGTCATGGGTGATTGATTCGCGCACTTTTGTTGGCGGAACTGACCCTTCTCCAAGCTATAAATAGGACCCCTCACCCCTCACTTCAACACACACCACTTGAGCATCATTCTATTGTATACACTAGTTCTCTTAGTCCTTACAGGAGTTAGGCTATAGGGAGGAGAGCCTCTAGTCCCAAGTCCATGTTGGGAAAGGTATGGCTCATGTATCTTCTCTTATATTTGTGGCTTTATGCATAATAAAGATATTATCTTTAGTCTTCTTTTATTCATATACTTGGATGAAGCATTTCTTGTTTGATTATGGATTCTATGTATGTGGTAGGAGTAGTCTTTATGATTATGCTCATAAACACTACCAACCCCCACTATAGTCCAATTAGTTATGATATGATCATGTTAATATGAATAACTTATGCTATGTCTCAACGCTGGTTCAACGATGTTTAGGTTAGTTATTTCCTTAAGATATCATGATTCTTAAGGTATTTACTTAATATGCTAGCATGGTGCCAGGGTAGTTATGTAACGTTGGATGTCTCATAGACCCAAAGATTGAAGAGGTAGGCAGTAGGTGGTGGCAGCCCTATCCGTCCTTTGTAATCCTCCACGTTCGGCTATGTCACATGCTCTTGGCAGGAGTCGTCCTAGTATTCCTAGGGGTAAACCCGTGCCCGATATGTTGAACAACTTAGCATAAGGATTCAACATCGACATGCTCATTAGTATCTAACTTAGGCTATGTATATGTATACTAGAAGCATTGTAGGAGCAACTCCCCAACTCTTAGTCTAATCTCCATAGGACCCATCTACCCTTTAGAATAGATTGCTTAGGTGTGTGTCACACTACCCATATATTATCAACTTACCCCTGTCTTGATAATTGATTAGTATCCCATAGCTTGATCATAAAAGTAGTGTTTACTTTACTCCATTGCCTTCCTTTGGGATAAATACGATACCCTTGGGAATACTCTTGGGTAAAATGCTACACGAAAGTTTTCGTGCTCTTGCGGACCACATCTCTTTCAAGAGATGATCTGTGATGCAAGAAATGTCAACAGTGGGGTAGAATTCCTAGCGGACTTAGTAGTCCTTTAGATGGATGGAATAGACATTATCCTTGGTATGGACTGGTTGGCACACCATGAAAGAAATATATCCTGTGCTGACCGCAAGTTTACAACAAAAACCATGAAGGAATAACAATGACATGTGAACAACGGAGGCGTACCACGGAAGCCATGGTGTGTAGTTTGGAAGCTACACCTATGGAACAAGTATTAGTAGTATGCGAATACCCGGACATTTTTCCAGAAGATTTACCAAGAATGCCACCTGACAGAGACATAGAGTTTCTAACCGACTTGATTTCTGGAGCCACACCCATCGCGAAGAGACCATATCGAATGGCCTCAAATGAACTGATGGAACTAAAGGAACAGATTTAGGAGTTACAAGAAAAAAGATTTATTCGACCCAATTCATCATCGTGGGGATCCCTAGTGCTATTCGTCAAGAAGAAGGATTGAAGTTTAAGGATGTGCATTGATTACATATCTTTGAACGAGCTATCCATCAAGAACAAGTACCCACTACCACTGATTGAAGACATGTTCCACCAATTGAAGAGAGTGAAGTATTTCTCTAAGATTGACCTGAGGTCGGGTTACTATCAATTCAATATCAAAGAGACATATATCATGAAGACGACGCTTGTGACACGATACAGACAATATGAGTTCACTGTAATGCCGTTTGGACTGACCAATGCTCTGGCCTATTTCATGAACCTAATGAATATGATATTCATGAAGGAGGTAGACAAGTTTGTTGTTGTGTTTGTAGATGACATAATGATCTACTCCAAGAGCGCGGTGGAACACGAGGAACATTTAAGAGTGGTGCTAGAGAGACTGAGGGAACACCAACTCTACGCCAAATTCAACAAGTATGAATTTTGGCTGCAACAAGTAGCATTCCTTGGACATACTATTAAGACTGAGGGAGTAGCAGTTGATCCCGCAAAGGTTGAGGCGGTTAACGACCGGAAGCAGCCAACCACATCACGGAGATAAGAAGTTTTCTTGGAATGGATGGATATTATATGAGGTTTATTGAGGTATTCTCAAATATTGTAGGATCAAAGAGCACGTGAAAAGCTACCAAGGGGGGTGAATGGTAGATTACAACTTTTTCAACGGAAGCAACAAAAACCCCTCGACAGAAAATTGATCTGTTAAGAAATCGTGTGTGCGACTAATATAAATATGATCAATCGTGACAAAACAAGTATAGATTGTGGATAATCAAGTAACGAAGACACAACAACAAGAATCATGAAAAACCATCAAGAAAAACTCAAGTTATGATCGAAAGATTAAACGAAGGTCAATCTGGTCTACCCGAGAAAAACCATTCTGGAATACTGCAAAGAAACTCGTGTAGATTAGAAAACACAAGTCCATTGAACATGAAATTTTCAAAGATTATAGATAATCAAGTTTTCAGGACAACCCAAAAAGAATCACGTCAATTGTATATGTAAAACTCGAGTTATGATAAAACCACCGAAGAAAGATAGTGCTGTGCAGAAACTCGACGAGAAAAACTTATCCGAAACAAGTTGGACGAACAAGGCACAAAAGTTCCTTCAGACTACAAATTTTATTGATAAAAACACAAGAGGAACAGCTCCAAAGTCATGCACCACGAGCTCTGGCCTCCCTTGCTTATATAACCAGCCCTTAGGCCAACCCAATCCTAACTAGGACTCAAATCCTACTCAGATTCAACAAAAAATTTCCATAACTGCTCAAGACTCTTCCATACGTAGATAGAAGTAATCTTAAGACTTCCAAACACCTTAGGAACGTATCCCACATTCATAAAACAACTCAACCTTGTGACCCATACGAAATCTAACCAAAACAAACTCAAAACTTTCCATAAACAAATCATAACCACCCCAGCCGCAGCCTGAGGCATATTCCAGTCGGTTGAACCTTTCCGACCAAATCTTTACGTCCACTTCTCTTCATCACCCTTTGGAACCATGTCGCCACGTCCACGCACTCCTTGCACACGTGCAAACATCTTCCAACAATGTTCATGACACCGTCATATGCATTGTTTTTTATTCAAAACATGTTGTACAACCTCCCGATCAACTCAACCACAATTCCTCCCAAACTTGGTTGTTGAACCTCATCTTCTCCCTAAGACAAGTTCAATGGACCCCGTCACCAGCCATGTATTGAACTCAAGCAACACCTGCACATGAACAAACAACAATATTTCCGAGCACAAGTCCTCAACTTGACTCTCGTTAGTTCCAAAACCACAACACATTATGTGAGCACCTCACATAAGCATGTTGCAAACCTTAGCAAAAAGATATCAACCATAACCACCAAAACCCACCAAAAACTTAGTAAAATAATACCAAGCAAACTTTCGATAGATGTAAAGAAAGTTCAAATCAATTCAAAGTGAAAGCAGAACCATTGCAATCTTGCTCCGGACTTTGCTAAAACTAACCGGACCTTGAGCCGGAGCTTACCAAAGCTAGCAGGACCTAGCACCGGAGCTTACCAAAGCTAGTCGGACCTAGTGCCGGAGCTTACTAAAGCTTAGTCAGATCTAGCACCACAACATGTCGAACCTAGCCAAAATAAGTCATAACTAGACAAAACATGTCGGATGTTGGTACCCTACATACTGGGTACCCCATGATACCGTAAAAAATGCTAAGGAGTTCCACCCGTCTGAGTTGAAGACCTCCGAAGGCTACACGTGCTACACAACACTCGACCCGCCTCCCTCATTTGGGTAGCTCCGGCACCGCCACGTGTAACACAAGGCCGGACCTAACTCCTTTCATAGGGAAGCTCTGGTCTTGCCATGTGTTTAGTGACCCCAGACCTAACCCCCAGTAGAGGAAGGCTTCGGTGCTGCCACATGTATAGTGGCTCCGGACCTGCCTCCCTATGATGGGAAGCTCCGGAGCCACCCCGTGTCAAGTCTCCGGACCTTATACAACAACGAAGAGACTGGCGGATCTCCAACGGTGTGGACATTCAAGGTACAGTTAAAGCTACAATTACAATACCTGATTATATGTCATTAATGCCATATTAATGACACACAATCAGAGGACCCTTAACAATGGTAACGCCGCCATCAAGGCGGGTTATCACACTATTAGTTACGCTTAATAGTCACATATCGTGTATTAGGCAATTAACTACCGCCTGGGCCACATGTCGGGCCAGGCTGACAAGGTAACGGCCAGTCCGTTGATTATAAAAGGGTTGCGCCGCACGATACATGGGGAGGAAGCTCAGAGGCTCACAAGTGCCATACATTCATACATACAAAACACATCCCGTGGAGTAGGGTGTTACGCTCAGGCGGCCCGAACCACGTAAAATCATTGTGTCACAGCCTTGTTCGTAATATCACGCGTGCCCCAACCAATCAAGAACCTCCGCGGGCTACAAATCTAGTAGTACCGGGGGAAGTGTCGATCGCACACTTCGACGTTTGGCACGCCAGGTAGGGGTGCTTTGAGATTTCAAGATGGTGAACTCCGCTGCAGGATCGTCTAATGGCAACGCTGATTAACCTGCTGGAGGGAATCCCTCCAATGTGCAACAGCCGACGGGTGGTGTTGTCCCGGCGTGCGTCGTACCACCACCACCATCATCTTCTATGGCTAACAATGTAGGACAGTGGGATGGAGTCTCAGTGTTGGTCACTGCATCGACGCATAACAACCCTGAGAACGTGCTAATTACTGCGCGTACTCTTCTCCAACACCCATCGCCGCCAGGAGCACCTAAGGGTGCCATGGAGCAGTTGCGTGCTGATGTGGAACATCTGGTTGTGGCCGCAACTGATGGCCTCAGCAACCAAGGTCCTCCCCCTTCAGGGCAGGCACCTTCTCAGCATTGGATCTTGTTTGGAAGACTTGGTCCACAAGCTTCACAACACCGAAGATGTGTTGTGTCTCAGCAAGCGACGACGCTTCCCTCCGAGGCACATCGCACTCACACCGCGTTGAGACTCTCGACACACAATTTGCGGTCAGAGCTCAACCGCCATTACAGACAGCAGGATAGCCGCGTCCACATCGAGCGTGCTTGCGAATGGCGCGGGGCTCGGGAAAAGCCTCCTCCCATGGGAGTAGGGGTGACTGTTCAGCCCTGGCCATGCACCTTCACATGGTCCGCTAGCCTCAGAAGTTTTAGCTTCATCCGCCAGAAAAATTCGATGGGACTGCCAACCCCGCCGAGTTTCTCCAAATATACTCCACCGCCATTCTCATGGTGTATGGCAATGAGGCTGTGTAGGATCGAAGAGCACGTGAAAAGCTACCAGAGGGGGAGTGAATGGTAGATTTAAAAATCTTATGCAGCGGAAACAATTAAACCCCAAACCCTTTCGGCAGAAAAACGATCTGTTAAAGAATTCGTGTGTGAGATTAATGTAAACGTGTTTCACTGTGACAAAAGTGATAGATACCAGAGAGAATCAAGTCACGAAGACAACACAAAAAGAATCACTCAAATCCGACGAGAAAAACTCAAGTTATGATTGAAAGATCAAACAATGGTCAATCTGTCCTACCCGAGAAAAAACAGTTCTGGAACGCTGCAAAGAAACTCGTGTAGATCATAGAACACAAATCCAATTACCGTGAAATTTTTACATATGATAGACAATCAAGTTGTTAAGACAACCCAAAAAGAATCACGTAAATTGGATCTGTAAAACTCGAGTTATGATAAAACCACCGACGAAAGGTAGTGCTGTCCAGAAACTCGACGAGTAAAACTTGTCTGGAACAAGTCGGACGAACAAGGCACAAAAGTTCCTTCAAACTACGAATTTTATTCAATAGAACACAAGAGGAACAGCCACAAAGTGGTGCCCATGAGCTCTGGGTTCCCTTGCTTATATAACCAGCTCGAAAGCCAACTCAACTCAGATCAGGAACCTAATTCTACTCTGTTCACGAATCGTAACTTTCCATAACTGCTTAGGATTCTTCTATACGCAGATAGAAGCAATCTTAAGACCTCCAAACACCTTAGGAATGTATCCCACATTCCTAAACAACTCAAATTCGTGACCCACATGAAATTATATCATAACCAACTCAAATCTTTCCATACTTGAGTCAAACCCGACTCAGCCGCAACCTGAGTCCATAACCTAGTCGGTTGGATCTTTCCGACCAACTCTTTACGTCCACATCTCTTCATCACATCTCGGAACCATGTAGCCACGTCCATGCACTCCTTGCACACGTGCAAACATCTTCCAATGACGTCCACGATACCTTCACATGCATTGTTCTTGATTCAATCATGCTGCGCAACCTCCTGATCAGCTCAACCATAATTCCTCCTGAATTTGGTTGTTGGAACCTCATCTCCTCCCTGAGACTAGTCCAATGGATCCCATCACCAGCCATGTCTTGAACTCAAGCAACACCTACACATGAATAAACAACCAATCCATATGAGCCCAAGTCCTAGACTTGACTCAAGTTAGTTCCGAACACAACACCTTACGTGAGAACCTCACATAAGCATGTTGCAAAACCACAGTAACACGATATCATCCATGTCAACCAAAAACGCACCAAAGACTTAGAAAATGAATACTAAGAAATCTTTCCAGAGATGTAAAGCAAGTACGAAACATTGCAAATGAAAAACAGAAGTATTGCAGTCAAGTTCCGGACCATCCCACAGCAAGCCGGAGCTTGAGCCGGAGCTTACCAAAACTAGTACAATGAAGCACCCACCAGAGCTTACCAAAACTAGTACAATGAAGCACCTGCCGGAGCTTACCAAAACTAGTAGATCCTAGCACTTGAGCTTACCAAAAACTAGTCAAAACTAGTCAACCCAAAACCAGAGCTAGACAAAGTACGTCGGAGCTTTGCAAAAGCATTCCGGAGCTATCAAATATATTCCGGAGCTATCAAAGACATGCCGGAGCTAAAGATAAAGCTCACCGGAGCTAACCAAAGCTAGTCGGACCTAGCTTCGAACATAGCCCGAGCTACCCAAAACAAGCCGGACCTACCGTCGGACCTTGCTGTAGCTCAGAGCTAGAGTCAGACCTTGATAAAAAGGTTTTTTTGGTGATATTCAAAACTTTTATCATCAAAGCCAAGTGTATTCACTACAAGCCAATGTATTCAGCACACATAGGTCTTACAATCTCCCCCTTGATGAATGCATTGGAAACACAACTTAAAATCCGAACATTGTCTTATTCTCATTAAAAGTTTTGAAGGAGACAATTTCTCCCCTTTTTGTAAATCACATATCTCTCCCCCTTTATCATATCTCCCCATGCACATTATCTCTCCCCTTTTGAATGTGTGATTAATCTCTCCCCCTTTGACAATGTATTCAGCAAGGTAAAATAGAAATTTTAATTATTATGAGCATATTATAACATATACATATAAAACAAAACTCATCCAAGTCATACTATCAAGTAACTTACACTATCACATCAATGAGATACATAAAGTAGTGTAAGCCATGCTAGAGATCATATGTAATTTTCAATTTAAGCAAGTCATGATCTCACAAACTTAACTATTTCATAACTTGAAAGCATGACACTAGTTTCTGCATTTTATTATTTTTCAAAACAAAATTTAGATCATATGATATTTGCAAGAGATTATATGTGCATCTGCCTTATTCTAACCAACCAAGCCAAACCTATGTCATTTGACAATCAGAAGCTTAAGGACATGGTTTTAGTCATACACAACTTCTTCCAAGTTCATATCTAAGTGCAATGATAAGCTATCTCAAAAGAAGAAGTGCGATGCATGCATATTCTCTTGATCTTTTCTCAATTTATATTTGTTCATAAAAGCTCAACATGTGAGTTGATTACTTGATTAATTCTTTATGATTAAAAGCACTTGTGAACATGTAACAAGTTCAAAACAGCAAGAAATTTCGACCATGACCAGTTTTAGTGTAAGTAATTATTCCAATTACTAGACATGGCAAAAACTACAAAATGTATAACACGAGTAATGTAGTAAGAACTTTCAGCATGTAAAAGGAATCACAAAGTCATATATGTATGAAATACTATGATCATATTATTTTAATTTCAGATTCACACATAGACTTCCCAAGTTTCAAAACTCCCCCTCAATTTAAGCCATGAGGATGCATAACCCCTATTTCACTACAAATGAAACAAAAACGAGTGAAATCCAAAGGTTTTGTAAAAATGTCAGCCAATTGATGTTCGATATCTACATGGTGAAGCACAATGTTGCCTTTTTCAACGTTATGTCGGAGAAAGTGATACCTAATATCAATGTGCTTAGTTCTAGAATGTTGCACGGGGTTTTTAGCAATGCAAATGGCACTAGTGTTATCACAGAATAGTGGAACACTATCTAGATCGACCCCATAGTCCTTAAGTGTTTGAACAATCCAAAGAATTTGTGAGCAAGCACTAGCAGCAGCTACATATTCGGATTCGGCTGTGGATTGTGCAACTGAATTTTGTTTTCTAGAGGACCAAGCAACAAGAGAATTACCAAGAAAATGACAAGCATCAGAAGTACTTTTCCTATCAATCCTACAACCCCCAAAATCAGCATCCGAAAAAGCTTTCAAAGTAACGGTTGAGGAAGAAGGAAGAAAAATGCCAAATTCTTGGGTTCCATGTAAGTACCTGAGAATCCTTTTGATGGCTTGACGATGTGAAACACGTGGGGAAGCTTGAAACCATGCACAAAGACATACGCTGAATTGTATGGCCGGTCTTGATGCCGTGAGGTACAAAAGTGATCCGATCATGTTTCTATATTCTTTTTGATTCACTGATTCACCATCTTCATCAAGTTCAATTGTTGTTGCTGTTCCCATTGGTGTCCGAAGAGGCTTGCTTTTGTCCATGTTGAAGCGCCTTAGGAGGTCTTTGGTATACTTCGTTTGATGCACAAAGGTACCCTCCTTGGTTTGCTTGATTTGCAGCCCCAAAAAGTAAGTCAGTTCACCCATCATACTCATTTCAAATTCGGAACTCATCATTGCTGAAAACTTGGACACAAGATCATGAGAAGCGCAACCAAAGATAATATCATCCACATACACTTGAACGAATAATGAGTCATTGCCATGTTTAAGCACAAAAATAGTTTTATCAACCTTGCCCATGGTAAACCCCTTTTCAAGTAAGAATGTTTTTAACCTATCATACAATGCTCTAGGGGCTTGTTTGAGACCATATAAGGCTTTGGACAGTTTGTAAACATGATTAGGAAAATCTGGATTTTCAAAACCCGGTGGTTGTTTGACATAAACCTCCTCATCTATGTAGCCATTAAGAAAAGCACTTTTAACATCCATTTGAAATAGCTTAAAACCTTTAGATGCTGCAAAAGCTAACAAAATTCTCATGGCTTCTAATCTAGCGACAGGAGCAAAAGTTTCATCAAAATCTAGACCTTCAACTTGAGTGAAACCTTGAGCAACCAACCTAGCCTTATTTCTAACCACAACCCCATCCTCACTTTGTTTATTTTTATATACCCATTTAGTTCCAATAAAAGTGTGACCTTGAGGTGGAGGTACAAGTTTCCAAACATTATTTCTTTCAAAATTTTCTAACTCTTCTTGCATGGCAATAATCCAAGATTCATTAGTGAGTGCGTGTGATATATCTTTGGGTTCAAAAGAAGCAACAAAAGCAGAATGAGCATAAAAGTTTGGATCGCAAAACCTGGACCGTGTGACTCGTTCGTGCAAGCTTCCAATCATCTGTTGTGGGGGATGATCTTTGTAAAACTGTAGGGGAACAGATGTCTCACAAGCTTCTTCTTCTTCATGTTCATCACAAATCGATGAGCTTGTGGCTTGAGGATGATTTGAATCAACATTGGTGATAGCCAGAGCTTGTTCAATGTCCGGAGCTGGACACGTGTCAACTTCGGAACTACTAGGCAGTATCACCGGCTCTTCTTCATCTTCGAAAATACCCTCCCCCTGAGGATACGGGTCTGGTCCTGCAACACCGGAGCTAGTACCTGGGCCAGCTTCATCAAAAGACACTTCACAAGTCTCCACAATTTTGTTAGTGTCAAGTAAAAGCACACGGTTGCCTCTAGTATGAGATGGATAACCAAGAAACATGCCATCAATGGATCGAGGTTCAAACTTATCAAGATTACCATGTTTCTTAACAAAGCATTTGCAACCAAAGACCCGAAAGTGTGTAACACTAGGCCTATGTCCAAACCGGAGCTCATATGGTGTTTTACCTAGCTTAGCACGCAAGAAAACACGATTTGAGACATAACAAGCGGTTGCTAACGCATCAGCCCAAAATTTCCTAGGAGTTTGATATTCATCAAGCATAGTCCTAGCCATCTCAACTAAGGTTCTGTTCTTTCTTTCTACAACACCGTTTTGTTGAGGTACATATGGTGAAGAGAATTGATGATCTATTCTATTTTCAGCACAAAAGTGATCAAAAGATTGATTTTTAAATTCAGTTCCATTATCACTTCTAATTGCTTTTAATGATCCTGGGTGATCAATTGATAATCTAAGAAATAAAGTTCTAAAGTGACTAAAAACTTCATTCTTAGACGCCATAAAGTAAACCCAAGAGTATCTAGAATAATCATCAACGATAACAAGAACGTACCATTTACCTCCGAAGGATTGAACACGTGAAGGTCCTACGGTGTCAAGATGCAAAAGTTGACATGGTTCAGTTGTCATGATCATTGTGAGAGGGGTATGTGAACCTGCAACCATCTTAGCATGTCTACAAGAAGAGCACACAATTTCTTTGTCCCCTTTAAGCTTAGGCAGCCCACGTATGCGATAAAGAGCACTAACACGCGTTAGGTGATCAAAGCCTACATGATCAAGTCTACGATGCCAAAAATATAAGTCCTTTGAATCATTAGCAACTAGACACCTATGCTTAGAGGAAGACATATCAAAATTAGCTTTAAAAACTCTTCCAAACCGAGACATGTTAAAAATAAGCTCACTATTTGAACTTACAACTTTGCAGCAGTTTTTATTGAAAATAATTTCCAGATTTTCATCTAGCAATTGTGAAATAGAAAGCAAGTTGTATTTCAAAATTTTGACAAGTGCCACATCCTTCAAAGTGTAGTGATCATTTACTCTAACCAAACCCTTAGCAATAATAGGAGTTGAAGAATTATCGGCAAAAGTAACATTTTCTACACGTGACACAAAAGAGAGGGAGGAGAACCAATCTTTGCTACCGGTCATGTGGCGTGAGCAACCTGAATCCACAATCCAAATGTTCTCCTTCCTCAAACGTGTAACCTACATAAAAGAACAATACGTCGATGACTCAATACTGGGGTTAGTCATAAGGAATTTAGGAATCCAGTACTGAGTCACGCGATGTGCAGCAGGAAAAACACACGAAAGCTGAGACAAAACAGCAGGTTTATGAGTCAAAGTTTGAGATTTTTTATTCTTGACTACTGACCTATAAGGTGTTACTTGTGTAGCACAAAAATTAGTAGCTCCGGAGGCAAAAAACAGAAGGTCCGGAGGTAAACAGCAGGTTGTACATTCGGTTCAATGTGTGCAGCAAATTTTGCATGAAAGTTATGAGATCTAGTAACCATTCTTTCCCTTTTCTGTTGTTTAGCTAGTCTATAACAAAAATCTATAACATGACCATCTTTACCACAGAAGGTACAATGAAATTTAACTTTGTGTTCATGTCTAGATGAGCAAGCAATATTTTTACTTGAAACCGAATGAGACAGCACTCCTGTAGATTTGAAAACCACTCCTTTTTGTATAGGAACTGTTTGAATCAAACCACTTCCTAATGACTTTACAATTTTAGGTGGATGTGCCTTAGCATGAGCATGAGAATCAAAACCTAAACCAGTTTTATCATTGCAAGACTTGGAAGAATTCAACAGTAAGTTTAGGTTCTTATTCCCATTACAAAACCGATCTAATGTCCTATGCATGTCATCAAGTTTATTGGACAGATCAAGGCAATTTTCACATGAAGTTTTTCCTTTTAGTTTGCAATTTGAACAAAATTTAACTTCATGAGAACGTAAAGCATTGTTCAATATAGAAATTTCATTCATAGCATCCTCTAGTTTCTTATCAAGATCATGACAAGTAGAACAACACAAATCAATTGTAGAACAGCTAGCATCTTTCAAGTTTTTATCATTAAGTGCAGCAAGCTCTTTGTTCTTTTCAATTTCTAACTCAAGTTTATCAAGTGTGGAGGTGTGCACACTTCTTAATGAGGACAATTGTTCATATATTAAATCACATGAGGAACATGCATCATCACTAGGAATCAAAGTTTTTAAACGGTTGATTTCAGATTCTAGTGATTCAATTTTAGCAGCACTATCCCTAAGCTTTTTGTCCTTTTTCTTAACAATAATAGTGGCACAAGAAATAGCATCACACATTTCTTCGGAAGTAGGACATACCTCTTCATTGTCGCTGTTGTGTTCTGCCTCCTCCATACTTGATCTTGACTTGCCCGCCATGAAGCACAAGTTTGCCAAATCATCTTCATCTTCATCACTTCCAATGTCCACGTCGCTTGAACTGAACTCTTGAAACGCGGTGATGAAACTGTTGATCATCTTGCGTCCTATGTTACCTTTCTTCTTCTTGTTGAAATTTCCAGAGGAGGTCAGAACCTTGCTTTGTTTTTCTTCTCGGGTGGTCGGACCTGAAAGGTTAGGGCATTCTGTACGAAAGTGTCCTGTTTTACCACATTCAAAACAGCGTTGAGGTCCGGAGCTTCTTCTCCTTCTAGTTCTCACATTTTGCAATGCTTTTGAGAATCTAGTAGAGATGAGTGCCAACTCCTCTTCTAGAAAATCTTCGATCTGCTCCACGGTTAGTGAGGACAACAAAGCAAGAGTATTGCAAGATGATGATTGGCTGGAGCTAGACATATCACGTTGTGAAACAAATGCAATAGACTTATTGGGGTTCTTACATGAGATTATGTCAATTTCATGAGTTTTTAACTTGGAATATAGCACATCTAAAGTAAGTGAACTCATGACAGTAGATTCACGAATAGATGTGACTTTCATCTCCCAAATTGACATATCTAATGCACTTAGCAATTGCCTAGCATTTTCAGCATCTGAAAAATTAACATTGACACTATGCAAGTTGCTGAGAATCTTATTAAAGCGAGCAAAAAGGTCACCAATAGACTCACCGAGTTGCATCTCGAAGCGCATGTATTCTTTCTTGAACATTTCTTGCCTTACCTCTTTGATTGTGTTAGATACTTTGTGGTAGTCACAAAGTGCTTTCCACACATCGTATGCAGATCGGAGGTGTGCAACACGGTCAAAGTCGCTTTGTGTTAATCCTTGTATGATCAAGTTCCGAGCCTTGTTGTGCTTGTCGACATCTCTCAGATTTGTAGTTGTAACTTGATCGTTTGATGACACTTTGTAAGGCTTGTATACCTTCTTCCATATTGCAAAGCCTTGTGCCTGGATGAAAGCCTCCATGCGTGCCTTCCAAACCTGAAAATCAATACCAGCAAACACACAAGGTTTGGCGGAGTACTTCTCCATGATGATTAGTCAAAAACACGTGCAAATCACAAAGATTAGAGCACCGTGGCTCTGATACCAATTGTAGGATCGAAGAGCACGTGAAAAGCTACCAGGGGGGTGAATGGTAGATTTAAAAATCTTACGCAGCGGAAACAATTAAACCCCAAACCCTATCGGCAGAAAAATGATCTGTTAAAGAATTCGTGTGTGAGACTAATGTAAACGTGTTTCACCATGACAAAAGTGATAGATACCAGAGAGAAGCAAGTCACGAAGACAACACAAAAAGAATCACTCAAATCCGACGAGAAAAACTCAAGTTATGATTGAAAGATCAAACAATGGTCAATCTGTCCTACCCGAGAAAAAACAGTTCTGGAATACTGCAAAGAAACTCGTGTAGATCATAGACCACAAATCCAATGACCGTGAAATTTTGACATATGATAGACAATCAAGTTGTTAAGACAACCCAAAAAGAATCACGTCAAATGGATCTGTAAAACTCGAGTTATGATAAAACCACCTACGAAAGGTAGTGCCGTCCAGAAACTCGACGAGTAAAAATTGTCTGGAACAAGTCGGACGAACAAGGCACAAAAGTTCCTTCAAACTACGAATTTTATTCAATAGAACACAAGAGGAACAACCCCAAAGTCGTGCCCACGAGCTCTGGGCTCCCTTGCTTATATAACCAGCTCGAAAGCCAACTCAACTCAGATCAGGAACCTAATCCTACTCTGTTCACGAATTGTAACTTTCCATAACTGCTTAGGATTCTTTTATACGCAGATAGAAGCAATCTTAAGACTTCCAAACACCTTAGGAACGTATCCCAAATTCCTAAAGAACTCAAATTCATGACCCACATGAAATCATATTATAACCAACTCAAATCTTTCCATACTTGAGTCAAACCCGACTCAGCCGCAACCTGAGTCCATAACCTAGTCGGTTGGACCTTTCCGACCAACTCTTTATGTCCACATCTCTTCATCACGTCTTGGAACCATGTAGCCACGTCCATGCACTCCTTGCACACGTGCAAACATCTTCCAATAACGTCCACGATACCTTCACATGCATTGTTCTTGATTCAATCATGCTGCGCAACCTCCTGATCAGCTCAACCACAATTCCTCCTGAATTTGGTTGTTGGAAACTCATCTCCTCCCTGAGACTAGTCCAATGGATCCCATCACCAGCGATGTCTTGAACTCAAGCAACACCTACACATGAATAAACAACCAATCCATACGATCCCAAGTCCTCGACTTGACTCAAGTTAGTTCCGAACACAACACCTTACATGAGAACCTCATATAAGCATGTTGCAAAACCACAGTAACACGATATCATCCATGTCAACCAAAAACGCACCAAAGACATAGCAAATGAATACTAAGCAGTCTTTCCAGAGATATAAAGCAAGTACGAAACATTGCAAATGAAAAACATAAGTATTGCGGTCAAGTTCTGGACCATCCCACAGCAAACCGGAGCTTGAGCCGGAGCTTACCAAAACTAGTACAATGAAGCACCTGCCGGAGCTTACCAAAACTAGTACAATGAAGCACCTGCCGGAGCTTACCAAAACTAGGAGATCCTAGCACTCGAGCTTACCAAAAACTAGTCAAAACTAGTCAACCCAAAACTGGAGCTATACAAAGTACGTCGGAGCTTTGCAAAAGCATTCCGGAGCTATCAAATATATGCCGGAGCTATCAAAGACATGTCGGAGCTAAAGATAAAGCTCACCGGAGCTAACCAAAGCTAGTCGGACCTAGCTTCGAACATAGCCCAAGCTACCCAAAACAAGCCAGACCTACCGTCGGACCTTGCTGTAGCTCGGAGCTAGAGTCGGACCTTGAACAAAAGGTTTTTTTGGTGATATTCAAAACTTTTATCATCAAATCCAAGTGTATTCACTACAAGCCAATGTATTCAGCACACATAGGTCTTACAGGCTGTGATGACCAACTACTTTCCGGTGGCTCTGATTGGGAAAATCAGGTTCTGGTTCATGAGTCTACCGTCTTGACTCCATCAACAGTTGGGCGGAGCTATGCAACCAGTTCACCGCCAACTTTGGGAGCTCCTACACCTGAACCTGCATAGAACTGGATCTTTTTGCTGTACAGCAAAAGTCCGGAGAATCGATGTGATCTTTCTTTCAGCGATTTTCTGAGGTACGAAACACCATCCCTTCCATCTCCAATGCTTCTATCATCGTGGCATACAGATAGGGTGTCAGATATAAGAAGATGCTGGAGAAGCTAGCGACAAAAGAAGTCACCAACGTCACAGAGTTCTTCAGCTTGGCCGACAAGTATGCCCGAGCTGTAGAGGGCCAAGAAATGCATTCCAAGCCAGCTCCGGAGGCTAACAAGAGTCCCCCAAAGCTTAAGCCACTACCTCCGATAGTGGAAAGAAAAATAAAAAGTCCAACGGCAAGAAGAAGTCGTCGGCCGGCACACCTACTGCTGCGGCAGCTATAGCCCCGGGTGGCCGGGGGCCACGCCCCGTAATGTGACCTCGACCTTTGTCAGAAGATGGCGACAGTCCAAAGATGTGCAGTCCGATCCACAAAAGGGACAAACACAGTCTGGAAGATTGTCGGGAGGTCCAAAACCTTGTTGAGTGCTATAACAAGTGCTGAGAAGAAGCTCTTTTCTGCCAGCGGGAAGGAAAACAAAAAGTCGATGAAGCTCCGGCTGATACGGAGCTAGGCTTCCAGGACCCCAAGAAGTTCCTGAAGGTTGTGGACAAACACAATCGACGATGATTCTGACATCTCCAACAATGAGCGTCAGAAGACCCTCAACACCATATATGGAGGGTCCTAGGATATCACTTCCCGCCGCGTCCTAAAGACTATGCGGTGACAGATGGCTGCTGTAGCTCCTACCGCCAAGGCAGAACCGCATCAGAAGTGGATGGACACTCTCATCACTTTCGATGCTACGGACTGCCTCAGGAACATGATCGGAGCTGGTCAACTGCCATTGATGGTGTCTCCAACCATCAACAATGTACAGCTCTACCATGTCTTGGTATATGGAGGGGCGGCACTCAACCTCTTGAGCTATGAAGCGTTCGTTAAGATCAAGCTATGACTCTCGGACCTTCGCCCCTCACGTCCATTCTTCGGGGTTGGTCCGGGGTCCATCAGCCCTCTCGGATCCATTACACTCCCAGTGACCTTCGAGACCTGGGAGAAGACAGGACCGAGAAGCTGGTCTTCGACTTCGCACACATTAGCTTGCCCTTCAACACCATCCTAGGAAGGCCTGCCCTGTATAGGTTCATGGCCGCATGTCATTACGGCTATTTGGTGTTGAAGATGCCGACTCCTTCGGGTGTTCTGGATCTGCGGAGATTGCACTATGGGAGTCACTGCATTGGAAGAACTCCACGCGCTTGCAATGGCACAGGAGGAAGCATCTGGCAAAGCGATAGCTGCTCAACCTCCAAGCACTCGTCACTGAGGCTCAACCTCTGCACCACGCGTGCAGCAAATCGGCGACACCGACGTTCCCGTGAAAGTCGTCCAAATTGGTTCCGATGCTGCCCAGAGTACCCGTATATCGGGAGGTCTGGACAACAAATAGGAATTCACGCTCATCACTTTCCTCCAGGCGAATGTTTATGTGTTTGCCTGGCAACCATCACAAATGCCTGGGATCCCTAGGGAGGTGATTGAGCACAGCCTGAACATTTATCCTGACGCACGACCAGTACACCAGAAGCCCCAGAAGCAATCAGTCGAGCGGTAGAACTTTATCCGACAAGAAATCAAGAAGCTACTTGAAGCCAGTTTCATCCGGGAGGTTCATCACTCATGATGGTTGGCAAACCCAGTCATTGTGCCTAAGGCCGGCAGGAAGCATCAGATGTGTATCGACTACACCACCTTGAATAAGGCATGTCCAAAAGATCCATTTCCACTACCTAGAATAGATCAGATAGTGGACTCCACCTCCGGGTGTGAGCTAATGTGTTTCCTAGATGCATGTTCTAGATATCATCAGATCCAAATGTCTAGGGAAGATGAAGAACATATTGCATTAATGACAGTAGATGAATTGTATTGTTACACTACCATGCCTTTCGGTCTCAAAAATGCTACTTCAACTTTTGTGCGAGTCATGCACAAAACCTTTAGAGAGCTCATAAGGGACTTGGTGGAGGTCTACGTCGATGACATCATCGTGAAGGTCACGAACAAGGATTCACTCCTTAACAACCTATAAGCCGTCTTCGACAAGCTGCGCATCATGCACACCAAGCTGAACCCGGACAAATGTGTCTTTGGGGTTAGCTCCGGGAAGCTCCTTGGATTCTTGGTGAATCACCGGGGAATTGAGGCAATTTCGGCGAAGATCAAGTCCATTGAAGACATGCGGCCCCCAGCCCGCATCAAGGATGTCCATAAGCTAACAGGATGTCTAGCTGCGCTCAGTCGGTTCATCTCAAGACTGGCAGAGCGGGCGCTTTCCTTCTTCAAAATCTTGAGAAATTCTGGGCCATTCCATTGGTCCGAAGAAGCATAAAAGGTGTTCCAAGAGCTCAAGCAGCTCCTTGCCACACTACCAATCTTGGTAGCTCCGAACCCTTGTGAGCCTCTACTGCTTTATATTTCTGCAACTATGGAGGTTGTCAGCATGGTCCTGGTCACGGAAAGACCAGAGCCATCTCTAGTTCAGGAGCCTAGACCCCTCTGGGAGGGTTCGGAGGTACCGGAAGGCGAGTCTAGGTCCCAGCCCCCAAGCACGGATCTTCTAGGCGAAATGCTAGAGGATAAACCTCTCTCATATGAGGGGGTTCACACGGCTGATCAAGAAGATCTGTACCCCTCTCAGGAGGGTCCGAGTTGAACAATAAGAAGTTTCGGATCCCTCTGGAAGGGTCCGAGAAGCTCAACAAGAAGGTTCGGACCCCTCCGGGAGGGTCCGAGTTGATGAAGAAGAAGCTCCGGGACCCCCGGGAGGGTCCGGACTGTCCAGCACCCAATGTACTTCATCAGTGAAGTACTTCACGACGCCAAGACTTGATACATTGAGGTGCATAAGCTGCTCTACGCAGTTCTTATTGCCTCAAGGAAGCTTCGTCATTATTTCCAAGCTCACAAGATATCAGTGGTAACCTCCTATCCACTGCGTGCTATACTGCACAATCCCAACTCTATTGGGAACATCGCCAAGTGGGCAGCGGAATTGGCAGAATTGGATCTCGAATTCTTGCCGCGACAAGCTATCAAGAGTCAAACCTTGGCTGATTTCATGGCAGAGTGGACACCTTCTCCATCAAATCCTGGGGGCCCCAGTGAGCAGAAGTCGGAACCCAAGATCTCGGTCTTCATCAAGCCTCACTAGACCCTATACTTCGATAGCTCCATGCAGAAGCATGGGGCCGTAGGTGGTATCCTTCTCCTCACTCCGATCGGGGAGAAGGTCAAATACATGGTACACCTTGACTTCAAGGCCACCAACAACACGGCAGAGTATGAAGCTCTCATACATGGCTCAAGGTGGCGCTTTCATACAGCATCAAGCAAATGCTGGTGAAGGGTGATTCGCAACTGTAGGATCGAAGATCATGTGTAAAGCTACCAGAGGGGGGCGGTGAATGGTAGATTAAAACTTTTCAAAGGAGGCAACAAAAAAACCCTCAGCAGAAAAACAATCTGTTAAAGAAATTGTGCGTGCGACTAATCTAAAGGCGATTAATTGTAACTAAACATGCATATATTGTGGAGAATCAAGTCACGAATACGTCACAACAAGAATCACAAAAATCCATCGAGAAAAACTCGAGTTACGATCAAAAGATCAAACAAAGGTCAATATGTCCTACCCGAGAAAATAGTTCTGGAACACTGCAAATAAACTTGTGTAGATTAGAAACCACAAATCCAGTGACTGTGAAATTTTCACTGATGATAGAAAATAAAGTTGTGAAGACAGGCCAAAAAGAATTACATCAATTGGATCTGTAAAACTCGAGTTATGATAAAACTACTGAAGAAAGGTAGTGCTGTGCAGAAACTCGACGAGAAAGACTTGACGAAAACAAGTCAGACGAATAAGGCACAAAAGTTCCTTCAAACTACGAATTTTATTGATCAAAACACAAGAGAAACAGCCCCAAAGTCGTCTACCACAAGCTCTGGCCGCCCTTGCTTATATAACCAGCCCTTAGGCCAACCCAAAACTAACTAGGACTCTAATCCTACTCAATTCACGAATCGAAACTTTCCATAACGGCTCAAGACTCTTCTATATGCAGATAGAAGCAATCTTAAGACTTACAAACACCATAGGAACATATACAATAGTCCTAAAACAACTCAAATTCGTGACCCACAAGAAATCCTATCGTAACCAACTCAAAACTTTCCTTATTTGAGTCAACACGACTTAGCTGCAGCCTGAGTCTATAACCTAGTCGGTTGAACCTTTCTGACCAATTCTTTACGTCCACATCTCTTCATTACGACCCGAAACCATGTATCCATGTCCATGCACTCCTTGCACACGTGCAAACATCTTCCAATGATGTCCACGATACCTTCATACGCATTGTTCTTGATTCATACATGCTGTGCAACCTCCCGATCAACTCAACCACAATTCCTCCGGAACTTGGTTGTTGAACCTCATCTTCTCCCTAAGACTAGTTCAATGGATCCTTTCACCAGCCATGTCTTGAACTCAAGCAACACCTGCACATGAATAAACAACTGATACTTTCGAGCACAAGTCTTCTACTTGACTCTCGTTAGTTCCGAAACCATAACACCATACGTGAGCACCTCACATAAGTATGTTGCAAACCTTAGCAAAAAGATATCAACCATAACCACCGAAACACAC
The DNA here is from genome assembly GCA_036927565.1 of Tuctoria greenei. Taxonomy (NCBI): domain Eukaryota; kingdom Viridiplantae; phylum Streptophyta; class Magnoliopsida; order Poales; family Poaceae; genus Tuctoria; species Tuctoria greenei. The sequence continues at coordinate 281,696,238 of JAYESD010000001.1, read as the reverse complement.
TAAAAACTTAGTAAAAGAAAACTAAGCAAACTTTCCATAATCCAAAAAGCAAGTTCGAAACATTGCAAATTAAAAGCAGAACCACTGCGATCAAGCTCTGAACCTGCCAAAGCTACCCGAACCTTGAACCGGAGCTTACCAAAGCTAGCAGACCCTAGCGCCAGAACTTACCAAAGCTATTCGGACCTAGCGCTGGAGCTTACCAAAGCTAGTCGGACCTAGAGCCGGAGCTAATCAAAGCTAGTCGGACCTAGACAATGAAGTCAGACCTAGCGTCGGACCTTGCTGGAGCTACCCAAAACAAGTCGGACCTTGCTGGAGCTCAGACCAAGATGACAAAGGTGTTTTGGTAGTATTAAAAACTTTTATTGCCATAGCCAATGTGTTCAGCGCACATAGGTCTCACAATCTCCCCCTTGATGAATGCATTGGCAACACCACTTAAAATCCGAACATTGGCTTATTCACATGAAAAGTTTTGAAAACAATTTCTCCCCCTCTTTGAAAATCAAATGAGATAGAAATAAATTTCTCCCCTATACTTATTTCTCCCCCTTGCATACTTCTCCCCCTTTGAAAATGTATTCAGCAAGGTAAAAAAAGAAATTTTAATTTGTTATGAGCACATTATAACATATACATATAAAGCAAAGCTCATCCAAGTCATACTTTCAAGTAACTGACACTATCACAACAATGAGATACATAAAGTAGTGTAAGCCATGCTAGAGATCAAATGTAATTTTCAATTTAAGCAAGTCATGATCACACAAACTTAACTATTTCAAAACCTGAAAGAATGACACTTGTTGCTGCATTTTATTATTTTTCAAAGCACAAATTTAGATCATCTGATATTTGCAAGAGATTATATGCGCATCTGCCTTATTCTAACCAACCAAGCCAAGCCTATGTCATTTGACAATCAAAAGCTTAATGACATGGTTTTAGTCATACAAAACTTCTTCCAAGTTCATATCTATGTGCAATGATAAGCCATCTCAAAAGAAGAAGTGCGATGCATGCATATTCTCTTGATATTTTCTCAATTTATATTTGTTCATAAAACTCAACATGTGAGTTGATTACTTGATTAATTCATTATGATTAAAAACACTTGTGATCATGCAACAAGTTCAAAACAGCAAGAAAGTTCGATCAAGGCCAGATTTAGTGTAAGTAATTATTCCAATTACTAGTCATGGCAAAAACTACAAAATGTATAACATGAGTAATGTAGTAAGAACTTTCAGCATGTAAAAGGAATCACAAAGTCTTATATATATGAAATACTATGCTCATATTATTTTAAGTTTAGATTCACACATAGACTTCCCAAGTTTCAAAACTCACCCTCAATTTAGGCCATGAGGATGCATAAGCCCTATTTCACTACGAATGTAACAAAAACGAGTGAAATCCAAAGGTTTCGTGAAAATGTCAACCAATTGTTGTTCGATATTTACATGGTGAAGCACAATGTTTCCTTTTCAACATTATCACGGAGAAAGTGATACCTAATATCAATGTGCTTAATTCTAGAATGCTGCACGGGGTTTTTAGCAATGCAAATGGCACTAGTGTTATCACAAAATAATGGAACACTATCTAGATCAACCCCATAGTCCTTAAGTGTTTGAACAATCCAAAAAATTTGTGAGCAAGCACTAGAAGCAGCTACATATTCAGATTCGGATGTGGATTTTGCAACTGAACTTTGTTTTCTAGAGGACCAAGCAACAAGTGAATTACCAAGAAAATGACAAGCACCGGAAGTACTTTTCCTATCAATCTTACAACCCCCAAAATCAGCATCCGAAAAAGCTTTCAAAGTAATGGTTGAGGAAGAAGGAAGAAAAATGCCGAATTCTTGAATTCCATGGAAGTACTTGAGAATCCTTTTGACGGTTTGACGATGTAAAGCACGTGGGGAAGCTTGAAACCGTGCACAAAGACATACGCTGAATTGTATGTCCGGTCTTGATGCCGTGAGGTACAAAAGTGATCCGATCATGCTTCTATATTCTTTTTTATCCAAGGGTTCATTATCTTCATCAAGTTCAAGTGTCGTTGCTGTTCCCATTGGTGTCCGAAGAGGCTTGCTTTTGTCCATGTTGAAGCACTTAAGAAGGTATCTTGTATACTTCGTTTGATGCACAAAGGTACCTTCCTCGGTTTGCTTGATTTGCAGCCCCAAAAAGTAAGTGAGTTCACCCATCATACTCATTTCAAATTCTGAACTCATCATTGCTAAAAACTTGGACACGAGATCATGAGAAACACAACCAAAGATAATATCATCCACATACACTTGAACGAATAATGAGTCATTGCCATGCATAACCACAAAAAGAGTTTTATCAACCTTGCCCATGGTAAACCCCTTTCAAAGTAAGAATGTTTTTAACCTATCATACAAGGCTCTAGGGGCTTGTTTGAGACCATACAAGGCTTTAGTCAGTTTGAGAACATGATTAGGAAAACCTGGATTTTGAAAAACAGGTGGTTGCTTAACATAAACCTCCTCATCTATGTAGCCATTAAGAAAAGCACTTTTTACATCCATTTGATAGAACTTGAAACCTTTAGATGCAACAAAAGCTAATAAAATTCTTATGGCTTCTAATCTAGCAACAGGAGCAAAAGTTTCATCAAAATCTAGATCTTCAATTTGTGTGAAACCTTGAGCAACCAATCTAGCCTTATTCCTAATCACAACCCCATCCTTATTTTGTTTATTTTTAAACACCCATTTAGTTCCAATTAAAGTGTGATCTTGAGGTGGAGGTACAAGTTTCCAAACATTATTTCTTTCAATATTTTCTAACTCTTCTTGCATGGCAATAATACAAGATTTATTAGTGAGTGTGTGTGATATATCTTTGGGTTCAAAAGAGGCAACAAAAGAAGAATGAGCATGAGAATTGGGGTCGGAAAACCTGGATCTTGTAACTCGTTCATGTAAGCTTCCAATTTTCTGTTGTGTGGGATGATTCTTGTAAATCCATAGGGGAACAGATGTCTCACAAGCTTCTTCTTCATCAGGTTCATTGCAAATTGATGATCTTGTGGCTTATGGATGATCAGGACCAGTAGAGATCGTAGCGGAGCTTGTTCAAAGTTCGGAGTTGGACACGTGTCAGCTTCGAAACTATCAGGAAATATCATCAACTCTTCTTCTTCTTCTTTGAAAATACCCTCCCCCTGAGGATATGGATATGGACCTGCAATGTTTGAGCTAGTACCTGGGCTAGCTTCATCAAAAGACACCTCACAAGTCTCCATAATTTTGTTAGTGTCAAGTAAAAGCACACAATACCTCTAGTATGAGATGGATAATAAAGAAACATGCCATCAATGGATCTAGGTTCAAATTTATCAATATTACCATGTTTATTAACAAAACATTTGCAACCAAAGACCCGAAAGTGTGTAACACTAAGCCTATGCCCAAACTGGATCTCATATGGTGTTTTACCTAGCTTAGCTCGCAAGAAAACACGATTTGAGACATAACAAGCGGTTGCAATCGCACCAGCCCAAAAACTTCCTAGGAGTTTGATATTCATCAAGCATAGTCCTAGCCATCTCAACTAAGGTTATGTTCTTTCTTTCTACAACACCGTTTTATTGAGGTACATATGGTGAAGAAAATTGATGATCTATTTCATTTTAAGCACAAAAGCGATCAAAAGATTGATTTTTAAATTCAGTTCCATTATCACTTCTAATGCTTTTAAGGATCCTCGATGATCAATTGATAATCTGAGAAATAAAGTTCTAAAGTGACTAAAAGCTTCATTCTTAGATGCCATAAAGTAAACCCAAGAGTATCTAGAATAATCATCAACAATCACAAGAACATACCATTTACCTCCAAAGGATTGAGCATGTGAAGGTCCTACGGTGTCAAGGTGCAAATGTTGACCCAGTTCAGTTGTCATGATCATTGTGAGAGGAGTATATGAACCTGCAACCATCTTCGCATGTCTACAAGAAGAGCACACAATTTCTTTGTCCCCTTTAAGCTTCGGTAGCCCACATATGCGATCAAGAGCACTAACACGCGTTAGATGATCAAAGCCTACGTGACCAAGTCTACGATGGCAAAAATATAAGTCCTTTGAATCATTAGCAACTAGACACCTATGCTTAGAGGAATACATATCAAAATCAGCTTTAAAAACTCTTCCAAACCGAGACATGTTAAAAATAAGCTCACTAATTGAATTTACAACTTTGTAGCAATTTTTAGTGAAATTTTTTTCCAGATTTTCATCTAGTAGTTGTGAAACAGAAAGCAAGTTGTATTTCAATTTTTTAACAAGTGCCACATCCTTCAAAGTGTAGTGATCATTTACTCTAACCGAACCCTGAGCAATTATAGGAGTTGAAGAATTATCGGCAAAAGTAACATTCTCTACACGTGACATAAAACAGAGGGAGGAGAACCATTCTTTGTTACCTGTCATGTGGCGTGAGCAACCTGAATCCATAATCCAATTGTTCTCTTTCCTCAAGAGTGTAACCTACATAGAAGAACAATACGTCGATGACTCAATATTGGGGTTAGTCAAAAGGCATTTAGAAATCCAGTACTGAGTCACACGACGTGCAGCAGGAAAAACACGCGAAAGCTGAGATAAAACAACAAGTTTATGAGTCAAAGTTTGAGATTTTTTGTTCTTAACTGCAGACCTATAAGGTGTTACTTGTGTAGCACAAAAATTAGTAGCTTTAGAGGCAAAAACAGAAGGTCCGGAGGTAAACTTTGAATGTTTTTGACTCATAACAGCAGGTTGCATGTTCCTAACATTCGGTTTAGTATGTGCAGCAAATTTTGCATGAGAGTTATAAGATCTAGCTTGCATTCTTTCATTTTTATGTTGTTTAACTAGTCTATAACAAAAAAATCTATGACATGACCATCTCTACCAAAGGTACAATGAAATTTAACTTTGTGTTCATGTCTAGATGAGCATGCAATATGTTTATTTGAACCCGAACGTGACAACACTCCTGCAGATTAAAAACCACCTCTTTTTGTTTAGGAACTGTTTTAATCTAACCACTTCCTAATGACTTTACAATTTTAGGTGGATGTGCTTTAGCATGAGCATGAGAATCAAAACCTAAACCAGTTTTATCATTGCAAGATTTGGGTAAATTCAGTAGCAAGTTAAGATTTTTGTTCCCAATACAAAACGGCTCTAGTGTCCTATTCATATCATCAAGTGTCTTACACTATTCTAGGCAGTTTTCACACGAATTTTTTCTTTTTAGTTTGCAATTAGAACAGTATTTAACTTCATGGGCACGTAAAACATTGTTCAAAACAGAAATCTCATTCACAGCATCTTGCAGTTTCTTATCAAGATCATCACAACTAGAACAATGCAAATCAATTGTAGGACAAGAAGCATCTTTTAAGTTTTCAATATTAAGTGCAGCAAGCTTTTTGTTCTTTTCAATTTCAAGTTCAAGTTTATCAAGTGTGGAGGTATGTGCACTTCTTAGGGAGGACAATTGTTCATATTTTAAGTTACATGAGGAACAATAATCATCACTAGGAATTAAGGATTTCAAACAATTAATTTCAGATTCTAGTGACTCAATTTTAACAGCATTGTCCCTAAGCTTTTTGTCCTTTTTCTTAACAATAACAGTGGCACGAGAAATAGCATCACACATTTTTTCGCAATTAGGACATACCTCTTCATTGTCGCTGTTGTGTTCTACCTCCTCCATACTTGATCTTGACTTGCCCACCACGAAGCACAAGTTAGCCAAATCATCTTCATCTTCGTCACTTCCAATGTCCACATCACTTGAGCCAAGTTCTTGGAGTGCGCAGATAAAACTGTTCACCAGTTGGCGACCTGTAAAGCCCTTCTTCTTCTTCTTATCGTTTGTTGAGGAGTGCTTCATCCTTGCTTGTTTTTCTTCCCGCAAAGTAGGACATGAAAGGTTGGGTCAATCTGTACGAAAGTGTCCTGTCTTACCACATTCGAAACATCGTTGAGGTCCAGAGCTTCCTCTCCTTCTAGTTCTCATATTTTGCAATGCTTTTGAGAACCTAGTAGAGAGAAGTGCTATCTCTTCCTCTGGAAACTCCACAATCTGTTCAAGGGTTAGAGAGGACAACAAAGCAAGTGTGCCACGAGATGAAGATTGACCGGAGCTAGGCATGTCATGTTGAGAAACAAAAGCAAGAGACTTGTTGGGGTTCTTACATGAGATTATGTCAATTTCATGAGTTTTAAATTTAGAATATAGTACATCTAATGTAAGTGTACTCATGACAATAGATTCACGAATAGATGTGGTGTTCATCTCCCAAATTGACATGTCTAATGCACTTCACAATTGTCTAGCATTTTCAGCATCTGAAAAAATTAACATTGACACTACGCAAGTTGCTGAGAATTTTATTAAAGCGAGCAAAAAGGTCATCAATAGACTCACCGGGTTGCATATCGAAGTGCATAAATTCCTTTTTTAACATATCCTGTTTTACCTCCTTGATCGTGTTGGATCCTTCGTGGTAGTCACAAAGTGCTCTCCACACACCATATGCCGATCGGAGGTGTGCAACACGGTCGAAGTCACTCTGAGTTAGTCCTTGGATTATCAAGTTGCGGGCTTTGTTGTTGTTGTCGACATCTCTTAAGTTTGTAGCCATGACTTGATCGTTCGATGGCACATTGTAACGCTTGTAGACTTTTTCCTATATCGCGAAGCCTTGCGCCTGGATAAAAGCTTCCACACGTGCCTTCCAAACATGAAAATCAATACCAACAAACACACAAGGTTTTGCCGAGTATTTCTCCATGAGGATTAGTCAAAAACACGTGCAAATAAAAAAGATTAGAGCACCGTTTCTCTGATACTAATTGTAGGATCGAAGAGCATGTGTAAAGCTACCAGAGGGGGGGGGGGTGAATGGTAAATTAAAACTTTCAGCAGAAGCAACAAAAAACCCCTCAGCAGAAAAACAATATGTTAACGAAATTGTGTATGCGACTAATCTAAAAGTGATCAATCGTAACTAAACAAGCATAGGTTGTGAATAATCAAGTCATGAAGTTGTCACAATAATAACCACAAAAATCCATCGAGAAAAACTCAAGTTACGATCAAAAGATCAAACAAAGGTCAATCTGTCCTACCCGAGAAAACAGTTCTGGAACACTGCAAAGAAACTTGTGTACATCAGAAACCACAAATGCAATGACCGTGAAATTTATACAGATGATAGAAAATCAAGTTGTGAAGAAAACCCAAAAAGAATCACATCAATCGGATCTATAAAACTCGAGTTATGATAAAACCACCGAACAAAGGTAGTGCTGTGCAGAAACTCGACGAGAAAGACTTGACGAAAAAAGTCGGATGAACAAGGCACAGAAGTTCCTTCAAACTACGAATTTTATTGATCAAAACACAAGAGAAACAACTCCAAAGTCGTCTACCACGAGCTCTGGCCTCTCTTGCTTATATAACCAGCTCTTAGGCCAACCCAAAACTAACTAGGACTCTAATCCTACTCAATTCACGAATTGAAACTTTCCATAACAGCTCAAGACTCTTCTATACGCAGATAGAAGAAATCTTAAGACTTCCAAACACCTTAGGAATGTATTCCACATTTCTAAAACAACTCAAATTCGTGACCCACACGAAATCCTATCGTAACCAACTCAAAACTTTCCATATTTGAGTCAAACACGACTCAGCCACAGCCTGAGTCCATAACCTAGTCGGTTGGACCTTTCCAACAAATTCTTTATGTCCACATATTTTCATCATGCCTCGAAACCATGTAGCCACGTCCATGCACTCCTTGCACACGTGAAAACATCTTCCAGTGATGTCCATAATACCTTCATATGCATTGTTCTTGATTCATACATGTTGCACGACCTCCCGATCGACTCAACCACAATTCCTCCCGAACTTGGTTGTTGAACCTCATCTTCTCTCTAAGACTAGTTCAATGGATCCCATCACTAGCCATGTCTTGAACTCAAGAAACACCTGCACATTAATAAACAACCGATACTTCAAAGCACAAGTTTTCGACTTGACTCTCGTTATTACCAAAACCACAACACCTTACGTGAGCACATCGCATAAGTATGTTGCAAACCATACCAAAAATATATCAACCATAACCACCGAAACAAACCAAGAACTTAGTAAAAGAAAACTAAGCAAACTTTCCATAATACAAAAAACAAGTTCAAAATATTGCAAATTAAAAGCAGAACCACTGCAATCAAGCTCCGAACCTTGCCAAAGCTAACCGGACCTCGAACCAGAGCTTACCAAAGCTAGCAGGACGTAGCGCCGAAACTTACCAAAGCTAGTCGGACCTAGTGCTGGAGCTTACCAAAGCTAGTTGGACCTAGAGCCGAAGCTAACCAAAGCTAGTCAGACCTAGACAAAGAAGTTGGACCTAGCGTCGGACCTTGCCGGAGCTACCAAAAACTAGCTGGACCTATCGTCGAACCTTGCTGGATCTCGGACCTAGATGAAAAAGTTGTTTTGGTAGTATTCAAAACTTTTATCGCCATAGCCAATGTATTCAACACACATAGGTCTCACAGCAGCTCATTATCAAGCAAGTCAAAGGTGAATGTAGATGCAACAACCCTCAACTTGCTGCTTATCTCCTTGAAGTTCAGAAGCTCCATAAAGACTTCCACGTCCTAGACCTCTGCCATGTCTAGTGTCTCAACAATGCTGAAGCTGACGAACTCTCGACGAAGGCTTCAACCGGAGCTTCGGCTCCCGACGGAGCTTTCATCTGGAGATTGTCAAGACCAACTGCTCAACCTATTGAACTGTGCGAAAGGGGCAAGACTGGCACCTCAAAGCTGGCAGTCTCGATGGCCCTGATACCATGGCGTCCACCAAGGGCCATAGGTGCTGCAGGAAGCTCTGAGCAACACAACACGCAAGACTCGGAAGCTCAAGTTAGCTTCAATGCATGGATCTCAGAGATCCGGAGCTACTTGAAAGACAACATCCTTCCTGAAGACGGTGCATCCACTGACCGGATCATCAGATTGGCTAAGAGATACACGCTGGTAGAAGGGGATCTCTACCGACACAATGCCAATGGCGTCCTAATGTGGTGCATCGCAAGGGAAGAAGGCCGCGAGCTCCTCGCGGAGATCCATGGAGGCAAGTGTAAGAATTACGCATCTTCCCACACGCTAGTTTGTAAAGCCTTTTGGCATGGTTTCTTCTGGCCTACAACACTCCAGGAAGCAGTGGAGCTGGTAAAAAAGTGTGAAGCGTGCCAGTTCCACATGAAAAAAATTCACACTCTGGCTCAGTCACTGCAAATGATACCTCCTACATGGCCATTCAGTGTGTGGGGGATGGACATTTTGGGACCTTTCCCAAAAGCCGTCGGAGGTTACAGGTTCCTGTATGTCGCCATCGACAAGTTCACCAAGTGGACGGAAGCTACTCCAGTTGTGACAATCAACAAGCCGTCAGCTATCAAGTTCTTGAAGTCCATAGTCTGCCAATTTGGAGTTCCAAACAGAGTCATCACTGACAACAGAACCCAATTCACAAGCGCAACATTCCAAGAGTATTGCGAAGACCTCGGCATACAAGTCAGCTACGCATAAGTAGCTTACCCGGCAAGTAATGGCCAATCTGAAAGAGCAAATGCAGAAATATTGAAAGGCCTCAAGACGTGCACATATGAGTGTCTGAGGAAACATGGAGCCAACTGGATTGAGGAACTTCTATCCGCACTGTGGACGAGCAGGACTACACCAAACCGGCCAACTAGAGAGGCCCCTTTCTTCCTGGTGTACGGAGCTAAAGCAGTCCTTCCTCCGGAGATCACCATGGGGTCGGTCTGGGTCCGGACCTTCGATGAAGCCACGCAGGACCAGCTCTGGCGTGAAGACCTTGACCTCGTCGACGAGGGAACGTGCCAAGCAGCTGTTTGAAATGTACATTATCGCCAGGCGCTCTGGCGCTACCATCAAAGGAATGTGCGCAACCGACAGCTCGAGGAAGGTGATCTGGTGCTGCGGAGAATAATAACTCATGAAGGGATGAACAAACTTTCCCCCAGGTGGGAAGGTCCCTTCCGATTCATCAAAGTATTCCGTCACGGATGCGTTCCCTTAGCAACTGAGTGATGGGACGGAAATCATTCATCGAGTTCGATGGCTTGCTCTCGCTCTTGCTCTCGCTCCTCCGTATCCCGCGCCTCAGCCACCTACACCACCTCCCCTTGCTCGTCGTGGACGCGCTGATAGCCTCTAGTGCTGCAGGGGACTGGTCGACTTGCTCAACATGGGTGATGATCGACCCCTGCCAACCAGTGGTGACTGGGATCTTTGTCCCGACGAGATATTCCAACAAGAAGTTCACCGCCAGCTCCGCTCCACAGTTCATCACCTGGGGTCTTCGCCCAAGGGTTCCTTCCTCATGATTGCAGTCTTTCGAAGGTACACTTTTCGTCTCTCAGAGAGTGCCGTTGGATGGGCTCTTTGCTCGGTGCTGGGTGGTTCTCCTTGGTATTTTCATGTCCAACAACTGCAAGAGCGTTCGTTTCATTTCTCCGTGGCGAGCAAGCAAGTGGGACTGCTGATCAATGCACAGCGAAGGATCACCACACCAACCTTTGAGGTGTACTTTCATCTTTGGCGCATGGGTGGACCGGATTGGGTCTCTGAATACAAGAAGTGGGAGTAGGAACAGAAGGAAAGCTGGACATTGGTCTCACCCAAGAAGCCAGCAAACAGGCGGGTCTCCTTCGCTTCCCCAATCCGGCAAGGTCCTCCAGCAAAAAAGGCAACCCCAACGGTAAAAGGGTTGTGGCTGGGAAAAATTTTCTGCAATCTTCTTCAAGCCCCAACAAGTGCTGTCGGACTCTGCTTTCCGGCTAATCAGAAGATCATCAGAGCTCATTCTCCGACCACCATGAACGAAGGTACATGGCGCGATAAACAATACAACATTTTGAATTCGCGGGTGGACAAAGGGAAGTCTGGTCCCATCCATTCATGTCTCACTGGCCTCCGGTTCAATGGAGCGTCAACAACTCGACGCATGCCGCTGATGCGACCGCTCTGAGCAGTAGCCACCCTAGGCTTAGCTCTACTAAGTGGGAGGTCGGCGAGTGTTCTCGCCTGAAGGGAGATAGAGCTCCTAAGGCCTCAGTCTTGCAAGGTCCCGAGGGAACCCTCCGTCGACAAGACAGCGATCAGAGCAGGGAGCGGAGGCGGCCAGGCGATCATGGCGCTTGGAAGCCTGATGGGAAACGCTGCTATAAATGACTCAGTCCATTTCATCTGAAATTCCAATGACGCAATAAGATTCGTTGCAATCTTTGCTTTAGATACGGGCACATTAGATGGAACTGCCTCTCGCCCCCCAGAATTTCTCGGGTCTGGCGCAAGAGAAGCACGCCCCCCATCAAGGCCTCTGGCCTTTCCACGGAACCGTCTTCCGCCATCGTCATTCACAACCACAACTGCCCCCTCAACTTCCACTCTGCCGCTACCTCTTCTTGGCTCGTCCGCATCCTGCACTCCACATCCGTCTCCACCGCTCTTTCGCCGGCCAACTCTCTTCGCCTCATGGCAAACTTCCCGGTTGATCCATCGAGGTTCCTGGCCAACCAACACTTCGACTTCTCTGACGGAGGCCCAGACCGGCTGCCTAGGATGGTGGTGCACATTCCCGGTCACCATCACCGGACTCATGAAGAATTTGTTGTGGCGGTGGACACTGACCGCGTGCTGCAGGAAGATCAGTACGATGATTTCAGGCTACGGATTCGGAACTTCCTTCTGCAAGACATGGGTATCACCGTTACTCACTCCTGTCTCACCCCTCTGGGTATAGCTCTTTTTGCATTCTAGACCAGCTTGTTTAGAGACTTGCTTGTGATGAGAGAGCCAATCGTGGTTGATGGAGTTCGTGTGTCCTTCATCAGGCATGACTTTGGCAGAAACCGCCGGACTCATGACTTTGTTTGTGTTGTTTGGTTTATGATCTTGGGCCTCCCACTGGACTACAGGACGGTTGAAACTATTGAGTTAGCAGTTTCTGGTTTTGGCAAGTTACTTCTGTGGCACACAAGCCCGAGGGCTCTGGGCTTCATCTTGGTTAAATGTCTCTACACCAATGCAAGGTTAGTCCCCAGAAGTTTAGTCCCGCGTCAAGGCACCAGGGATGGGGTTGGGTGTTCCTGGTCTTGCCCGGTGTACATTCTCAACTGGATTGCCCCGAATGGCTTTGGGGAAGTAGAGGGTTGGGGCATCCCCCCGGAAGACGACCTGCCACCGAATGGCAACCCTCATCCTCTTCGAGAACCACCTGAGGAACAGTCGGAAGATGATGATGAATGGCCGGTGCCTGATGAGCAGCACCAGCAGTAGGACAACGATGGCTGGGAACCATGGGGGCCGCCGCCGCCCCCACCGCACCAGGAGATGGACGTCCTCTCTGACGCCCCACCTCAAGAGGAAGCTTCAAGCGACTCGAACATGACTGAAACGGGTGTCAGAGCTTCAAGGATGGAGCAACAGAACTTCTCACTGGTCAACCCAGAGGATGTTACGCAGCAACCAGACTGGCTTCGCCCTCTGGACTCGGTGGGGCTGAGAAGAATGCTCCAGGTGGCCTTCCCGAACTCCCCCTTTGCATGGTGGAACGTCCAGTTCAATGGACCCAATGGACAAGGGGGGTTCAATAAAGTCATCACCATGTCGCTCTCTAACTCCACTGATCAGCAGACAAGGGAGCAGAGTTCTGGTCACTCCTCAGTGGTCATCAAAGATATCACTGCCGAGCCCATTGCTGCTGTAGATAAGATAAAAGGAAAACAAAGCAAGGCCCTGAAATCGGCAGTAGCGGAGATAGTTGGACCCTCTTACTCCAACCGATCACTGGAACCCAGCAAACCAAGGCGGAGCCCTCGGCTCCAAATGCTCATGCAGGGACATCGAACCATGCCGCCACCTGCTCAGGAGGATGGCCCTGATGCTGGTACATCTGAGGATATGCCAGCACTCAATCTCTTCCCAGGTCCGATCAAATTCCCAAGTCTTGACTCTCTTGACTCCTGCCGTCCCTACCCTGAACTCTCCACTGATGTGCTGCAGGCGACGGCGGTAAACGAGTGCGGCATTCCCCCTGAGGTGGCGCGCCAGATGATGTCCCTCCCGGAGCTCAATGATGATGCCGTACATCAATCTTGACTTGCTAGAAGTGGATGGCACCGAGCACACTGTGGGCTGCTATGTTGCCAATGGGTTCGTCTTTTGGGAAGCTGTTGTTTCGAATTGTAGTGTGGTTGTTTTAAACAGTACTGGCTGTTGTTTTGTGGTATGCGCTGTTGGGAACACTTCTGCATTTTGATCGGCCGGTGGGCAGAACCTCAGTTTATGGCAGTTAGTCTTTTCTGGAGTTTGTTGGCTGTGACTTATTTCCATGCTGCTTGGCTCATCTGTCTGTCTGTGTACTGGTTTGTTCGTTGACCCTCGTTGCACACTGACCTTAGCTTCATAGTCCACATCCTCATTCACTCGGTCGGGATTACTTCCCGGACTGCTCGGTCTGCCCTGACTATTATTTATGGCGCACAACATAAACCGTAACTGGAATGTCTTCAACTGGAACATTCGTGGACTTAATAACACTGCTAAGCAGCAAGCAGTCAGATCCAAAATAGAGGAGGTCCAGGAGTGCAATATCTTCTGTATACAAGAGACCAAAATGGAACATATTGGCATTTCTTTCCTTAAACGACTGGCGCCCAGAAGATTCAATAAATTCGCCTTTGCACCATCCAGGGGTGCCTCAGGAGGTATACTGGTCGCCTGGAATGATAGCTTACTTCAGGGGGAAGCTCTAGATATCAGGGACTTTGCCATATTCATGCGGTTCACATCCCGACAGAATGGGGTCGTCTGGCACCTGATCTCAGTCTATGGACCTTGTCAGGGACCTCGCCGGCAGGAGTTCATCGACTGGCTCTGGAATCTCTCGTTGCAACCGCAGGAGCTCTACATGATATTGGGGGACTTCAACTTTTATCGCCACGCCAGTGATCGCAACCGCACGGGAGCGAATATAGGGGACATGAAGATGTTCAATGACATCATCCAACACTTGGGACTTATTGAAATCCATCTCCAAGGTAGGAATTACACTTGGAGCAACATGCAACAATCACCTCTACTTGAGCAACTGGATTGGTGCTTTACCTCAGCGCAATGGTCCCTATCATTTCCCAACTCCTCACTTCGGCCACTGGCTAGGAACACATCAGACCATGTCCCACTAGTAGCTCAAATATGGACCACCATACCTAAATCAAAATTCTTTCGTTTTGAAAACTACTGGCTCAGACATCCAAAGTTTCTCACCATTGTCAAGGACTCATGGGACCAGCCTCTGCCAACAGTTGGTAGTGCAAGGAGGGTTTCTGCTAAATTAAAACGCCTGAGATACAAGCTATGCAAGTGGAGCAGATCACTAGGTGGGCTGAAAAAACTGATCAAACGATGCAATGAAGTTATTCTGATCATGGACACAATGGAAGAGCAGAGGACACTATACCTGCAGGAAAGCTGTTTCAGAAACATGATCAAACGTCAACTCACTCAACTCTTAAAGAAACAGAATGACTACTGGAGACAACGTTATACAGAGCGTTGGGCCATGTTTGGTGATGAGCCAACCAAATTTTTCTTGGCTGCAGCAACAGAAAGATATAGGAGAAATAATATATCAGTCATTCAAGATGACCATGGAGTGGAGCTGGTGGATCATGGGCACAAGGCCTCAACCCTCTGGAAGGAATTTTCTAAAAGATTAGGGCAATCTGCCCCGACTCAACAATGTCCACAAATCCACCATTGGGTGCTGCCTGGACAACATCTACATACATTATGCAACTCGGTCACGAGGGAGGAAATTGATGCCACACTCAAAAACATGCCAACTAACAAAGCCCCAGGTCCAGATGGGTTCAACACAAAATTCTTTCAGGCATGCTGGCACATCATTAAGGAAGACATTTATCTGCTGTGCTCGGACTTCTTTAATGGCAACATCAGTATCCAGCCTCTGAACAGTTCCTTAATCACTCTCATCCCGAAGATCAATAATCCCTGCAGGGTTACAGATTACAGGCCCATATCACTGCTGAACTCCACTATCAAACTGATCACTAAGATACTCTCTGTCAGATTGCAGGAAGTCATCCCAACAATTATCCACAAAAATCAATATGGTTTCATCAAGAAAAGAACCATCCAAGACTGCATGGCTTGGGTCTATGAGTACCTCTATCAATGCAAAAAAACCAACACTGGTGTCATAGCACTCAAACTAGACTTCAAAAAAGCCTTTGACAGGGTTGAACATGATTTCATCATACACATGCTGAGAGCTTTGGGTTTTCCTGAACAGTGGATCACATGGGTAACAGATATTCTATCTACTGCCACCTCCTCAGTTCTTCTCAATGGGGTGCCAGGAAACACCTTTCACTGCAGAAGAGGTGTTCGGCAGGGGGACCCGTTAGCCCCCCTGCTATTTGTACTAGCAGCAGATCTTCTACAAATTTTAATCAACAAAGCAGTGGAGCCGGGGCTTCTATCATTGCCACTGCATCAATAAATGAACGAGGGCTTCCCGATAGTACAATATGCAGATGACACTATTCTAATCCTCAAAGCCAACCAGAGACAGCTCTTCTTTCTGAAAAACTTACTACAATCCTTTGGGGGAGCTACAGGGTTAAGAGTGAACTAGTCAAAATCAAGCTTAACACCAATAAACACTGATGAAGAGGAGGCCACAATTCTAGCAGCCACACTGGGATGCACTATTGGTTCATTCCCATTTACTTACTTAGGTCTGCTGGTGAGCCTCGACAGACCCAAAGCAGATGCCTTCGAAGGGATTGTCTTAAGTGTGCAAAAAATGCTAACTAGAGCAGCAACATGGTTGTCAATGGCTGGTCGATGCACACTCATCAACAGCATTCTATCCGCCATCCCAATTTATGCGATGTGTACCATCAAATTGAGACAGTCAGTCATTCAAGCTATTGACAAAGCCAGGAAACAATGCTTATGGAGAGGCTCGGAAATTGCTGGCAAGGGCCGGCCCCTGGTGGCCTGGAACCAAGTTACAACACCAGAGGAAAATGGAGGCCTGGGTCTCAAAAACCTCACTGCAATGAATGGAACCTTGCTCATGAAATTCCTCTGGAAAATCTATAACAAAGCAGACATCCCCTGGGTTCACCTCATCCATCAGCGCTATTGCAGAAATGGTAAACCCCTCCACAACACAAAAGGAAAAGGATCCTTCTGGTGGAGGGATGTTGTGAGCCTATCTGATTCTTTTCTCAAGAACTTTGAAGTCAAAACTGCCGCAGGGGACACAATTCGATTATGGCAGGATCAGTGGGAAGTCCACCTCCTCAAAAGGGACATGCCCCGTTTATACTCCTTCGCAAAAAGAACCAACATCTCAATGGCCCAATACCTCAGCAGCTCAGACCATCACAATCACTTTTTTCAACCATTGTCGGAGGAAGCACTGTTGGAACTGGCCAATCTGGAGGCCATGCTGGAGGAAATTTCACACAGGGAAGCTGCACAGGATGAGTGGACTCCAATCGGGGGAACAAGAACTTTCAGCTCCAAGCTTATTTACAAAAACTATTACAAGCACATCAACCCACCAACACCCTTTAGCTAGATTTGGGCCTCAAAGGTTCTAAAGAAAATAAAGATCTTCATGTGGCTGATGTTTCGGGACCGGCTCAACTCACGCAACCTCCTGAAGAGAAAAAAACATCACGATTGACGGGAACGACTACACCTGCATGCTCTATGCTGACAATGTGGAGGAACTCACGTACCATCTCTTCTTTAGCTGCTCCTTCAGCATTGCATGCTGGAATGTCCTTGTTATTTACTGGGACCACAACATCCCCTTCTTTCATACCCTGCAAAAAGCCATGCTCACTGGGGTCGTCGCGCCTTCATGGAAACCTTCTCCATAGCGGCCTGGGAGATCTAGATTGCTCGTAACAATGTCATTTTCAGAAACTCTACTCCCTCTGTAAACGTCTGGAAATGATCCTTCATTGCTTCTACAAGGCTTCAGGCCTGCCGTTTTAAGCCAGAGGATAGGGCCAGTGTGCTCTTGTGGCTTCAGAGTTTGTAAAGGACGTTCCTCCCTCTAGAACACCTAGTCAAGCTCTGCAGATCTATTGTAATTCCATGTTACGACATCTCTTTTAATATATGTTTTATGGCTGCCGGGGTTCTCCCTTGCAGTTTTTCACCGGTCAAAAAAAAACTGAGGATGGGACCCCGCTTCCCAATCCTTAAAACATCGAGCACCTCCGTAAGTTTTATGCTTAGTTTCACAGAGGTGAGTCTGTAATTACACACAATGTAAGTTATAGAGTCTATACACAGAGTCGGGTAGGTCCTCCGGAAGAACATCAGGACCCTTCCGGGAAGGTCTGGCAAGGTTAAAGCCCACCTAACTTAGTCTCAGTACTAAAAGTGTGGCTTACCTACCCTGGGTTAGAACAAGATGTATAGCACACTTAGCCTGGTTCCATACCCTAAGTGTGTCCTTGTCTCCCCAGTAATCCAAACCTATAATGAAAAACATTGTTGGGTGAAAGCAGTCTCCACGTGCATCAATTTTTTTATAGGCTCGTTTCTTTTATTATTCTTTTCCTTCCTGTCTATAACGAAGTTGTGCAATTATTTTTGAGCTTATTTCCGAGTTACTTATAGGTTTTACAAGTTATATTGATAATTTTTTTGGATCTTAGCTTTGCTAGACGGTCTACTCGCCTGAACGCCACTCTACCTACATTTCGGCAGGCCTCAGTAGGGCTGGTCTAGAAGGCATTCAAATCTGGAGTGATTACATCAATATAAATGTTATCATAATGAGTTCCTTTGGATCTAAAACTCAAATAAGAATAGTAAGACGCAAAGGAGTTATAGACGAGAGGATGAATTTTATTGTTTATATTGTCTTTGATGCGCAGGAAAAATGAAAACTCATGACCATGGTGGACGATGCCGGAGCTACTAAGCTCCAACATCCCCCAAGGGGGCCCACCGTCAACGTTTCTAACGTTGAAAGTGGGCATCCTCGGAGCTAACAAGCTCCAACAACCCCCCATGGGGGCCCGCCATCGAAGTGAAGCATAATGACAATTCAAGCAAAGATGGTGAAGAAATCATCCCAAGGGGGCCCGTCGTTGACGTCCTACGTGTTGACAGTGGGTGCCATCGGACATACCAAGCTTTGACAACCCCAGGGGGCCCACCGTCAATGTTTCTATGCATTGACAGTTGGCGCCGTTGGACCTATCAAGCTTCGACACCCCTAGGGGGCCTGCAGTTGAGGTTTCACATGTTAACAGTGGGCGCCGTCGGACCTATCAAGCTCCGACACCTCCCAGGGGGCCCGCCATCAACGTCACAAAGGGTCCCTAGAGATGTCATAAGTGAACTTCGGACCTAAAGGCTAAGCGTTCTAGCTACAAGTTCAAACTGTTCAAGCCATCAAGACATTGTCAAACCTTTTGGTACATGTTCACAATCAAATTGTGTACATCTACTAGGGGGCCAATAAGATAAAGGACAACGCATTAAAGGAAAACACAAAATGGAATTCATTCATTCGAGAAAATTGGATTTCATTTATCAAAAGAACTAAATTACAAAGTGCGGATTACAGTAAAAAGCAAGAGAAAAAGGTCCTAGCTGTTGGAGGCTCTAAGTCCTGTGGAAAAACGAGGCAACCTTCTTGGCAGCTTCTTGGACACTAGCCCTGGCGGCACCCTCTTCGACAATGGGTCCTTCGAAGACTAGATCTAGAGAAAGTTGGGGGTCTCGGCTCTTGTAAGACACCAAAAATATTCAGCAACGTTCTCGGCCAGCGATTTCACTTCGTGTCCAGCTGGTCGGCGATGACGTCACCCATCATGTTGAGTTTGTTTCCAGTAGAGCTATGTGCCACCAGATTCTGGTCTAGCTATGGTGTTGGGTTCTCCTGACGTACCGGACTGAAGCCAAGCGGCACCAAAGCTCTGTCGGCATGCCCCAAGAAGTCCTAGACCTGCTGGGTCTCAGCCGCCCTCACATTCCTTAGCTCCTCCAGTGACCTTCTGGCGGTCGTAAGCTCCAAACTCTTCCGGGCGATGCGCTCGACCTCTTTTGCATGTTGCTGAATGCTTTCAGCCACTTGCCTTTCGCGGTCAGTGAGCTCTGTCTCCCGGAGGTGGATGGGGTTTCGCCATTCGGCCAGGTCCTTCTCCCTACCTCTCACCTTTCCCTCTCTGGTGGCAACATCAAGTTCTCTTTTGGAGAGCTCTTGCCCCAACTTCCAGGGCTTCTCCTCCTCCTGCTTGCACCGCTGATCAAATTTATTGCTGCGGTCTGCCAAGTTTTGCTCTCCCAGAGTTAGTTTCTGGGCGAGCTCCCCTTGTCTCTTCAAAATATCCTCCCGCATCTCCAGGAGCTTCTCTTCCCTCTCATCGAGGTCCGCTCGACGCTTCAGGAGAATCTTGTTCAAAGTGTTGAGGTTGTCTTGACGTTCATCAGCAACATCATTGATCTTTATGGGATGCTCTAGAATTCCCCGAGACTTAGCATCAAGGGCCCTGATGGAAGCCTCCCTCTCTTCCAACAGCTGGCCCCAATATTCCATCTGGGCCTTTTCCTTGTCGACCCACTCCAGTTGGTCGACAAGCCTTGTCTGCTCTAGCTTGGTTTTGAAATGAAGTCTGTTGCACCAACGCCTTAGGGTGTGGTGCTCTCCCTCGAGGACCTTGCTCTCATGGTCGAAGGCAAGCTGGACTTGACGGAGACTGGAGCAGGCGTTGTCGATAGACAATGCCAAAGGAATAGGCTAAGGTCCTGTTGGAGTCATCTCCGCCAGCTGCAAGGGCTCTTCAAGCAAAAAATTTGGGACCCACGCCACAATCGTGGTCTCCTGCGGCCCCGCGGCACTAGGGCCGCCCCCCCAGAAGCTCTTCTGCTTCTATCGCCGCTGATGAGGGTCCCACCGTGGGAACTTCAACCTCTGAGGATGATTCCGTAGGTCCCCCCCACCAGATCTTCAATTGACGGCTCTGCAGGTGGAGGGCCCGCCGCCGACTCCTCTGGGTGCTCCGGCTCGGACATGGACGCCTCCAGAGTAATTACCTCTGGGGCAGATGTTGGAGCTTCGTTCGGAGCCCCTACACCCGCCGGCTTTGGCGCTGGCACTTCCACTGCATCTTGCTCAGGTGTCGGAGCTTCAATAACCTCCGGTACAAAGGCTGGAATTTCGGTAACCTCCAGCTCGACCACCAGATCTTCAACAAATTCCGGCATAGGCACCGGAGCTTTGGTTACCTCCAGATCAAACGCCGGAGCTTCCGCCATCTCCTTCCCCTGCACTGGAGCTTCAACTGCTAGCACTGTGTCCGCTGGTGCATCTTCATCAACTTCTCCCCCGTGGTCCCGTGCTACCACAAGAGTTTCTGGCATCTCCTCTGGATCCAAGTCCACGATAGCTGGCGCTGGAGCTGCCATGTCTTCTGCCACCACTCGGGGAGGCACAGGGGTTGAAGCCAGAGCTTCTGCACGCTCAGCCTCAGTAGCTGCAGCAGGTGTCGGAACCTCAGACTTCTTTCTCGACACTCTGGAAACAATAGATTGGGAAAAATTAAAGACATGATAATGAACAGATTAGCACCTCAAGGTGAGATCACAATGCTTTCCATGGGATGCTACCGCCCCAGTCACTGCGGAATTTCTTCTTCTGAAGCCCGGAGTCAGAGCCCACCAGATCCAGTGAGGCAAAGACCTCAGACCTCGGCCGAGAGCTAGCCGCTGCAGCTAGAGTCTTCTCAGCCGGGATCTCCCTTGGCTGGGAAGGACCACCAGATCTGGAGCCCGTAGCTTGCACTGGAGCCAGAGTCAATTTGCTGGAGCTGGTGCTCCTTGAGGACGCCGACATCGAAGGAGGCGTGGCCGCTGAATATCTTCTTTGCCGGGGAGAAGGGGCTATTGAAGACGGAGCTAACCTAACAGAGCTCCCATTAGCATTCCTCAACTTCCTCTTTTGGCTAGAAGATTTGGCGGGCCCCTTGCCTTTTCCCTTGCCCTTGCTAGCATCATCATCCTTCCGGCTTGGAGCAGTGGGGGTCACCCTCTCTGAAGCTACGAGGATTGCAACCCCAGAGGTACTACATCTCTCCACCACGCCCAGGTCGTCCAACACTGCCATCCTCCTTCGGAGCTCCCTGCTAACCTCTGGAACCATGTTCAGAGGTAGGAAGGTAGCCGGCAGAGCCAATGCATCGCGGGAGATACCTCCATTCTGAATTTTATTGAGATGCATCTTCAAAGCTTCATCATCCAAATTGTTGTTCAAACTGACATCAATTCGGTTATGATCCATTTCACTATTGAAAGCCCATGCGGGCCACTCCCTAGTCTTCAGCGGAGACCACCTGTTCACCAAGAAATTGTTGAAGACCATTTGGGGGGGGGGGGGGGGGGGGTCACTCCTCGCCCTATGCATTCTTGGATCCTTTCCAGGCTGGGCTTGTACGCTTCTGACAGCTCCGGAACTACGTTCCAGGCGTCGATGTCGACATTGGGAAGGCCCTTGGGCAGCTTCAACCTCTCGTGCTCTTCCACTATAATGATCACCCAGTACTTCTTTCAATCGTCCCACATGCCGGAGGGGAAGGTATTCAAGTACTTGAAGGGGCAACTCTTCCGCTTCACGATGTAGTAGAAGCCTATCAACTATGTCCCCTTCTCGGTGGTGTGGGTCGTGAAGAAGGTCTAGAACAACTCAACGCAAAGAGGCACGCCCACCCACATCTCGCAGAA
This sequence comes from Tuctoria greenei, assembly GCA_036927565.1. Classification (NCBI taxonomy): domain Eukaryota; kingdom Viridiplantae; phylum Streptophyta; class Magnoliopsida; order Poales; family Poaceae; genus Tuctoria; species Tuctoria greenei. Next base: position 281,674,306 of record JAYESD010000001.1, on the reverse strand, counting down.
GTGGACGAAGGTCGCCACCAGCGAGAGGGAGTGGGGGCCGAGATGATAATGCTGGAGGCCGTAGAAATCCAGCAACATCAAGAGAAAGCTTGAAAAAAGTGGGATCAGACCCACCATGGCGTACGTTGAGAAGTACACCATCTCTCTGGTGCGCTCCTTCTTGAAGGGGAGATTGCCGAAGCGGGTGTCCTTGTTGCAGGAGTCACAGGACCACCACATGTAGGTCCAGACACTCGACATCTCTTCGTTGGTCTTGATCTTGCTGTGGGGAAGACCCAACTCCATCGTGGCAAAGCAGAGCGAAAGTTGGAAAAGCTATGCAAAGGTTGGGAGGCTCTGAGCGCAAGTTCGATTGAAAGCGTAAAGAGTCCTCAAACCGTGCGGGCTTTCCTTCTTAAGTAAGCCTCCGCAACGTTTGGATGGAAACCGTAATAGGACCGAGATAAAATTTTAAAAAATCTACCCTGTTAATGACGAATGGACCTGGGTCCACTCTGGCAGAAAGGCCAAAGTTATTACCCCTGGTGAACCGTTGTCATGATGGGAAGTTGGAAGCCTGAGGGTGGCGGCTTGATAGGGCGCTCAGAACCGATACAGTTTTTGTATTGGGAACCGGCGACCTTCAATTACGTGAGATCCGCACGCAAGGATCTCACCTGCTGCATTCAAAAGAAGCCACACGGTGATGGTTTAACATCGAACCGTCATCCCAACGGCACATCAGAAGACCTTTGAAGCTGTAGCGCGGGAATTGAAGATGGCCCCACCTCTGGTAAAATAACCTAACCCAAAGGGTTTCTCCCAGAGGTGGGCCCAGGGGGCCACTGTCAGTACCCTGCGTATTGGGTACCCCATGATACTGCAAAAAATGCTAAGGAGTTCCACCCGTCCGAGTTGAAGACCTCCGAAGGTTGAACGTGCTACACTACACTGGCGGGTAGCTCCGGCACCGCCAGTCCGCCACGTGTAACACAAGGACGGACCTAACTCCCTTCATAGGGAAGCTCCAGTCTTGCCACGTGTTCAGTGACCCCGGACCTAACCCCCAGGAAGCTCTGGTGCTACCACGTGTATAGTGGCTCCGGACCTACCTCCCTACGATAGGAAGCTCCGGAGCCACCACGTGTCAAGTCTCCAGACCTTAGACAGCAACGAAGAGACTGGCAGATCTCCAACGGGGCGGACATTCAAGGGACAGTTAAAGCTATAGTTACAAGACATGATTATGTGTGATTAATGCCGTATTAACGACACACGATTAGATGACCCTTAACAATGGTAATGCCACCATTAAGTCGGGTTAGCACACTGTTAATTACGCTTAATAGTCAGAGATCGTGTATTAGGAAATTAACTACCGCCAGGGCCACATGTCGGGCCAGGCTGACAAGGTAACGACCAGTCCTTAGACTATAAAATGGCTCCGTCGCATGATACATGGGGAGGAAGCTAAGAGGCTCACAAGTGCCATTCATTCATACATACAACACACATCCCGTGGATTAGGGTGTTACGCTCAGGCGGCCCGAGCCACGTAAAATCATCGTGTCACTATCTTGTCTGTAATCTCATGCGCGCCCCAACCAATCAAGAACTTTCGCGGGCTTCAATCTAGTAGTACCGGGGAAAGTGTCGATCACACACTTCGACATCGGACCTTACGTCGTACCTTGCTGGAGCTACCCAAAGCCGAACCTATCATCGAACCTTTCTGGAGCTCAGACCTAGAGTTGGACCTTGTTAAAAGGGTGTCTTGGCAGTATTCAAAACTTTTATCATCATAGCCAATGTATTCAGCACAGAGAGGCCTCACAATCTCCTTCTTGATGAAGGCATTGGCAACACCACTTAAACTCCAAACATTGGCTTATTCACATGAGAAGTTTTGAAAACAATTTTCTCCCCGAAATATTTCTCCCCCTTTGTAAATCAGAAATAAAATGAGAAGAAAAAAATTTCTCCCCCTAAGAAGAATCGTGCCAAAACATTTGTGTATGTGTGCAATTTGTGATCAATTTCTCCCCCTTTGACAATGTATTCAACAAGGTACAAAAGAGAAATTTTAATTTGTTATGAGCATAATATAACATATACACATAAAACAAAGGTCATCCAAATCATACTATCAAGTAACATACACTATCACATAAATGAGATATATAAAGTAGTGCAACCCATGCTAGAGATCAAATGTAATTTTCAATTTAAGCAAGTCATGATCTCACAAACTAAACTATTTCAAGACCTGAAAGCATGTCACTTGTTGCTGCAATTTTTTTTCTTTTAAGCACATATTTTGATCATATGAAATTTGTAAGAGATTATATGTGCATCTGCCTTATTCTAACCAACCAAGCCAAGCCTATGTCATTTGACAATCAAAAGCTTAAGGACATGGTTTTAGTCACACACAACTTCTTCCAAGTTCATATCTAAGTGCAATGATAGGCCATCTCAAAAGAAGAAGTGCAATGCATGCATATTCTCTTGATCATTTCTCACTTTTTATTTGATCATAAAAGCTCAACATGTGAGTTGATTTCTTGATTAATTATTCATTAGTAAAAGCACTTGTGAGCATGCAACAAGTTCAAAACAGCAAGAATGTTCGATCATGACCAGATTTAGTGTAAGTAATTATTCCAATTACTAGTCATGGCAAAAACTACAAAATGTATAACTTGAGTAAAGTATTAAGAACTTTCAGCAGTAAAAGGAATCACAAAGTCATATATATATGATCTATGATGCTCATATTATTTTAAATTCACATTCGCACATAGACTTCCCAAGTTTCAAAACTCCCACTCAATTTAAGCCATGAGGATGCATAACCCCTATTTCACTACGAATTTAACAAAAATGAGTGAAATCCAAAGGTATTGTAAAAATGTCAGCCAATTGTTGCTCGATATCTACATGGTGAAGCACAATGTTTCCTTTTTCAACATTATTATGGAGAAAGTGATACCTTATGTCAGTGTGTTTTGTTCTCGAATGTTGCATGCGGTTTTTAGCAATGCAAATTGCACTAATGTTATCACAAATAGCGGAACACTATCTAGATTTACCCCATAGTCCTTAAGTGTTTGACCAATCCAAAAAATTTGTGAGCAAGCGCTAGCAGTAGCTACATATTCAGATTCGGCTGCAGATTGTGCAAATGAGCTTTGTTTTCTAGAGGACCAAGCAACAAGTGGATTACAAAGAAAATGACAAGCACCGGAAGTACTTTTGCTATCAATACTACAACCCCCAAAATCAGCATCCAAAAAAGCTTTCAAAGTAACAGTTGAGGAATAAGGAAGAAAAATGCCAAATTCATGAGTTTCATGTAAGTACTAGAAAATTCTTTTTATGGCTTGATGATGTGAAGCAGGTGGGGAAGCTTGAAACCGTGCAAAAAGACATATGTTGAATTGTATGTCCAGTCTTGATGTTGTGAGGTACAAAAGTGATCCGATCATGCTTCTATATTTTTTTGATCCACGGTTTCACCATCTTCATCAAGTTCAAGTGTCGTTGCTGTACCCATTGGTGTACGAAGAGGCTTGCTTATGTCCATGTTGAAGCGCTTAAGAAGGTCTCTTGTATACTTTGTTTGATGCACAAAAGTTTCCTCCTTGGTTTGATTGATTTGCAGCCCAGAAAAATGTGAGTTCTCCCATCATACTCATCTCAAAATCTGAACTCATCATAGCTGGACCGTGTGAATCGTTTGTGCAAGCTTCCAATGATTTGTTGTGGAGGATGACTTTTGAGGGTTCGTAGGGGAATAGACACATCACAAGCTCCTTGTTCTTCATGTTCATCGCAAATCGATGAGTTTGTGACTTGAGGATGATATGGACCAGCAATGGTAGTCATCGGTGCTGGTTGTGAATCAACATCCAGAGCTGGAACAATGTCATTAGCTGCTGAATTTTTGGGCAGCAGCTCTACTTCTTCCTCATCTTCAACAAAAATACTCCCACCCTGCGAATATGGATCCGGACCTGCAATATTGGAGCTAGTACTTGGGCTAGCTTCATCAAAAGAAACCTCACAAGTCTCCACAATTTTGTTAGTGTCAAGTAAAAGCACACAGTAACCTCTAGTATGAGATGGGTAACCAAGAAACATGCCATCAACAAATCTAGCTTCACAATTATCAAGATTACCATGTTTCTTAATAAAGCATTTGCAACCAAAGACCCAAAAGTGTGTGACACTTGGCCTATGTCCAAACTGAAGCTCATATGGTGTTTTTCCTAACTTGGCACGCAAGAAAACACGATTTGAAACATAACAAGCGGTTGCAATTGCATCTGCCCAAAATTTTGTAGGAATTTGATATTCATCAAGTATAGTCCTAGCCATCTAAACTAAGGTTCTGTTCTTTTTTTCTACAACACCGTTTTGTTGAGGTACATATGGTGAAGAAAATTGATGATCTATTCCTTTTTCAACACAAAAATGATCAAATGATTGATTTTTAAATTCAGTTCCATTATCACTTCTAATTGCTCTTAAAGATCCTGGGTGATCAATTAATAATCTAAGAAATAAAGTTCTAAGGTGATTAAATGTTTCATTCTTAGATGCCATAAAATAAACCCAAGAGTATCTAGAATAGTCATCAACAATCACAAGAACATACCATTTACCTCTGAAGGATTGAACACGTGAAGGTCCTACGGTGTCAAGATGCGAAATTTGACCCGGTTCAGTTGTCATGGTCATTGTGAGAGGAGCATGTGAACCTGCAACCATCTTAGCATGTCTACAAGAAGAGCACACAATTTCTTTGTCCCTTTTGAGCTTAGGCAGCCCACATATGCGATCAAGAGCACTAACACGCTTTAGATGATCAAAGCCTACGTGACCAAGTCTACGATATCAAAAATATAAGTCTTTTGAATCATTAGCAACTATACACCTATGCTTAGAAGAAGACATGTTAAAAACTCTTCCAAACCGAGACATGTTAAAAATAAGCTCACTATTTGAACCTACAACTTTGCAGCAATTTTTATTGAAAATAATTTCTAGATTTTCATCTAGCAATTGTGAAACAGAAAGCATGTTGTATTTACAATTTTTGACAAGTGCCACATCCTTCAAAGTGTAGTGATCATTTATTCTAACTGGACCCTTAGAAATTACAGGAGTTGAAAAATTATCGGCAAAAGTAACATTCTCTACACGTGACACAAAAGAGAGGTTGGAAAACCATTCTTTGTTGCCGGTCATGTGGCGTGAGCAACCTGAATCCACAATCCAAATGTTCTTCTTCCTCAAACGTGTAGCCTACATAGACACACAATACGTTGATGACTCAATACTGGGTTTAGTCAAAAGGTATTTAGGAATCCAATACTTTGTCACACGACGTCCAGGAGGAATAGGCCACGAAAGATGAGATAAAACAGCAGGTTTATGAGCCAAAAGTTGAGGATTTTTGTACCCAACTGCTGACCTACGAGGTGTTACACATGTAGCACGAAAAATAGTAGGTTTGGGAGCAAACTTTGCATGTTTTCGACTCATTACTGCAGGTTGCATGTTCCTATCATTCGGTTTAGCATGTGCAACAAAATTTGCATGAATGTTATGATATCTAGCAACCATTCTTTCCTTTTTCTGTTGTTTAGCTAGTCTATAACAAAAATCTATGACATGACCATCTCTACCACAATAGGTACAATGAAATTTAATTTTGTGTTCATGTCTAGATGAGCAAGCAACATTTTTGTTTGAAACTGAATAAGACAACACTCCTACAGATTTGAAAACCACTTCTTTTTGTTTAGAAACCGTTTGAATCGAACCACTTCCTAATGAATTTAAAATTTTAGGTGGATGTGCTTTAGCATGAACATGAGAATCAAAACCTAAACCAGTTTTATAATTGCAAGATTTGGATGAATTCAACATCAAGTTTAGATTTTTTTCCCAGTACAAAACTGCTCTAGTGTCCTATTCATGTCATCAAGTTTCTTAGACAATTCTAGGCAGTTTTCACATGAAGTTTTTCCTTTTAGTTTGCAATTAGAACAATGTTTAACTTGATGAGAATGTAAAGCATTGTTCAATATAGAAATCTCATTCATAGCATCGTGTAGTTTCCTATCAAGATCATCACAAGTAGAACGATGTGAATCAATTGCAAAACAGCTAGCATCTTTCATGTTTTTATCATTAATGGCAGCTATCTTTTTGTTCTTTTCAATTTCAAGTTCTAGCTTATCAAGTGTGGAGGTGTGCGCACTTTTAAAGAGGACAATTGTTCATATATAAGCTCACATGAGGAACAAGAATCATCACTAGGAATCAAATATTTCAAATGATTAATTTCAAATTCTAGTGACTCAATTTTAATAGCATTGTCCCTAAGCTTTTTGTCCTTTTTCTTAACATTAACAGTGGCACGAGAAATAGCATCACACATTTCTTCACAAGTAGGACATACCTCTTCATTATCGTTGTTGTCTTCTGCCTCCTCTATACTTGATATTGACTTGCCACCATGAAGCACAAGTTTGCAAAATCATCTTCATCTTCGTCACTTCCAATGTCCACATCGCTTGAGCCAAGCTCTTTAAGTGCAGAGATAAAACTATTCACCAATTGGGTCCTGTAAAACCCTTTTTCTTCTTCTTCTTCTTCTTCTTGCAACCATGTTTTCCGACCAATTCTTTATGTCCACATCTCTCATCACGCCTTGCAACCATGTTTTCACGTCCATGCACTCCTTGCACAAGTGCAAACATCTTCTAACAATGTCCATGATACCATCACATGCATTGTTCTTGATTCAAAACATGTTGCGCAACCTCCCGATCAACTCAACCACAATTCCTCCCGAACTTGGTTGTTGAACCTCATGTTCTCCCTAAGACTAGTTCAATAGATCCCGTCACCAGCCCATGTTTTGAACTGAAGCAACACCTACACATGAACAAACAACCAATACTTCTGAGCACAAGTCCTCGACATGACTCTTGTTAGTTCCGAAACCACAACATCTTATGTGAGCACCTCATATAAGCATGTTGCAAACCTTAGCAAAAAATATCAACCATAACCACCAAAACACACAAAAAACTTAGTAAAAGAATACTAAGAAAACTTTCCATAGATGTAAAGCAAGTTCGAATCAATTCAAAGTAAAAGTAGAACCATTGCAATCTAGCTCCGGACCTTGCCAAAACTAACCAGACCTTGAGCCGGAGCTTACCAAAGATAACAGGACCTAGCACCGGAGCTTACCAAAGCTAGTCGGACCTAGCGCCGGAGCTTACTAAAGCTTAGTCCGACCTAGCCAAAATAAGTCGGACCTAGACAAAACAAGTCAGAACTTACGTTGGACCTTGCCGGAGCTACCCAAAACAGGCTGGGCCTATCATGGGACCATGCTGGAGCTCAGACCTAGAGTCGAACCTTGTTAAAGGGTGTTTTGGCAATATTCAAAACTTTTATCATCATAGCAAACATATTCATCACACATAGGTCTCACAAATATCACAAAACCCATGACGGGAATGACAAAGAATGATAGGAAGTTTGAATGGTCTCCAGCTTGTGAGAAAAGCTTCCAGGAGCTGAAAGGGAACATGACGACCACTCTGGTTTTGATATTGCAGACATACATAAGGACTTTGTGGTGTACTTATTGCCAGACATACATAAGGACTTTGTGGTGTACACATGACGATAAGGCCTTGGTTGCGTACTGATGCAAGATGAAAGAGTGGTTGCATATGCATCCAGGCAACTGAAGGTTCATGAGAGTAATTACCCAACTCATGTTTTGGAAGTAGCAGTGGTTGTTCATGCCCCAAAATTTGGAGACACTACCTAATCGGAAACAAGTGTCGAATCTTTACAGAACATGAGAGCCTGAAGTATATATTTACCCAGTCTGAGCTGAACCTGAGGCAAAGGAGATGGTTGGAGCTAATTAAGGATTACGACATGGAGGTGCAATTCTACCCTGGAAAAGCTAACATGGTAGCAGACACACTAAGTCAGAAGGCACGCTGTAATGCGATTTAGATAGATATCCTTCAACCACAACTCGAACAAGAGGTTAAAAAGTTGAACTTGAGCATAGTACTAGAAGGGTACCTAGCTACACTAGCGGTGCAGTCCACGTTGGAGGAAAGGATCCATGAGGCTCAAGGCAAAGACCCAAATATTTTAGAACTAAAGACTCAGACCGGAAAAGGCAAGGCCCCCAGATTCCGAGTCGACGAGCAAGAAACTTTATGGTATGACAGACGAATATACATACATGATGGCGGGGGACTTCGACGCCTCATTATGGAAAAGGCCCGCAACTCATCCTATTCAATCCACCCGGGAGCCACCACGATGTACCAAGACTTGAAGCAAAAGTACTGGTGGGTGGCCGTGCAGAGGGAGATATCAGAATTTGTCGCGAAGTGCGATACCTGCCGAAGGGTAAAGTCAAAACATCAGACACCGGCATGACTCCTACAACCCTTGCACGTACCAGTTTGGAAATGGGATGAGATCACCATGTACTTTATCACGGGACTACCCCAAACCACAAAAGCAAATGATTTGATATGGGTTATCGTAGACTGGTTGACCAAGGTAGCACACTTTATACCAGTTAGGATAACCCATCGGGGGGATCAGCTGACCCAACTGTATGTGGATCATATACCCAATTTGCACGGAGTACCCAGTCTGTAAGGATCGAATGCCCAAGAGGGGGGGTGAATTGGGCTTCTTTTCAAAAATCTAAACAATAAAACTTAATTCCTAAAAGCCCAATTCCCTACGCAAACTATCTATGCATTGAAGTAAATAGCAACATCGCGGAATATAAAATGCATAAATGTAGGGGAGAGGAAGAGGATGCAAACTCCCGAGGAGACACGAGGATTTATCCCGTGGTTCGGCAAGATCGTCAAGATCTTCCTACATCCATGTTGTGGCACCCACCAAAGGGTTTAGCCACACCCAAGTCACCGAGACGAGGGATCTCCACTATTCTTCTCCGTTTGCCAACCTTGGCAAGGTGGAGCTCAAGCCTTGTACAACTTCGACCCTCCGGGCTTCCACAAACGCCTTCGCAAGCTCCGGAAGTCTCTCACAGTTACAAACACCAAGGGGCACTTCCTTGAGGCTCTCACTATCCTAGAGATTCCACTCACCCATAATGGAGGCACACAAGCTCTCTCTCTAGCTAGTTCTAGCCTATCTCCTGGTGTGTAGGTGGTCAAAATGATGTAGAAGTGATGGCTCTTGGTCTTGAACGCTTATGGATGTGTTGAGAATGTCTGGTGATCAAGACTTGTCGATTTGACAGGTTTAAGGGGTATATATAGCCAGCCTCCACGAAATAGCCGTTGGAAAAAGTAGGCTGACAGAACTTTTCTGCGAACACCGGATGATCCGATGTCTCCCCTTCAGTTATCAACGGTCAAGTTCACTTTAGCTGACGTCACTATGTCAGATATGACCGTCGTTAGACCGATGTTACACTTGTCTTCTCATTGGATGATCCGGTGGCTCTTCCTCCAGGATTGGCTCAAACTTGATGCTTACTGGAGTGATTGACCGATGTGTATATTTTTGTACATCGGATGATCCGGTACTACACTTGGTCCAAGGATATTGCAAACTGTACTGATGGACCGATGTAGCTAAGCCCTTAACATCGGATGATCCGGTGAGTGCTTTGTTCTGAGGTCTTCTTCTTCTGCTGAACCAACTCGACTGATGTATTGTTCTCAGAAATCATTGGTTGATCCGGTGAGTTGATTTTGTTTGCTTCGAGTTGTTTCTAAGTGATTCTTTTGTGTCTTGCTCGATTGACCTCTTAGACTTTTGTTGGAAATGTACTTCTGATGGTTGTCAAGCATTAAGTGTCATCAATTGTGGTTGAATGACTTTGACATAAGAGCTTTCACTTCTTGTCTTCATATCATTGATTCGATCTCATAAAGTGAGTGTATATGGGTCTCCAGTGACATATAGATTTTATTTGATTGAGTGATTATGGGAACCTTGCATTCACAAATTCATTAGTAAAATCCAATGGTTGTCATTAATCACCGAAACCGTACCTCATGGGGGCCTAGATGCTTTCACAGTCAGATAATATCACACGGCAAATCGCAATTCACTGTCTATTTTTAGAAAAGTTTACATGCTCTCTTGGGAACCAAGTTGAACTATAGCTTCACCTATCACCCACAAATGGACGGTCAGACAGAGTGTGCTAGTCAAATCTTGGAGACATGCTAAGGGTGTGTGCATTAACTTATGGGAAAGACTTGGAAAGGAGCTTGGAATTCACCGAGTTCTCTTACAACAACGGGTATCAAGCAAGCCTGTAGATGTCACCGTTTGAGGTGCTCTATGGACGGAAGTGTAGTACTCCTCTGATATGGTCAGAAGTTGGAGAGCGCTCACTCTTTGGACCTGCCATCATCAAGGATGCAGAAGAACAAGTAGCCATCGTCAGAGAGAACCTCAAGACAACCTAGAGTTGGCAAAAGAGCTATGCAGACAACCGCTGAAGGAACTTACCAGGGTGACTTGTATGGTGACCGGTGACCTCACAATGTTGGCAATAGGAACCAACTTCCTTGATAAATCTTGTTCTAAGCTTGGGTGAGGGCACCTTTCCTTTGTTAGGCACCGGGAAGGATCCAAGTCCTCTCTTGTTGAAGGCCTTTGCTTGTTGGAAGAGGATTTCCTTGTGCTTTTGACTTCTCCTTTTGATAGTCTTGCCACACTAGTGCGGAGACTTTCAATTTCTTCCAACAAGTCCTTCTCCCTAGCATTCTCTTTCAAAGACAAAGACTTGTGCAAGACATTATTGGCATGAGAAGTAATGGATAACTTATCATTAAGAGTTTTTTTCTTTATATTTTTCATTTCTTGATCAATCATTTCATAAGCAAGGTTAAGTATTTGATGCTCTTGGATTAACTCATTGTGCTTCCCAAGAGTGCTTGGTGGGCTAAGTCAAGCTCATGATGATCTAGCTTGATTTGAGCCTTATCCTCCTCAACTTGCTTGACATGATATTTGAGCGTGTCATGCTCCTTAAGTATGCTTTCATACTTGTCAAGCAAATCAAGGTTAGCACCCTCAAGCTTAGCACGAGTTTCATCAAGAGCCTTGACCTTACTCTTTTTCCTCTTAATGATAGTGTGGTATTCATTTATTAATGAAGTTAAATCATCAGGGGAAAGCTCATCATCGCTAGAATCATCACATACCTTGGTGTTACCTTTAGCCATGAGGCACATGGGAGGTGGATGAAGAGCTGAGTCATCATTGTTGGCAATGGCAAGGCCGGCCAAACTTTCTTCTTCCTCTTCACTCTCTTCATCACTTGATTCTTCGTCGGTGATCCATTCATCTGCCTCACACATGAACACCTTTTGTGGACCTTTTCTTTTCTTTGGGAAGAGCTTTGCCTTCTTGCCTTTGTCATGTTTCTTCTTCCCAAAGGATCTTAGTTTGGGCTTTATCTCTTCTTCATCATCTTCACTATCTTCAAGCTTGCGATGCTTGCCCTTGTGGTTCTCTCTTCTTTTGTCCGGTTTTGGACAATCATTGGAGATGTGGCCTTGATCACCACAATTGTTGCAAGTCTTTTGGTCATCTCTCCTTGGTAGAAAAGCTTTCTTCTTGGGATCAAAGGTGTATCCCTTCTTGGAAATCTTGGAGTTCAAGCGAGAGAACTTTCTCATCATCAATGCAAGCTCATCATCGTCATCTTCACTTGATGCTTGCTCTTCTTCACTTGAGCTAGGCTCAACCACTTTCTTTTTCTTGAGACTTGTTTTCTTGGTGGAGGCCTTTAGAGCAATTGTCTTTGAAGATGATTGCTCCATCATCCCAAGTACACTCGTCTCATGATCGTGAATCTCTCCAATAAGTTCTGAAACTTCAATGTGATCAAGAGATTCTTTTTGAAGCATGGAGTTGCTGATGTTGTACTTTGTCTTGGGGAGGAGCATAAGAATCTTGCGGTTGATGAGTCCCTTCCCAAGAGAAGCAATATCAAGAGCATTAATTTCTTCAATAAGCACATTTAAGCGAGAAAACATTTCAGTGACATTTTCATTAGGTAACATTTTGAACTCATCATATTTGGCTTTAAGCATATGATATTTTAGTTCTTTGACACGAGAAGAACCCTCATGAAGACACGGAGATTTATCCCGTGGTTCGGCAAGATCGTCAAGATCTTCCTACATCCACGTTGTGGCACCCACCAAAGGGTATAGCGACTCCCAAGTCACAGAGACTAGGGATCTTCACTATACTTCTCCGTTCGCCAACCTCGGCAAGGTGGAGCTCAAGTCTTGTACAAGTTGGATCCTCCGAGCTTCCACAACCGTCTTGGCAAGCTCCGAAAGGATCTCTCCAATACAATCACCAAGGTACACTCCCTTACAGCTCTCACTACACTAGAGATTCCAATCACCAAGAATGGAAGCACACAAGCACTATCTCTAGCAAGTTCTAGCCTATCTCTTGGTGTGGAAGTGGTGTAGATGATCTAGAAGTGTTAGCTCAACGTCTTGAATGCTTGAGAATGTAGAGTAGCTCTGGTTGTCAAGACTTGTCGAATAGACTGGTTGAAGGGGTATAAATAGCCAGCCTCCATGAAATAGCCGTTGGAAAAGTAGGCTGACATCACTGTTCTGCGAACACCGGATGATCTGATGCTCCCCCTTCAGTTATCATCGGTCAAATCAAAATTAGCTGATGTCACTGTGTCAGATATGACCGTTGTTAGACCGATGTTACCCTTGCCTTCTCATCAGATGATCCGGTGGCACTTCATCCAGAATTAGTTCAGAATTGATGCTTACTAGAGTGATCGACCAATGTGTTCATTGTTGTACATCGGATGGTCCGGTGTTACACTTTGTCCTGGGAGATTACTTACTATATTGATGGACCGATGTAACATGCCCTTCATCATCGGATTATCCGGTGAGTACTTAGCTTTGAGGTCTTCTTCTTCTTCTGAACCAACTCGACCGATGTGTTGTTTTCTGGAATCATCGGTTGATCCGGTGAGTTGATTTTGTTTGCTTCGAGTTGTTCTAAGTGATTCTTTTGGAATTTGCTCGATTGACCTCTTAGGCATTGGTTGGAAATATTCTTCTGATGATTATCAAGCATTGAGTGCTGTCAATTTTGGTTGAATAATTTTGACATGTGAGCTTTTACTTCTAATCTTCATAAACATTAATTGATCTCATAGAATGATTGTTTAAGGGTCTCCAATTATATCCAATGAGCAGTAGATGATATTCATATAGATTTCATTTGAGTGTGATGAGTGATATGTGAGACCTTGCATCCACAAATTCATTAGTAAAATCCAATGGTTGTCATTAATCACCGAAACCATACCTCATGGGGGCCTAGATGCTTTCAACCGCCCGTCCCATCACGGCGCACCGTGTTTCCCATCCTATAAAAGGCCCCAAAGGCCTCCATTTTTCCCCGCACGAAGGCGCACAAACCCGCATGAAGCCCCGTTGACCTCTCGAGCCAAGGAGATCGACGACAAGGGTGAATTTTGCCCCCCCCCCCCTTTTCCACCTTGCAGATGGTGACCTCAGCCGTTCCGACGTGTAGGAGCCGAGGCAACAAATTAGCCGCACCATTTGCTTCTACATTTCCTAGAACACATAGAACATTAGCTAGAATATAGAATAGAAGACCATCGCCTTGATCACCAAGAAAATCTCGCCGGCGCCACCGCGTGCCATAGCTTTCGATGAGCTAGACGTCATCCCTGTTTAAGTATACTTGCTCAATGTGTTGCTCTTAGTATGTAGAACGTGTAGACTCCTATAATAGGGAAAATAGGCCACGGGAAATCAAAATCCAACGCGCCGCCGTAGTGGACACTGCACCTCGCCGTCGACGGCTGCCGTGAGGCCTCCTCCACCTCAGCCATATCCTGTAGAAGACTCCCCGAGTCACACCTTAAACGTAGGTTCTGAAATAGCAGAAGGAAGCAGAGGGGAAATGAAGACTTGAGAGCTTGCTGTCGCTACTGCCTTCACCTCGCCACTGATGATGCTCTGGCCACCGTGAATCTTTGCTAACGGTACCAACAGAACTAGCGCGACGAGTAGAGTATAACCGTACCCTTAGCTGGCCGGATCACGAAGCCTGGCGCAACTCCGGCGAGCCGCTGGTTGCACACCGCCGTCGCCGTCTTCGGCTAATGTGGTTGCCACTCAAGCGCCGCGTGCTGACATGGCTGCCGTGTGGGCGCCACGCGGGCACCAGCATGCCACGCTAGGCCTTGCCCCCTTCACTGGACCCAAGTAGACTCATTCTACATGGACCATAGACTCAAAGTCGTGTGGACTGCATCCACGGTCCATAGCGCCGTGACCCAACGGTCAAGCTGCAATGGGAAAATGTTGGGTACACCCGAGAGTGTACCCAAAAGTTTAGAAAGCACATTTCCCTTCAGAGAAAAATTTCGGAAAAACTTCTAAAAATACTAGGGGGTTAGTAGAAGCTAGTTATGGCCCAAACACCCCTATACCAGATGAGAAACATGTAGGAAAAATTAAAGAACCTACAGCTCAAGCCTCACATAAATAAGATCTAGCTATATGGGTCCCAGAAACCGACGTAGCTTGTTGACCTTGACGTCAGGACATACCCCACTGTCTCCACTTGACTTACCGTCCAAGACGGTAGGACCGGATCGGCGTTCGGGTGTCTTGTGACAGGTTGCCACATAGAGCGAGTATTGAAGTATTGGATGCTTTCGAAAGTGCGTATGTGTCATGCAAGCTAGGTGATTTTTTATTCGAATCACCGTCCCTCACAGTTATAGATTGAGTATTGCTTGTTCATTGTGTTGTGACATAATAACAAAGAGTAGTTGGAATATTACGAATTTGCTGTATGATTATTATATTGTATTGCAACCTTGTATGTATTAGAGATAGCACAAATTAAACTTATGTTTTATGGAACCTTTAACATGCTGCTAAAACATGAAAAATAAGGATGAACATGTAGGTGAGTTTATTTACGCAATTCATCTTACCAATGTTAAAGTTCCCGCATGTATAGTTTCATGCTTCTTAGGTGAGACGGTTAAGTCTTGCTGAGTCATCGTACTCCACTGTTATAAAGTTGTTATTTTATAGGTAACCTCGTATATTGGAAGGGTTTCTTGGGCAGCACCCTATTCGGGTTTTGAATCCCATTTGGAAGCCCCGCGCACCGCCGTCAATCTTCATGCTGCTAGAGGGAAGCATCCTAGGGCTGGATGGCTTCTCTTCTGTTAGCTAGGTTTTAGGGCGATGTGATGAAGTCTTCCGCTGTTGTAATTGTTTTGATGTAAAATAATAAAATGATATAACATGCTCTCTTATGTTATGTAGTTCGATATCTTTTCTATGTCTGCTGTTGGGTGTCGCATAACACGACACCACCCATTGTGATTCCTGGAATGTTAGGAGCATGGTCCTCACAGCCTGGTATCAGAGCTACATTTGGAACAACACTCTTGAGAAGAACATAGAACCTATTTTTGAAAACTTAGAATTCTACAAGGATTAATAATTATACCCACATAAGGTCTATATTACCATAGTTATTAAGGTGGCAAAGCTAACATACGTGTTACTATATTCTGTAAGGATGCACCTACGTCTAGGTAAGAGGTAAGATACACCACTGAAACCGGACAAATTTCGGTAAGCTCACTATACCAGAAGTGGCATGTGATAGTCCACCATGGCTTCGCACGAGAGTTAATATGAGTCTCTGAACCTCTTCATGGTTGTGAGAACATATGAAGCGCTAGTCTCTGGCGTGCATTAGACAAGAAAGGGGAAACCCCATCGCGTGGTCAGTGACATGATAGTACGCAACTCTTGAACTTCTCATGTTCAAGAGCCATACGCAGTGCTCACCATCGGCGTGCCTCTCTGTGGCAGTAGGTGGTATTCATCGAGTTGATAAAATTCCCGATCGTGTCTACTCGTATGCGCTCTACTCGAGTCCCCTTTCGTGTGGTGATGAAACATGATCGTGTTTCTCAAGACATGTACTCCTCGAGGACGGGCTGTATGGAATGATATAGGGCGTTAGTTTTGATGACAAATATAATATATTATGACTTCCTAAAATGCTGCCAATGTGGCCTCGGCCCTGTGGTGCTACTTGTGTGATTTGTGAATGTGTGTATTTTGCAGGTGCACTAACCGCATTATACGTAGTTTGCGTAGAACATGTTTGCGATTGACCGTTCTTAGTGCCACCGTTGAGATGTATATGTTGGAATACTAGTTAGGATTTTCTCGGTGAGGAACGTAGTACCGTCATTGCATTCGAGTTACATCGAACACGTTGACGACAATATCTGTGCCAGAGGTGTGACTCGTAAAACAAATAAAATTGCCAACTTAGTCTCAAGTATTAACTTGTAATCTCTGTTTTGGAGCGTGAAAACATATTGCAAATGAATCATGTGTCAATTCGTATATTCAAACCCTCTGGATTTTTTGGTGGATTTTTTTGCAGGATTTGCCGGGGGCTAACGTCGGGTAGATGTGATCACTGCATCGCCTGGTACATGGATGGAAACTTGGAGAAGTTCTCTGCAAGTTTCATTTTAAGATCCAAGGCAGATCTCTACATTTAAAAGCTAAAAATAGCATTTGAACATAATCTGCCATTTCAAAATGTCAATCTGTGGTTCTACCAGAAAAATGGCCTAACTTCGAGACATCATATCTCCCTGTATATTTCACCAATGATGGAGTGCCACACATGGATGGAAATACCTTAGAGTCCTCTAAAACTTTCTGTTCATTCCCAGAGCAGAATCTCCCTAGAACCTAGTTAAAATTTCAAATTTCCAAAATCTGTCAAATCTGGACAGAAACAAGAACAGTTTTTGGACTTTGCACCATTTTAGCCATAACTCTCTGTAGAAAAATCAAATGAGCTCATATGATGCATTCTGGAAAGCTTATGAGATATGTGAGAATTTTTAATTTAACGTTTTGACAAATTATGAATATATATGTATGAAAAGATGTGCTCAAATCAGCCACATACGAAGGAGGTGCTGTCAAAATTGGCCAGAAAATCTGTCAACTTTGTTAACTTTGAAAAGTCATATCTCTTAAACTAGAAATTGTATGAAGGCAAAAAAAAAACTTTTTGGAAATATATGGAAGTCTACTACAACTTTCATTTCCACCCCATGAGAAGATTCACAATTTAAATTAGTAATATGACCGATGGAACATAAACTGTTCCAAACTGCAGAACACAGCAATGTGTTTCTGTACTTGTCAGTGTTTTGGTCATAACTTGATTTTCACAATGTACTAAGGATTTTGTGATACACTTCCAAAAATCTTGCGAGATATGCTAGAACTTTGTAGTGGAGTCTTGTTAAATTTGAATCGGAAATGTATGAACAGTGTGGATCAAAGTGGGTACCTACAAGCGTGTTGCTGCTGAAAGTACCCAGGATTGATGTTAACTTTAGAACTCCATACCTCTTGATCCATAACTGATATGGGGGCATGAAAATATTCATTGGAAATATATTGAAGTCAACTTTATCTTTGGTATGCAACATGGGTAACGATTCTACTGTTAACTTAAACAAAATCTGGTTTGAAGGCAAACTGGTCACTTTTGACAGAAAGTTGATCTGTTGTGCATTGTTTAAAAGATATGTGTAAACATGCATGTTATTATACTTTCATGAAGTTCCTAACAAGTTCATGTTTTGGTTCTTCACTTTAGTACGGAGATTGAGTTTTGACTCATTTCAAAATTTGTTTCTTGTAGTATGGTGCGTACCGAATCTTAGATGGAGGTTCGTGGTTCTAGTCATGGTGGAAACGACTCCACTCCACCGCAAGCGCCACCTCCAACCGGAATGGTGGAAATAATGGCGAAGTTGGCTGAGTCTCTCCAAGCACTAGTACAACAGGGTACACGCCAAGAGCAACAGCAGTGTATTCCCACTCCAAGCACATATTTGGACTTATTGGCGACACAACTGCCAATCTTCTCAGAAGCGACCGATCGTTTGGAAGCAAACAACTGGCTCCATGTCATTGAATCCAAGCTTTTGTTGTTGCAGTGTGATGAGCATCAGAAGGTTCTATTTGCCGCTCAGCAACTGCATGGCTTCGCTGGAGCCTGGTGTCAGAATTCTCCGCCACTCGTCTTGAAGGACACCGCGTCACATGGACTGAATTTCGTGCTCGCTACATCTTGATGGAAATGATAAAAACACAGATTGAGGAATTCGTCGAACTGGAGCAAGGAGACATGAGTGTGCATGAAGATTCCAAGGAATTCAATCGTTTAGCACAATATGCACCGGACTATGTGAGCATAGAGAAAATAAAGTGTTGTCACTTCTTCCGAGACCTAAATGTTAAGCTTCATGCTCAGCTGGCCTTGCATAAGCAAGATAATTATGAAGAGGTTGTTAGTGAGGCTATTATAAGGCATAAATCTCACCTACGTTATCAAGCATACAAGAGTGAGAGGATTACACCCCCAACTGAAATCAGTGGTGTTCCTAAGAAATATCGAGTGGTGCATCTCTCACCATCCGATCGAGAAGTTCAATCTATGGTGCAGTCATCTCGGATTATGCCTATCCTTATCCATCTCAGAGGTTTATTTACCTCAACCACAGCCACAAATTGTTTCTTGTGCACCCGTATTTCAGCAATGTGCACCGGGTTTTTGTTCACCTCAAGTCACTGAAAATCATAGAAATGATGGTGCAGCTGAACCAAGCTGCAGTCCAATGCTTTCATGTTCTGTTCTAAATGAGAATTTGGGGGCAGCAAGAGAAGAAACTTCCAAGGCTGGAATTGTTAACTATATCTCGCCTGAAGACATTCCAGAAGGAGGAACCGTTCTAGAGGGCATGTTCACTCTTAATGACAAGCCAGCCATCATTCTGTTTGATTCTGGTGCCACTCATAATTTCATTAGCAAATCATTTGTGCTCCAACATCAACTTCCAACTACTACCACCAAAGTTCTCTGCCTCATATGCTCTCTAGGAGGGAATATTTCAGCTAATGAAATTATTTTCAAAGTATCATTGAAACTGGGTGGAAAAGTGTATCCCACCACTCTGATTATTCTTGAAGTTCAAAGAATCAATGTGTCCTGGTTAAATAACCACAGGACCATTCTTGAAATTAGAGCCCGAATTGTTCAACTGGATTCTCCACTTCACAGACCTCACACTCTCTTTCTCGGAAGTCTTGTTCAAGAAAGTGCAGCCGCATAACACATTGAAATGGTCAAACTTCAGGAGATTCTAGTGGTCCTTGAATTTCCAGACGTGTTTCCAGATGATCTTTCGAGTATGCTGCCCGAACAAGACGTCGAGTTCAAGAGTGAACTTGCGTCTGGAACTACGTGTATCTCGAAGACTTATAGAATGGTGCCCAATGGACTAGCTGAATTAAAGGAGCATCTGAAGTACCTTTTGGATAAAGGCTTTATTCTCCCAAGTTCATCACCTTGGGGCTACTCTGCGCTATTTGTAAAGAAGGACGAGACACTGAGGCCATGTGTTAATTATCGTCCGTTAAATACCGTGACGATCAAGAACAAGTATCCACTACCACACATCGATATTCTATTCGATCAATTAGTGGGTGCTAAGGTATTCTCCAAGATGGATCTTCGGTCTAGTAATCGTCAAAAAAGATACAGACGGAAGATATACCGAAAACAGCATTCTCGACGAGATAGAAACTATATTAGTACATCATCATGTCTTTTGGTCTCACCAATGCTCCGGCTCACTTTATGTACCTTATGAATTCAACGTTCATGCTGGAGTTGGATAAATTCATCATGATCTTCATTGATGATATCTTGGTGTATTCTAAATCCTAATAAGAGCATGCGGAACATCTCCATATCATGCTGCAGCAATTACGGGATCACAAGTTATATCCTGAATTCATCAAATTTGAGTTTTAGATAAAAAAGTGTCATTTCTCGGTCACAATATTTCTGTGGAAGGTGTGGTGGTTGATCCAAGCAAAATAGTACAAGTGCTGAAATGAGTGTCTCCGACCTCCGTTCATGAGATCTAAAGTTTCCTTGGTTTAGCATGTTACCACCGGAGATTTATTCCTAGTTTCTCCAAGAGTGCTAAATCAATGACGGAGTTATTGAAGAAGAGCAACAAGTATGTTTGGAGTAAAGCTTGTAAGCCAGCTTTCCAAACATTGGTGAAGCATCTTACCACAACACCAGTATTTACTCAACGGACACCACCAAACCATTAGATGTTTATTGTGATGCATCAGGCGTAAGTAAGTTTGGGATGTATTCTTATGCAAGATGGATGTGTGATCGCATATGGATCACATCAGCTTTGCAACCACGAGCAGCATTATCCTACTCATGATCTCGAGCTAGCTGCAGTGGTTTTTGCATTTAAAATGTGTAGGCACTACTTACTTGGAAATTTAGTGCATCTCTACACTGACCATAAAAGCCTCGAGTACATATTCACCAAGAAGGACATAAACAGGAGGCAACAAAAATGTTTAGAGCTGATCAAAGACTATGAAATTGAGATTCACTGTCATCCCGGTAAAGCCAATGTGGTTGCCGATGCACTTAGTAGAAAGTCTGATGTTCATAATTTGACCACTATGTTGATTGAAGAGGACGAACCAAGTCTACACTTGGTTTCATATTGTTATTTTTATAATCTCGCTCTAATACCTAAAATTCGAGATGAGATTGTAGAAGCTCATAAAAGATACAAAGAAATGTCTTATATCTGAAGAAGGATTAATGAAGGTTAAAGATTATGTTTTCGGAAAGATGAGCAAGGTACATTACGGTTTAATGACTGGATTGTAGTACCCTAGGAATATGAAGTTGAGGAAGAAAATCTTTGATGAAGCACATATGTCCAAGTATTCAATTCATCTAGGTAGTAACAAGATATACTAGGATCTGAAGACTATATTATGATGGACTAGAATGAAGAGCAAAATTGCAAAGTACGTATTCGAGTGAGATACGTTCTGGAGAGTCAAAGCGGATCATATGACAAAAGCGGGAACACTCCAACTGTTAAGTGTTCCGCCCTGGAACTGGAAGATTATTAGCATGGACTTTATTATCGGATTGCCTCTCGCATTACACAAGCATGACTCATTATGAGTGATCATCAACTGATTAACCAACTCAGCCCATTTCATTCCAGTTCATACAAATTAAGAAGCCAAAATATGTGCGGAGTTGAACATTGCTCGCACACTATGTTTACACATGGTTCCCTGCACTATTGTTTCTGACCGAGGATCTTTGTTTGTTGCTTGTTTCTGGGAGCAACTACATGAGTCATTGGGAACCAAGTTAATTCGGAGCTCTGCATATCACCCTCAAACCTATTGTCAAACGGAAAGGGTAAATCAGATACTCGAAGACATGCTATGAGCGTGTGCCATCCATCAAGGGAAAATTTTGGATGATTATTTACCGTTGGCGGAATTCTCATACAACAACGGTTATCAGACCAGTATTAAGATGACATCGTATGAGGCTCTCTACGGCCGGAAATGTCGCTCACTACTCAATTGGTGTGAATCCGGCAAGAGGATTATATTCGAGAGATATCTCGTTAATGAAGCTGAAGAATGGATTAAGGTTATTGAAGCCCGCTCTCCGATTTATTGGTCCATTTGCTATCACCGAGAAATGTGGACCTGTGGCCTATGGGCTTGAGCTACCAGTGTCGTTGTAAGGAATTTATGACTTATTCCATATATCGCAATTAGAAAGTGTCTGAAGACTCCTACGCAGGTTCTCACAAAAGGTTTCGAAGACTTGAAGCAAGACCTCATGTATGTTGAGTATCCGATCTGGATTATTGATGAAAAGACTCGTGACACAAGGAATCCGATGTTGCAGTTCTTTAAAGTGTTATATGGAAGAACCACACCTCTGATGAAGCTACATGGGAAAGTGAGGAATTTCTTCAATCCAATTATCTGGAGTTATTAGCATCATGCCTCCTGTAAAATCCTTTCCATATTGCTCTCCATTTATAATCTCGGGGCGAAATTCTTTTGGGGGGGATGTAAAATACCAATTTTTTTATGGTGTAAATTTTGTTTCTACAGAATAATGAGAAGTCAAGCTCTCATTTGGATTCAAATAAATTCACCACATAGGGTGTGAATTTCTATTCAATGTTGGTTCATTCAAAAATCGATAATTCAATTCACCTTTGAGATTCTTATATTTCATTTAGGACATGATAATTTGTTGAAAATAAAACACACATGTGATTAAATTATTAATCAAACCATAAAAGGAATGTCTGAAATTTAAATTTAAATTCAAATTCAACTTGATCAAAAGTTAGAATTCATAACACCAAAACATTTTTCATATTTGAATTGGCCTATGCCAACTTTGGTAAAATTTGAAGCATGTTTGCTGATTTCACTTTGAAGAAAAGGAGGATAAAGGGGAAGGTAGGTGGGACTCACTGGCCCACAGGTCAGTCAAATAGCAAGTGCTCTGTTTTTTCTTTCTCTGTGCACATGCCGCACTGCATGCAACTGCCGCCTCTCCTCTCCAGCTCATTCCCACCGTAGCAGCTTGCCCCTATCTTCTCTTCTTCTGGATATTTTCTTCACTCCAACACTCAGCTGTTTCTTTCTGCTCTCGACCTTGCCTCGCTCTGCTCACGCGCCCTGCCCAAAGCTGAAAGCTGCTGCACTGTTCATCAACGTCTGGTGTGGCCGTCGCTCCCCTGCCCAACTGTGTGTGCCGTGAGCCACAAGGTGTTGCCCGCCACTTCTTCAACTCGGCCCTGTCCGGTAGTGGACGGACTAGTCCGGTCCGGACTAGTCCGATATAAGACCAGACTAGTCCGATGTTGTCCAGTAAGGACATCGGACTAGTACGGACCTTGACCGGACTAGTCCGGTCTTTTCAGTTAATGTCAGTTTGAACTCGAAAATAACATGTGTTCTAATTGAAAGGACACAACCCACCGACAATTATGTCCCTGATCGGGGGACTTAACTGTCTCTAAGGGTGGGAGGCCCCCTCTTGTGTCTCTTGGTCATATATAAGGAGAGGGTTATGTGTATGATGGTAAGTGGTGTTGTGAATACACATTAGACACAAGAACTCTCTCAATTCTCAGAATCCGATCAACAATACCAAGAGAAGAACAAGGGGAAACGCCTCTCGTCGTCGTTCTACTTGCGGCCTCGCCTTGTTGGCTTGATGGCCGCATTGTCAAGCAACAACAAAGATGGAAGTGAAGGTATTAATGGTGTTTTTGTGCTATTTGAGAGATAGCACTTGATGTTGATCTTGTAATCAGATTTCTCTATGTAATTCGAAATGATTTAGTGGCTATTTGATCTTTGGGCTCCCTTTTCGATTCTAACAATGGTATCAGAGCCGTTTAGACCACTAATCATTTCGAATTGAGTTTTGATCGAAGTTTTTCGCTAAAAGTTTTGAAGGTCCGGACTTGTCCGGTCTAAGGGCCGGACTAGTCCGGTGTGCCACAGTTAAGTGGTTAGGTTTTCGGATCAGGGCGTTTTGACGCGTTCATCTGATTGAAAACCAATTAAGCACTTTGGATTGAAATCCATTGTGAAAATTAAGTTGATTTGGTAAGATGGTAAGATTAGGATTCCCTTTTGGGTATTTTGACATTTTTCCAGTTTTTTATATGAAACTTTTCCGGTGTTGGTCGTACTAGTCCGGAATAGTACGGACCAAACTCGAAAAGTTTAATAAAGAACGGATCAAATGTTTTGATGGGACCGGACTTGTCCGGCGTATGGATCGGACTAGTCCGAAAACCATACTGCAAGAGTTCGGACTAGTCCGACCATGTGCGGACTAGTCCGTGCTATACAATTAAGTTTGCTTATTCAATAAGCTTCCGCTGTGAATTAAGTCTATTGTCATAGCAATTTGGTCGAGTAACCAAAGCGAAAGATAAATTGCTATGTCATTTTAAGTTGCATGGAATTCTATTGAGTAACCAAAGCGAAAAATAGAATTGCCATGTTTTTAAGCAATATTATGTCATTATTGGCCGAGTAACCAAAGCGAAAGGCATTAATGACATTTTATGTTTAAGTACATAGTAATTTGGTCGAGTAACCAAAGCGAAAGATAAATTACTATGTATTTCAGTTGTTCTCCAATGTTAAGTTTTAATGTCATTATTGGCCGAGTAACCAAAGCGAAAGGCATTAATGACATTCTCTTTTAAGAACATAATAATTTGGTCGAGTAACCAAAGCGAAAGATAAATTACTATGTTGTTTTTTCAGTTATTCTCAAATGTTGAGTTTTGGTCAAGTAACCAAAGTGATTGATAAAACTCAACATTATCTTATGATTAATATCTATGCATTCACTCATGATCTCTTTTTTGATTAAGAAGTTTCGTCTAATGAGAATTCAGCATTGAGTTTCATCTGGTAAGCAATTATGGGAGATGGAGAGAAAGTTGGAGATTGTTTTGGCAGTCTCTGAGATGGACTTTGCTCTCACAACTCCATATTCAGTTGAGCCGGTGGCTCTAGTAAGTAAAGTTGATGAAACTCAGTAAGTCTTTGTTGTGAGGACAAAGGACTATACTAGTAAGCTATTGGCTTGTGATATAGCCAAAGTTAAGTGAAAACAATCAAACAGGAAATGTTTGATGATTATTAAGGGCACTATCACTGAAATCATTCGGGGGAGCAATCCCTGAATATGATATTGCCACTGAGTACCTCCAAAAGATTGAGAATCAGTTTACTGGTTCTTCTAAGTCATTAGCAAGTACTCTTATCAAGAGACTTGTCGATGAAAAGTATTATGGAGGTGATGTGCGAGAGCACATTTTAAGGATGACAAATATGACTTCAAAGTTTAAGCCTATAGATTTGAGGATTAAAGATGAGTTCATTGTGCATCTCATTTTCCTCAGTTCTAAAGGAATTTGAGACTTTTGTCATCAATTATGACTCTCAACCTGAACTACTGAACATAGAAAAACTCATGGCTATGTGTGTTCAGGAGGAAGAGAGGATTAAATCTCTTCATGATAATGATGCTATTAATTACGTGAAGGGAAAAAGTAAGGCTAATAAGAATTATTCTTCTAAGCAATTTTTTAAGTATCATGGTTCTTCTCACCATGATAAAGATAAGAGTAAGGCTCTACAAATCATCCTTAACGTTAGGATGTGAAAGTAGAGAAAGATTGGTGTCACTTTTGTTTGGACAAAGGTCACCATCAAAAGGAATGCATAGACTTCCTTAAATGGTGTTGCAAGTGACAATCATTTTTCCTAACATCAGAGTAAGAGTAAGAGAATTGATTCCGAAATGTTTTCGAAATTATGGCATTGTTGCTTAAGCCATATTTCGAGGGGGAGAATTGATCAATTGGTTTCACAATCAATTCTTCCTCATTCGGATTTTTCAGATTCAGAAGAATGCATAGATTAAGAAAAGTAAGAAATTGTGCCATATATAGTGCGGGAATTTGGAATTAATCTGTACGGACATTTGTAGTCCATTTCCTATAGTATCTGTTGATGGTTTTGATTCGTTCATAACCTTCACGGATGACTATTCTCGCTATGGCCATATTTATCCAATTAAAGAACGCTTTGAAGCGTTGGATAAATTAAAGATATTTAAGGTTGAAGATGAAAATCAGCACAATAGTAAGATAAAAGTGGTAAGATCCGATCGTAGTGGTGAATACTACGGTCATCATACCCCTATGGCCAAGTTCCTGGACCATTTGCTTGGTTCTTACAGGAAAATGGCATAGTTGCCCAGTATTCAACACCGGGCGAGCCTCACCAAAATAAAGTAGCGGAACGGTGCAACCGTACGCTAATGGATATGGTAAGATCCATGTTAAGTCAATCAGATTTGCCGGTTAGCTTATGAATAGAGGCATTAAAAACCGCTATTCATGTGCTAAATCGGCTTTAGTAAGTTGGTGTCTAAAACACCGTATGAGTTGTGGAGAGGACGTAAACCCTCATTAAGTTATATGCATATATGGGGTTGTCCTGAGGCAAAAATGTTTAACCCAAACATTAGTAAGTTGGATGCTAAGACAATAAGTTGCCAATTTATTGGCTATTCAGAAAAGAGTAAGGAATATCGTTTCTACGGTACAGAACGATATACTAAGTTTGTAGAAACAAGGCATGCCGTCTTTTTAGAGGATGCCATAATCAGGGGGAGTACGGTAAGACGAGAAATTAATCTTGAAAAGAAGCGGGTTTATGTACCCACTCCTACGATTCAAGAACTATATTTCTCATTACCTACTGCTGTTGAATCATCAGTGTCTATTAGTAAAGATTCAACACCTGTTGTTAGTTCTCCATTGACAACGAAATTATTAAGAAAGGTTGAACATTCTCAGCCTGTTGTCATTAATAATGAAGAGCAACAACAGCCTCAAAATGAGAATAATGTGCAATTAAGAAGATCTCAAAGAGAAAGAGAATCGGCCATTTTGGACGATTATGAGATCTAATTAAGTGAGGCAATTCAAATGGAGGGTGATCCCACCACATTTGAATAAGAAGTCCTCAAACATCTGAATGGCGTAAAGTCATGGAGGATGAAATGAGATCTATGGAAACAAACAAAGTCTGGAATTAGTTAAGATTCCTAATGGAGCCAAAACAGTAGGCTATAAATGGGTCTACAAAACTAAACGTGACTCCAAAGGGAATATTGATAAATTTAAGTCCAGACTTGTTGCAAAAGGTAAGGATTCGTTCAGAATCATTATGGTATTAGTTGCACATTACAATTTAGAATTACATCAGATGGATGTCAAAACAGCATTTCTCAATGGTGATCTATATGAGAACATCTATATGACACAACCGAAAGGTTTTGTTGTTAAGGGTAAGGAACATATGAGGTGCCACTTAAGAAAGTTCATTTATGGACTTAATCAAGCATTAAGACAGTGGTATCTCAGGTTCAATAAGACAGTAAGAAAGTTTAGGTTTAAACAAAATGAGGAGGACAATTACATTTATGGTAAGTTTAAAGACGGGAAATTTATTTTCCTCGTGATTTATGTAGATGATATACTACTTGCAAGTAGTGATGTCAATCTACTATCAGAAACTAAGAAGTTATTGTCTTCTAATTTTGATATGAAAGATCTTGGTGAAGCATTCTATGTACTGGGCATAGAAATTCACCGAGATAGAATAAAGGGGTATTAAGTTTAGCACAAAAGGCATACTTAAGGAGCGTACTTGAAAAGTACGGTATGCATGAAAATAAATCTTTGTCTGCTCTAATGAGTCAAGGTTGGTAAGTATGGAACCAATAAGAGGTCGACCTAATAAGAATCGGTTCCAAAACTTCTTGCTGTCAGAAGTTTTAAGTTTTGCTCAATTCCTAAGTTACCTTGACAAAGTTTAAGTATCGGGTTAATTTTGGCATAAGTAAGTCCAATCCAGATGGCTGGATGGAAATAAGTATTACTTGCAGTTTTGCAAGTATCAAGGTCTCATGGTAAGTTAAGTATAAGATTAAGTCATTGGAATAATGACTTAGTAAGACTCAGTTTGTGCGAGATGTGTAGTAAATCCACATCAATAATCAACACTCGCACATTGGAGCTTTATTGTGGAAAAAGCTCCTAATTTAGGGTCACTGCGTCATGTGTGATGCATACCAATATATTATAAATGAGACCACTGAGCAGACACAGTAAGTAAACCCGAATTGTTAGTGGTTGACAGCATTAAACCACTTCAGTTTTTTGTACTCCAAAGACAACAAGTCATATGTGATGCCAAACACATTGACATAAGGTATGTGTTGTAAATGAGTAAATCCAGGATCATATTAAGTAATGATTATTGAGCAAATTAGTACCAAGCAAATGCTTGCGGATCCGCTTACAAAAGGTCTTCCACCCAACGTGTTCAGTGAACACGTGGCTAGCATGGGTTTAAGGAAGAACCTATGATCACTGGATATTTAGGGGCCAAATAAGAGTAAGGTTCATTTTTAAGTGTGAGATATATTGTGGTCCTCGAGTCCAACAATACGTAAATGGTTGTTGTGATGCGTTGTGCCCTATATGTCGAGCATGAAAAAGTGGACACTAAGTTTAGTATTAAGTAAGTTGGTAAGTTTCAGTTTCGAGTTCAAGGGGGAGAATGTTAGCACTACCGGACTAGTCCGGTAGTGGACGGACTAGTCCGGTCCGGACTAGTCCGATATAAGACCAGACTAGTCCGATGTTGTCCAGTAAGGACATCGGACTAGTCCGGACCTTGACCGGACTAGTCCGGTCTTTTCAGTTAATGTCAGTTTGAACTCGAAAATAACATGTGTTCTAATTGAAAGGACACAACCCACCGACAATTATGTCCCTGATCGGGGGACTTAACTGTCTCTAAGGGTGGGAGGCCCCCTCTTGTGTCTCTTGGTCATATATAAGGAGAGGGTTATGTGTATGATGGTAAGTGGTGTTGTGAATACACATTAGACACAAGAACTCTCTCAATTCTCAGAATCCGATCAACAATACCAAGAGAAGAACAAGGGGAAACGCCTCTCGTCGTCGTTCTACTTGCGGCCTCGCCTTGTTGGCTTGATGGCCGCATTGTCAAGCAACAACAAAGATGGAAGTGAAGGTATTAATGGTGTTTTTGTGCTATTTGAGAGATAGCACTTGATGTTGATCTTGTAATCAGATTTCTCTATGTAATTCGAAATGATTTAGTGGCTATTTGATCTTTGGGCTCCCTTTTCGATTCTAACAGGCCCTGCCCAAGTCTTCACCCGAGCTGCACAAGCGGCAGTTTTTCATCTCGGTTTAGATTGCCGCCATGCTTCATCGTCGCCAGGCCGCCCTGAGGCTTCTCCCATCCAACCAAGATTGCAGCAAGGTGCGCGGCATCGCCCTCCCCATCTCCAAGCTGCCAGGGCGCGGTCTTCTTCATGGTTGCGCTGCACCGAGCCGAGTTCAACGTCTCTGTTTTGGCCGCCCCGATGCCTCTATGTCGCCTACCCGCCTCGTGACGTCTTACACCGAGCCAAGCATGTTCCTGTGCTCCCCAAGTTCTTCACCTTGCCATAACTCCGGCTCGCCGGATTTCTAAATTTCCCTACCGACATTCAAAATAAACCATAAAGAGTCGCCGGTGAAATTCATCATCTACATAGAATATCTTGCCAGTCCGTTTAATCCATAGAACCTATCCTTCCATGTGGTCAGTTTGGAAAAAGTGGATCAAAGAATCATCCATTGGGGACATCGGGACAGTAGATCTCGTAGCCGCCGGCCATGAAACACCGCTACCTTGCCATCATGCCCCTTTTTCCAGTTGTTTTCTCTCCAGTTTGGATTCATGCCAGTGATCATGATGTTCCCACAAAGTTTTTGGGAGTTGTGGTGTTTGATTTGGTGCTCTCTACGCTGAGTTATAGGCCACCGAAGTTCGGCCACCCTAGATCCACCACCGCCGGCTCGCTGCAGTCCTCCCTGCCGTTTCTTTGAGTTCCCGGCGAGTCTCCCCGAGCTCCTTGGCTGCAGCGCCGCTGCCCACTGCCTATGGTGTGCCACCGGCTCACAGCCGTCGCCTGGTGCCTCCCGGTCCCCTGTGACCAAGGTTGATGACAACCTTCATGTGGGGTCAGCCACAATAAACATTTCTAGAAGGAAAATAATTCCCAAAAGCTGCCAAACTTTAGAAAATCATATCTATTAGTAGGAAACTTAAAAAATGCCCAAATTTTTTTGTTGGACTCCTATTTAAATTTACTTT
This sequence comes from Tuctoria greenei, assembly GCA_036927565.1. Taxonomy (NCBI): domain Eukaryota; kingdom Viridiplantae; phylum Streptophyta; class Magnoliopsida; order Poales; family Poaceae; genus Tuctoria; species Tuctoria greenei. The sequence continues at coordinate 281,644,436 of JAYESD010000001.1, read as the reverse complement.
GGCATAGTGCAATTTATATGTTATGAAAATCCCTGTGCTTTTCTGAGAAATTCATTTTTGATTGCCCTTTAAGAATTATTTCAAGAATTTTCTTTCAGTGGAAAATTCCAAAACTTTACCATAGGATTCCTCATTTAGTTGAATCCCAGTGAAATTGGAGCTCCAGTAACCTTGATTGAGTTAGTTTAATTAATGAAGGTTGTTCAGCTCAATAGAAAATGCCAGAAAATGACAAAAACATTTTCAGAAAATGACCAAGACATTGTAAAATCCATATATCCTTGTAAAAAGATTCAAAAATTGTGAAACCAATTTTGATGGGTTCATATTGGCGAGTACAATCTTTTTATACCATTTATTCATATGATAAAACCCACAGTTTTATCTGTAAATTCATAAATTGTAAAAGCTTTAAGGATTTATTGTGACTAAACCCTAGCACATAAAAATCTGGAATTTTTATCATAGAATCCTAAGCTAATCCCTGAGCCAGTGTAAATATATCAGCCTTGTTAGACAATGTTTTCATATAGAACCATTCTGTTATGTGCATAGTACTTATACCACTATATTAAATCATATTTTGTATTTATTAGGCATATTTATTAGATGAAGTACTTGCCGAGGATCTGAAGGACATTAACTTTGATTCCTTTCGACAGTACCATTACATATCTTGGAGTAACAACAAGTCAAGCCCGATTTGTATTTAAGTTTATTTATGAAGTTTTGCTTTATTCACACTATATGAATTAGAGTTGGAATGTGCATTAGGTTTATCTTGTTCAGAACACAATTGCATGGCCAAAGTGACTAGAGGGTATGGGTAGAATAGTACCTTGATGTGTCGAGTGGCTATGCTTAATGATTAGTAGGAAAGTTCAATAGATGTTGAGTAGTTGGAATCTACCCATGAGAATGATCACCTTTTATCAAGCACAAGTCAAGTTGTTGAATTCTACTTGCGAGAGGAAGTCGAGCAGAGAAATATATTTGCGAGATGTTACAATAATGTTCACTCTTTAATCTAAGATGTGGGCGGGGATTTCTATAGGTTGGGTTGCACAAGGTTGCTCGGTCCGATGGTGAGGCAACACTTGTGATCATATCGTGCCTGGGCCAATTGGATGTTGGACAGGACAAGGAACGAGCTGTGTGCGGCTCCGCTGGACAAGTATTGAGCTGTGCCGGATTGCTTACTTGCTATATGGGTCCCAAACTGATGTAACTTGTTAACCTTAACGTCGAGGTATACCCCACTGTCTCTAGTTGACTTACTGTCGGGATGGTAGGACCAGCTCAACATTCGGGTGTCTTGTGAAAGCTTGCCACATACGACGAGTATTGAAGTACTCTGTGCTTCCAAAAGTGCGTATGTGTTGAGCAAGTCGGGTGACTTTTGATTCGAATCACCGTCCCTCATGGTTATGGATTGAGTACTGCTTGTTCTCTATGTCGTGACGTAGTAAAAAGAGTAGTTAGAATATTATGATTCTTCTGTAATGATTATTATATTGTATTGCAATCTGTATGTATTAGATAAAGCACAAATTAAAGTTATGTTTTATGGAAACTTTAACTTGCTGTTAAAAGATGAAACCTAAGGATGAACGTGTAGGCAAGTTTATTTATGCAATTCATCTTATCTATGTCAAAGTTCATGCATGCAAAGTTTCATGCTTATTAGGTGAGACGGCTAAGTCTTGCTGAGCCATCAACTCATAGTTGCAATGTTGTTGTTTTGCAGGTAAGCTCGTATATTGGAAGGGTTTCTTGGGTAGCACCCTATTCGGGTTGTGATGCCCATTTAGAAGCTCTGCGCGCCGCTGTCAATCTTCGTGCTGGTAGTGGGAAGCATCCTAGGGCTGGATGGCTTCTCTACTACTTAGCTAGGTTCGAAAGCGACGTGATAAAGTCTTCTACTATTGTAATTGTTTCTGATGTAAATTGAGAAAATGATGTAACAGGCTCACATATGTAATTTGGTATCCTTTCTATGTGTGTTGTTGGGTGTCACATAACACAACACCACCCATTACAATTCCTCGAATGTCGGGACCCTGATCCTCACATTTGGCACCGGGACCTAGTCGTCCAACTAGGGGGCTCAGCCGACTGGTTCCTACCCTTCTCGCGGTGTGTTTCTTTTAGAAGGCTAACTGGTGGACCCTCTGACCATTTCTAGATGCAACACAATTGGAAGTCCTCGGATACCCCTGTAGGTGGACCAGTTGATCCATGTGATGCCATGTGTCGATGCCTGATTGGATGAGAACAGCTTTTCAGGATTGCTTCCTGTATGTCTTGGAATTTTTGGGTAAAATTCACTTGCATGCAAATATACATTAACACTTGTGGAAATGGTTAGTAAATAATCCTACCAATGTGTTGTGTTTTCATTTTTATTTTTTAGGAGGTGAATTGAGGGTTGGGTTTAGCATTTAAGGATTGTCAACAACCTAATTACCCCCCTCTAGAGTACTTTCAATCGATATTAGGGCCTAACTCTTCTTTTAGGAGCTTAACCACTTGAAGAGGTATTTGGGGAAGCAAAGTGAGGAACACAAGAATGAAGATCATTGCAAACACCACTCCGATCAAATTATTTGATTCTCTCATAGGTGACATTACCAATGAAGTTAGTTCCAAGACTTCCAAGTTGAGCGTGAATAGAAACAACCCAAAGAAACATGTGGAGGTCTTAAGTGAAGAAGATGAAGAAATCTTACACATGATGGTGTTGATCATAAGAAAGAAATAAAAGAAGAAAAAGAAGAAGATGAGGGATAGTCCAAGGGAAATCTTACACATCATTGTTTAAACTATGTTAAATTGATTTCTAGTTCTGACTTTATTGCTATGTTAGCAAGCCTCCCCACTTTGGTGAGACAAATTACACAAAGTGGAGGTGTAACATGAAGCTTCACTTAATTTCTCACAATGATAGTCTTTGGCACATTGTTTGTACAGGTGTAAACATCTAGAGTATGATGATGTTCTCAAACCTGACCAAGAGAAAAAATCCATTGCAATTTGTGAGACCTATGTGCTGAATACATTGACAAATAGGCTAAAAGTGAGGGTTCACATGTAAAGTTTTGAATATACTTGAGACTCCCACTTTGGAGTGTCCGGACTTGTGGGAACTCAATTCAGAATGTCCGGACTTAGCGACACGTGAGTTGCACATGTTTTCACTTTGGATTGTCCGAACCTTCTACGTGCTGAAATATTTGTGTGGCTGCTATGTTTTTAAGATGCAATGTTACAAACTTGCTTTTTAACTTATGGGAAGTTTGCTTAGTAGCTTTGGACTAAGTTTTTGATACATTTTGGCTGATTATGGTAGAAAATATTTTTGTTATATTTGCATCACACTTATAAGGTGTTGTGGTTTTCGGACTAATGTGAGTCAAGTCGCAGATTTGTGCTCGGAAAAGTTGCTTGTTTGCATGTGTAGGTGTTGCTTGAGGTCAAGACATGGATGGTGGCAGTGATCCATTTAACTAGTCTTAGGAAGAAGATGAGATTCACCAACCAAGTTGGGGTGGAATTGTGGTTGAGTTGATCGGGAGGTCACGCAGCATGGTTGAGTCAAGAACAATGCATATGAAGGTATCGTGGGCATTGTTGGAAGGTGTTTTCACTTGTGCAAGGTGTGCATGGACATGACAACATGGTTCCAAAGAGTGGTGGAGAGGTATGGATGTAAAAATATGTCCAGAAAGGTCCAACCAGCTGGATTACTGGCTCAGACTGCGGCTTAGACGGTTACGATTCGAATATGGAAATTTTTGAGTTGGTAATTGTTAGATCTGGAGTTGGTCAAGAAGTTGGGTCGTGTTAGGAATGTTTGGTACGTTCCTAAGGTGTTTTTAAGTCTTAATATTGCGTCTATCTGTGTATGGAAGAGTCTTGAGTAGTTATGGAAAGTTTCGGTTGAAACTGAGTAGGAATAGGAGTCCTAGTCTATTTTGAGCTGGTCTAAGGGCTAGTTATATGAGCAAGAGAGGCCAGGGTGTAACACCCTCATTTTCATCCATCATGCATTGCATACATTCTTATACATGTTTAGTATTATGCAACATAAAAAGAAACAAGTTTAAAATGAATTAGAAGCAAAACGACACTTAAAAGTCTGTATAAGTACAGACTTGTCCAGTTTATACCCCGGACTAGTCCGGTTTTCCCCTGTGATGCCCCTCTGGACTTGTCCATTTTTGTTGTGGACTAGTCCGATTAAGTCTCTGTTCCATTCCGTAATTGTCCGTGATTGAGTGCGGACTAGTCCGATCTTTGATACGATTTTTGAATAAGTTGTCAAATCCCCAGACTTGTCCGATCTATGATGGACTTGTCTGTTTTGCTCTTTGGACAAGACCGGACATGTCCGGACCTCCTACAGGACTTGTCTGTTTTTGTCACTATCCAACATCGGAATAGTCCGCCCCCCTAGCTGACCTGTTCGGTGTGCCCGACTCGGATTCAATCTTTTCCTCCTTGACTTCTTTTTGGGTATTTACCCTATTTGGCCCAAGAACGTCGTGCCTAACCCCTGTCGCGCCCATGTGGGACCCCTACATAGCCTCCGCCACCTTGAACACGAAATCTATCAGACCCTACCTCTCCACCTATATATAAGCAATCCAACACCCCAATTTTTCACCTCTTTTCCACAATTGAAAGAAACCCAAAACCTAGTTCGTGGGAGCCGTCATCAAGAAGACATATCTCAGCAGCATGGAGGTATCTCAGAAGCTAGAACGCGGAGAGAAGGATCTGGCTCTTCGTGTGGATCTATTTATATCCCGCTCCAAAGAGGAGAAGAAGCAAGTATGGCAGGCGGGAAAGGAAGTCAACAAGCGGGAGCTTGCTGTCTTCGCCAAGGAGGATGAGATGAAAGCAGAGGCAAAGGACTTGGCGATGAGGAAGGATCGCCTGACCCACCGCAAGAAAAAAGGTGCGAACAAAGAAAGGTAATTGGCTGAGCGGATGTAGTAGCATGCCAAGGAGGTCGAATGGTTCTCAAAGGGGGGCTTTGATGAGGACATCACTTCTATGGATACAAACAACACTCCATTAAACATACAAGATGCAATCAATAGAGTTCATACACAACAATTAATTTCAGAGGTGAACTCGTTCTTATATATTTCCTTATATGTTTTTGAACATAAATTGCTACTTAATGATTTATTTGTGATTAGGATCCATGGAGAGGTTCAAGGAGTACTTGGAGGGAGTATTAGGGACGTGGAAGACCAGAGAATTCGTTCAAAGAAGATGGAAACCGAACCAAACTCCAAATCGTATCCAACTCGGAGTCTAGGAGCAGTACGCACTAAAACGGACGCCCAGGACGCATACGAACTCCGTTTTGGACGTTCTACATATGCACGGAAAGGGGAGAGGATAACCTTTCCAATGGCACCGGTCCCATGTCAAAATTCCTAAGGAGTCGTCGGGAATCGTCAAAATAAAATCAAATATAGAATCTGTCAGGGTGCTGCGCCACCATATTGGGCCATTGGGCCTTGTATCAAGTCTAAGTCCATTATTTTCGTGTGTTAGGGTTAGGTCACGACCCCAACACCCCCTTGGACGTCCTCCCACCTATATATACTCCATAGTAGCCGCCATGAACAATTGGGTTTTGCATAGATTAATAATATCGCTGTTCTACAGTTTGTGAAACCCCAATTCAGCAATTTCAGATTGCTTCTTCTACGTTCTTGCTTGTGTTCTCGGTTGCACTTGCAGGGATTAGCCTTCTTGGCGAGGTCAATCGTGTGAAGCACGGTTGATAACCAACGGAGCGGTGGTGTAGTGATTGCAGGGGCTGTTCGTGTTCTACTCGAGAGCCTCGGATCATCAACGTCGAGATCTCCACATCAATCGACTTATACATTACCTTTCGGAAGATCGGGACTCATCTTTTCCTATCAATTGGTATCAATTTCTGAAAATGAGAGTAGTGTTAATGGACAATGCTCTACAGTTAACCACGGTATGACATTTTCAGATGTGCTGAATTTTGCTACCAATCATACTATCGATGAGCAGCAACAAGATGAACCTTTTCATAATACAACTTTACCATTAGTTGATTTTCCCACTGATTCTTATAACAAAAATGAGTTGTGTGCTGATAATTATATTATACCTATGCTAGAACAACCAAATGAATTTGATACTTTATCACTCACTTGTGCTGAAATTAAGCATTTGATCCCAACTACATGTGAAAGGGATGAGCTGAAATTGTTATCTTCTCTAAATACTTTGGGCTATATTGAATTTGACACTCTTTGTGATCTAGATATTGTAGAGAAGATGATATTTTCTCAATCTGAATTGCCTTTGTTAAGTAGAAATATTTTTCATGCTATAGGCAAATATGAACATAGTGGTATGTTTATGGTGCATAAAGTTTACATATATTCAAATGAGGAAGCTCCTTTTGTGCTGCAACAACATGGTCAAGTAAATGAATGTTCTAACACTAATAATGTATTGTCAAGTTTTTCTAGCATTTTTTTATTGCAGCAAGGAGAACAAATAAAAAAGAAGCATTGTTCATTGCGGTTGTGCAATATGGACAGTGTTCATTCTACCCCCAAAGCAATCCTTTTTCCTGGACATACGAGCAAGCCGAGGACGGCTTGTCATAAAGAAGGGGAGAATGATGAGATCATGCACATTATCATTGCACCTACAAATATGGTACAAAGTTTATTTGTTTGGAATCCTGGCTCAAGTGAATGTGCGCTCTTGTTTGGACAAGATCAAGATGGTGCGCTATGTCGTCCGCCACCTTGGCCTCCTCCTTTCATGCTTACAAGAAGATTTGCTGGTGTTGCACATATGGACCCACACATGATAGAAGATGAACTTGAGTCGAGGACGACTCCAATTCAAGAAGGGGAGGATGATGAGGACATCACTTCTATGGATACAAACAACACTCCATTGAACATACAAGATGCAATCAATAGAGTTCATACACAACAATTAATTTCAGAGGTGAACTCGTTCTTATATATTTCCTTATATGTTTTTGAACATAAATTGCTACTTAATGATTTATTTGTGATTAGGATCCATGGAGAGGTTCAAGGAGTACTTGGAGGGAGTATTAGGGACGTGGAAGACCAGAGAATTCGTTCAAAGAAGATGGAAACCGAACCAAACTCCAAATCGTATCCAACTCGGAGTCTAGGAGCAGTACGCACTAAAACGGACGCCCAGGACGCATACGAACTCCGTTTTGGACGTTCTACATATGAACAGAAAGGGGAGAGGATAACCTTTCCAATGGCACCGGTCCCATGTCAAAATTCCTAAGGAGTCGTCGGGAATCGTCAAAATAAAATCAAATATAGAATCTGTCAGGGTGCTGCGCCACCATATTGGGCCATTGGGCCTTGTATCAAGTCTAAGTCCATTATTTTCGTGTGTTAGGGTTAGGTCACGACCCCAACACCCCCTTGGACGTCCTCCCACCTATATATACTCCATAGTAGCCGCCATGAACAATTGGGTTTTGCATAGATTAATAATATCGCTGTTCTACAGTTTGTGAAACCCCAATTCAGCAATTTCAGATTGCTTCTTCTACGTTCTTGCTTGTGTTCTCGGTTGCACTTGCAGGGATTAGCCTTCTTGGCGAGGTCAATCGTGTGAAGCACGGTTGATAACCAACGGAGCGGTGGTGTAGTGATTGCAGGGGCTGTTCGTGTTCTACTCGAGAGCCTCGGATCATCAACGTCGAGATCTCCACATCAATCGACTTATCCATTACCTTTCGGAAGATCGGGACTCATCTTTTCCTATCAGGCTTCACAGGCCTGAAGTCCACCAAGAAGTCTCTGGAGGAGTTGCAGGCCACGCGGAGGATACAAGCCCAATAGATTTGATACTTCTTGGGGCATGCGAAAAATGCACTGGTACCTCTGGGATTCAGTCCATCCGGCCAAGTGACCCAGAGCCAGAAGTTGGTCATGCGCTCACAGGCCCGTACTCAATCGGAACCAAGATAGGTACGCTAGAAGACGACATCAGCGACCTGCTTGAGACACGGGGGAGGAACTTGACCAAGTCGGTAGCAAAATATGTGTTGACTTGCTTCTGCAGCTCGGACCCCTCTATCTCACTAGCTTTGGTGCTTGTAACTCCCTCATTTTCATGCATAATGCGTTGCATACATCCTCATACATTTTTAACATTAAGCCATGTAAAAAGAAACAAGATTAAAATGAATTTATGCTTAAACTAGAAATTTTAGTCTGTCAGGTTACAGACTTGTCCAGCCTCTGAACCGGACTGGTCCAGTATCCCTATCCTCTGTTCAGAAAGTTCAGTTTTCTTCAAGAAGTGCGGACTTGTCCGGCCGTAATCCCAGACTAGTCCGGTGTCCCCAATTTCATTCAGAAAAAGTCAGTATTCTTTAGAGTTCGGACTTTTTTGGCACGATGTGTGGACTAGTCTGGTTGAGCCTCTGATGTTCCCCAGACTTGCCTGGTTAGAGTGGTCCGATTTTTCTCTGTTGCCAAACAGACTAGTGCGGTCCCTACTGCGGACTAGTCTGGCCTTCGGAAAACAACTCAGATTTTGTTAATTATCCACTGTTTGTTTTTGGTTAATTGCCTAATTTGAGCCCAAGAACTTTGTGCCTAGCCTCAGAGGAGCCCAAATGGACACCACCTCAGCCCCTACACGACCCCACCGAAATCCACTTGGAATTCACCAAAAACCCTAACTCTCCACCCCTATATAAACAACCCAATACCCCACACCTCTCCACCCCAATTGAAAACCCTTTGATGCCACTTTTCCCTTGTTGTCGACGTCAAGATCAAGTCTAGAAGCAACGAGAAAAAGGAGAAGAGGGAGAAGGGCCAATCAAGATCAAGCTTCATCGGCCTTTCGATGAATTGACATTCTTCATCCAAAATCTTCATCAACCCTAATCGCCAAGATTCAAGTCTCATGCCCAAATCTTGATCTTGGGATCTCTAAACACGTGGTACACCCTTTACATTCAATTTTTATGCAAATTCAACCCCAATTCTCGCAGATCAAGAAAATCCTAAATTCCAGTTCTGTCCAGGGCGGACTAGTCCGATATCTGAACCTGGAATGTGCTGAATTAATTCAAAATCAACTTAAATCAATTCCAAACTTGTTCAAACTTGTTAGAAACTATTGTAACTAGTTAGTAAACATAAATAGCAACTCATTAACAAGTTTACCTCACAATTTCATAATCATGCATATCATGGCATAATGAGTACTATATGAGCATTATTTGATTGAATTGTGTGTTTTACATGTTTGTCACTCGGAATAGAAGGAAGTGCCATAGAGAGTGCTTTCGAGGATCTGCAGAACTAGAGTCTCGAAGCCTTCGACCCAAATCAAGCTCAGGAGCAGGGCAAGTGTCCTTGACCATATTGATCCCGTTTTAAAGGTTTTGTTTGCAAAATTGCATGCTTATGTCGAAATTGATGGGAAAACCCAATAGTAGGTGTTTACTAGTTTCGTGTGAACACCCTTGTCGCTTGAACACTATGTAGAGAGTCGGGAAGGTTATTTTGCACTTTTTGCTTCGCAATGCTCAATTGGGTTTGGGAAACAATAAAATGGCTTCATTGTGAACTATTGAACACATGAATGATGAGAATTGATATTAATGACCCTTTAGCAACATGATGCCTAGGGATCTAAGCAAGTTGGTAATATGGAATGGGTTGGACTGTTTTGGTGATTTTGCTTGCTTTAGATCTAAGGGCCGGTTCATGGAGCGACCATCAAGGATTTACAGTTCCACCACAGGGCCAAGTATGGGGGCGGCTTAGCTGACTAATTAGTGTTCTACCAGTACTATTGGGACCATTAAGAATGATGGGAGAAGGGGTGGTCGGATTGGGTTTGTAGAGATTGTTGGGACTATCGTTGTATCCGAACGGCTCGAGGGAGGCCTTGGTTGGATGTGCTCAGTTAAAGACATCACCACTAGTGAAACCTCAGTGCTGTCTAAATATACTAGCAATCACTTTGTAAAGGCTATTTTGTGATTTCTTGGCCACGCAACTAAGGAAGTGTGAGACGACATAATTTAGATTCCATAGTCATCAAAAGGTGATGAAATCACGAACTTGTGGTACAGTGATATAACCTCTGTAGAGTGTGTCTAAAACTATCATGATAGCCGCGCTCCTGGTCCTGAGCAACCTTGACCCTCACTCGATTAGAATTTGGACTTTAAAATGGTTTAATAGCTGGAATTGAATCGGGAGTTGGTACTAGTTAATTAAATGGATTTGATATAAATTGATAAAATTGAGAGAAATGAGCTGTTATGAGTTGATTTTGGATTATTATTGCTGGTATTTGTTATTTAAGTTAAAATTGTTGTTATTTGGGTTATTTTTGGGAGGACCACACTTAATGATGATATAATTGCGTTTTCAACTGTTTTGAATGTACTTTTATGCAATTAGCCCATTTTATTAGCAATCCTTGTTTAAGATACATGTCATACTTTCCCACACTTGCTGAGTATGACATGTGGTCACCCTTGCTATTCCCCCAACCAATTCAGACGCAGGCGACAATTTGGAGTACCAGAGGGTCTTTGAGGAGTTCTAGGCATGTGATTTGCCGTCAAGCTTGCCTGTCGAGTTGGGAGTCATAGTGTTTAGTATTTTTCCGCTGCAGTTTCATTAGAGCTTGTATTCGAGTCTATTTGGTAAGGTACTATTATTAGTATTAATATTTGAGACATGGTTTATATCTGTTTATCATTTGTGAAACACTTGTGTATGTGTCTTAAACATCCTAGGCACACATATGCATTACGCTTGGTTTATTTTCAGAACCGGGTGTCACAAATTGGCATAAGAGCCGTGTTTGACCATAGGATGCATTCCTAGGTAGAATGGACACCATAAATCACTTAGGACTTCCTTCCTATTCAAAATTAGCCTTTTTCCACTATTTTGCTTTCCACTGGCTATATAAGTGGGAAAAATTTGTGCTTTTTGCTGCTGCCGCAATTTTTTCCACTTTTCCATCTTTTTGAGCAAATGCACATCCTGTCATCTTAATTTATAGCTGCTGCAATTTCAGAACTGATATATGTGTTTTCCTCTATTTTCTCATGTTTTCATGTAGATGGCTCACACCAAAATAACAGCCAGCAAGAGAGCTTCTTTGCCACCTCTTGGAATCAAGCTTAGGCCTCGCAAGGAGCCGCAAATGGAACCAGCCCAGGAGGAGGAAGAAGTGAGTTCTCCCGCAAAGGAAGTTGAGCACGAGCACTCCAAAATGACGGAGGAAGACCCTGAAGTGGTGGAGTCCAATGATGATGATGAGGAAGAGGAAGACCCTAAAATGGTGGAGTGCTATGATAGTGAAGAAGAGGAGGATGGTACACATGAGATAAATGAAGATGAAGTCCAAGATGATTAGGAACCACAAGAGGATGAACCTGCTGCACGAGAGGAGGTACTCGAAGCTCATGGGAATGCATTGCAGCCATGTGAAGCAAGGAAGGAGGACAAATGCATAGTTTACTATGATGCTCAAGAATTCCATTTTTGATGGCACGGATGGAGGATTTGCAGCTAGGCAATTGAAGGAGTTCCTTGATTTATACAAGATGCACCCGGAGTATGATGTAAAGAGGATTCCTCGCCATGGACGTGAAGAATGGAGAGCTCAAGTTACTATTCTTGCTAAAGATGAGGTGGTTACCCGACACTTTGCACCACATGGAGAAGCACTAGAGAGCAAGCTATTGATGACGTCACTTGGGATGCACTTACTAGATTGTGCCACATCTATCGAGAGCAGGTTGGAGGTATTAGTTTGCGCTGCACCCGCAACGCAAGAAGGGAATAAGGGAAATATTAAGACCGTATGATGGAGCTCAAGTCAGTTCTCGTGCCATTGAAAGATATTAGGAAATATTGGTGAATTTGGGAAATCGCTATGCTGATGCTATGGAAGAGATCCGTTACCTTCGTAAGAAGCTGTTTATCATGGAGAAGCAAGAGGAAGTCCATGCCACAGTGGAAGTCAATGGTGTAGCAACCTCTCCAGTGCCTACATGGACGGCCAACTCACCTTGGTGCGCGCCCATCTACGCCTCGGCGCCTCCGTCGTCTTCACCGCCTCACAACCACGGGTCACATAATTAAGTCTAGGTCTCCTGTCTAGAGGTTAAAAAAGTGTTTAGATCGTCTTAGTCATAGTTTGTGTGGTGTGCTGAATTTTCTTGGTGTGTGATTGTGCTTGTGTGCTTGGTGCGAGTTGTGGAGCGATTAGCGTTTGTCCACATCCACAAGTAGTAGAGTGTTGTGGGATCCTTGTGCACATCCTGTAATAGGGTTTATAGTATTAATAAGAGAATTGCTAGTTATATATACCCTCATGCATATAGTAGGGGCATTTCTATTCAAGTTTTAAATTTATCTGTATCTACTATTCTTTCATCAACATATGCTGAGGACACAAAACTAGAGGAATGCCAATGGTGAGGAGGAGAACAATGAAGAACCTCAGAACAACCAGGGACCTGCACAGGGAGCTATGAACCTTGAGCAGCTATTGGCTATGCAGAACCACCTCATGGAGACCATGATACAGACCATAGGATAGCTGCAAGCTGGCAACAACAATCAACCCCACATGCTGCCACCACCACCACCCCCGCCACCCCACAACCACTTGGGAGAGTTCATGAGGATAAGGCCGCCTACCTTTGCCCAAGCCACATATCCTATGGAAGCTGATGTTTGGCTGAAGTCTGTAGAGAAGAAACTTGCTATTGTCCAGTGCACTAACAGTGAAAAAGGTTATTTTCCCTCACACCAGTTCATTGGATCTGCTGCAGATTGGTGGGAACCCCTATGTAATGGCCATGAAAATCATGAGAGAATCATCTGGGCTAAATTCAAGGAGGAATTTCGTTCTCACTATGGGCCAGAGTGAGTTATGATACAGAGAAGACAGGAATTTGAAAACCTCAGGCAAGGAAGGATGAGTGTGTGTGAGTATCTCAATAAATTCAGTCAATTGCCTTGATATGCTCTAGAGGACATCAGCACTGATAGCAGGAAGCAATATCTGTTCATGAGGGGTCTTAACAATGAAATTCAGGTTCAGTTGCTCAATGCCGACGATGCAAACTTTCACAAGCTGGTTGACAAGGCCATTGTGGTTGAGAACATTATTCGGGAGCTGGAGCTAGATCACAAGAGGAAGATGCCATATCAGGGACAGCCGCAAGGAAGCAACGTCTGTCGTCGCTATGCACCACCTGCTGCACCATATTGCAACCCGTCTGCTACTGCATACCGACCTGCTTATCCACTGCGACCATAACAGCCAATGCAGCAACGCCCGTCCATGCAAGCACCTTGCTTACCTATGTAGCCTACGCCACACCCAAATATGCCTCCCTATGCTCAGAACCAACCTCGCCCTAACTTTGCTGGTGCCGCAGGTGGAAATACTTGCTATTCTTGTGGTCAAACGGGACATTTTGGAAATGAATGCCCAAGGTTAGGTCTGGGTCAAATGAACAATGTTCCAAGGCAGAATCCTAGGCCAAATGAAGGAATAGCTCAAGGCAACAAAGGACCGCAAAATTTTGCTGGTGGCAAGGTGAACCATGTATCTGCAGAAGAGGCTCAACAAGCTGAAGATGTTGTGATTGGTATGTTTCTCGCAAACTCCAACCCTGCTACTATATTATTTGATTCTTGAGCATCTCATTCATTCATCTCATCAAAGTATGTTTTAAATCATAGCATGCCCATATCATACTTGAAGTATACTCTGTTGCTTGAATCTCCTGGAGGAGATATGAGGACAAATATAGTATATCCAAAAGTAAGTATTTCCTTATGGGGGGTAGAATTTGTTGCCAAACTTATAGTCCTAAATTCACATGATTTGGACATCATTCTTGGAATGGATTGGCTAAGGAAGCATAACGGGGTAATTCAGTGTGCCACTTGGACAGTGCCATTGACAAATGAGGAAGGTATCAGTATAGAGTTCAAGGCAGTTCAACCGACAACTGAGAAGGCAATGGTAAATAATGCAGAAGGAGTGACCTTGGAGGAGATTCTAGTTGTTCGTGAGTATCTAGATGTGTTTCCTTAGGAATTGCCAGGTATGCCACCTGATCGTGACATTGAGTTCGTCATTGATTTAATACCTGGAACTGCGCCTATAGCAAAGAGGCCATATCGGATGCCCCTAAGGAATTAGCATAGCTCAAGAAGCAGATTCAAGAGCGGTTAGAGAAGGGGTTTATATGCCCAAGCTCGTCGCCATGGGGAGCCCCAGTGCTTTTAATAGATAAGAAGGATGGGTCCCAAAGAATGTGTGTGGATTACCGATTTCTCAACGAGGTGACAATCAATAATAAGTACACGTTGCCCGGCATGGAGGACCTGTTCGACCAGATGAAGGGAGCCAGAATATTCTCTAAGATTGATCTTCGATCGAGATATTTCCAAATGAAGATTAGGCTATCAGACATACCTAAGACAGCTTTCATGACACGGTATGGATCATATGAGTACACGGTCATGTCATTTTTATTGACCAATGCACCTGCATACTTCATGTATCTCACGAATGAGGTCTTCATGGAGTATTTGGATAAATTCGTGGTAGTGTTCATTGATGACATCATGATCTACTCGAAAAGTGAAGAGGAGCATGAAGAGCAATTAAGGCTAACATTGTAGAAATTGTGAGAGCACCAGTTGTATGCCAAGTTCAACAAGTGCCAGTTCTAGTTGAGAGAGATATTATTCCTAGGCCATGTCATATGTGGAGGAGGAGTTTCAGTTGACTCAGGAAAGGTTAGAGACATGTTAAAGTGGGAACTGCCCCAGAATGTGAAGGAAATCAAGAGTTTTCTTGGAATGGTTGGATACTATCGTCGGTTCATCAAAGACTTTTCCAAGATAGCGAAGCCCATGATTTAACTGTTAATGAAGGAGAAGGCTTTCAAGTGGACTCAGCTTGTCAGGATAGTTTTGAGGAGCTAAAGAAGATATTGACAACATCACCTGTGTTGGTATTGCCAGATGTGGGCAAGGGTTTTGACATCTATTGTGATGCTTCAAGGTAAGGACTTGGTTGTGTGTTGAAGCAAGAATGTTGAGTAGTAGCTTATGCATCCAGGAAATTGAAGAAACATGAGAAGAACTATCCTACGCATGATCCCAAACTTGCAACCCTAGTACATGTGTTGAAGATTTGGAGACACTATGTTCTTGACCATAGATATGAGATTTATACGGATCATAAGAGTCTCAAGTACATTTTGACTCAGACAGATCTGAATTTGAGGCAAATAAGATGGTTGGAACTTATTAAGGACTATGATGTGGGAATCAACTAAATCATCCAGGGAAAGCCAATGTAGTGGCTGATGCTTTGAGCTGAAAGGGAGCAAGCCACCAGCTCGTAGTTTGGGAATTTCCATCCGAGCTATGCAAGAAGTTTGAACGATTGAATCTTGGGTTTATGATTAAGATGGGAGCAATGGAAGTAAATCCAACCCTAGAGCAAGAAATAAGAGAAGGCCAGATTAAGGATAAGGAAATCTGAGAAATCAAGGAAAGGACCAAAGAAGGGAAAGAATTCAGATTTGATAAGGATGAACAAGGTACTATATGGCTTGGAAAACGAATTGTTGTGCCTAATGACAAGAGTCTCCAACAGTTGATATTGAAGGAGGCAATGAGCCGCTTTACTCCATCCATCCCAGTTGTACCAAGATGTACAAGGACCTAAAGACGTGCTACTGGTGGGATAGTATGAAAAGAGACATAGCTAAATATGTTGCATTGTGTGACATATGTCAACAATTCCAGGCTGAACATCAAAGGCCAGCCGGATTATTACATCCATTGAAGATTCCAGAATGGAAGTGGAAAGAGGTTGGAATGGATTTCATAGTTGGTTTGCCTCGCACTTCAGCAGGATATGATTCTATATGGGTTATTGTGGATAGCTTGATGAAATCAGCGCATTTCATTCTTGTCAAAACTACTTACAGTGGAGCAAAGTTGATAGAACTGTATATGGTAAGAATAGTGTGTTTACAGGTGGTGCCTAAGAAAATAGTATCTGATAGAGGTCATTAGTTTACTTCGAGGTTCTGGTAAAAGCTGCACGAATGGATGGGAACTCAATTGAATTTCATTTTTGCATATCACCCTCAAACGGATGGACAGACCGAGAGGACAAATCAGATTTTGGAAGACATGCTAAGATCTTGTGCGCTAAAGTATGGAGGGAACTTGGACAAAAGTTTGCCATATGCTGAATTTTCCTGCAATAACAGCTATCAAGCAAGCCTGAAAATGTCACCTTATGAAGCATTGTATGGGAGAACATGTAGAACACCGTTGTTTTGGAATGAGACAGTGGAAACTCAAGTTTTTGGACCTGATGTAATCCAAGATGCCGAAAAGCAAGTTTAGACTATCCGCGAGAATTTCAGAGATGCTCAGTCGAGACAAATGGGTTATGCGGATAATAGACAAAGAAGCATATATTTTGAGGTGGGAGACTTCGTATACCTCAAAGTGTCACCCATGCGAGGTCACAAGCGATTTAGCATCAACGGCAAGTTGGCACCTCGCTATAATTGACCATTCAGGAATTTGGACAAACGGAGAGAAGTAGCCTATAAACTGGAGATGCATGCACATCTTTCGGATGTCCATGATGTGTTTCATGTTTCTCAGCTCAAGAAGTGCTTAAAGGTACCAGAAGAGCAAGTACCGATGGAAGAATTGAAGCTTGAGGAAGATTTGACATATAGAGAGCAACCTGTCAAAATTTTGGACACCAAGGAGAGAGTAACAAGGAAAAAGGTGATTCGATGGTGCAAAGTGCAATGGAAGCATCATACAGAATCGGAAGCAACTTGGGAGCGAGAAGATGATCTCGAGAAGGAATTCCCCTATCTCTTTCCTTTCGTGTCGAATCTCGAGGGAGAGATTCATTTTAACGCGGGTAGGTTTGTAACAACCTCATTTTCATGCATAATGCATTGCATACATCCTCATGCATGTTTAACATTAAGCCATGTAAAAAGGAACAAGATTAAAATGAATTTAGTCTTAAACTAGAAATTTCAGTCTTTTAGGTTACAGACTTGTCCGACCTGTGAATCGGACTAGTTCAGTATCCCTATCCCCGGTTCAGAAAGTTCAGTTTTCTTCAAGAAGTGCGAACTTGGCCGGACATAACCCCGTACTAGTCCGGTGTCCCCAATTTCATTCAGAAAAATTCAGTATTCTTCAAAGTCCGAACTTGTCCGGCACGATGTGTGGACTAGTCCAGTTGAGCCTCTTATGTTCCCCAGACTTGTCCGGTCAGACTGGTCTGATTTTTCTCCGTTGCCAAATGGACTAGTCCAGTCCCTACTGCGGACTAGTTCCGCCTTCGGAAAACAACTCGGATTCTATTAATTCTCCACAGATTGTTTTTGCGTAATTGCGTAATTTGGGTCCAAGAACTTCGTGCCCAGCCTCAGAGGAGCCCATGTGGACCCCACCTCGACCCCTACACGACCCCCACCGAAATCCACTTGGAATTCACCTCAAAACCCTAACTCTCCACCCCTATATAAACAACCCAATACCCCACACCACTCCACCCCCATCGAAAACCCCTTGGTACCACTTTTGCCTTGTCGCCGATGTCAAGATCAAGTCCAGAAGCAAGGAGAAGAAGGAGAAGAGGGGGAAGCACCAATCAAGATCAATCTTCATCGACCTCTCGACGAATTGACGTTCTTCATCCAAAATATTCATCAACTCATCTTCATCAACCCTAATCGCCAAGATTCAAGTCTCATGCCCAAATCTTGATCTTTGGATCTATAAACAAGTGGTACACCCTCAACATTCCAGTTTTCATTCAAATTCAACCCCAATTCTCGCAGATCAAGAAAACCCTAAATTCCAGTTCTAACTAGGGTGGACTAGTCCGGCCCCTGAAATCGGACTAGTCCAGTATCTGACTCTGAAATGTGATGAATTAATTCCAAATCAACTCAAATCAATTCCAAACTTCTTCAAACTTGTTAGAAACTATTGTAACTAGTTAGTAAACATAAATAGCAACTCATTAACAAGTTTTACCTCAACATTTCATTATTCATGCATATCATGGCATATTGAGTACTATATGAGCATTATTTGATTGAATTGTGTGTTTTGCATTTTTGTCGCTCAGAATAGTAGGAAGTGCCATAGAGAGTGCTTTTGAGGACATGTAGAATTGGAGTTTCGAAGCCTTCGACCCAAATCAAGTTCAGGAGCAAGGCAAGTGTCCTTGACCATATTGATCCCGCTTTAAAGGTTTTGTTTGCAAAATTGCATGCTTGTTAGAAATTGATGGGAAAACCCAATTGTAGGAGTTTACTAGTTTTGTATGATCACCCTTGTCGCTTGAACACTATGTAGAGAGTCGGGAAGGGTATTTTGCACTTTTTGCTTTGCAATGCACAGTTGGGTTTGGGAAACAATCAAATTAGTGTTTTGCTAGTACTATTTGGACCATTAAGAATGCTCGGGGAACGGGTAGTCGGATTGGGTTTGTAAAGATTGGTGAGACTAGTCTGGGATCCGAATGGCTCAAGAGGGGGCCCTTGGTTGGATGTGCTCAGTTTGAGACATCACCGCCAGTGAAACCTTAGTGGGGTCTAAATATACTAGTAATCACTTTGTAAAGGCTATTTTGTGATCTCTTGGCCATGCACCTAAGGAAGTGTTAAATGACATAATTGAGATTCCATAGTCATCGAAATGTGATGAAATGAAGAACTTGTGGGTAAAGTGGTGCAACCTCTGCAGAATGTGTCTAAAACTATCATGATAGTCGTGCTCCCGGTCATGAGCAACCTGGACCATCACATGATTAGAATTTGGAATTTAATGTGGTTTAATGGTTGGAATTGAATTGGGGGTTGGTATTGATTAATTAAATGGCTTTAATATAGGGAATTGATGAAATTGAGACAAATGAGTTGTTATTAGTTGATTTTGGATTATTATTGCTGGTAATGGCTTTTTAAGTTGAAATTGATGTTATTTGGGTTATTTTGAGGAGGACCACACTTAATGATGATATAATTGCGTTTTCAACTATTTTGAACGTACTTTTATGCAATTATCCCATTTTTTTTATCAATCCTTATTTAAGCTACATGTCATACTTTCCCACAATTGCTAAGTACGACATGTGCTCACCCTTGCTATTCCCCCAACCAATTTAGACGCAGGCAACAACGTGGAGTACCAATGGAAGCTGATGATTCGCTGAAGTCTGTAGAGAATAAACTTGCCACAGTCCAGCACAGTGACAGACAGAAGGTTCTTTTTAGCTCACACCAGTTGATGGGAGCTACTGCAGACTAGTGGGAATCCCTATGTAATGCTCATGAAAACCAAGAGAGAATCGCCTGGGCTGAATTCAAGGAAAAGTTCAGCTCTCACTGTGTGCTAGAGGGAGTTATGATATTGAGAAGACAAGGGTTTGAAAACCTCAGGCAAGGAAGAATGAGTGTGAGTGAATACCTCAATAAATTCACTCAACTGTCAAGATATGCTCCAGAAGACATCAGTACTGATAGTAGGAAGCAACATCTATTCATGAGAGGTCTCAACAACAAAATTCAGGTCAATTGCTCAACGCTGACTATGCAAACTTTCAAAAGTTGGTTGACAAGGCCATTGTGGTTGAGAACAAGATTCGTGAGATGGAGCTATACCACAAGAGGAAGATGCCATATAAGGGACAACCGCAAGGAAGCAATGTCCGTCCTTGCTATGCACCGCCTGTTGCACCCTATTATAACCCATCTGTTGCTGCATACCGCCCTGCTTATCCACCGCGACTGCAAAAACCTATGCAGCCTATGCCACGCCCAAATATGTCTGCTTATGCTCAAAATCAACCTCGTCCTAACTTTGCTGGCGCCACTGGTGGAAATACTTGCTATGCTTGTGGTCAGAGAGGATATTTTGCAAATCAATGCCCAAGGTCAGGACAGTGTCAGATGAACAATGTTCCAAGGCAGAATCCAAGGCCCAACAGAGGAGCAGCACAAGGCAACCGTGGACCACAAAATTTTGCTCGTGGCAAGGTGAACCATGTATCTGCAGAAGAGGCTCAACAAGCTGAAGATGTTGTGATTGGTATGTTTCTCGCAAACTCCAACCCCGCGACTATATTATTTGATTCTGGAGCATCCCATTCATTCATCTCATCAAAGTATGTTGCAAAGCATAGCATGTCCATATCATACTTGAAGTTTACTTTACTGATTAAATCTCCTAGAGGAGAGATGAGGACAAATATAGTATGTCCAAAAGTAAGTACTTTAATAAGGGGGTAGATTTCCTCGCCAACCTTATAGTTCTGAATTCACATGGTTTGGACATCATCCTTGGAATGGATTGGCTAAGGAAGCATAACAAAGTGATTCAGTGTGCTACTCGGATAGTGCAATTGACAAATGAAGAAGGAGTCAGCATAGAATTCAAGATAGTTCAGCCGACGACTGAGAAGGCAATGGTAAATCATGCAGAAGGAGTGACCTTGGAAAAAATTCCATTTGTCCGTGAGTACCCATATGTGTTTCCTAAGGAATTGCTAGGTATGCCACCTGATCGTGACATTGAGTTTTTCATTGATTTAATACCTAGAACTGCACCTATAGCAAAGAGGCCATATAAGATGCCTCCTAAGGAATTAGCGAAGCTCAAGAAGCAGATTTGAGAGTAGTTAGAGAAGGGTTTTATATGCCCAAGCTTGTCGCCATTGGGAGCCCCAATGCTTTTCGTGGATAAGAAGGATGGATCCCAGAGAATATGTGTGGATTACCGATCTCTCAACGAGGTGAAAATAAAGAATAAGTACACACTGCTCTGCATTGAAGATTTGTTCAACCAGAAGGGAGCCAGAATATTCTCTAAGATTGGTCTTCGATCGGTATATTTCCAAATGAAGATTAGACCGTCAGACATACCCAAGACAACTTTTAGGACACGGTATGGATCCTATGAGTACACGGTCATGTCGTTTGGATTGACCAATGCACCTGCATACTTCATGTATATTATGAATAAGGTTTTCATGGAGTATTTGGATAAGTTCGTGGTAGTGTTCATTGATGACATCATGATCTTCTCAAAAAGCGAAGAGGAGCACAAATAGCACCTAAGGCTGACATTGCAGAAGTTGTGAGAGCATCAGTTGTATGCCAAGTTCAACAAGTGCCAATTTTGGTTGAGGGAGATATAATTCCTAGGTCATATCATATCTGGAGGGGGAGTGTCAGTTGACACAGGAAAGGTTAGAGACGTGCTAAAGTGGGAACCGCCGCAGAATGTGAAAAAAATCAGGAGTTTTCTTGGAATGGCTGGATATTACCTACGGTTCATCAAGGACTTTTCCAAGATAGCAAAACCCATGACTGAACAGTTAATGAAGGAGAAGCCTTTCAAGTGGACTCAAGCATGTCAGGACAGTTTTGAGGAGCTAAAGAAGAGGTTGACAATGGCACCCGTGTTGGTATTGCCAGATGTGAGCAAGAGTTTTGATATATATCGTGATGCTTCAAGGCAAGGGTTTGTTGTGTATTGATGCAATAAGGCCGAGTAGTAGCTTATGCATCCAGCCAGTTCAAGAAACATGAGTAGATTTATCCTATGCATGATCTCGAACTTGCAGCCGTAGTGCATGCATTGATGAGTTGGAGACATTATGATTTTGGTCATAGATGTGAGATCCATACAAATCAAAAGAGTCTCAAGTACATATTCACACAAACAGATCTGAATTTGAGACAACAACGATTGTTGGAACTCATCAAGGATTATGACGTGGGAATCAACTATCATTCGGGGAAGGCTAATATAGTGGTTGATGCCTTGAGTCGAAAGGGAGAAAGCCACCAGCTCACCGTCAGGGAGTTTCCACCCAAGCTATGCAAGGAGTTTGAACAGTTGAATCTTGGATTCGTGAATGAGATGGGAGCAATGGAAGTGAATCCATTCCTAGAACAAGAGATTCGAGAAGGTCAAAAGAAGGACAAGGAAATCCAGGAAGTCAAGGAAAGGACCGAAGAAGGGAGAGAATTCAGACTTTATGAGGACGATCAAGGTACTCTATGGCTTGGAAAACGGATTGTTGTGCCTAAAGGAGGCACACAACTCGCTTTACTCTATCCATCCCGGTTGTACAAAGAGGTACAAGGACTTGAATTCATGCTACTGGTGGGATGTTATGAAAAGGGACATAGCAGAATATGTCGCATTATGTGATATGTTCAAATGAGTAATAGTTGAACATCAAAGGCCAGCTGGACTATTGCCGCCTTTGAAGATTCTGGAATGGAAGTGGGAAGAAGTAGGTATGGATTTTGTCGGTACCCTGCATACCGAATACCCCTTGGAACTGCAAAGAGTGCAAAGGAACTCCACCTATCTGAGTTGAAGACCTCCGAAGGCCCCACGTGTTGCTTGTAACCGGACCTACCTCCCTCATATGGTTAATCTAGTGCTGCCATGTGTATCATAAAACCGGAGCTACAATCCCTACATGGGAATGCTCCGGACTGGATACCTGTGTAACACCCCCGGACCTAACCCCCAACAGAGGGAAGCTCCAGTATCGACACGTGTACAACAACACTGGATCTACTCGTCCAAGACAGTAAGCTCCGAAGCTGCCACGCGTCCAACCGCCGGACCTTCAACCTCAACAGGCAGATTGGTGGACCTTCAACGGCTCGGACCTTCAAGGGACATTGAAGACATTAAGACATGATTATGTGTCATTAATGCTATCTTAATGACACACAATTGGATGACCCTTAATACCAGTAACGCCACCATTAAAGGATGTTATCATGCTATTAAGGGGAATTGAGCACATTAACTGCGTACTAAGAATCAGTAACCGCCAGGGCCACATGTTAGGCCAGGCTAATGATGTAACGGCCATCCCTTGTACTATAAAAGGGTTGGACGAGCGATACACGGGGAGACTTTTTTGGCCTCTCTCTGGCTCACACTCTCTTACACTCAAGACAACAAGAACAACACACTCGTGGAGTAGGGTATTACGCTCAGGTGGCCCGAACCACGTAAATCCTCATGTCAAGTCACCATCTTGCTCTGAATCTCCGCGCGCCCCAACCAAACTCAGAAACACCGCGGGCTACTAACAGTAGTACCAGGAGAATTGCCAGAACCAGACTCTGACAGTTGGCGCGCCAGGTAGGGGAGGTGCCTGAGATTCCAAGATGGTGAATTCTGCTGCTGGATCATTCAACGGTAACCATGCTAAGCAACCTACTGGGGGCAATCCCTCCAACATGCAGCATCCAGCAGGTGCTGTAGCTCCAGCAGGAGTCATACCACCGCCGCCACCGTCCGGTTCGGTGAATCAACTGGGACATCAAGATGGGGCGTTCGCATCGATCACTGCATCAGCGAACAACAACCTCGAACACGCGCTTAATGCCGCGCGTGCTCTTCTCCAGCGTCCACCACCTCCAGGAGCACCCCAGGGTGCAATGGAGAAGTGGAGAGCTGATGTGGATCATCTGGTTATAGCAGCAGCTGATGGCATCAGCAATCAAGGTCCTCCCCCCTCGAGGTGGGCCCCATCGCAACATCGGACCTTGTCTGGTAGACTTAGTCCGCAAGCATCACAACACAGGAGACATGCTGCATCTCAACAGGCGACGTCGCTACCTTTCGGGGCGCGACGTACTCACACGGTAACAAGGCTTTCGACTCATGACCTCCAGGCGGAGCTCGATCGTCGTTACCAGCAACAGGACGACTGCGTCCACATCGAGCGTGCTCGCGAGAGGCTCGGAATAGTCCTGCTCCTGAGGGAGTAGGAGGAGGCTGTTCTGCCTTGGCCATGCACCTATGCACGGTCAAATGGCTGCAGAAGTTCCGGCCTCACTTGCCAGAAAAATTTGACGGGATTGTTAACCCCGCTAAATTTCTCCAAATCTACTCCACCGCTATCCTTGCGGCTGGGTGCAATGAGGTTGTGATGGCCAATTATTTTCCTGTGGCTTTGACTGGGACCGCCAGGTCTTGGTTCATGAGCCTTCCACCTGACTCCATCAACAGTTGGGCGGAGTTGTGCCAACAGTTCACCGCCAATTTCGGGAGCTCATACACCCGACCAGGCACAAAACTAGATCTTTTTGCTGTCAAGCAAAAAGGGGGAGAGTCCTTGCGATCTTTCATCCAGAGGTTTTCCCAGGTAAGAAATACCATTCCTTCTATCTCAAGTGCTTCTTTTATTGTAGCATTCAGACAGGGCGTTCGAGATAAGAAAATGCTAGAGAAGCTGGCGACCAAGGAAGTCACTAGCATCACGGAACTCTTTAGCTTGGTAGACAAGTT
Source organism: Tuctoria greenei (assembly GCA_036927565.1). Lineage (NCBI taxonomy): Eukaryota > Viridiplantae > Streptophyta > Magnoliopsida > Poales > Poaceae > Tuctoria > Tuctoria greenei. The sequence goes on along the minus strand of JAYESD010000001.1, from coordinate 281,619,951 downwards.
TTCCAAGGATGCGGAGGGCCGTGAAATGCACTCCAAACCACCTCCGGAGGACAACACAAAGTCCTCCAAGGGTGAAGCCATTACCTCCGGGAGTGGCAAGAAGAAGAAAAAGTCCAACAGAAAGAAGAAGCCGTCGGCCGGCACACCCATTGCAGCAGCTGCCACAGCTCCGAGTGGCTGGGAGCCACGCCCTGAGAAACGACCTTGATCGTCGTCTGGAGACGGTGGCAGCTCCAAGATGTGGTGCCCAATACACAAGACGGACAGGCACAATTTGGAAGACTGCCGAGAGGTCCAGAACCTCGCCGAGTGCTACAACAAGCGCCAAGGAGAATCCCCTTTCCGTCAAAGGGAAGGAAAACAAAAAGTCGATGAAGCCCCGGCTGAAGAGGAGTTAGGCTTTCAAGACCACAAAAAAGTCTTGAAGGTTGTTTACACCTCCATTGACCACGATTCCGACGTCTTCGACAACGAGCGTCGGAAGATCATGAACACCATTTTTGGTGGTTCGTGGGATATCACTTTCCGCTATGTCCTCAAGACAATGCAGCAGGACATGGCCTCTGTAGCTCCCACCGCCAGGGCAGAGCCTCATCGAAAGTGGATTGATACTACCATCACCTTCGATGCTTCAGATTGCCCTTGGAACATGATCGGAGCTGGCCAACTTCCATTCATTGTATCTCCGACCATCAATAACATCTAGCTCCCTCATGTAATGGTGGACGGAGGTTCGGGGCTGAACCTCATAAGCTTCAAAGCCTTCATCAAGCTTCATCTCCGACCTTCAGATCTTCGTCCCTCCCGACCATTCTTAGGAGTAGGTCCGAGGGCCATAACTCCACTCGGTGCCATTACTGTCCCGATGACCTTCGGAACTCGGGAGAATTACAGGACCGAGAAGTTGGTCTTCGACATGGCACAGACCAACTTGCCATTCAACGCCATCTTGGGCAGGCCAACTTTATACAAATTCATGATCGTTGCTCACTATGGATAATTGGTGTTGAAGATGCCAACACCCTCAGGCATTCTCAGGATCCCGGAGATCGCACCGCCGGAGTTACTGCTCTGGAAGAACTCCACACGCTTGCTACAGCGCAGGAGGAAGAATCCGGAAAGGAGCAAGATCCGAAGCCCCCGAGCATTCGTCATCGAGGCTCAACTTCCACACCTCGTGTGCAACCAAGCGGCGACACCGACATTCCCGTCAAAGTCGTCCAAATTGGTTCAGATGTTGCTCAGACCACACGTATATCGGGAGGTCTGAACACAAATAGGAACTTGCGCTCATCACTTTCCTTCAGGCTAATGTCGACGTGTTTGCCTGACAACCGTACAAATGCCTGGGATCCTTAGGGAGGTGATTGAGCACAATCTGAAGATTTATCCCGACGCTCGGCCAGTACATCAGAAGCCTCAGAAGCAATCAGAAGTGAAGAAGTTACTCGAAGCTGGATTCATCCAGGAAGTCTTCCACCCAAAATGGCTGGCAAATCCAGTCGTTGTACCCAAGGCCGGCGGGAAGCTTCGGATGTGTATCAACTACACAACACTGAATAAGGCATGTCCAAATGATCCATTTCCACTACCTAGAATAGATTAGATAGTGGTTTGCACCTCCGGGTGTGAATTACTGTGTTTCCTAGACGCATATTTTGGTTATCATCAAATCTGAATGTCTAGGGAAGATGAAGAGCATACTGCCTTCATCACAGTAGATGGATTATATTGTTACACTGCCATGTCTTTCGGTCTCAAAAACGCTGCTTCAACGTTTGTGCGAGCTATGTACAAAACTTTTGAAGAGGTCATTAGCGATGTAGTGGAAGTGTACGTCGATGACGTTGTCGTCAAGATCAAGAACAAGGATTCATTTCTTGACACCTTGAAAGCTGTCTTTGACTAGTTGCGGATCACACGCACAAAGCTGAACCCACACAAGTGTGTCTGTGAGACCTATGTGTGTTGAATACATTAGCTTGTACTGAATACATTGGCTTTGATGATAAAAGTTCAGAAATTCTTCTAAAACATCTTTTTTAGCAAGGTCCGACTCTAGCTTCGAGCTTCTTCAAGGTCCGACTTTCTTTGTCTAGGTCTGACATGTCTTTAGGTAGCTCCGGTGAGCTTTGTCTTTAGCTCCGGCATGTCTTTGATAGCTCCGGCTTGTCTTTGTTAAGCTCCAATATGTTCTGCTAGGTCCAACTTATGTTGGTTAGCTCCGACATGTTTTTCTAGCTCTGACTTTTTGGTTTACTAGTTCTGACTAGTTTTGATTAGCTCCGGCGCTAGGTCCGACTAGCTTTGGTAAGCTCCGGCTCAAGCTCCGGTTAGCTTTGACAATGTTCGGAGCTTGATCATAATGTTCCAAATTTTCATGTGAAATGTTTTGAACTTGCTTTACATTTATGGATAGGTTGCTTAGTATTCATTTACTAAGTTTTTGGTGCATTTTGGTTGATATGGCTGATATCGTTTTGATATGCTTTGCAACATGCTTATGTGAGGTGCTCACGTAAGGTGTTGTGTTCGGAACTGACTTGAGTCAAGTCGCGGACTTGGGCTCGTACGGATTGGTTGTTTGTTCATGTGCAGGTGTTGCTTGAGTTCAAGTCATGGCTGGTGACAGGATCCTTTGGACTAGTCTCAGGGAGGAGATGATGTTCCAACAACCAAATTCGGGAGGAATTGTGGTTTAGCGTCTCAGGAAGTCGCGCAGGATGATTGAATCAAGGGCAGTGCATATGAAGGTTACTGTACGTCGAAGGAAGGTGTTTGCACGTATGCATGTGGTGCATGACGTGGCAACATGGTTCCGAAAATGGTTTATTGATGGAAAGATCTGGTTGGAAGGATCGGATCGTATCGGTTGATGACTTTGGCTGTGGCGAAGTCGGTTATGGCTCGGTATGGAAAGTATCGAGTGGGTTATGATAGGATTTCTGGGTCACAAATTTGAGTTGTTTTAGGAATGTGGGATACGTTTATAAGGTGTTTGGAAGTCTTAAGATTGCTTCTATCTGCGTATAGAAGAGTCCTAAGCAGTTATAGAAAGTTTCGATTCGTGATCGGAGTAGGATTGGAGTCCTAGTTGAGATTGGGTTGGCCTAAGGGCTGGTTATATAAGCAAGGGAGGCCAAATATCGTGGTGCACGACTTTGGGGCTGTTCCTCTTGTGGTCTATTGAATTGAATTCTTAGTTTTAAGGAACTTTTGTGCCTTGTTCGTCCGACTTGTTCCGGACAAGTTTTACTCATCGAGTTTCTGGACAGCACTACCTTTTGTCGGTGGTTTTATCATAACTCGAGTTTTACAAATCCAATTGATATGATTCTTTCCGGGTTGTCTTCAAAACTTGATTACCTATCATCTGTAAAAATTTCATGGTCATTGGATTTGTGGTTTCTGATCTACACGAGTTTCTGTGCAGCGTTCCAGAACTGTTTTTCTCGGATATGACAGATTGACCTTTGTTAGATCTTTCGGTCATAACTTGAGTTTCTCTCAACGTATTTGAGTGATTATTCTTGTGTTTTCTTTGTAACTTGATTCTCTCTGATATATATCACTTTTGTCACGGTGAAACACGTTTATATTAGTCTCACACACGATTTCTTTAACAGATCGTTTTTTGCTGAAGGGGTTGGGATTTAATTGTTTCCGCTGCGTAAGATTTTTAAATCTACCATTCACCCCCCTCTGGTACCTTTTCACGTGCTCTTCAAACCTAAAATTGGTATCAGAGCCACGGTGCTCCAATCATTGTGATTAGCACGTGTTTTTGACTAATCATCATGGAGAAATACTCTGCCAAACCTTGTATGTTTGCTGGTATTGATTTTTAGGTTTGGAAGGCACGCATGGAGGCTTTCTTACAGGCCCAAGGCTTCGCCATATGGGAAAAAGGTGTACAAGCCTTATGATGTGCCGTCAAACGATCAAGTTACGGATACGAACATACGGGACGTCGACAACAACAAAAAATGCCTGGAACTTGATCATCCAAGGACTCACTCAAAGCGACTTCGACCGTGTTGTACACCTTCAATCAGCATATGATGTGTTGAGAACGCTTTGTGACTATCACGAAGGATCCAACACGATCAAGGAGGTGAGACAAGATATGTTCAAAAAGGAATATATGGGTTTCGAGATGCAACCCGGTGAGTCTATTGGTGACCTTTTTGCTCGCTTCAATAAAATTCTTAGCAATCTGCGTAGTGTCAATGTTAACTTTTCTGATGCTGAAAATGCTAGGCAACTTCTTAGTGCATTAGACATGTAAATCTGGGAGATGAAAGTTACATCTATTCGTGAATCAACTGTCATGAGTTCTCTTACATTAGATGTGCTTTACTCTAAACTAAAGACTCATGAAATTGACATCTTATCACGTAAGAATCCAAACAAGTCTATTGCTTTTGTTTCACAACGTGACATACCTAGCTCCGGTCAATCTTCATCTTGTGGTACACTTGCTTTGTTGTCCTCTCTAACACTTGAACAGATTGAGGAGTTTCCAGAGGAGGAGCTAGCACTTCTCTCTACTAGGTTCTCAAAAGCATTGCAAAATGTGAGAACTAGAAGGAGAGGAAGCTCCAGACCTCAACGATGCTTCGAATGTGGTAAGACAGGACACTTTCGTACAGAATGCCCTAATCTTTCAGGTTCTACATCCCGAGAAGAAAAACAATCAAGGAAGAAGCACTCCTCAACAAATGATAAGAAGAAGAAGAAGGGCTTTTCAGGTCGCCAACTGGTGAATAGTTTCATCTCCGCACTCGAGAACTTGGCTCAAGCGACGTGGACATTGGAAGTGATGAAGATGAAGATGATTTGGCCAACTTATGCTTCATGGCAGGCAAAACAAGATCAAGATCAAGTCAGCAGGATGCAGAACACAACAGTGACAACGATGAGGTATGTTATACCTGTAATGAAATGTGTGATGCAATTTCTCATGCAACTATTATTGTTGAGAAAAAGGACAAAAAGATTAGGGATAATGCTGCTAAAATTGAATCACTAGAATCTGAAATCAAGCATTTGAAAACCTTGATTCCTAGTGATGATTCTTGTCCTCGTGTGATTTAATCTATGAACAATTGTCCACATTAAGAACTGCACATTCCTCTACTCTAGATAGACTTGAACTTGAAATTGAAAAGAACAAAAAGCTTGCTGCACTTGACATTGGAAACTTAAAAGATGCTTCTTGTTCTACAATTGATTTGCATTGTTCTAGTTGTGATGATCTTGAAAAGAAACTAAAAGATGCTATGAATGAAATTTCAATATTGAATAATGCTTTACATTCTCATGAAGTTAAATATTGTTCCAATTGCAAATTAAAAGGAAATACTTCATGTGAAAATTGCCTTGATCTGTCTAATAAACTTGATAACATGCATAGGACATTAGATCGGTTTTGTAATGGGAATAAGAATCTAAACTTGTTGTTGAATTCTTCTAAGTCTTGCAATGATAAAACTGGTTTAGGTTTTGATTCTCATGCTCATGCTAAGGCACATCCACCTAAAATTGTAAAGTCATTAGGAAGTGGTTTGATTCAAACAGTTCCTAAATAAAAAGAAGTGATTCTCAAATCTGCAGGGGTGTTGTCTCATTCGATTTCAAATAAAAATGTTGTCTGCTCATCTAGACATGAACACAAAGTTAAAATTCATTGTACCTACTGTGGTAGAGATGGTCATGTCATAGATTTTTGTTATAGACTAGCTAAACAACAGAAAAGGGAAAGAATGATTGCTAGATCTCATAACTTTCATGCAAAATTTGCTGCACGTATTAAACCGGATGCCAGGAACATGCAACCTGCTGTTATGAGTCAAAAACATTCAAAGTTTACCTCTGCACCTTCTGTTTTTTGCCTCCGGAGCTACTGATTTTTGTGCTACTCAAGTAACATCTTATAGGTCAGTAGTTAAGAGTAAAAAACCTCAAACTTTGACTCGTAAACCTGCTGCTTTATCTTAGCTTTCGCGTGTTTTTCCTGCTGCATGTCGTGTGACTCAATACTGGATTCCCAAATGCCTTTTGACTAACCCCAATATTGAGTCATCGACGTATTGTGCTTCTATGTAGGTTACACGTTTGAGGAAGGAGAACATTTGGATTGTGGATTCAGGTTGCTCACGCCACATGACCGGTAACAAAGATTGGTTCTCCTCCCTCTCTTTTGTGTCACGTGTAGAGAATGTTACTTTTGCCGATAATTCTTCAACGCCTATAATTGCTAAGGGTTCAGTTAGAGTAAATGATCACTACACTTTGAAGGATGTGGCACTTGTCAAAAATTTGAAATACAACTTGCTTTCTGTTTCACAATTGCTAGATGAAAATCTGGAAATTATTTTCAATAAAAACTGCTGCAAAGTTGTAGGTTCAAATAGTGAGCTTATTTTTAACATGTCTCGGTTTAGAAGATTTTTTAAAGCTGATTTTGATATGTCTTCCTATAAGCATAGGCGTCTAGTTGCTAACGATTCAAAGGACTTATATTTTTGGTATCGTAGACTTGGTCACGTAGGCTTTGATCACCTAACGCATGTTAGTGCTCTTGATCGCATACGTGGGCTGCCTAAGCTTAAATGGGACAAAGAAATTGTATGCTCTTCTTGTAGACATGCTAAGATGGTTGCAGGTTCACATACTCCTCTCACAATGATCATGACAACTGAATTGGGTCAACATTTGCACCTTGACACCGTAGGACCTTCACGTATTCAATCCTTTGGAGGTAAATGGTATATTCTTGTCATTGTTGATGATTATTCTAGATACTCTTGGGTTTACTTCATGGCATCTAAGAATGAAGCTTTTGGTCACTTTAGAACTTTATTTCTTAGATTATCAATTGATCACCCAGGATCTTTAAAAGCAATTAGAAGTGATAACGGAACTGAATTTAAAAATCAATCTTTTGATCACTTTTGTGCTAAAAATGGAATAGATCATCAATATTCTTCATCATATGTACCTCGACAAAACAGTGTTGTAGAAAGAAAGAACAAGACTTTAGTTGAGATGGCTAGGACTATGCTTGATGAATATCAAACTCCTAGGAAATTTTGGGCTGATGCAATTGCAACCGCTTGTTATGTCTCAAATCGTGTTTTCTTGCGCGCTAAGCTAGGTAAAAAATCATATGAGCTCCGGTTTGGACATAGGCCTAGTGTTACGCACTTTCGGGTCTTATGTTGCAAATTCTTTGTTAAGAAACATGGTAATCTTGATAAATTTGAACCTAGATCCATTGATGGCATGTTTCTTGGTTATCCATCTCATACTAGAGGCTACCGTGTGCTTTTACTTGACACTACCAAAATTGTGGAGACTTGTGATGTGTCTTTTGATGAAGCTAGCCCAGGTACTAGCTCAAACATTGCAGGTCTAGATCCATATCCGCAGGGGGAGAGCATTTTCGTTGAAGATGAGGAAGAGGTGGAGCTGCTGCCCGAAAATTCAGCAGCTAATGACATTGTTCGAGCTCCGGATTTCGATTCACAGCCAGCACCGACGACCACCATTGCTGGTCCAGATCCTCCTCAAGTCACAAGCTCATCAATTTGTGATGGACATGAAGAAGAAGAAGCTTGTGAAGTGTCCACTCCCCTCTGGGTTCTCAAAATTCATCCTCCACAACAGATTAATGGAAGCTTGCACGAACGAGTTACACGGTCCAGGTTTTGCGATCCAAACTCTCATGCTCATTCTGCTTTTATTGCTTCTTTTGAACCCAAAGATATATCACACGCACTCACTAATGAATCTTGGATTATTGCCATGCAAGAAGAGTTAGAAAATTTTGAAAGAAATAATGTTTGGAAACTTGTACCTCCTCCTCAAGGTCACACTTTAATTGGAACTAAATGGGTGTTTAAATGTAAACAAAGTGAGGATGCGGTTGTGGTTAGGAACAAGACTAGGTTGGTTGCTCAAGATTTCAATCAAGTTGAAGGTCTAGATTTTGATGAAACTTTTGCTCCTGTTGATAGATTAGAAGCCATAAGAATTTTGTTAGCTTTTGCTGCATCTAAAGGTTTTAAGCTATATAAAATGGATGTTAAAAGTGCTTTTCTTAATTGCTACATAGATGAGGAGGTTTATGTCAAACAACCACCGGGTTTTGAAAATTCAGATTTTCCTAATCATGTTTACAAACTGTCCAAAGCCTTGTACGGTCTCAAACAAGCCCCTAGAGCATGGTATGATAGGTTAAAAACATTCTTACTTGAAAAGGGGTTTACCATGGGCAAGGTTGATAAAACTCTTTTTGTGCTTAAGCATGGCAATGACTCATTATCCGTTCAAGTGTATGCGGATGATATTATCTTTGGTTGTGCTTCTCATGATCTTGTGTCCAAGTTTTGAGCTATGATGAGTTCAGAAATTGAGATGAGTATGATGGGAGAACTCACGTACTTTTTGGGGCTGCAAATCAAGCAAACCAAGGAGGGTATCTTTGTGCATCAAACAAAGTATACAAAAGACCTCCTAAGGCGCTTCAACATGGACAAAAGAAAGCCTCTTCGGACACTAATGGGAACAACAACAACACTTGAACTTGATGGAGATGGTGAACCCCTGGATCAAAAAGAATATAGAAGCATGATTGGATCACTTTTGTACCTCACGGCATCAAGACCGGACATACAATTCAGCGTATGTCTTTGTGCACGGTTTCAAGCCTCTCCACGTACTTCACATCGTCAAGCCATCAAAAGGATTCTCAGGTACTTACATGGAACTCAAGAATTTGACATTTTTCTTCCTTCTTCCTCAACCGTTACTTTGAAAGCTTTTTCCGATGCTGATTTTGGAGGTTGTAGGATTGATAGGAAAAGTACTTCCGGTTCTTGTCATTTTCTTGGTAATTCACTTGTTGCATGGTCGTCCAGAAAACAAAGTTCAGTTGCACAATCCATCGCCGAATCTGAATATGTAGCTGCTGCTAGCGCTTGTTCACAAATTCTTTGGATTGTTCAAACACTTAAGGACTATGGGGTTGATCTAGATAGTGGTCCAATGTTTTGTGACAACACTAGTTCTATTTGCATTGCTAAAAACCCTGTGCAACATTCTAGAACTAAGCACATTGACATTAGGTATCACTTTCTCCGTGATAATGTTGAAAAAGGGAACATTGTGCTTCACCATGTAGATACTGAACAACAATTGGCTGACATTTTTACAAAACCTTTGGATTTCACTCATTTTTGTTTCATTCGTAGTGAAATAGGGGTTATGCATCCTCATAGCTTACATTGAGGGGGAGTTTTCAAACTTGAGAAGTCTATGTGTGAATCTGAAATTTAAATAATATGTGCATAGTATTTCATTCATATATGACTTTGTGATTCCTTTTGCATGCTGAAAGTTCTTACTACATTACTCATGTTATACATTTTATAGTTTTTGCCATGTCTAGTAATTGGAATAATTACTTACACTAAATCTGGTCATGGTTGAACTTTATTGCTGTTTTAAACTTGTTGCATGCTCACAAGTGTTTTTTAATCATAAAGAATTAATTAAGTAATCAACTCACATGTTGAGTTTTTTTATGAACAAATATAAGTTGAGAAAAGATCAAGAGAATATGCATGCATCGCACTTCTTCTTTTGAGATAGCTTATCATTGCTCTTAGATATGAACTTGGAAGAAGTTGTGTATGACTAAAACCATGTCCTTAAGCTTCTGATTGTCAAATGACATAGGCTTGGCTTGGTTGGTTAGAATAAGGCAGATGAGAATATAATCTCTTGCAAATATCATATGATCTAAATTTGTGCTTTGAAAAATAATAAAATGCAGCAACAAGTGTCATGCTTTCAGGTTTCGAAATAGTTAAGTTTTTTAGATCATGACTTGTTTAAATTGAAAATTACATTTGATCTCTAGCATGGCTTACACTACTTTATGTATCTCATTGATGTGATAGTGTAAGTTACTTGATAGTATGACTTGGACGAGCTTTGTTCTATATGTATATGTTATAATATGCTCATAATAATTAAAATTTCTCTTTTGAACCTTATTGAATACATTGTCAAAGGGGGAGAGATAATATGTGAATTTTTTAAAAGATAAGTACGCAAGGGGGAGAAATTGATTACACATTGCACATATTCACAATTGTTTTGGCACGATTCTTCTCGGGGGGAGAATTTGTTTTTCTTCTCATTTTATTTCTGTTTTACAAAGGGGGAGAAATTGTTTTCAAAACTTTTAATGTGAATAAGCCAATGTTCAAATTTTAAGTGGTGTTGCCAATGCATTCATCAAGGGGGAGATTGTGAGACCTATGTGTGTTGAATACATTGGCTTGTACTGAATACATTGGATTTGATGATAAAAGTTCTGAAATTCTTCTAAAACATCTTTTTAGCAAGGTCTGACTCTAGCTCCGAGCTTCTTCAAGGTCCGACTTTCTTTGTCTAGGTCCGACATGTCTTTGGGTAGCTCCGGTGAACTTTGTCTTTAGCTCCGGCATGTCTTTGATAGCTCCGGCTTGTCTTTGTTAAGCTCTAATATGTTCTGCTAGGTACAACTTATGTTGGTTAGCTCCGACATGTTTTTCTAGCTCTGACTTTTTGGTTTACTAGTTCCGACTAGTTTTGGTTAGCTCCGGCGCTAGGTCCGACTAGCTTTGGTAAGCTCCAGCTCAAGCTCCGGTTAGCTTTGACAAGGTTCGGAGCTTGATCATAATGTTCCAAATTTTCATGTGAAATGTTTTGAACTTGCTTTACATTTATGGATAGGTTGCTTAGTATTCATTTACTAAGTTTTTGGTGCATTTTGGTTGATATGGCTGATATCGTTTTGATATGCTTTGCAACATGCTTATGTGAGGTGCTCACGTAAGGTGTTGTGTTCAGAACTGACTTGAGTCAAGTCGCGGACTTGGGCTCGTACAGATTGGTTGTTTGTTCATGTGCAGGTGTTGCTTGATTTCAAGTCATGGCTAGTAACAGGATCCTTTGGACTAGTCTCAAGGAGGAGATGAGGTTCCAACAACCAAATTAAGGAGGAATTGTGGTTGAGCGGGTCAGGAGGTCGCGCAGGATGATTGAATCAAGGGCAGTGCATATGAAGGTTACTGGACGTCGAAGGAAGGTGTTTGCACGTATGCATGTGGTGCATGACGTGGCAACATGGTTCCGAAGATGGTTTATGGATGGAAAGATCTGGTTGGAAGGATCGGATCGTATCGGTTGATGATTTTGGCTGCGGCGAAGTTGGTTATGGCTTGGTATGGAAAGTATCGAGCGGGTTATGATAGGATTTCGTGTGGATCACGAATTTGAGTTGTTTTAGAAATGTGTAATACGTTTCTAAGGTGTTGGGAAGTCTTAATATTGCTTCTATCTGCGTATAGAAGAGTCCTAAATAGTTATGAAAAGTTTCGATTCGTGATCGGAGTAGGATTGGAGTCCTAGTTGAGATTGGGTTGGCCTAAGGGCTGGTTATATAAGCAAGGGAGGCCAAAGCTCATGGTGCACGACTTTGGAGCCGTTCCTATTATGTTCTATTGAATAAAATTTGTAGTTCGAAGGAACTTTTGTGCCTTGTTTGTCCGACTTGTTCCACACAAGTTTTACTCGTCGAGTTTCTGGACAGCACTACCTTTTGTTGGTGGTTTTATCATAACTCGAGTTTTACAGATCCAATTGACGTAATTCTTTTTGGGTTGTCTTCAAAACGTGATTATATATAATCTGCCAAAATTTCACAGTCATTGGATTTGTGGTTTCTGATCTACATGAGTTTCTATGCAGCGTTCCAGAACTGTTTTTCTCGGATAGGACAGATTGACCTTTGTTCAATCTTTCGATCATAACTTGAGTTTCTCTCGACGGATTTGAGTGATTCTTCTTGTGTTTTCTTTGTGACTTGATTCTCTCTGATATATATCATTTTGTCATGGTGAAACACGTTTAGATTAGTCTCACACACGATTTATTTAATAGATCGTTTTTCTGCCGAAGGGGTTGGGATTTAATTGTTTCCGCTGCATAAGATTTTTAAATCTACCATTCACCCCCTCCTGTAGCTTTTCACGTGCTCTTCGATCCTATAGTGTCTTTGGGGTTAGCTCCGGAAAGCTTCTTGGATTCTTGGTGAACCACCAAGGAATAGAGGCGAATCCGGCGAAGATCAAAGCTATTGAAGACATGCGGCCACCAGCTCGCATCAAGGATGTCCAGAAGCTGACTGGGTGTATAGCTGCCCTCAGCCGGTTCATCTCAAGACTGGCGGAACGGGCGCTACCCTTCTTCAAACCATTGAGGAAGTCTAAACCATTCAAATGGTCTGAAGATGCAGAAAAGGCATTCCAAGAGCTGAAGCAGCTCCTCACCACTCTACCAACTTTGGTAGCTCCGAATCCTGGTGAGCCACTTCTGCTTTACATTTCAGCAACTAACGAAGTTATCAGTATAGTCTTGGTTGCCGAAAGACCAGAACCATCTCCAGTTCAGGAATCCAGACCCCTCCGGGAAGGTCCGGAGCTAGCTGAAGGAGAGTCTAGGTCCCAGCCCCCAGACCCGGATCCTCAAGGCGAGAGGGCAGAGGATCAACCTCCTTTAAATGAAGAAGTTACTGTTGCTGAACAAGAAGATCCGGATCCTTCTGAGAGGGTCCGGGTCACTTCAGAGGAAGCTCCGGGTTCTTCTAGCAAGAATCAGGAGGTCCCCGAAAAAGGTCCGGACCCCTCCGGGAGGGTCCAAGTTGATGAGGAGGAAGCTTCGGGCCCCTCCGAGAGGGTCCGAACAGTCCAGCGCCCAGTATACTTCATCAGTGAAGTACTCTATGACGCCAAGACTCGGTACCTAGAGGTGCATAAACTGCTTTATGCAGTTCTTATCGCCTCTAGGAAGCTTCGTCACTACTTCCAGGCTCACAAGATTTCAGTGGTAACCTCTTATCCACTGTGTGCAATCTTGCATAACCCCAACTCTACTGGGAACACTGCAAAGTGGGCATCGGAATTGGCCTAGTTCGATCTTGAATTCGTCCCAAGACAAGCGATCAATAGTCAAGCATTGGCAGACTTTGTGGCGGAATGGACCCCCTCTCCATCAAATCTGGGGGCCCCAGTGAGCAGAAACCGGAACCTAAGGTTCGGTCTTCACTAAGCCTCACTGGACTCTCTACTTCGACGACTCTGTGCAGAAGCAGGGGGCCGGAGCTGGAATCCTTCTCCTTGCTCCAACCAGGAAGAAGTTCAAATACATGGTTCACCTTGACTTCAAGGCGACCAACAACATTGCGGAGTATGAAGCAATAATCTATGGACTCAAGGTGGCACTAACATATGGTGTCAAGCAGTTGTTGGTAAAGGGTGATTCACAGCTCATTATAAAACAAGTCAAAGGTGAATGCTGCTGCAACAACCCCCAACTAGCTACATATCATCTTGAAGTCCAGAGGCTTCAGAAGGACCTCAAAGTCCTGGATCTTTGCCATATTCAGCGTCTCAACAACGCTGAAGCTGACAAATTATCGACGAAAGCTTCAACTGGAGCTCTGATTAATGACGGAACCTTCGTCCGGAGATTGTCAAAACCAACAGCTCAGCATGGCGAACTGGGCGAAGGGGGCGAGACTAGCACCTCGAAGCTGGTGGTCCCGATGGCCCTGTTACCATGGCGTCCATCAAGGGTCGTAGGTGCTGCAGGAAGCTCCGAGCAACCCAGCACGTAAGACTCAGAAGCTCAAGTTAGCTCCGATGCATGGATCTTGGAGATCCAGAGCTACTTGAAAGACAACATACTTCCTGAAGATAATATATTTGCTGACCGGATAGTCTGAATGGCTAAAAGATACACGCTGGTAGAAGGGGATCTCTACCGGCGTGGTGCCAACGGCATCCTAATGCGGTGCATTACAAGGGAAGAAGGCCGCGAGCTCCTTGCGGAAATCCATGGAGGTGAGTGTGGGAACCATGCGTCTTCCCGCACAATGGCCGGTAAAGCCTTCCGGCATGGTTTTTATTGGCCTACAGCACTCCAGGATGCAACCGAGCTAGTGAAGAAATGTGAAGCATGCCAGTTCCATGCAAAGCAAATTCACACACGAGCACAACCACTACAAATGATACCTCCGACATGGCCATTCGCTATGTGGGGTATGGATATCTTGGGACCCTTCCCAAAAGCTGTCGGAGGTTACTAGTACCTGTATGTTGCCATCGACAAGTTCACCAAGTGGCCGGAAGCAACTCGAGTTGTGACAATAAATAAGCAATCAGCTATCAAGTTCTTGCAGTCCATAGTATGCAGATTTGGAGTCCCAAACAAGATCATAACTGACAACGGGACCCAATTCACAAGTTCTGTATTCCAAGGATATTGCGAAGACCTCGGCATTCAAGTCAGCTACTCTTTCGTGGCTCACCCGACAAGCAATGACCAAGCTAAGAGAGAAAATGCAAAAATCCTAAAGGGACTCAAGACACGCACATATGAGCTCTTGAAAAAACATGGAGCCAACTGGATTGAGGAGCTTCCGCCCACCTTGTGGGCAAACAAGACAACTTCAAACCGGTCAACTGGAGAGACACCCTTCTTCCTGGTGTACGAAGCTGAAGTAGTCCTTCCTCCGGAAATCACCTTGGGGTCGCTCCGGGTCCGGACCTTCAACGCAGCCACGTAGGACCAGCTCCAGCGTGAAGACCTTGACCTCGTTGAAGAGGCAAGGTGCCGAGCAGCTGTTCGAAATGCACGATACCGCCAAGCGCTCCGGCGTTACCACCAAAGGCATGTGCATAGCTGACAGATCAAGGAAGGCGATCTGGTGCTATGGAGAATAAAAACTCGAGAAGGGTTAAACAAACTTTCCCCCAGCTGGGAAGGACCTTTTCGAGTGATCAAAGTAACCCATCCCGGATGCGTTCGCTTGGCAACCGAGGATGGGACACCGCTCCCTAATCCTTGGAACATTGAGCACCTCCGTATGTTTTACGCTTAAATATCACAGAGGTGAGTTAGTAATTACATATGTTGTATGTTATAGCGTCATTGTATAGAGTCGGGTAGCTCCTCTTGGAGGACAGCCGGACCTTTCCAGGAAGGTCCGCAAAGTTCAAGCAACACTTGACACAGTCTCAGAACTAAAAGTGTAGCTAGCTACCCTGAGTCGAACAAGAAATGTAACACACTTAGCTTGGTTCCGTACCCTAAGAGTGTACTTGTATACCCCTGTACCCCGGACCTATAATAAAAACATCGATATGTGAAAACAGACTCCATGTGCATTTATTTTTTAGAGGCTCATTCTTTTTTATTTTTCTCTTTCTTGTCTATAACAAAGTTGTGCAATTCTTAAGAAGCTTTAGCTCGAACAATTCATATATAATTCAAGTTGCATTGTTATTTCTTCTGGGTCTTAACATCGTTGAATGGCCTACTCTCCTGAATGCCAAGCCAATCTAGGTCCGGAGTGTGCTATCGACTTAGCCTGGTCCTGCACCCTAAGTACGCCACTCTACCTACACCCCGGCAGGCCTAAATAAGGTGAGTCCAGAAAACGATTGGACCTGGAGAAAATAAACAGACACGCTTGATTGTATATAGAATTGTTGTCGACCTAAAATTTCATATGGGAATAGTAAGTCGCAAATGAGTTATAGATAAGAAATGGATTTTACTATTTTTCTTGACTTCAGTGTGCAGGAAAAATAAAAATCCCATGATGATGGTGGACAATGCCGGAGCTATCAAAGCTTCGACATCCCCCAAGTGGGCCCACCGTTGATGTTTTAAACATTGATAGTGGGCATCGCCGGAGCTACCAAGTTCCGAAAAATCCAGCAGACCAGTCGTCAACGTAATGAAATAAAAGGAGTTGAAGAAAAGATGGTAGAAGGACACCCCAATGGGGTCTACTGTCGACGCTCTTCGTGTTGACGGTGGCCGCTGCTGGAGCTACTAAGCTCCAACAACCCTAGAGGACCAGTCGTTGACGCTCTACGTGTTGAATGTGGTCGCTGCCGGAGCTACTAAACTCCGACAACCCAGGGGGCCCCTTCTGTCGATGCAACAAAACTTCAGACCTATACTCTACAAGTTTGAAGCACTCAAGTCTTCAACAAAATGCTACATCCTTTTGGTACATGTTCACAATCAAATTGTGTACATCTACCAGGGGGCCAAGTAAGACAAATTTTGAGGACAAAAAATGAAATTGAAGACAAAAATGAAATTCATAAATTTCTTGGATTTCATTCATCTGAACACAAGAGATTACAAAATTGGAGAAAAGAAGAGAAGATACAAGTGGGAGCTAAAAGGAGAAAGTCCTATGTTCTATGGAAGAACGAGGCGACCTTCTGGGCAACCTCCGACACGCTGGTCTTGGCGGCGTCTCCCTCTCCGTTGATGGGACCTTCAAGCACCGGGTTTAGTGGGAAATGAGGATCCCAGCTTGTGTAGCACGTCAGCATGTATTTTGCGATGTTCTGCGCAAGGGATTTTCCTTCAGTTTCCAACTGATCCGCGATGACATCGCCCATCGCGCCGAGTTTGTTGCCAACCAAGCTCAGCGCCCCCAACGCATGGTCCAGCTCTGGCTCCGGATTGCCCGGACGCATGGGGCTAAAGCCCAGCGGCACTAGCGCGACATCGGCTTTGCCCACGAAGTCCCATACTTGTTGAGACTCCACAGCCCTTGAGCCTCGAATCTCCTCCAAAGACCTCCGGGTCGTCTCAAGCTCCAAACCCTCCCGGGCAAGGCGCTCGACCTCCTTGGCGTGCTGCTGAATCCTTTCAGCAACATGCTTTTCAAGGTCACCAAGCTCCTTCTCCTGGACGTGGATCCGGTTCTGACGGTCAGCCAGGTCTTTCTCCCGGCCTCGCACCTTTATCTCCCTGACATCGAATTTGACCTCCCTTTTGATAAAGTCTTGTCCCCGCTACCAGGCCTTCTTCTCTTTGCTCTTGCAGAGCTCCTCCAGCTTTTTGGTGTGCTCTGCAAGGCTCTTGTCACCCAGAGCCAGCCTTTGGGCGAGCTCCTCCTCCCTCTTCACGAGGTCATCTCTCAGCTCCAGGAGTTTTTGCTCTTCCTCTTCGAGCTTTTTCTCTCACTCGTTGAGACCCTCCCGGTGCTTGACGAGACTTTTGTGGATGGTATTGAGGCTCTCCTTGTGATCATTCGCCGCCTCATTAGCAGCCAGTGTTTGTTCATATATAGCCCGAGACTGATGGTCAAGGGATTGCATCATGCTTTACCTCTAATCCAGCAACTGGCCCCAGTACTCCATCCGGGCGTTCTCCCACTTGACCCACTCCTTATCATCGACCAGCCTTGTTTGCGTCAGCTTGGTCTCGAATTGGAGTCAGTTGTGCCACCTCCTAAGAGCTTGGCGCTCCTCCTCGGGGGCCTTGCTGTCGTAATAAAATGCAAGATGGACTTGACGAAGGCTGGAGTAGGATTGTCGATGGATAATGACAGAGAGATTGGCTCCGGACCTGCTGGGGTCCTCTCCGCTGACTCCAGCGGGTCCTCCAGAACAAAAATGTGGTCCCACTCTACAAGAGCGGTCCCCTTGAGCTTCCGCAGCACTAGGGCCGCCCTCCAGGAGTGCCTCAGTTGTTGCCGAGGAAGGTCCTACCACGGGAGTTTCTACCTCTGGGGTCAGCTCCGAAGGTCCCACCGCCAGGTCATCATCAACTGGTCCTTCAGACAAGGGACTGGTCGTTTCGTCTTGGCACCCTGACTCAAGAACAGGTACCTCCGCAACTACCACCTCCGGGGCAGGTAGTGAAGACTCAGCCGGAGCTGGGGCCGTCTCCAGCTCCGACACTGGTGCTTCCTCCACTGGCAGTTCAGGCACCAACGCTTCAACCTCCATGGCGCCTGCCGGTTCACGCACCGGCGCTTCGACCTCCACCAGTTCGGGTGCCGGCACCCCCACATCAATCGGCTTAGGCACCAGAACTTCATCAACCGCCGTCTCCGCCGCCGGGGCTTCAGTAACATCCGGCTCGAAGGCTGGAACTGCAGCTACCTCCGGCTCTGAGGCCGGAGCGTCCATCATCACAGCATCCAAAACCGGAGCTTCAGGCTCCGGAGCTGGTGCCGCTGGTACACCACCCAATGAGATCCTTGGAGGTCGGGATTCCGGTCGCCACAATAAAATCATCTGTCTTGGCAAACCACCCATCTTAGTGACCAACTCTCTTGTTCCAACCAATATACATCCAACTGCAATCTTCACCCATGTTTGACTCTAAAGTTTAAAGCAAGAGAAATCATCATTTTATACTTTGTTTAATATCACGGCCCTACATCTGTTGGAAAGGATAGGTACTAAACCCACCCAAATGTGACAGAGAGGAACATGCTTATGATGAGATGCGGGATCTTGATCCAGAAAATTTTTTAGCAGCATAACCCCGTTGTTCCCCAACTGCACGCTCGAAAATGGTGCATTGAAGAATATTAGGGTTACGTTGTTAAAATCTCGTCAGGATCCAAACCCCGTGTCCCGTCATAAGCACACCACCTCGGTCACTACGAGACCGTCAAAAAGGGATAATTCCGAACCTACACGGCTCACATGCGTAACACATGTCAGAAGGATCGATTCCAAACTGGTGATGCAAATTGTATAGGTTACATTAACCTTTCATTTTTGAGTCATTTATGAGAGAGTGGGAAGAACGAGAGAGAGGAGAAAACAATGGGAAAGAGACAGGGAAGTGGGTCAGCCATCCTAAGTTATGCCTCATTGGTGCCTGTCATTAACTTACGATGGTTTTAGGGTTAGCCGTCTTATATTATGCACCGGCCGTCGTGTCCTACCATCTTACAATGACTTTAAGGTTAGCCGTCATAAGTGGGTCAGAGATGAAACCGCCCCGTCGGGGCTCGCCATCTACGCGCAGGTGCTTGACGTCCTTACTGTTGCCATTCGCTCTCGTGCCTGTCTCGACGCATACGTTATCACAAAATGGGACGTGTCGAGCCCTAAATGGGTTGTGTCAGGCTGAGCCGACCCGAAGCAAGTTTATTTACATATAGTAATTAGATGCTCAATTAATCAAAGTAATAATTAAACAATAATCAATTAAACTACTAATCTTAATTCATATGCATTAATTGTAAACAATGAAAAAGGAATATCTAAAAAACTTAATATCAATTAATCTAGTCAATAATAAACAATTAAACAAGACTAATTAACAACCCTAATATCACATAATCTAGAGAAGAATAAATAATTAAACAAGCATAATTAACGAATCTAATAGCAATTAATTTAAACAAGAATAAATAATTAAACAAGCATAATTAACCAAACTAATATTAATTAATCTAAACAAGAATAAAAAATAGATAAGATAATTAACGAACTAATATCAGTTCATCTAAAGAAGCATAATTAAACCTAATAAACATAATAAAAATAATAAAAATGAATTAGGATCAGGGGGGAGCCGTCGGCCGGCAATGGGGGCGGCGTGGGGTGCTCGGCGGCATGCGTTGTGGTCGCGGCGGCGTCCTGCCGGGGGGAGGAAGAGAGGACATTACATGGAGGTGGCGCGGCAGAAGATGGCGCTGCGCGATGGCAAGGCGGTGTGCGGTGAGACAGTGCGAGTCGTGGCGTGGCAGCACGGCGAGGCGCGAGGGAACTCGGCGGCACAAGGAGGAAGAACACACGTGTGAAGTGGGCCGTGCGCGGCTCGCAGGATGTAGATTCCCTTTAGTTACGGTGGCTTCCCTTATTGAGATGGTTTAGGGTTCGACCGTCGTAAATAAGTAGGAAATTTACGATGGCTCACTAGATTATGACGGTTTAGGGTTTGACCATCGTAATCAATATGTTTATTTATGACGGTTCACTTATTTACGACGACCATGGGCTCGCCGCTGCCGTAAATTATGTTATTTACGATGGCCTACGCAGGCTGTTGTAGATTAAGGGTCCCTTTGGTTATGCTGCACCAGGAAGATTCTCTGCCAAAAATTATTAATCTAAACCAAATGCCTTCTCACCAAAATCAGATTCACAAAAATCTGTTGATTCCCATAGTGCAAATGAAAATCTGCTAGGACCCCTGATTTTTCAGATTCCACTTCCTACTTTTTCCAAAAAATTACCCACTAATGCCGCTGGTTACACAACAAAACGTTATTTTTCTATTTTTCTCCTCCCCACGCACGAAGCCTCTGTTTCCAGTCTTCCCGTCGCCCAGGGAGAGTAGATCGGCAGCGCCTCCACCACCGGCGCCTCCAACCACCGGCGCCTCAACTCGATGAGCCCCCGCCTCAATTTCTCCACCCTCTATCGATTTGATCTGTCATGATTTGTCGCCTGAGAGCCCGCTCGGGAGCCCGCCGTCCGTCGAGCGGGAGGCGTCCACGCCGGAGACCTTCGGCGCCTGATGCTGCCGGCTCGAGGGAGCCCGCCATGGCCGTGCTTCAGCCTGCCCCGATTGACGTTTCGGATGTGCGTCGGTCTTGACCTGCCCAGCCATGGCCGCATTATGACCCGTCCGTCACGATGCGGCCCCGACAGGGTAGCGTGTTGCCGTCGCCGTCACGCTCGAGGCGGGCGTATCCTCGCTGCGGCCCCACCCGATGTGGTGGAGTACGGCGTCGGACCCGGCAAGCTTGTTGTCGCCACCGTGGAAAAGAGGCACCATTGTTAATTTTTTGTTGCAGGAGTTGAAGGACGTGGACACCGTTGAGTTCGTCATCTCCGTGGACGCGCTCCACATCCACCACCTTAGAGCTTCAACATTGCTCCACACCTTGAGAGGCGATGCACGCTATAGCAGTTGTTCCAGCTGCACAAGCAGCAGGTGGCCGACGAGAACAGCTGTTCCTGCTTGTCTTGGTTGAGTTGTGAGCTGAAGAGTAGGGAAGCAAGACGAGACTTGGAGCTCTGCTCAGCAGCAGTGGATGTAGGGCTCGATTGACTTCTAGGCATCGAGCAGCTAGGAGGTACTTTTGCTTGGCTCTGCTAGATTTGCTTCAGCTGGAGATGGACTCAAATGACGAAGAGGAGAACAAAGAGGAAAGTAAGCACAGGAGTGAAGGCCATCAATTTTTCCATCAAGATTTGTTTCAGCTGGAGAAGAAGCAAACTGTGATGCCATCAATTTTTTCACCGTTCTGCAGTAGATGGTGGCACCCATGCAATCAATGGGAGAGGGAGAAGAGAGGGGCTGCCAGGTAGGGCCCACGGATTTTTTTGTGATACATGCATATTTGTATTATTTAAATGAAAACACTTTAATGTTTATATTATTTATATAACAGAAGCTTACAAATTAATAATGGTATAACAACCATTTCTTACAGAATCTACGTCTCACAGTTGTTTACAATCAAACAGATTACAATTTCCCACAACTAGCAACTCACAACAGATTTTCCACAGCTCACAGCTGGAATCAGATTTTCGAAAATCTACAGCTGAACCAAACACACCCTAAGCTATTTACGATTGTCGGTCCTCGTGAATTACATTAGTCGTCGTAAATACAAGAGTTTCGTGTGGTGAGTGGCACAGCTCCGCACGAGTCTGTTCCAGCGCCTGGCTTCACGCGATGCTGCAACCAGGTTCTCTCACAGCTCGCCCCGACGTCCGACTCCAAGCATTCGGAGTTAGAATGATTTCTTCCGTGATGAGGAAGAAGCTGTCTGTAGCTGTGGTCCTCATGTGGGCCGTAGAACCTAGAAAATGATGACGGATATAATCTTTCATCAGCTGACACAAGCACGGCAGCCAAAAGAACTTGATTCATGTCGATTTTTTATATGCTGCATCATTTGGAAGGAGCGTAACTGACAGATATTCGAAGATCATTTGCAAAAAATTGCAGAAATCCAAAAGAATATGTGACTGTTGTTGGAATTTTAGCTTAGAGGCTGGTCCAACTAAAATTCTTAGGAAATCTCAAAGACTCGTGTATGGAGAGTGGAAGTAGAGTAAGACTTGTTTATAAGGAAGATTGTCCTATTACCCTCTAAGAGTGAGATAATGATACATGCGAGTCTCGTGAATTCTGAGTCGAGACCAACTTTTTTCTTTGTGTTTCGGATTCGCCTCGAGGGCAAGTCGGGTCTCTGGCTGATTGACAAATTGAGGGTGTTTTTGATTCAGCCGTGGATTTTGAAAATCTGATTTTAGTTATGAGTCGTGGAAAACCTGTTGTGAGCCGAATGAAAGAAATTAAAAAAATGGTTCGAATATGTACCCAATATAAGATGGATAATTTTTTCAATGGTTGCATGAGAATCTGTAAAATTTGAGGTTGGAGAATTTCAGTTTGTACTAGAAAAATCTATATATTCTCAAGTATGTGCTTTACCGAAAAACTCATTTGATTGAGCTTTCAGATTCTTGACAATAAATCTGCTATGTGAAGCAGAACCAAATACATCCTGAGTTGAAGACAAATGTGTAAACAATAGTTGAGTCGGTTCTTATCACAATCAAACTGTAGCATGTTGTAATCAACAAGGACTTATCGATGTGATATAAATACCAGGCGTGCATGCAGGATCATACATGCTATAATACATGAGTTTTTCTTCTCATTCCTTACCTTACGTCATAGTCTACTTCACTCCAAGCGCAGACGTGTAATGACGATCAAGTGAGCAAATCCCCGGAACCGTTCGCTCTTGTAATCCTGCACTTGGAGAGAATGAATATGGTTTTTTTAAGCATTTTATATGACTGCTCGCTTTCTTCATCTTGAGACATCTATTATCCAAATCGGGTGGAGTTGATTACCACCGTCTTCAGCATTGTGTGCTGTTATCGATCTTCATAAACACTATAATATCATTTACAACCATTCATAGTTCAAATCTATTATTATGATATGGTTATAGTTTCGTATGTCCGTACTACTGCTCGTTTTGATTACTATTTTATCATGTGTGATTTTCTGAAATTAATCAATAAATTGGCTAAACTTCTAAGCAATTGGCCGAAGCGGAACACTTCATAGAGCCCCCTCTATGATTTTGGCTTTTTAGGATAATACGGAGTCTGTGTTATACCACGCTCAGTGGCTGTAAACATCTTCTTTCTTCTCATAAATACATATGCTGAGGTTTAGAAAAACACAGAGGAGTGGGTGGCCTGTTAGAAATAGAAATGGAGATATGTTCGTTGTATACTTCCAAGGATAGAAGCTAGACTTGATTATGTTAAAACAGAGGAGATATGATCATTGTACATTTTTCAGGGATAGAATATAGGGTTGAGATAAAAATATAAAGATGTAACAACCGAATCAAGTTTTTGATCTTTCTTCAAAATTGCAAACACCACGACAGCGGTAATTGCTGTTCTATATAAACACGTAAGCGTCAACTCTAGGAGCATACGGGATTCAACAAAATATGATGCCCTCTGATTTTCTATTATGCCCAAGTACCAAAAGGCATATACACGAGCTTCAAGTAGAAGGTGCATGGATAAGAGGCGTTCAAAGACAACCTGAAGCACACCTACGAGATCTACAAGCAGGTGATGAGAAGCTACTGGCTAGGTCTGGACCATCTCATGGACCTGACA
This sequence comes from Tuctoria greenei, assembly GCA_036927565.1. Lineage (NCBI taxonomy): Eukaryota > Viridiplantae > Streptophyta > Magnoliopsida > Poales > Poaceae > Tuctoria > Tuctoria greenei. Next base: position 281,596,381 of record JAYESD010000001.1, on the reverse strand, counting down.
CCGTGACGCATGACAAATTCAAGGCTTCCTACCTCGCCCTCCATCTTGTGGTTCGATTTCAGAACAGCAGCCACCGCTCCGCCCGCCGGAGCACCACAGCTTCAGGTACTTTGGCGTGAGCGGTGACTAGCTGTCGAGTCGGTGGACCTACGGGAATAACACAACATGCTAGACTAAAGTGTCCCTTCTACATCGCCGAGAGCGGCAGCTCGAATGTTGAGTATTAATGTTGTTTTCTAAAATATTATAGAACATAATAGAGTTTAGAGAAGTCCAACACAAATTAGGAAGTTGAAGATAGTGTTAGAATTTAAGTCAAGTGTTTTAGATAGAGTCCTAAATTTACCTGAGGTTGCTCTCTTATCTGTAGTAGGCTATATATATTTGAGGAACCCCAAAGAATAAACCAAGACAGATTATTATTGAATATTCGAGTTGATTTTTGTCAGGATTTCCAACAATTAGCATCAAAGCCCGTTCAAATTAGAAGATTGGATCTCCTTCCCGGGAGGACGTGCTCCCGGGGAGGGGCGGCCGATGGCTCCAAAAGCCGTGTTTTCGGGTGGGAAAGGTCCAATCACAGGTGGAAATCTATAACAGAGTGTGGGTGGCTGCCTAAGTCATGCGGGCCTGAGGCACTCTTGGTGCGTGGAGTCGTGAGTGACTCCCGATGGCATTGGGGAGGTGGGTGGTGGACCTGACTATTGGTGCGCACGACGTGAGAAGCTAGGGTCTCAGCGCTCGCGTGGCTGGAGTGGGAGCAGTGCCCAGGAGCACGGGATCTGTCTTGGTGGTTGCACAGGCTAGCGCTGCGGATCCAGATCAAAAGATCGGTGGCACTCGTGCATGGGGGGAAGAGTGTTGCAGAAGTCTTGGGGAAGCCGAACCTGGTCTATGCGGGCGCTTCGTCGAGGAGGATTCAAGGATCGAGGTGAGCAGGGCCTTGCACTGGAGGCGAAGCGGCCGATGTAAGAGCAAGACTGCAGCGGCGCAGGGACCGTTGGGAGAGCCTTGCGGAAACCACGTTGTGGGTGTATTTTGCTTAGTCGAGGCGGCTTCGCCATCGATGAAGTGGATCTTCAGCGGCTTAGAAAGCCACATCAGATGGGTTGGATCTGGAGGTCCGTAGGATGCGGAAGCTCACGTGCTTGGTGAAAAGTGCATCTAGGAATCCCTTGTGGGTTTTGGTTGATTTATGACAAGCAAATGAGATCCTAACCACATTGTTGAGATAAGCACAGGTTCTAATGAAAGAATGAAAAAACGCCAAAAAGAAAGGAGATAGAGGAGCAATGCGGAAAAGAGCTCAAGAACCAAGTGTAGTAGATCATTGTATATGAAGTGTGTTAAGAAAATACACCCCAAGAGCTCAAGCACAAATAATCTCACACATTGCACAAAGTTATACCGGACCAGACTAGTCCGACTGACCCCGGACTAGTCCGATATCTTTCCACATCAGATCGGACAAGTCCTCACAAAGCGGACTTATCCTCACAGTCAACTTTTTCACTGACTGGACTAGACCAATATCACCACAGACTAGTCTGATATCTCTCTAACTAGGATCAAACTAGTCCTCCCCAGTGCGGACTAGTCCCCCAAACACTTCACAAGTTGCACAAAATCAGACAAGTCCGATAACACAACAGACTAGTCCAATATCTTTCTGATGTCAATCGGACAAGTCCGATATTAGCACGGACTAGTCCGAAATCCCTCTGACCTAAATTGGACAAGTCCTCCAAGTGCAGACCTGTTCCCCAATTTCACTAAGGGATTCACCTATCCGGACAAGTCCGATATTCATCGGACTAGTTCGAAGATTTCCTGAACCAAATCGGACTAGTCCGCTTTCACTGCGGACAAGTCCGATATTTTGGGACACCTAGGGTTTCCTACACGCAGCACACCGGACTAGTCCGGTATCCACCATGGACCAGTCCGATCTTTCCAGACCCTAACAGTAACTTTTGGAAACCCCATATAAATAGGTGTGCACGGCCCATCTTTCATATATCTCGACACCCTGCACCGTCACACCCTCCAAGATCCTAGAAAACTCATATCTCCACGCAATCCAATGCAAGAAAGCTTAATCCTTTGAGGATACACTTTGAATCCAAGGAGAGACACAGTTCTTCACTCATTGAGCTCTTGGTTTGATTCCCTAACACACTCCTGTGGTTTTCTTTGTAATCTTAAGACTGTGTTCTTGGTGGTGTTCATCTTGTAATCTTGGGGAGCCCTCAACTTGTGAGAAGGCCCCTTGAATTTGTTTATTTTCCCTTTGTGATTAGAGAAAAGGATTGGCCTCCGTGGTGATCCGACGAGGGTAGGGTTGGAGAAGACCCGATCCTTTTGTTGACTCCTCAACGTGGACGTAGGTTGCCTCTGTGGGAACCGAACCACGAGATAAAGAGATTGTGTTCTTACTCTGCGCACATCGTTCTTACTCTTCATATCTATCTAGGGTTTCAATCAATCTTATTTACTTTACATTGGGACATTGAATATAAGATTAACTTGTGCTACATCCTAGTTCATAGTAGTGTGACACTCCAATTATAAGTATATTTCCGCTGCATACATCCTAGGATCGAGATAATCGATCAAACTTGATCAATCTAGTCCGCACGCACCGAACTAGTCTGCACTCTATCGAACTAGTTCGATATATCAGGATTTGATCAGTTTGTTAAGTTATGCAGGTTCCGACCTAAATTCAAAAAAGGCCTATTCACCCCCCTCTAGGCCAAATTCACTTGGCCTTGTGTCGGTAAGACAACAGAAAGAGCTAACCATGACCAGTGAGGCACGCAAGGCTTGGTGGTTCGTGGTCAGGAAAAGAGAGATAGTGAACTGGTTGGGTCACATAAGGTCAAGTCTGAGTATTGGGCCAGGCTGATATCTGGGTACATGATGGCCTAGCTTGGTAAGCTGTTTTGAGAGGATAGAAAGATGAAGAATGTCGGTACCCTACGTACCGGGTACCCTATGATACCGCAATAAGTGCAAAAGAGTTCTACCCGTCAAAATTGAAGGCCTCCTCAGGCCCTGCATGTCATATTACACCGGACCCGCATTCCTCATATGGCTAGCTCCGGCGATTGACACGTGTAATGAAAATCCGGAGCTAAACTCTCGACACAGGGAAGCTCCGCGATCAACATGTGTATAATGACCCCGGACCTCACCCCCAGCAGAGGGAAGCTCTGGTGTTGACACGTGTACAGCGGTTCCGGAGCTACCTCCCCGCAAAGAGAAGCACTGAAGCTGTCACGTGTGGAGCCTCCGGATCTTCATCAACGAATAGATTGGCGGATCTCCTTCAGCATGGACATTCAAGGGGTAAGTCAAAGCGGCAGTTACAAGACTTAATTACGTGTCGTTAATGTTGTATTAACGACTCACAATCAGAGCACTTTTAATAGAGGTAACACAGCCATTAAGGCACGTTATCACACTATTAACCATACTTAATACCCGTAGACAGTGTATTAGGCTATTTAATATGCCAGGGTGTAAGGATCGAAATGCCCAAGAGGGGGGGGGGGTGAATTGGGCTTTCTTTCAATTTTTAAAGCGATTAAGATTAACGACCTCAAGCCCAATTCCCTATGCGATTAAACTATGCAATCAATGTAAATTAAAGTTGCGGAATGAAGATTGTATAAGTGTAAAAAGGGAGAGGGATGCAAACGCTCAAAGGACACAGAGTTTATCCCGTGGTTCGGTAAGATCACAAGGATCTACCTACATCCACGTTGTGGCACCCACCGAAGGGTTTTGCCACTCCCAAGTCACCGAGACAAGGGGGTTCTTCACTATTCTTCTCCGTTCGCCAACCTCGGCAAGGTGGAGCTCAAGCCTTGTACACTTTGGAATCCTCCGGGCTTCCACAATCTTCTTGGCAAGCTCCGGAAGTTGCACACACCAAGGGACACTCCCTTATGGCTCTCACTACACTAGAGACTCCAATCACCAAGAATGGAGGCACCCAAGCACTATCTCTAGCTAGTTCTAGCCTATCTCTTGGTGTACAAATGATGAGCAAATGATGTGAAAGTGGTAGCTCTATTGCTTGAATGCTCTAGGATGTGTAGAGTATGTCTGGGCTTCCAGTATTATCGATTTGACAGGTTGAAGGGGTATAAATAGCCAGCCTCCACGAGATAGCCGTTGGTAAAGTAGGCTGACATCACTTCTCTGCGAACACCGGATGATCCGATGTCTCCCCTTCAGTTAACATCGGTCAAAGCCAAAATAGCTGATGTCACTATGTCAGATATGACCGTTGTTAGACCGATGTTGATCTGTCTTCTCATCGGATGATCCGATGGCTCTTCCTCCAGAATTTTGCTTCATCTTGAAGCTCACTGGAGTGATCGACCGATGTGTGTAAGTCTGCACATCGGATGATCTGGTGCTTCACTTGGTCCAACAGTGTTGCAATCTGTGATAATGGACCGATGTCACTGAGCCACCCACATCGGATGATCCGGTGAGTTCTTTGCTCTGAGGTCTTCTTCTTCTATTGACACAACTCGACCGATGCAGTCAACTCCAAGACCATCGGATGATCCGGTGTGTTCAACTTGTTGACTTCGAGTTGTTTTGAGTTGTTCTTTTGGAATTTTGAGCTTGTGACCTCTTTGACACTTGTTTGAAATGTTGTTTTGATTGTCTTCAAGTATTGAGTGATATCAAGTTAGAGCTTTCACTTCTTGTCTTCATATGATTTGATTTGATCTCATTCGTTGATTTTATATGGGTCTCCAATGTAATTTTGATTTCATTTGATTGAGTGTTATTGAGACCTTGCATTCACAAATTCATTAGTAATATCGAATGGTTGTCATTAATCACCGAAACCGTACCTCATGGGGCCTAGATGCTTTCAATCTCCCCCTTTTTGGTGATTGATGACAACACAATAATTTAAAGCGCAATAATAATGAATTTGATGATAATACTCAAGTATATATGCAATGAATACAGCATAGGACACATTAAGCTTGTAAAACGCAAAAGAAATTTGTGGTGCGAAAAGCTCAATTGATTAAAAACATAAGCAAATGAGACAAGTGAAAGAGTGCTTAATTAAAATTACAAAAGAGTACTCAAGCACGAATACAAAGGATGAGCACACATTCCCCCTTCACTCCCCCTGACTCTTCTACATCTTCTCCCCCTTTGGCATCAAGACACCAAAAAGGGATCAGAACGCCTACAGACCCTGAGAACTGGGCGCGAGGACGAACTGGGCACCGTCGCAGTCGTCTGAGCTAGAGTCGCCGGTCGTAGGAGCTGCTGGAGCGGCGGGAGCTGGAGGGTCCGCTGCCGGTGCTGGAGGAGAGGAAGCAGGTACTGGAGGTGCCGGTGGAGCTGGAGGAAGTGGAGCGCTCACCACGGACGCCGGCGTCTGCTGGAACAAGATCGTCGCCGGCAGTGGTGAGTGAATCGGTGCGCTGGATGCCAGAAGTGGTGACATAATGATTGAAGGGATAGGAGTAGTAGGCACCTGAGCAACACCTGGAGCCAGTCCTAGTCCAGGCTGCTGTGGAGGAAGGGCGATCCCGGTCTGAGTGTAAAGGTTGGTGATCAACCCTAGGATCCCCATCATGGCCTGCTGGGTCTGCTGCTGCTGGTCGAGGGTACGGCGGTGCATATGATCTACCAGGTTGGTGAACCGGTCCGTATCCTCTCGCCTCTGACGGGCGATCTCCAGCTGGAGCTCCTGCTGTTGCCGCTGCAGCTGTGCCAGGTGAGCAGCCTGCTCAGCAGCGAGCCTGTCCTGGCGCTGCTGCTCGATCATCTGCTGGAGAAGAGATGACAACTCTGACGGCTGTGACACCTGCGCCTCGGACACAGGAGGTGGTGTCGGTGGCGGAGCAGCTGATCCTCCTGCCTCGGCGTCGTGCTGCCTCGGTGAGGGTGGAGGCGGAGGGAAGTACTCCTCGACACTCTCGTCTGTGTCGCTCTCGGACCAGACGTGCTGCAAGTCCTCCCCCTGAGCCTCAGCCTCAGCAAGCCTCTCGTCCTCCCGCTCTAGGTCGGACCAGTCTTCCTCTGACAGACGGGCCCGGACCTGGCGCTCAACTGGACGACCAAGGCGACGGTCTCCAGGAGCAGAGGCACGATAGTGACCAAAGCGAGTCACACTCTCGTCAGCAAGCCGGGCCTGTGCTGCATGTCCCTCAGGCACCATCATAGAGCAAATGTAACTGATCCAGTGCCCGTAGACCATCTGCCTCATCATGCCAATCCCATCCGTGATTACGTCTTCCATCTCGCATAGGAGTATGTCCACGATATCGAAATCCATCCCGTTCATTATGTAGAACAGGAGGGTCTGCTGCAGACTCGTGAACCCCTCCAAGTAACCTGACCTCGGCAGGAGCGTGCGGCGCAAGGCGAGGTGCACAATGCGCGCAGCTGGGGTCAGGAGAGCTGGAACTCTCGGCTGGTCCGGAGAGAACGAGGGGCCAAACAGAGAGCGGATCTCGTCAAGCTGTGGTGCTACCCCTCCAGTAAGTGGCCTCCTCGGTGGATCTGCCTGCCCATAGACCTTCTCGTGCACGCAGGTGTCGTGCAGGTCCAAACCAAGAATATGCCCCAAAGTCTGCCTCGAGAGGTGGTAGTGCTGACCATTGAACATGAAGGCAATCGACCTCTTGCCCTCTGAGATGTACAGGGTCGCGTAGAAGACACGGACCCACTCTTCCACATAAGCACTTCTCTCATAAGCCAACAGCTGCACCAGACCTCTGTATCTCTCAAAGAAAGGACGGACTTCAGTCTCCGCTGCCACAGCAAGCTGCCCCCAGTCCAGGTAGTTGTGCTGAAAAAGCTTGTGCCCTCGACGCCTGTAGGTCTCATAGAGAGACGCCTGGGTGACAGTCCAGAAGCGACTGTCCACAATAGTCTCTTGGGGCGGTGGGAACCACTCCTCAAGCAGCACGTTCCAACGAAGCTTGCGTAGCTGCTTGGCCTTCATCTTCCTGTAGTCCGTCAACCGGACTCCCTCACCGACACGGACGGCCGTGTCCATCTCGTAGATGGCCCTCTCGGCCTCCCTGTCCTCACGACGGTCGGCAGCCGTCGGTCTCGGACGAGGAGCAGCCTCGGTGTGACCCCCACGCGTCCGGGCTGAGCGCCGGCGGACGAGAGGCTCAACTGGCTCCTCCTCGGCGTCGGAGTCGTCGATTACGGGAGGCTGCCTCGGACGGGCCTCGCGAATCCTCAGGGAACCCCCTCGGCCACCCTCACGCTCCTCGGCGGCGCGAGCGGCCATAAGGGCCTTCTTCTCATCCTTCGACAGTTTGCGCTTCTTCGCGGCGGGCTCCGCGATTGCCTTGCCCTTTCCTTTGCGATCGCGACCCATCTTGATGCAATGGAGAGGTAGGGTTAGCGACGAAGAAAACGAACGACGAGAGAAACAGCGAGGGACGTCGCACGGCACGGAGCAAACCTTAGCGACGATGGAGCTCGGGAAAACCTAGCGACGGGGAGGTGACCGGAGATGGCGGCGTCGCGGGGTGGAGGCGCTGCGATGGAGGGAAGAGTGGTGGCGGTGCTTGGATGCGGTGTGAGAGGTGCGTGGAGGCGGCGGTGCGACGAACGGCGCGGGTGGAGCACGGCGGCGCGGCGCTTGGAGGTGAGGCGGCGCGGGTGGAGCACGGCAAGCAGGGGCGGCGCTGTGGGCGGCGGCGGCTGGAGACGGCGGCGGCGGCGCCTAGGGCGGCGGCGGCGGCGGCTGGGTGCGAGGGAGAGGCGGCGCGCGGTGGTCGACGGACGGAGGAAGAGGCGGCGGCGCGCGGGCGAGTGAGAGGTCGGGGAGAGAGAAAAACGGCAGCGCGCAGGTTTAAATAGTGGACCCCAAACCCTAGTCGAAATTTTAACACCGGATGGACCGATGCTAGGTGAAACGAACATCGGTCGAATGCCACAGTAAGGATATTCAAAAATTGCTGTTGACATCGGATGGACCGACGTTTAGCGTTTGGGTCATCGGTCGAATGGCACAGTAAGGGTGTTCAAAAGAGGAATGTTGACACTGGATGATCCGACGTAGGAGGAAGTAAACATCGGTTGAATTGACCACGGCTCCAGAAGAGTGAACATCGGATCGACCGATGTTTTTCGGAATGAATGCGTCGGATCATTTGAAATTCAGACAGAATTGGGCTTTGAAGATTGAACACCTATTGGACCGATGAGGGATTGACATAGGCATCGGATAATCCGATGACAACAGAACGAAAACATCCCATATATGTCCTTTGACCAAACAAACAATCAAAGAGAAACACATGTCTTAGGACTTTTTGGGCAACCCCTTACCCCTCAAAAAGCTAATATGCCAATAGCTTGGCTAGACCTTAAAGAAAATGGAACACGGAAAAAAAATAGAGGGAAAAATATCCAAATGAAATGTAAGGCCCATGCTTTGTGAGGTAGAGTATGAAGACTACTATCTCAATGAAGCATGTTCCTCTAGGCATTAACGTACCTAACATTTTGTTCTTTCCACCTTATATAAGTTGAGATATTGCATTTCAAACAAGTCTCCTTCTCATGAGGTGGGTTCCCCTTTGTGACAATCTACCGTATGCAATGCCAAACAAATTATAGTTCAAGAGATTAAATGAGTGCAAGTTTATATGGCAGGAATCATGCAAGGCATAAAATAAATCTATCTTGCCAAGTTTAAACCTTCCAAAGGCTTATTCAAGGAAAACTATTTCTTGCTTGCCCTTATCCTTTGGGAGTTAGACAAGACCTATTATGATATGCACCCTTACATGAACATGGCAACTTACATGACGTTAGATGCATCTAGCACATTTAATTCACTTCTAAGTCTAAAAAAAAAATTCTCATCAAGTGCGGGGAGGGAATGGAATTTCTAGCAAATCTAACCGCACTTGCATTGTCACAAAGGAGAGGCACATAATCATATAAGCATCCATTTAACATGATATGGGGCCTAGATGCGGAAAGATATAGAAATGAACCAAATATGGAATGGTAATTTGATTTGACAATACGATTACCGTCCATATCCGCGTCGAGCTCCCATTCTCAAGTTTCTTCAAGAGGTCCTTGGTAGATTTTTCTTGATGGTGGAGGTCCCCTCTTGAAGTTACATCGTGGTCGGTCACGTGTTCTTGATTTTTGGCACCCAAGCTAACTTAGGTCCTTGTATGTGTGATACAAGTGCTTTTGGGACCCAAAGTTGCTTGGGGAGCTTCCCCTTCATGCCCTTAATGTTTTTGCCGATGAACCTTGCCTTCACCTTGCCACCTACTTTACTCAATAGATAGTAGTGATTTTCAAAGGTAGATGTGTAGTTAGTAGGCAACTTTGGAGAAGGTCGGTTAGGAAGAGGACACTCCCTTGTATGATGACCGGTAACCTCGCAATGTTGGCAATAGGAACCAACTTCCTTGATGAAGCTTGTTTTGAGCTCCAGCGAGGGTACCTTTCCTTTGTTAGGCACCGGGAAGGATCCAAGTCCTCTCTTGTTGAAGGCCTTTGCTTGTTGGAAGAGGATCTCCTTGTGTTTGACTTCTCCTTTTGATAGTCTTGCCACACTAGTGTGGAGACTCTCAATCTCTTCCATCAAGTCCTTCTCCCTAGCATTTTATTTCATGGGCAAAGACTTGTGCAAAAGGTTAGTAGCATGAGGCGTAATCTCATCATTAAGGGTTTCTTTCTTCATAGTTTTAAATTCTTGATCAAGAACTTCATGAGCAAGGCTAAGTACTTGATGTTCTTGTTTTAATTTCTTGTGCTCTTCCAAGAGTGTTTGGTGTGCTAAGTTAAGCTCATGATGATCAAGCTTGATTTGAGCCTTTTCTTCCTCAACTTGCTTGACGTGAGATTTGAGCGTGTCATGCTCCTTAAGTATGCTTTCATACTTGTCAAGCAAATTGAGGTTAGTATTCTCAAGTTTAGCATGAGCTTGTTCAAGAGCCTTGACCTTGCTCTTTTCCCTTTTAATGATGGTATGGTATTCATTTATCAATGAAGTTAATTCATCAGGGGAAAGCTCATCATCACTAGAGTCGTCACATACCTCAATGTTACCTTTTGCCATGAGGCACATGGGAGGTGGACGAAGAGGTGAGTTATCCTTGTTGACGACGGCAAGTACCGCCAAGTTTTCTTCATCTTCACTCTCTTCGTCGCTTGACTCTTCATCCGTGATCCACTCATTTGCCTCGCACATGAAGACTTTTTGAGGCCCTCTTCTTTTCTTTGGAAAGAGCTTGGTCTTCTTGCCTTTGTCAAATTTCTTCTTTCCAAAGGAGCGCTTGGGCTTAACCTCTTCTTCATCTTCATCACTTTCTTCTTGCTTTTGATGCTTTCCCTTGTGGTTGTCCTTCCTCTTGTCCGGTCTTGGACAATCATATGATATGTGGCCTTGATCACCACAATTATAGCATGTCTTGTTTTCATCTTTTCTTGGTAGGAAGGCTCTCTTGTTGGGATCAAAAGTATATCCCTTCTTGGCAATCTTGGAATTCAAGCGAGAGAATTTCCTCATCATTGATCCAAGCTCATCATCATCATCTTCACTTGATGTTTGCTCTTCTTTGCTTGAACTAGGCTTGATCATTTTCTTGAAATTTGTTTTCTTGAAAGCCTTGAGAGCAATTGTCCTTGTAGAAGATGAATCCTCCATCATCCCAAGTACACTCATCTCATGAGCGTGAATCTCCCCAATAAGCTCCGAAACTTCAATGTGATCAAGTGATTCTTTTTGGAGCATTGAGTTGATGATGTTATACTTTGGCTTGGGAAGGAGCATGAGTATCTTTCGGTTGATAAGTCCCTTGCCAAGAGAAGCAATGTCAAGAGCATTTATTTCCTCAATGAGAACATTTAAGCGAGAAAACATTTCATTTAGATTTTCATGAGGAAACATTTTAAATTCATCATATTTAGATTTAAGCAAGTGATATTTAAGTTCTTTAACACGAGAGGAACCCTCATGAATTTCAATTAAGCATGCCCAAATTTCACAAGCTTTTTCTTTACTAGCGATTCTAGCGAATACATCTTGACTAATACATTCATAGATGGCATTTCTAGCTCTAGCATCCCATTTAATTTGATCACCAATATAAGTATGATCTCCAAATCCCGCATGGGTCGCTTCCCAAACTTCGGGAGCAATAGCCTCTAGGTAGGCACGCATGCGTGCTTTCCAATAGGCAAAGTTCTTGCCCTCGAAGGTAGGAACTGAACCCCCATTCTTGGCCATTTAAGCTCTCTAGCGGTGAAGCTAGAATGATCCAATGAGCAACCTTGCTCTGATACCAATTGTAAGGATCAAAATGCCCAAGAGGGGGGGTGAATTGGGCTTTCTTTCAATTTTTAAAGCGATTAAGATTAACGACCTCAAGCCCAATTCCCTATGCGATTAAACTATGCAATCAATGTAAATTAAAGTTGCGGAATGAAGATTGCATAAGTGTAAAAAGGGAGAGGGATGCAAACGCTCAAAGGACACGGAGTTTATCCCGTGGTTCGGTAAGATCACAAGGATCTACCTACATCCACGTTGTGGCACCCACCGAAGGGTTTTTCCACTCCCAAGTCACCGAGACAAGGGGGTTCTTCACTATTCTTCTCCGTTCGCCAACCTCGGCAAGGTGGAGCTCAAGCCTTGTACACTTTGGAATCCTCCGGGCTTCCACAATCTTCTTGGCAAGCTCCGGAAGTTGCACACACCAAGGGACACTCCCTTATGGCTCTCACTACACTAGATACTCCAATCACCAAGAATGGAGGCACCCAAGCACTATCTCTAGCTAGTTCTAGCCTATCTCTTGGTGTACAAATGATGAGCAAATGATGTGAAAGTGGTAGCTCTATTGCTTGAATGCTCTAGGATGTGTAGAGTATGTCTGGGCTTCCAGTCTTATCGATTTGACAGGTTGAAGGGGTATAAATAGCCAGCCTCCACGAGATAGCCGTTGGTAAAGTAGGCTGACATCACTTCTCTGTGAACACCGGATGATCCGATGTCTCCCCTTCAGTTAACATCGGTCAAAGCCAAAATAGCTGATGTCACTGTGTCAGATATGACCGTTGTTAGACCGATGTTGATCTGTCTTCTCATCGGATGATCCGGTGGCTCTTCCTCCAGAATTTTGCTTCATCTTGAAGCTCACTGGAGTGATCGACCGATGTCTGTAAGTCTGCACATCGGATGATCTGGTGCTTCACTTGGTCCAACAGTGTTGCAATCTGTGATAATGGACCGATGTCACTGAGCCACCCACATCGGATGATCCGGTGAGTTCTTTGCTCTGAGGTCTTCTTCTTCTGTTGACACAACTCGACCGATGCAGTCAACTCCAAGACCATCGGATGATCCGGTTTGTTCAACTTGTTGACTTCGAGTTGTTTTGAGTTGTTCTTTTGGAATTTTGAGCTTGTGACCTCTTTGACACTTGTTTGAAATGTTGTTTTGATTGTCTTCAAGCATTGAGTGATATCAAGTTAGAGCTTTCACTTCTTGTCTTCATATGATTTGATTTGATCTTATTCGTTGATTTTATATGGGTCTCCAATGTAATTTTGATTTCATTTGATTGAGTGTTATTGAGACCTTGCATTCACAAATTCATTAGTAATATCGAATGGTTGTCATTAATCACCGAAACCGTACCTCATGGGGCCTAGATGCTTTCACAGGGCCACATGTTGAGTCAGGCTAATGATGTAACGATCAGTCCTTGGACTATAAAAGGACTGAGCCGCACGATACAAAAGACAACTCTAAGCTGAGCCAAAGACTATGCCTTCTAGCTATTCATAATACAACACACACACACACCTCGTGGAGTATGGTATTATGCTCAGGAGGCCCGAACCACGTAAATCTCTAGTGTCGCCATCTTGATCTTGATCTCTGCGTGCCCCAACTGAAACAAGAACCTCCGCGGGCTACACTTTAGTAGTACCGGAGGAAGTGTCGTTGGTACACTTCGACAAAGAAGATCATGGCTCATGGTCCTGGTTTGTGTTAATATTCGTCATGTACATGGGAGGTGTACCCAAGACATGGCAAGGTGGTTTGAATCAACTGAGGTATCCGTGCTAAGCAAAGTGCTCGAGATGGATATGTCCATGTCCAGGGGTGCAGGTCCGCCCATTGCAGGGTGGAAACCTAAATTTAGGTGTGTTCAGGATGTAGTTATGTCCATCCCAAGAGTGTAGTTGCATCCACCCTAAAAGAGTGAGTGATAGGAATGAAGATGCGCCCATCCGAGATCGAGTGCAGGATGAAGATGAGCCCATCCTAGAGTTGAAGATGTCCACAAACCATATCTGTGTACGAGGTGAAAATGTGCTCATCCCGAGGATGAAGATGCAACCATCCAAAAGTTGTGCAGGATGAAGATGTGATCATCCTGGGGTGTAGATGCGCCCATCTCAAATCTATCCAAAAGTGTCTCATCCTAGAAATAAAGATTAAGGGGATAATTGTTGAGTATTAATCTTGTTTTCTAGAATACTCTAGAAGATAATAGAGTTTAAAGGAGTCCAACTCAAATTAGGGAGTTGAAGATAGAGTTAGAGTTTAACTCAAGGGTTTTAGATAGAGTCCTAAATTGACTTATGGTTGCTATCTTATCTGAAATAGGTTATGTATATTTGAGAAACCACAAGATTAAATTAGGACGGATTATTATTGAATTTTGGAGTCAATTTTTGTCTGGATTTCCAACACTGAACATGGAAGAGGCGTAGCCGTACCTGGTGGAGGAGTGTGACGGCCACCGGAAGGCCGACAACAACTCGGTTGCCACGATCTCCGGCTACAATGGTGTGACGGCCAACAACGGATACACACACATGCATAAAGGGGCTCGTGTGCAAGCCTGTCAATGTCGCCATTTGAGGCCCCTAGCAGGCACTTCTAGTTATACACACCCTCAACATCACCGTCGAGGCCTACGGCGGCTAAGGCTAAGGCTCAGCCTTGTCCATCTCATCCGGACCCCGGGTAAGGTGCGAGGAAGCCGGGTCGTGCCTTCGCCTAGAGCCAGGCGCTAATCCTGAGACTTGGGCCCGACCAAAATTGGGCGGCCCAAAACACGAGCTGTAGGCGCGACCCAGGGCCCGGTCCAACGGGACAACATTTCGGGTCGTGTAGCTCAGCACGACACGATCCGTGGACCGTGCTTGGGCTGGCACGACACGAACATGGCCCAAAAATGTTGTTGGCACGAAAAAGGTCCATCGGCAATGAAGTGGGCTAGCTCGAGGATAGGAGTGGAGTGGAGCGTCCAGAGGAGCAGTTGAAGTGAGTTCAAAACGAGGCGTGTGTCTGCACGTATAAGCTGGGAACACTTCTTCCACGAAGCTGAGGTGGTACTAAATGCCTCCACTGTGCAGGTAGCACACAGTTCATGGGATGCATGCCCACGGCCCATAGCCAACAGACGTGGCCTGTTATGTGTTCTTGTATTTTTCATTTCGATTCAATTTTGAAACTTAAATTTTGTGTAGTGTCCTAAAATTTAATCCAAATTTGATGTTTTTTTCTAAATTCTTCAAAAAACATGTTTTGTCAATTGCAACCATTATTGTCAAATTTCTATAGCTCAATTTGGTATATTTATGTAAACATCCAACTAATTTGTATGAATTTTATTCTTTCATTTTTTTGCAACTCTTTTAAAAAATAAGAATCTTCAACCCATATTATTGTTGTATGTACATATTCTATATGTCTACTCATAGTGATTTTGTATAATTTATTTTAAAGCACTCAAACTTGTGTAATATCTCATTGCTCCTCAATTGATTCTAAAGATAATAACATATATACCATTCACTAAAATTCAAACACACTTTCATTCTAACAAAATTTAAAAATCTCAAAAAAATCATGTATGTTGGTATTATCATGTAAAAGTCCCACAATGAAATTCACTTCCAAAATCATTTTTCTCAAGGTATAAAAATGAAAAAAATTTTTTATTTGCTTTTTTGTTCCCATCAATGCATGAGGGTTTTTATTAAAGTCATATTCAATGGGCACATGTAATACAACCTCCTTAACTTCAGTAATTTTTTTATATTTTTTGATTTCTTTTGTCCATGTATCATTACAAAAATTACTTTATACTTCAAATGTTTCACTTACATATGGGGTCAAGCCATTACACTGGGTCGTGCTTGGACTAGGCCCGACCCGCAAGCACGACCCGATTATGGCCTATCGGGCCATGGGCCATGTGTTGATGGTCGTTAGGTACTGATTTGGACTGTCAATATAACTCAATTATAAGGAATAAACATTTCTTGCATGCATTACCTTTTAAAATTAACATAATTCTACTTGTAGCTGGAGAAATAGTGCATGCGGGTAATTGTCTACAAAATTGAGAAAAAAACCAAGAGTGTGATCCTAAAAACTGCCACCTAAGCCAATCAGATGCTGACACGTGATAGCACATGGATCCATGGAATCATTCAGTGGCCTATTGTAACACCCTCATTTTCATCCATCATGCGTTGCATACATTATTATAAATGTTTGACATTAAGCAACACAAAAGGAACATGTTTAAAATGAATTAGAAACAAAACAACAACTAAAAACTGGTTTTAATGCGGACTTGTCAAGACAAGACCCCGGACTAGTCTGTTTTTCTCTCTGTTGTTCTCCGGACTTGTCTTCTTTTGCTGCGGACTATTCGAAAAATGGTTCTATTGTTTCCTGAACTGGTCCGTTATCGAGTATGGACTAGTCCGATCTTTGTACTGGAAATTTTCGGAGTTGTTTGGTAAATCCTCAATTTGGTCCGGTTTTTGAAATGTTGGACAAAACTCTGGACTTGTCTGGCCCCATACCGGACTTGTCCGTTTTGCTCTCTGGACCTTTTCGGACTTGTTCGGACTACCACCGGACTTGGCCGTTCTAGCCTTTGTTCAAAATCTGACTTGTTCGGCCCCTAGCGGACTAGTCCGATATGCCTGACTCTGATTCTATTTCATTCTCCATGACAAGTTATTGAGTATTGCCTTAAGTGGGCCCAAGAACGTCGTCCCCATCCTCAGCGGAGCCCAAGTGGACCCCCCACGACCCCTACTCGTCCTCCACTGCCTAATACTCGAATTCCATCCAAACCCTACCACCTCCATCCTATATAAACACCCCAACATCCACCCTTTCATATCTTTGCCACAATTGAAGAGAACCCTAACCCTAGTTCGTGGGAGCCGCCATCGAGGAGAGAGGAGATCGCAAACAGGAGGAGGAGGATAGGACGATCAAGCAAGATATATCTTCATCAACTCATCGATATCGTCGTCAATTCACCACCAACTCCTCGTCTCCTTCGATCTAGACATCAGGATCCAAGTGTTGCACCCAATTCTCGACCTTTGAACCCTTGGATTCATGGTAAATATCTTAGATTCATTTTTCTTCGTTAATTATAGTTCCATGATCAATCAAACTATGCCCTAGTCGAAAATTCGCCAAAAAACCTAGCAACGACGAACTTGTCTGATCCTAATGCGGACTAGTCTGATTTCCTTTCTGTTCCAGAACAGACATGTCTGGCCCTGTTGCGGACTAGTCCGGTCCTCCAAATTTGGAAATTCCTGGAACTTTTCAAATAATCTCTGACATGACTTTAAACTTGTTCTAAAATGTAAAATTTAATTGTGGCTAGTTAGTAGGCTATGTTATCAACCTAATAACATGCATTACCACATAATTGTACCATTCATGCATATCATGGCATATTGTGTAATATAAGAACATCTATTGATTGTAATGTTTGTTTTTTATGCTTATTGCGCGAAATAGAAGACATTGCTCTAGAGGGTGCTGTCGAGGACCTCCAGCAATAGAACTTTGAAGTTTTTATCCTAACCAATATCAAGAGCAAGGCAAGTGTCCTTGATCATTTTGATCCTGTTTTGAAATGTTTTGTTTGCAAAATCCTATGCTTGTGTCAAAATTATGGGGAGCCCATGTAGGTGTTTACTAGACTTGTTTAACCATTCTTGTTGCTTGGAATATATTGTAGAGAGCCGGAAGGGTATTTCTATCTTTTTGCTTTGCTCTAATTAATTGAGATGGGAAAACAACCAAATGGCTTGATTATGAATTAATGCACTTATGGATGATGTGAATTGATGAACGTGGTTAATGGGTAATATGGAACTTGGGAAATCTGAGCAAGCATGGTTTGTGGATTGGGTTTGAAGATATGGTGGTTTTTCTTTCCTTGGATCTAAGGACCAGTTCATGCAAGAATAAGCTAGGACAACAGCGCCACCACAGGGCCAAGTATGGGTGCAGCTTAGCCAATTAATTAGGTGTATTGCCAGCATTGTTCAGATCATTTAGGGGAGCGGGGAATAGGAGTCGATTGGATTTGCAATAATGGCGCGACTACCCTGGGATCCGAACAGCACAAGAGGGGGCCCTTGGTTGGATGTGCTTATTTGGAGGCATCACCATCGGTGAAACCTCAGTGGGTTTGAATATGCTGGTAGTCCCTTTGTAAATGCTATTTTGTGATCTCTTGGCCATACACCAAAGGTAGTGTATTTGGCATAAGAGAGGTTTCTTTAGTCGCTGACGGGTGACAAAATCACGAACTTGTGGGTAAAGTGATACAACCTCTTGTAAGATCGAAGAGCACGCGAAAAGCTACCAGAGGGGGGTGAATGTTAGATTTAAAAAATCTTATGCAGCGGAAACAATTAAACCCCAAAACCCTTTCGGCAGAAAAACAATCTCTTAAAGAAATCGTGTGTGAGACTAATCTAAATGTGTTTCACCATGACAAAAGTGATGGATATCAGAGAGAATCAAGTCATGAAGACAACACAAAAAGAATCACTCAAATCCGTCGAGAAAAACTCAAGTTATGATCAAAAGATCAAACAAAGGTCAATCTCCTCTACCCGAGAAAAAACAGTTCTGGAATGCTGCAAAGAAACTCGTGTAGATCATAAACCACAAATCCAATGACCGTGAAATTTTGACAGATGATAGAAAATCAAGTTGTGAAGACAACCCAAGAAGAACAGCATCAATTGGATCTGTAAAACTCGAGTTATGATAAAACCACCGACGAAAGGTAGTGCTGTCCAGAAACTCGACGAGTAAAACTTGTCTGAAACAAGTCCGACGAACAAGGCACAAAAGTTCCTTTACACTACGAATTTTATTCAATAGAACACAAGAGGAACAGCCCCCAAAGTCGTTCACCACGAGCTCTGGGATCCCTTGCTTATATAACCAGCCCTTCGGCCAACCCAATATCAACTAGGACTCCAATCCTACTCAGATCACGAATCGTAACTTTCCATAACTGCTCAAGATTCTTCTATACGCAGATAGAAGCAATCTTAAGACTTCCAAACACCTTAGGAATGTATCCCACATTCCTAAACAACTCAAATTCGTGACCCACACGAAATCCTATCATAACCAACTCAAATCTTTCCCTATTTGAGTCAAACCTGACTCAGCCGCAGCCTGAGTCCATAACCTAGTCGGTTGGACCTTTCCGACCAATTCTTTACGTCCACATCTCTTCATCACGTCTCGGGACCATGTAGCCACGTCCATGCACTCCTTGCACACGTGCAAACATCTTCCTTCGACGTTCAGTAACCTTCATATGCACTACCCTTGATCCAATCATCCTGCATGACCTCCTAATCAGCTCAACCACAGTTCCTCCCGAACTTGGTTGTTGGAACCTCATCTCCTCCCTGAGACTAGTCCAATGGATCCTGTCACCAGCCATGACTTGAACTCAAGCAACACCTGCACATGAATAAACAACCAATCCATACGAGCCCAAGTCCTCGACTTGACTCATGTCAGTTCCAAACACAACACCTTACGTGAGAACCTCACATAAGCATGTTGCAAAGCATAGAAAAACAATATCAGCCATATCATCCAAAACGCACCAAAAACTTAGTAAAAGAATACTAAGCAATCTTTCCAACAATGTAAAGCAAGTACGAAACATTGCAAATGAAAAGCAGAAGCACTGCAGTCAAGTTCCGGACCTTGCCAGAGCAACCCGGAGCTTGAGCCGGAGCTAACAAAAGCTAGTAGAACCTAGCGCTGGAGCTTACCAAAACTAGTACAACCAAGCTCCCGCCGGAGCTTACAAAACTAGCAAGACCTAGCGCTGGAGCTAACCAGAACTAGTCAAAACTAGTAAACCCAAAAGCCGGAGCTAGAAAAATCAACTTCGGGGCTTAGCAAAAACATGTCGGAGCTATCAAAGACATGCCGGAGCTAAAGACAAAACTTCACCGGAGCTGACCAAAACTAGTCGGAACTTCACCGTACGTAACCGGAGCTACCCAAACCAAGCCGGACCTATCGTCGGACCTTGCTGTAGCTCAGAGCTAGAGTCAGACCTTGATAAAAAAGTGTTTTGGTGATATTTAAAACTTTTATCATCAAAGCCAAGTGTATTCACTACAAGCCAATGTATTCAGCACATATAGGTCTTACAATCTCCCCCTTGATGAATGCATTGGCAACACCATTTAAAAATCCGAACATTGGCTTATTCTCATTAAAAGTTTTGAAGAAAATTTCTCCGCCTTTGTAAATCAAAAGTAAAATGAGAAGAAAAATTATCCCATATTATCTCTCCCTCTTTGTTATCTCTCCTTATGCACATATTCTCTTTCTCTTCATGCTTATCTCTCCCCCTTTGACAATGTATTCAGCAAGTCATGAGCATATAAACAAATTATTTCTCCCTCTTTAGTTGTTATGAGCATATTATAACATATACATATAAACAAAGCTCATCCAAGTCATACTATCAAGTACTTTACATTATCACATCAATGAAATACATAAAGTAGTGTAAGCCATGCTAGAGATCATATGTAATTTTCAATTTAAGCAAGTCATAATCTCGCAAACTTAACTATTTCAAAACCTGAAAGTATGGCACTAGTTGCTGCATTTTATTATTTTTCAAAGCATAAATTTAGATCATATAATATTTGCAAGAGATTATATGCGCATTTGCCTTATTCTAACCAACCAAGCCAAGCCTATGTCATTTGACAATCTGAAGCTTAAGGACATGGTTTTAGTCATACACAACTTCTTCCAAGTTCATATCTAAGTGCAATGACAAGCCATCTCAAAAGAAGAAGTGCGATGCATGCATATTCTCTTGATCTTTTCTCAATTTATATTTGTTCATAAAAACTCAACATTTGAGTTGATTACTTGATTAATTCTTAATGATTAAAAGCACTTGTGAACATGTAACAAGTTCAAAACAGCAAGAAAGTTTGACCATGACCAGTTTTAGTGTAAGTAATTATTCCAATTACTAGACATGGCAAAAACTACAAAATGTATAATACGAGTAATGTAGTAAGAACTTTTAGCATGTAAAAGGAATCACAAAGTCATATATGTATGAAATATTATGCTCATATTATTTTAATTTTAGATTCACACATAGACTGTAACACCCAAATTTTCAAAATTTTAAAAACAAAAGAAAAGACTAGGGATGCATCATGAATGGTTGCATTTGAGTGAAAATTTAATTTCGAAATGCGCTAGAATTCGTTTGAATTTGAAAAACAATTCAAATTTGCAAAAGAATGAAAAAGGAAAAAGGAAAACAAAAAGAAAAAGAAAAGAAAAACCCACCCCGGGCCTTAATTCCGCCCCAGCCCATTTCCCCCCCCCTCCCTTTTTCTCCCCGCCGGCCCAAGGCCCAGCCGCGCCACCCTCTCCCTTTCCCCTCTCTCTCTGCGCGCTGGGGCCCACCGGTCAGCGCCCCTTCCCCCTTTCCTTCTTCCTCCCTGCGCCCGCGCCGACACCGCCCGTGAACGCCGCCTCCGCTCAAAATCCCGGCATGGAATCCCCCTCGTTTAATGCCCCGGGATGGAATTCCTTTGGGGGAAATCGCTTTCCATCCCTCGCCGCCCCGAATCCCCCTATAAAACCCGGCCGGCACCCCGTTTTTCCCCTTCCCCCGAAGCTCCAAACCCTAGCCGCCGGTGCAAGGTGTGTCGCCGCCGTTCCCGTCGACTCGCCGGCTTTCTCTCCCTCCCCCTCGGTCTAACACGTGCGCCACACCTCCAGGAACACGCCGGACATCGTCGCTCGGGGAATTGGCCGCCGCTTCATCAATTCCGACGAGCACCGCCGGAGTCCGCCGCCTCCCGACGTCGCCGACGTCCCTCCGCCGATTTCAAGACCCAAAAACCCCCTTGGTGAGCTCCCCCGATCCCCCTCTCCCGTTTGATGTGTCGTGCACCAGGATTTGACGCCGAATTGGCCGTTCCGGCCAACTTCCGGCGACCCCGCCGCCGTGCGCCGCCGGCCCGGCGCGCGCGCCGCCGCGCCCTGTGCGCGCGTCGCCCCTGGGGCGACGTGGCACCATCTCGGCCGTCCAACCCGGGCCGACGGCCGAGATTAGAAGGGGCGTACCCCTTCGTTTATTTTAAATCCGGGCCGCCCCTTTTTGATCCGACGGCCCAGATTGAAGGCGGATATGGCCGTTGGCCGTTTTGCGCGTAGGCCCCTGCGCATATTTTCGGTAATTGCAGTTAGGTCCTGGATTTTAGGGAATAGCCCCTGGACTTTAATTAAATTGTGTCAGCACTGTTAAATTGATTAAATAAATCATTTTAGCCCCTGTTTTCACCATAAAATATATTTTTAGCCTCTGTAAATTATGATTAAACCCCTGGTGATGTTATAAAATATTTTCAAGCCTCTGATCATGTCTGTTTTGCATAAAAACCCCTGCATCCATGTTTATTTACATAAAATCATAGGATTTACACTCTCTTTTGCATAAATTAATTAGGGAAATCACTTGGCCTTTATTTATTAATTGGTTTACATTAAAGTAATTTAATTAATACTGTTTTGAACCACTTCATTACTGTATTATTCAAATTAGCTAAGGAAAATTGTAGAAAATCCTTGCAATGTTCTAAAATAAAGATAAAAACCATAAATTGTCAATCAACCCCACCTCAACCCTAAAAACCAAATTTCCACCCACACCTCTAATTAAAACTTCAACTAAGGACATTGTGTTAGCAACGTAATTGCGTAGGTTTTCTTTGGTGTTATTTATTTGTGGTGTGCATTATTTCTCTTGTGCTTATTGTGTGCTACTACTTTCCGTTCCGCATGCGATGATGTGTTTAGAGTCGGTTCCCGAGCCGACCTACAACCTTCAGGACTACCACTTCACCGACCCACCCTCCGAAGAAGGCAAGTTCCTTGACCATTTTGCACCTGTTTTATTAAGTTTTAGTTAGCTGCATGATTAGTAAATTGAATCCTATTTACTGTACCCTTCCATATAATTCCTTGTCCCCTGGTTGGCTTGGGTAGATGTTATTATTTCTTTACGCTTAGCCATGCTTAGTAGTTGGGAGGGAAATATCTCTACATTACATGCTCTATCATTAACTATTGTGATTTATTTGTTGAGATATGGTGAAATGAATTGTAGTGGGTAGGAATCTGGCGGGTTGGTTTTGCTTGGTATGGTGCAGTACGCACGAGACCCGGGTTTTGGGGTATGAACCTTGCCGGATTCTAAGGACCGGTTTATGGAGAAGCCACTAAGCCTTATAGTATCGCCACAAGACTGAGTATGGGGCAGCTTGGTCCATTAATTAGGCCTCTCCCGGCGTAGTATTAGTGGTTGGATAGTGCGGGGAATTGGTTCAGGGTGTACTGCCTTGGGATCCGCATGGCTCAAGAGGGGGCAACTGGGGTGTTGAGTCGTGGTGTAACGACTCACACTTTTGTACAGGGGTGAAACCTCAGAGGGCTAGTACGCGTCGGGAGAATCCTTTGTAAAGACCTCGTAGTGATCTCCTGGCCTCACACCAAAGGAAGTGTGCAATGTGGTTCGCGACCACGGGCATCAGGGAGGTTTCCTTAGTCCACCTGGCAACAGGGGATGAAATCACGGCTTGTGGGTAAAGGGTACATTCTCTGCAGAGATTTAGAAACTGTCATGACAGCCGTGCTCACGGACAAGAGCGGCTTGGTGTCCAATTCATAATTAGCTAATGTCTGGGAATGGTGGTTTGGTTTGGATTGGTTGGTTGGCACTTGGTTTACCAATGGGTTATGGTTGGGTTCATACACCTAGAAGTAGGTGCTAATGAAAGCTAAGGATAGGTTGTAATGCTATAGTGCTTAACCCAAAATTGGCCTTCCTTTCTAAATACCTTCATGTCATCTCTTTCCCACTTGCTGAGTACCGTTGGTACTCAAACTTGCTTGTTGCTTATCTTTCCTCAGTCTACAATGGAGAAGAGGTGGAGAATGAAGACTTCTTCACTGATCCGGAGGAGACGTTCTAGGCTGGCGCAACCCCCGGGCAACGCCTGTGCATGGAGCCACCCTAGTTTACTTTTACCGCTGTTTGCTCTGTAAGCTTATTTTAGACCTACGGGTCATTATTGTAAGACATTTATGTACTCGAACATGGCTTGTAATAAATGATATTACACTTTCGTCTACACATGTATGATGAGAATCGATCCTGGCATACATGTGGAAGCCATCCGGTTGTCTTGTTGGGACCGGGTGTGACAAAGTGGTATCAGAGCCGTGTTGCCCGTAGGACGCAAGCCTAGTTAGAAAGGAATGACTTAGGACCCTATTATATTCTAAAAAGTAATTTACAAAATTGCTTTGTACTTCCTACCTTGTCTACTTGTTTTATTTACTCCTTTATTTATATGTTTTGTTACTGACACTCTCCTGTTTTCAAAATTTGTAGATGGCCCGCACCAAGACGACCCCCCGTAAGTCGACCGGTGGACTTGTGCCCCCGCGTAGGCTGGCCGGTCGCTCTCCAGCCGTCGACCCCCGTCACCCCGTGGTGATCCGTTCTGACGGCAAGGCCGCAGGACGACTGCGACTCCGCCTTCGGGCCATACTCCGCGAGGCTGGCTACCGTCACCACAGCCTCTCGCTCTCCTACCACACCACTGGAGTGCAGCGCCCCGGCAGGACGGAGTGGAGCTGCAAGATCTACATTTACTATGGTGATGAGCTGGTGAAGACCCACAGCAGTCCTGCCTGGAGGAGCTCCCGCCGATACGCGGAGCAGGACGCTAGCTGGGAAGCAGCCACTTTTTGGAGCCACGCCCGCCGTTTCCGCCTGGAGGACACGGTGCACGCCTTTGTTCCGCAGCGTCCGAGTGGCACTGCAGGCTTTGTCTCCAGGCACGTGGAGAGACCCTTGGACCTCCCGCAGTCTCGTCAGACCGTTGGCGACATGGCTGAGCTCAGTGCCCGACTGCAGAGGGCACAGCAGGAGATTCAGGATGGACGTGACCTCGCCCTGCGCCACGAGGCAGTGATCAGGAGGTATCGTCGGATCACCGACGAGGACCCTGACGACTACGCGTCCGACACCTCGACGTGGACCCCGGACTCTCCAGACCGCCGTGGCGGCCAGCGTGAGTCGTCTTCTGAGGAGTCCTCTGACGAGGAGCCTTCCAGTGTGGCGTCTGCCGCACCACCACCGCCTGCTGCCTCACCACCTCAGGACCCAGAGGGCCCCGCGGACGACGACGACGACGACGACGACGAGGACCCGGAGGAGTTCCCGCTTGACGACGAGTAGTCCCCGACCTTTGCCACGACTCAAGGATAGGCACACCCTCATTAGTTAAATAAGAGCGACGTAGACGTACTTGTGTGACCTTGAGTTGTGTTATTTCTCTTTATGATTTTTTGTCTTGGTGTGTCGTGTGAGTTGTGGAACGCCTGGGCGACTTGTCCACAACCGCACCTTTTGATACTTCTTTAATTAGTGAGCTATTAATATAGAATTTTCATTTATATGCATGTTTGCTGTGATTGTTGCATATAGTAAGGGTATCGCATAGTAGTCTTCCACTAGTTATAGTAGAATCTAAGACTCTACTCTCTTCGTATTCAGATGGCAGGCAGGGGAAGAGGCCGTGGTCGTGGCCGTGGTATGCCCCTTGGTGATGATGAAGCTGGATTCCAGCTACCGCAATGGAATGGGAGAGGTGCCCGTGGAGCACCTGCGATGAATCATATGCAGCAGATGATGGCCATGCAGATGCAAATGATGCAGAACTTAACCCAAGTGGTGGCCAACATGCAGCAAGCCCAGCAAGCCCCTCCACCCCCACCAAATCAGCCCCACCCACAGCCAGCACCAGGACCCCGATCCCGCATGAGAGACTTCCTCAACACCCATCCACCCACCTTTGCTACTGCTAGTGAGCCCATGGAGGCCGACGATTGGCTGAGAACCATTGAGGGCAAGCTGAGGATTGTCCAATGTGAAGGACGAGAGAAGGTGCTGTTAGCCTCGCACCAACTTCAGGGACCTGCAGCCGATTGGTGGACTGCCTTCATTGAAGCCCATCAGGACCCGGATAATATCACATGGGATGAGTTCAGGAATTACTTTCGCAGTCATTTCGTGCCCGAAGGAGAGATCCAGGCGAGACGTGAAGAATTTCTCATGCTAAAGCAAGGCCGCATGAGTGTGCGAGAGTATCTGAACAAATTCACCCAACTGTCTCGCTATGCACCCGAGGATGTGGACACAGACTCGAAGAAACAGTTTCGTTTTAAGAAGGGGCTTGACAAGGAGCTGAAGTTCGCCATGGTCTCCAGTGACTACAGTAATTTCCATAAGTTGGTGGACAAGGCCTTTGAAGTGGAAAGGACCAAGAAGGAGCTGGACGATGATGATAGAAAAAGGAAGATGGCTCAAGCACACGGTTCTGGGAGTAATGTTCGACCTCGCTATGCTCCTCAGTCTGCGGCACCTATGGCTCGTCCTGTGAACCCTTACCCAGGACAAAGGTACCCAAACTCCTCCTACAGACCACCCGCACCATACAACCCGCAGATGCGCCAACCACCACAGCCTCCACGCCAGTCCATGCAACCACCCCGCTCAACAGCTCCAGCACCCCGCCCTAATGGTCAGCCGCAGCAGAACTCTCAGGGAGGTAATAAAGCTCAAGGTAATAACGCAGCCGTGCAGTGCTATAACTGTGGTGAGATGGGACATTTCGCCAACCGTTGCCCGAAGAAGCAGCTGCAACAACCCACACGTGCGAGAGTTAACCACGTGGCACTTGAGGAGGCGCACAATGCACCAGACGTGGTTGTTGGTATGTTCCCTGCCGACTCTCATCTAGCTACAGTGTTGTTTGATTCTGGTGCTACGCATTCATTCATATCTAAGGAATTCATGAGAAGGCATGACATGGTAGTGCACTTAATGACTCATCAACTTATAGTTCACTCCCCTGGGGGAGAAATGATAACCCGGCAAGTATGCCCTAATGTAAGGCTAGACATAAGGGGGGTAGTTTTCCCAGCAAACCTTATTGTCCTGGAATCTCAAGGGCTAGATATTATTCTGGGAATGGATTGGTTGGCCAAGTACCATGGTGTGATCCACTGCGCCACCAGGACAGTCTCCTTGACCCATCCCGATGGCACCAAGGTTGAATTCTCTCCAGACCAAGCTCCAACCCGGAGGATCAGGCTAAATCAAACTGAGGTCACCGAAGAGATCCGTGTTGTCAGTGAATTCCCAGACGTGTTCCCCGACGAGTTACCGGGTATGCCCCCTGACCGGGAAATTGAATTTATCATTGACCTAGTGCCTGGAACGGCCCCGATATATAAGAGGCCATATAGAATGGACGCTAACCAGTTAGCCGAGCTAAAGGATCACATCAACGAATTGTTGGAAAAAGGGTACATTCGCCCTAGTTCATCGCCTTGGGGTGCTCCTGTCATTTTCGTGCCTAAGAAGGATGGCACTCAAAGGTTGTGTGTGGATTATCGTGCGTTAAATGCAGTGACCATCAAGAATAAGTATCCGCTGCCAAGGATCGAAGATTTGTTTGATCAGCTGAGAGGAGCATGTGTATTCTCTAAGATCGACCTTCGTTCGGGTTATCACCAGTTGAAGATTCGACCATCGGACATTCCCAAGACTGCATTCGTCTCTCGATATGGTCTTTATGAGTATACAGTTATGTCTTTCGGGTTGACTAATGCTCCAGCTTACTTCATGTACCTCATGAACAAAGTGTTTATGGAGTACCTGGATAAATTCGTGGTCGTATTCATTGACGATATCCTGATATTCTCCAAGAGTGAAGAAGAACATGAGGAACACCTGAGGTTGGCACTAAAGAAACTTAGAGAACACCAACTGTATGCTAAATTCAGTAAGTGTGAGTTTTGGTTGAAGCAGGTATCATTCTTGGGGCATGTCATATCAGAAGGAGGAATATCAGTGGATCCAGGTAAAGTGGCAGATGTTCTCAAGTGGGGGACACCGGAAAATGTGGGGCACATCAGAAGCTTTCTGGGAATGGCTGGTTATTATCGACGATTTATTGAGGGATTTTCAAAGATCTCTCGGCCACTAACCAAGCTACTCGAGAAGGGAGCCGCATTCAAGTGGACACCGGAATGTGAAGCAAGCTTTGTCGAATTGAAGAAAAGGTTGACCACTGCCCCAGTGCTGGTCATGCCAGATATGCAAAAGGAGTTCTCGGTCTATTGTGATGCTTCCGGACAGGGACTGGGATGTGTGTTGATGCAAGCAGGACATGTGGTGGCTTACGCCTCAAGACAACTCAAGAAGCATGAGAAAAACTATCCGACCCATGATCTGGAATTAGCAGCTGTGGTTCACGCATTGAAGATATGGAGACACTACCTGATTGGCAAAAGGACAGAGATCTATACCGACCACAAAAGCTTGAAGTACATATTCACTCAGCCAGACCTTAACCTTCGCCAACGAAGGTGGTTAGAGCTCATTAATGACTTCGATGTCGGGATCAATTATCACCCTGGAAAGGCGAATGTGGTCGCAGATGCTTTGAGTAGGAAAACCCAGTGTAACAGCATGACGACCCAGGCTTATCAACCGGAGCTATGTGAAGAGTTTGCAAGATTAAACCTGTGCATAGTGGCTAATGCAGATGCAGTAGTCATGGAAGTGGACTCCACGTTGGAACAAGACATTAGAGAAGGCCAAAAGGAGGATAAGAAGATCCAAAAACTTAAGAAGCTGATGAAGGCTGGAAAAGCTCCAGATTTCAGGGAAGATGAACATGGAACCCTGTGGTTAGGAAAGAGGATATGTGTGCCGAATGTTAAGGGGATCCGAGAGTTGATATTGAGAGAAGCCCACGACTCGTACTACTCTATCCATCCTGGGAGTACCAAGATGTACCAAGACCT
Organism: Tuctoria greenei; assembly: GCA_036927565.1. Classification (NCBI taxonomy): domain Eukaryota; kingdom Viridiplantae; phylum Streptophyta; class Magnoliopsida; order Poales; family Poaceae; genus Tuctoria; species Tuctoria greenei. Next base: position 281,568,066 of record JAYESD010000001.1, on the reverse strand, counting down.
TAAGGATAGATACTGGTGGCTTGGTATGAAGCGTGATGTGGCCGAATATGTGGCTTTGTGTGACACGTGTCAGTTGGTTAAGGCGGAACATCAGAGACCTGCTGGACTACTTCAACCACTCAAGGTACCCGAGTGGAAATGGGAAGAGATAAGTATGGACTTTATCGTGGGATTGCCAAGGACACAGTCAGGATACGACTCCATATGGGTTGTTGTGGATCGGTTGACCAAGGTCGCTCACTTCATTCCAGTCAAGGAAAGTTACAATGGTTCGCGGTTGGCAGAATTATACATGGCAAGAATTGTATGTTTACACGGTGTTCCAAAGAAAATAGTGTCTGATCGAGGTACCCAGTTCACCTCTAGGTTCTGGCAGAAGCTGCATGAGTCAATGGACACTCGTCTGAACTTCAGCTCAGCGTATCACCCGCAAACAGATGGTCAGACAGAACGCACCAATCAAATCTTGGAGGATATGCTGCGAGCATGTGCCTTGAAGAATAGTAAGAGTTGGGACAAAAACTTGCCTTATGCGGAATTCTCTTATAACAACAGCTACCAAGCTAGTCTCAAGATGTCCCCGTTCGAGGCACTTTATGGGCGAAAATGCAGAACACCCTTATTTTGGAATCAGACTGGGGAAGGTCAAGTGTTTGGACCAGAGATACTCCGAGAAGCCGAACGACAAGTACAAGAGATCCGGAATAATTTGAAAACAGCGCAGTCAAGACAGAAGAGTTACGCAGATGCTCGACGTCGTGACCTAACTTTTGAGGTCGGAGACTTTGTGTACCTCAAAGTATCACCAGTAAGAGGTCTAAGACGGTTCAAAGTAAAGGGAAAACTAGCACCCCGTTATATTGGTCCGTTCAAGATACTGGAGAGAAGAGGAGAAGTGGCCTATCGTCTCGAGCTACCTTCTCAACTGTCGGATGTGCATGATGTGTTTCACGTGTCGCAACTAAAGAAATGCTTAAGAGTACCAGAGGAACAGTTACCCATGGAAGCTGTGGATTTGCAAGAGGATCTGTCCTACGCAGAACGGCCAGTCAGGATTCTAGAAACATCAGAACGTGTCATGAGAAACAAGACGATTCGCATGTGCAAAGTGCAGTGGAAACATCACTCGGAGGCAGAAGCAACATGGGAGAGAGAAGAAGACCTTAAGGCCGAGTTTCCCGATCTCTTCTCTTAGGACGTCCGAATCTCGGGGCGAGATTCCTTTTAAGGGGGGTAGAGTTGTAACACCCAAATTTTCAAAATTTTAAAAACAAAAGAAAAGACTAGGGATGCATCATGAATGGTTGCATTTGAGTGAAAATTTAATTTCGAAATGCGCTAGAATTCGTTTGAATTTGAAAAACAATTCAAATTTGCAAAAGAATGAAAAAGGAAAAAGGAAAACAAAAAGAAAAAGAAAAGAAAAACCCACCCCGGGCCTTAATTCCGCCCCAGCCCATTTCCCCCCCCTCCCTTTTTCTCCCCGCCGGCCCAAGGCCCAGCCGCGCCACCCTCTCCCTTTCCCCTCTCTCTCTGCGCGCTGGGGCCCACCGGTCAGCGCCCCTTCCCCCTTTCCTTCTTCCTCCCTGCGCCCGCGCCGACACCGCCCGTGAACGCCGCCTCCGCTCAAAATCCCGGCATGGAATCCCCCTCGTTTAATGCCCCGGGATGGAATTCCTTTGGGGGAAATCGCTTTCCATCCCTCGCCGCCCCGAATCCCCCTATAAAACCCGGCCGGCACCCCGTTTTTCCCCTTCCCCCGAAGCTCCAAACCCTAGCCGCCGGTGCAAGGTGTGTCGCCGCCGTTCCCGTCGACTCGCCGGCTTTCTCTCCCTCCCCCTCGGTCTAACACGTGCGCCACACCTCCAGGAACACGCCGGACATCGTCGCTCGGGGAATTGGCCGCCGCTTCATCAATTCCGACGAGCACCGCCGGAGTCCGCCGCCTCCCGACGTCGCCGACGTCCCTCCGCCGATTTCAAGACCCAAAAACCCCCTTGGTGAGCTCCCCCGATCCCCCTCTCCCGTTTGATGTGTCGTGCACCAGGATTTGACGCCGAATTGGCCGTTCCGGCCAACTTCCGACGACCCCGCCGCCGTGCGCCGCCGGCCCGGCGCGCGCGCCGCCGCGCCCTGTGCGCGCGTCGCCCCTGGGGCGACGTGGCACCATCTCGGCCGTCCAACCCGGGCCGACGGCCGAGATTAGAAGGGGCGTACCCCTTCGTTTATTTTAAATCCGGGCCGCCCCTTTTTGATCCGACGGCCCAGATTGAAGGCGGATATGGCCGTTGGCCGTTTTGCGCGTAGGCCCCTGCGCATATTTTCGGTAATTGCAGTTAGGTCCTGGATTTTAGGGAATAGCCCCTGGACTTTAATTAAATTGTGTCAGCACTGTTAAATTGATTAAATAAATCATTTTAGCCCCTGTTTTCACCATAAAATATATTTTTAGCCTCTGTAAATTATGATTAAACCCCTGGTGATGTTATAAAATATTTTCAAGCCTCTGATCATGTCTGTTTTGCATAAAAACCCCTGCATCCATGTTTATTTACATAAAATCATAGGATTTACACTCTCTTTTGCATAAATTAATTAGGGAAATCACTTGGCCTTTATTTATTAATTGGTTTACATTAAAGTAATTTAATTAATACTGTTTTGAACCACTTCATTACTGTATTATTCAAATTAGCTAAGGAAAATTGTAGAAAATCCTTGCAATGTTCTAAAATAAAGATAAAAACCATAAATTGTCAATCAACCCCACCTCAACCCTAAAAACCAAATTTCCACCCACACCTCTAATTAAAACTTCAACTAAGGACATTGTGTTAGCAACGTAATTGCGTAGGTTTTCTTTGGTGTTATTTATTTGTGGTGTGCATTATTTCTCTTGTGCTTATTGTGTGCTACTACTTTCCGTTCCGCATGCGATGATGTGTTTAGAGTCGGTTCCCGAGCCGACCTACAACCTTCAGGACTACCACTTCACCGACCCACCCTCCGAAGAAGGCAAGTTCCTTGACCATTTTGCACCTGTTTTATTAAGTTTTAGTTAGCTGCATGATTAGTAAATTGAATCCTATTTACTGTACCCTTCCATATAATTCCTTGTCCCCTGGTTGGCTTGGGTAGATGTTATTATTTCTTTACGCTTAGCCATGCTTAGTAGTTGGGAGGGAAATATCTCTACATTACATGCTCTATCATTAACTATTGTGATTTATTTGTTGAGATATGGTGAAATGAATTGTAGTGGGTAGGAATCTGGCGGGTTGGTTTTGCTTGGTATGGTGCAGTACGCACAAGACCCGGGTTTTGGGGTATGAACCTTGCCGGATTCTAAGGACCGGTTTATGGAGAAGCCACTAAGCCTTATAGTATCGCCACAAGACTGAGTATGGGGCAGCTTGGTCCATTAATTAGGCCTCTCCCGGCGTAGTATTAGTGGTTGGATAGTGCGGGGAATTGGTTCAGGGTGTACTGCCTTGGGATCCGCATGGCTCAAGAGGGGGCAACTGGGGTGTTGAGTCGTGGTGTAACGACTCACACTTTTGTACAGGGGTGAAACCTCAGAGGGCTAGTACGCGTCGGGAGAATCCTTTGTAAAGACCTCGTAGTGATCTCCTGGCCTCACACCAAAGGAAGTGTGCAATGTGGTTCGCGACCACGGGCATCAGGGAGGTTTCCTTAGTCCACCTGGCAACAGGGGATGAAATCACGGCTTGTGGGTAAAGGGTACATTCTCTGCAGAGATTTAGAAACTGTCATGACAGCCGTGCTCACGGACAAGAGCGGCTTGGTGTCCAATTCATAATTAGCTAATGTCTGGGAATGGTGGTTTGGTTTGGATTGGTTGGTTGGCACTTGGTTTACCAATGGGTTATGGTTGGGTTCATACACCTAGAAGTAGGTGCTAATGAAAGCTAAGGATAGGTTGTAATGCTATAGTGCTTAACCCAAAATTGGCCTTCCTTTCTAAATACCTTCATGTCATCTCTTTCCCACTTGCTGAGTACCGTTGGTACTCAAACTTGCTTGTTGCTTATCTTTCCTCAGTCTACAATGGAGAAGAGGTGGAGAATGAAGACTTCTTCGCTGATCCGGAGGAGACGTTCTAGGCTGGCGCAACCCCCGGGCAACGCCTGTGCATGGAGCCACCCTAGTTTACTTTTACCGCTGTTTGCTCTGTAAGCTTATTTTAGACCTACGGGTCATTATTGTAAGACATTTATGTACTCGAACATGGCTTGTAATAAATGATATTACACTTTCGTCTACACATGTATGATGAGAATCGATCCTGGCATACATGTGGAAGCCATCCGGTTGTCTTGTTGGGACCGGGTGTGACATAGACTTCCGAAGTTTCAAAAAAAAACTCCCCCTCAATTTAAGCCATGAGGATGCATAACCACTATTTCACTACGAATGTAACAAAAACGAGTGAAATCCAAAGGTTTTGTAAAAATGTCAGCCAATTGTTGTTTGGTATCTACATGGTGAAGCACAATGTTTTTTTTTTCACATTATCTCGGAGAAAGTGATACCTAATGTCAATGTGCTTAGTTCTAGAATGTTGCACGGGCTTTTTAGCAATGCAAATGGCACTAGTGTTATCACAGAATAGTGGAACACTATCTAGATCAACCCCATAGTCCTTAAGTGTTTGAACAATCCAAAGAGTTTGTGAGCAAGCACTAGCAGCAGCTACATATTCAGATTCGGCTGTGGATTGTGCAACTGAATTTTGTTTTCTAGAGGACCAAGCAACAAGAGAATTACCAAGAAAATGACAAGCACCAGAAGTACTTTTCCTATCAATCCTACAACCCCCAAAATCAGCATCCGAAAAAGCTTTCAAAGTAACGGTTGAGGAAGAAGGAAGAAAAATGCCAAATTCTTGAGTTCCATGTAAGTACCTGAGAATCCTTTTGACGGCTTGACGATGTGAAACACGTGGGGAAGCTTGAAACCGTGCACAAAGACATACGCTGAATTGTATGTCCGGTCTTGATGCCGTAAGATACAAAAGTGATCCGATCATGCTTCTATATTCTTTTTGATTCACAGGTTCACCATCTTCATCAAGTTCAAGTGTTGTTGCTGTTCCCATTGGTGTCCGAAGAGGCTTGCTTTTGTCCATGTTGAAGCGCCTTAGGAGGTCTTTGGTATACTTCGTTTGATGCACAAATGTACCCTCCTTGGTTTGCTTGATTTGTAGCCCCAAAAAGTAAGTGAGTTCACCCATCATACTCATTTCAAATTCGGAACTCATCATTGCTGAAAACTTGGACACAAGATCATGAGAAGCACAACCAAAGATAATATCATCCACATACACTTGAACGAATAATGAGTCATTTCCATGCTTAAGCACAAAAAGAGTTTTATCAACCTTGCCCATGGTAAAACCTTTTTCAAGTAAGAATGTTTTTAACCTATCATACCATGCTCTAGGGGCTTGTTTGAGACCTACAAGGCTTTGGACAGTTTGTAAACATGATTAGGAAAATCTGGATTTTCAAAACCCGGTGGTTGTTTGACATAAACCTCCTCATCTATGTAGCCATTAAGAAAAGCACTTTTAACATACATTTGATATAGCTTAAAACCTTTAGATGCTGCAAAAGCTAACAAAATTCTTATGGCTTCTAATCTAGCGACAGGAGCAAAAGTTTCATCAAAATCTAGACCTTCAACTTGAGTGAAACCTTGAGCAACCAACCTAGCCTTATTCCTAACCACAACCCCATCCTCACTTTGTTTATTTTTAAATACCCATTTAGTTCCAATTAAAGTGTGACCTTGAGGTGGAGGTACAAGTTTCCAAACATTATTTCTTTCAAAATTTTCTAACTCTTCTAGCATGGCAATAATCCAAGATTCATTAGTGAGTGCGTGTGATATATCTTTGAATTCAAAAGAAGCAACAAAAGCAGAATGAGCATAAGAGTTTGGATCGCAAAACCTGGACCGTGTGACTCATTCGTGCAAGCTTCCAATCATCTGTTGTGGGGGATGATCTTTGTAAAACCGTAGGGGAACAGATGTCTCACAAGATTCTTCTTCATTAGGTTCATCGTAGATTGATGAGCTTGTGACTTGTGGATGATCAGGACCAGCATGGGTGATAGCCGGATCTTGTTCAATGTCCGGAGCTGGACATGTGTCAACTTCGGAACTACCAGGCAGTATCACCGGCTCTTCTTCATCTTTGAAAATACCCTCCCCCTGAGGATACGGATCTGGTCCTGCAACACCGGAGCTAGTACCTGGGCTAGCTTCATCAAAAGACACTTCACAAGTCTCCACAATTTTGTTAGTGTCAAATAAAAGCACACGGTGGCCTCTAGTATGAGATGGATAACCAAGAAACATGCCATCAATGGATCTAGGTTCAAATTTATCAAGGTTACCATGTTTCTTAACAAAGCATTTGCAACCAAAGACCCGAAAGTGTGTAACACTAGGCCTATGTCCAAACCGGAGCTCATATGGTGTTTTTCCTAGCTTAGCACGCAAGAAAACACGATTTGAGACATAACAAGCGATTGCTAACGCATCAGCCCAAAATTTCCTAGGAGTTTGATATTCATCAAGCATAGTCCTAGCCATCTCAACTAAGGTTCTGTTCTTTCTTTCTACAACACCGTTTTGTTGAGGTACATATGATGAAGAAAATTGATGATCTATTCTATTTTCAGCACAAAAGTGATCAAAAGATTGATTTTTAAATTCAGTTCCATTATCACTTCCAATTGCTTTTAATGATCTTGGGTGATCAATTGATAATCTAAGAAATAAAGTTCTAAAGTGACTAAAAACTTCATTCTTAGACGCCATAAAGTAAACCCAAGAGTATCTAGAATAATCATCAACGATAACAAAAACATACCATTTACCTCCGAAGGATTGAACACGTGAATGTCCTACGGTGTCAAGATGCAAAAGTTGACATGGTTGAGTTGTCATGATCATTGTGAGAGGAGTATGTGAACCTGCAACCATCTTAGCATGTCTACAAGAAGAGCACACAATTTCTTTGTCCACTTTAAGCTTAGGCAGCCCACGTATGCGATCAAGAGCACTAACACGCGTTAGGTGATCAAAGCCTACGTGACCAAGTCTACGATGCCAAAAATATAAGTCCTTTGAATCATTAGCAACTAGACACCTATGCTTACAGGAAGACATATCAAAATCAGCTTTAAAAACTCTTCCAAACCGAGACATGTTAAAAATAAGCTCACTATTTGAACCTACAACTTTGCAGTAGTTTTTATTGAAAATAATTTCTAGATTTTCATCTAGCAATTGTGCAACAGAAAGCAAGTTGTATTTCAAATTTTTGACAAGTGCCACATCCTTCAAAGTGTAGTGATCATTTACTCTAACCGAACCCTTAGCAATTATAGGAGTTGAAGAATTGTTGGCAAAAGTAACATTTTCTACACGTGACACAAAAGAGAGGGAGGAGAACCAATCTTTGTTGCCGGTCATGTGGCGTGAGCAACCTGAATCCAAAGTCCAAATGTTATCCTTCCTCAAACGTGTAACCTACATAGAAGCACAATATGTCGATGACTCAATACTGGGGTTAGTCAAAAGGCATTTAGGTATCCAGTACTGAGTCACACGACGTGCAGCAGGAAAAACACGCGAAAGCTGAGATAAAACAGCAGGTTTATGAGTCAAAGATTGAGGTTTTCTGTTCTTAACAATTGATTTAGAAGTTGTTACTTGTTTAGAGTGAAAACCAGTAGCTCGGGAGGTAAAAGCAGAAGGTCCGGAGGCAAAAACTAAAGCTTTGGAGGGAACAACAGAAGATCCGAGAGCTCTCGGAGTTATCAGAACTACCGGAGCTGCCTTTGTAGATTTCTTGCCAAAAGTTCCAGAAGCTACCTTTTCAAATTTCTGACTCATTAAAGCAGGTTGTGTTTTTCTAATTGCATGAAAGTTATAAGATCTAGCAATCATCCTTTCCTTTTTCTGTTGTTTAGCTAGTCTATAACAAAAATTTATGACATGACCATCTCTACCACAGTAGGTACAATGAAATTTAACTTTGTGTTCATGTCTAGATGAGCAAGCAATGTTTTTATTTGAAACTGAATGAGGCAACACTCCTGCAGATTTGAAAACCACTCCTTTTTGTTTAGGAACAGTTTGAATCAAACCACTTCCTAATGACTTTACAATTTTAGGTGGATGTGCCTTAGCATGAGCATGAAAATCAAAACCTAAACCAGTTTTATCATTGCAAGACTTGGAAGAATTCAGCAGTAAGTTTAGGTTCTTATTCCCATTACAAAACCGATCTAATGTCCTATGCATGTCATCAAGTTTATTGGACAGATCAAGGCAATTCTCACATGAATTTTTTCCTTTTAGTTTGCAATTGGAACAAAATTTAACTTCATGAGAACGTAAAGCATTGTTCAATATAGAAATTTCATTCACAACATCTTGTAGTTTCTTATCAAGATCATCACAAGTAGAACAATGCAAATCAATTGTAGAACAGCTAGCATCTTTCAAGTTTTTATCATTAAGTACAGCAAGCTCTCTGTTCTTTTCAATTTCTTTATCAAGTCTATCTAGAGTGGAGGAGTGTGCACTTCTTAATGTGGACAATTGTTCATAGATTAAGTCACATGAGGGACATGCATCATCACTAGGAATCAAGATTTTTAAACGGTTAATTTTAGATTCTAGTGATTCAATTTTGGCAGCATTATCCCTAAGATTTTTGTCCTTTTTCTTGACTATAATAGTTGCACGAGAAATAGCATCACACATTTCATTGCAGGTAGAACATACCTCATCGTCTTCACTGTTGTGTTTTGCATCCTCCTGACTTGATCTTGATCTTGTTTTGCCCGCCATGAAGCATAAGTTGGCCAGATCGTCATCATCTTCATCACTTTCAAAGTCTACATCACTTGAACTAAGTTCTTGAAGTGCGGTGATGAAGCTGTTAATCATCTTGCGTCCTATGGTACCCTTCTTTTTCTTCGTATCTTTTGCAGAGGAGTGCTTCGTTCTTGTTTTCTTTTCATCCCGGGAAGTAGGACCTGAAAGGTTAGGGCAATCTGAACGAAAATGTCCTGTCTTACCACATTCGAAGCATCGTTGAGGTTCAGAGCTTCCTCTCCTTCTAGTTCTCACATTTTGCAATGCTTTTGAGAACCTCATAGAGAGAAGTGCTAGCTCCTCCTCTGGAAACTCCTCAATCTGTTCAAGGGTTAGAGAGGACAACAAAGCAAGTGTACTACAAGATGAAGATTGGCCGGAGCTAGGCATATCACGTTGAGAAACAAAAGCAATAGACTTGTTGGGGTTCTTACGTGATATTATATCAATTTTATGAGTTTTTAGCTTGGAATATAGCACATCTAAAGTAAGTGTACTCATGACAGTAGATTCATGAATAGATGTAACTTTCATCTCCCAAATTGACATGTCTAATGCACTTAGCAATTGCCTACCATTTTCAGCATCTGAAAAATTAACATTGACACTACGCAAGTTGTTGAGAATCTTATTAAAGCAAGCAAAAAGGTCATCAATAGACTCACCGGGTTGCATCTCGAAGCGCATGTATTCTTTCTTGAACATGTCTTGCCTTACCTCTTTGATCGGGATCCTTCATGGTAGTCACAAAGTGCTTTCCACACATCGTATGCAGATCGAAGGTGTGCAACATGGTCGAAGTCACTTTGTGTTAATCCTTGTATGATCAAGTTCCGAGCCTTGTTGTTGTTGTCGACATCTCTCAGATTTGTAGCTGTAACTTGATCGTTTGATGGCACTTCGTAAGGCTTGTATACCTTCTCCCATATTGCAAAGCCCTGTGCCTGGATGAAAGCCTCCATGCGTGCCTTCCAAACCTGAAAATCAATACCAGCAAACACACAAGGTTTGGCGGAGTACTTCTCCATGATGATTAGTCAAAAAAACGCGATAATCTCAAAGATTAGAGCACCGTGGCTCTGATACCAATTGTAGGATCGAAGAGCACGTGAAAAGCTACCAGAGGGGGGTGAATGGTAGATTTAAAAATCTTATGCAGCAGAAACAATTAAACCCCAAACCCTTTCGGCAGAAAAACGATCTCTTAAAGAAATCGTGTGTGAGATTAATCTAAATGTGTTTCACCGTGACAAAAGTGATGGATATCAGAGAGAATCAAGTCACGAAGACAACACAAAAAGAATCACTCAAATCCATCGAGAAAAACTCAAGTTATGATCGAAAGATCAAACAAAGGTCAATCTGCTCTACCCGAGAAAAAACAGTTCTGGAATGCTGCAAAGAAACTCGTGTAGATCATAAACCACAAATCCAATGACCGTGAAATTTTGATAGATGATAGACAATCAAGTTATAAAGACAACCCAAAAAGAATTACGTCAATTGGATCTGTAAAACTCGAGTTATGATAAAACCACCGATGAAAGGTAGTGCTGTCCAGAAACTCGACGAGTAAAACTTGTCTGAAACAAGTCCGACGAACAAGGCACAAAAGTTCCTTCAAACTACGAATTTTATTCAATAGAACACAAGAGGAACAGCCCCCAAAGTCGTTCACCACGAGCTCTGGGCTTCCTTGCTTATATAACCAGCCCTTAGGCCAACCCAATATCAACTAGGACTCCAATCCTACTCAGATCACGAATCGTAACTTTCCATAACTGCTCAAGATTCTTCTATACGCAGATAGAAGCAATCTTAAGACTTCCAAACACCTTAGGAACGTATCCCACATTCCTAAACCACTCAAATTCGTGAACCACATGAAATCCTATCATAACCAACTCAAATCTTTCCATATTTGAGTCAAACCTGACTCATCCGCAGCCTGAGTCCATAACCTAGTCGGTTGGACCTTTCCGACCAATTCTTTACGGCCACATCTCTTCATCACGTCTCGGAACTATGTAGCCACGTACATGCACTCCTTGCACACGTGCAAACATCTTCCTTCGACGTTCAGTAACCTTCATATGCACTGCCCTTGATCCAATCATCCTGCGCGACCTCCTGATCAGCTCAACCACAGTTCCTCCCAAACTTGGTTGTTAGAACCTCATCTCCTCCCTGAGACTAGTCCAATGGATCCTGTCACCAACCATGACTTGAACTCAAGCAACACCTGCACATGAATAAACAACCAATCCATACGAGCCCAAGTCCTCGACTTGACTCACGTCAGTTCCGAACACAACACCTTACGTGAGAACCTCACATAAGCATGTTGCAAAGCATAGCAAAACGATATCAGCCATATCATCCAGAACGTACCAAAAACTTAGTAAAAGAATACTAAGCAATCTTTCCAACAATGTAAAGCAAGTACGAAACATTGCAAATGAAAAGCAGAAGCACTGCAGTCAAGTTCCGGACCTTGCCAGAGCAACCCGGAGCTTGAGCCGGAGCTAACAAAAGCTAGTAGAACCTAGCGCTGGAGCTTATACCAAAACTAGTACAACCAAGCTCCCGCCGGAGCTTACAAAACTAGCAAGACCTAGCGCCGGAGCTAACCAGAACTAGTCAGAACTAGTAAACACAAAAGCCGGAGCTAGAAAAATCAACTTCGGGGCTTAGAAAAAACATGTCGGAGCTATCAAATACATGCCGGAGCTAAAGACAAAACTTCACCGGAGCTGACCAAAACTAGTCAAAACTTCATCGTACGTAACCGGAGCTACCCAAACCAAGCCGGACCTATCGTCGGACCTTGTTGTAGCTCAGAGCTAGAGTCGGACCTTGATAAAAAGGTGTTTTGGTGATATTTAAAACTTTTATCATCCAAGCCAAGTGTATTCACTACAAGCCAATGTATTCAACACATATAGGTCTTACACCTCTGCAGTGTTAAAAACTATCATGATAGCCGTGCTCCCGGTTATGAGCACCTGGACAACTTCCATGATTAGAGTGGAACTTGGGATTTGGGATGGTTTGGTTATGATTATGAATTGGATTGTGATAAATGGACATGGTTGTTGATGAAAGTGATAAATTGATAAATGGATGGATAATTGATGATGGATTCATATTATGTTAATTATTTTGGTTATGATGGGATTAATTTACATATACATTGTAAGATGCTTTTCATATTTTTTATGTACTTTTCAGCAAATAGCGATTATTTATTACCATTCCTTGTTTAAACTACATGTCATTATCTTGCCACACTTGCTAAGTAAGACACATGCTCACCCTTTCAATTCCCCTCCAACAATTTCAGGTGATGTTTGGGAGTATCCTGAGGATAATGCGGATTACTAGGTTGTGTGCTGCCGTATACTTGCCTATGGATTGCTTGGAGCCGTGCTATCCCATTTGCTTAGTTACTTAGCTTAATGTTTAGATTATTTCTGCTACATATTTTATTATTAATGATAGTCATTAGAGTTTGTAAATTTGAGGATTATTTGAATATTGTAATAAAAGTACTTATTTACTAGTTCGTGCTGTGGAAATTTTATTATATCATTTGTGGTGCACTTGTGTATGTGTGATCAACATTCTGGGCTAACATATGCATTCACCTAGTTCATTCTCAGAACCGGGTTTCACACCTGTCCAAAGGAATCCAAGGGGATATCATCTAGATGGTCAGAGAGAACCCACACATCAGTCACGCAAAGGAAGTGAGAGTTGATTGCGGCCACCCCGAGTGCGGCAATACTCCTAGTGCGACTGAACTGGTCTTGGTGCCGGATTCGGTCAGGCACCATGTGTCGACTCCCTATGGTATCTTGAAGGTGGTTCTGACTGCTTCGCGCGTAATTAGTGGCAGGAACCAACCTCATCTTAAGTATAAATAGAACAACATACTCCTCACTCTCACACACACCACTTGAGTATCACTCTCTTGTATACACACTTCTCCAAGTCCTTAGTGGAGCTTAGACTATAGAGAGGAGGCTCTAGTTCCCAAGTTCAATTGGCAAAGGTATTACTCGTGTATCTCTTCTTTATTTGTTACATTATGTTATTTAATAATATTAGTCTTCTCCTATTCATATACTTGGGTGAAGTATTTCTTCCTTGATTGCAGAATCCATCCATGTGGTAGGTTTAGTTGTTCTCATGGTGGGTTATCATAAAAACCATTGGCCTCCACTATAGTCTAGTTAGGTATAACATGAATATGTTAGTATGAATAACATATTGCTTGGTCCCAACATTGGTTCAACGATGTTTTCGTTAGTCACTATCTTAGGATGCATCTTGTATTGCAACTCTTAAGATATTTACTTAGCATGCAAGCGTGGTACTTGGATAGTTAAGTAGTGTGGGTTGTCACATAGACTCATAGGTTGTAGAGGTAGGCGAAAGGTGGTGGCAGCTTGTTCCGTCTCTTGTAATCCCCCACGTTCGCCTACACCACAGGGTGGTAATGCGAGCCTCTCTGGTATTGCCAAAGGTTTTCCCTTGTCTGATATGTTGGACCACTATGTCCTAGTATTCACCACTAGCATTTCCATGTGTATATTACTTAGACAATGTAGATGTAAATTAGAAGCATATTTGGAACAACCCTTTCTTAGCTTAACTCTCACTCGGACTACCATAACTTTAGGAGTAGATTGATAAAGTGTGTGTCAAACTACCCCATATCATCAACTTATTACCCCTGTCATAAAAATTACTTAGTACTCTATATCTTCATCATAAGAATAGTGTCTAGTTTACTTCACCATCTTTCTTTGGGATAAATATGATACCTTGGAAATACTCATGGGTGAACTGCTACAACGATATCTTTCGTGTGCTTGCAGATCTCATCTCTTACCGGAGATCATTTGTGCTGTTATGAAATACCAACAAGCATTTATGGCACCATTGTCGGGGAAGAAGAAGAAAGTAAAGGATAGTTTTCACTTATGATTAAGCTATAGGTAATACTAGTTGTTAGGTAGGTTGACCCTTGATTTGTTTTCTCTTTTTTGTGTGAGAACAAGGTAGTGTTTGGCAGCCCATTCAATGGAAAAGCCAATGAGTATGCAAGTTCTCAAATGCCACAATATTTCATGGCGTTCCTTGACAAATTCTTCTTGTTGGGCAACACCATTACGCTCCACTGGAGGATTCTCCGACTTCCAGCAGGAGCCAAGGGTATCTATCCCCAAAGTTTGGGGGAGGCTTCAAGCTTACTTCTTGGATTGCCTCCACCGTGGGGAGGATAGCTGGCTCATTAACAAACAATCCTACAATGGGTTGACTCTGTCGACCTGTGACCACCACATTCATGCTTGAGCTAGAGGAGGACTCTTTTCATTCTTTATGAGAAAGATGAAGATTTGATTGAGAAGAGGTCACCATTCAAAGGGTGGATCGATGAATGCTCCAGTTCCATCAGTATGGCATGCACACCATCGACAAGATGGACATGTGTTGGTATTTCTTATGAAAAAAGAATAATACGCAAGCGCACAAAAATACCGTTGTAGCACTTCTCCTTAAAGAGTATTCTCAAGAGTATTGAATCCAAGGAACGTGTGTGAGATCTCAAAATCTTGTTCCCCCAGGGACACTTAGTTTGTTTTGTAGGTCAGGATTTGAGAGTAATTCAATGGTTTGCTTCCAAGTCATAGTAGCCTACGGCAGATGACTGCTTAGGGCACGGGTTTACCCTTGACAAAACCAAGACGATTCCCGCTAAGAGCCTATAGCGTAGCCAAACATGGAGGATTACTAAGGACAGATAGGGTTGTCACCACCAACTGCCCACCTTTTCAATCTGTGGGTCTACGAGATATCCACTGATGAAATCTTATCTAAGCACCATGCTAAAGTTCTAATTCAAAACTCTAATCGTTTCGAATGCAAAGCTAGGACTAGATCCTCTAATGAATTAAAGCAGTGAACCTACAAGCAGCAACATAAGCAAACTACTATGAAACAGGAATCAAACTTGTATTGAACTCACAAAGTCTCTTACTCGATTCCGGCAGAACTTCCATAGAGGTAAAAGTGTGGAAGAGGGACTTGACAAGTCCAAGCCCCCTCCTCCTCGCTCCTCCTCACTCTCCTTCTACTTGGCTAGCCACTTATGCAGCACTAACCCTTTTGAGTGGTATTCTAAACTCAAACTTGTGGTGTGTGAAGTGAGGGAATGATGGGGGCTATTTATACACGAGTTCACTGTGACACCCGGTTCCGAGGATGAACCAAGTGTGACGCACATGTGTGCCTAGGATGTTCATCACACATACACGAGTGAATCACAAACGATATTTGCATAATAACCATGTTTTGAATAGTAATAGTACATTATTACAATATTCAAATAGTCTCAGATGACAAACTCAAAACAATATTGCAGCGGAAAACTAAGCATCTAGTAGACTCCAACTCCATATGCAACTTGACGGTAACACGCACGCCTAATACTCCTCGAAATCCTTAGGATACTCCAAACTATCACGTGTAGTTGAATTAATGTGGGAATAGCAAAGGTGAGCACATGTCGTACTCAACAAATGTAGGATAGTATGACATGTAGGTTAAACAAGGATGATGACATGTGGATTCCACAATCAAATAAGAAATGCTTCATCCACAATGTCACTTTCCCTAGGTTGCATGGGCTTGGTCGAAGTGTAGGAATTCCAACAAGTGACTGTAGGATATCTTGGATTTTGAATGCTCTTTAATTTTCTTGTCCTAGGCCAAGGGTTTCATGTAGTCTTGATTTCTTGCTTGGCCATGGACAATATACTTCAAGGTAAGCTATTTTAACTTAAATCCCTTGAAATCCTCACAACCTCCTTGATTACAAGGGTGACGTTGATTCACCCTTGACCTCCTTGTGGGTGATAGCCAATGGAGTTATTGTTTGGAAATAAAAGATCCTCATGGGTCTTAGGGAAATAATTCCCAAATGTCCCTTGTTGACATGGATTTTCACAAATCATGTAAATATCCATGACATGGATCATCCCAAACACTTGTACATTGGCTTGATCTTCATGTTACTTCAATGGGAGGTGTATTTCCATAACTAGCATGTCCACCTTGTTAAGTAATGTGCATGCCAAGCTAAGGGGACTAGAGCATTCCTCAATCCACCCCTTGAGTGGAGACCATATTCTCATACATGATGAATGGGAATAGGACTCCTTCAGCCCCAGCATGAGTGTGGTCATGGATTGGTGGAGCCAACCCATGATATGACTGTTGGATGAAGGGCCAACTATCCACCCTATGGTGGAGGCAAACCAAGAAGAACTCTTGGAGCCTCCCCCAAGCTTGGGAATGGATGACTTTGGCTTCTACTTGAAGCTGAAATTCTTCCGCGAAAGGCAATGGTGTTGCCTAGCCGACATTTGTTGAGGTACGTCTTGAATTATCTAGCAGTTGAGTACATGCGTCCTCGTTGGCCATCCCATGAAATGGGTTACCAACACTACCCTGTTTTCACACCAAAGGAGAAAACAAACAAGGGTAATCCTGACTAATAACTATTAGTACCCATAGTTTAATCACAAGTGATAGTTATCATTAACTTCCTTTGGCTTCCCTACCAACGGCGCTAGAAATGCTTATTGACGTTTCTTACATCACAAATAAAAATCTGCAAGCGCATGGAAATTGTCGGGTAGCATTTCAGCCAAGAGTATTCCCAAGGGTTTCGTATTTATCCCAAAGGAAGGAAATGGAGTAAAGTAGACACTACTCTTATGATCAAGCCAGGGGTTACTAATCAATTATCAAGACAGGGGTAAGTTGATAATATGGGTAGTGTGACACACACTTAAGCAATCAATTCTAAAGGTTAAATGGGTCCTAATGCAGATTACAATAAGAGTGGGGAGTTACTCCTACGATGCTTCTAATATACATATACATAACCTAGGTTATATACTAATTAGCATGTCAATGGTGAATACTTATGCTATGTTTTTCAACATATTGTGCACGAGTTTACCCCTAGTAATACTAGGACGAATCCCGCCAAGAGCCTGTGGCATAGTTGAACATTGAGGATTACAAAGGACAGAAAGGGTTGTCACCATCCACTGCCTACCTCTTCAATCCGTGGGTCTACGAGACATCCAACGCTACTTACTAGCACCATGCTAGCATACTAAGTAAATACGTTAGAGGCTCGAGCACAAGTACCTCTCTAAGGCAATGACTAACCTAAACATTGTTGAACCAATGTTGAGACATAGCATAAGTTGTTCATAATAACATTATCATATCATAACTAATTAGACTATAATGGGGGTTTGTAGAGTTTATGATGAAAGATTAAGAATGATATTGCATAATCATAAAGACTACTCCTACCACGTACATGGAATCCACAATCAAACAAGAAATGCTTCATCCATGTATATGAATAAAAGAAGACTAAAGATAACATCTTTATTATGCATAAAGTCACAAATATAAGAAAAGATACATGAGCCATACCTTTCCCAACATGGACTTGGGACTAGAGGCTGTCCTCTCTATAGCCTAACTCCACTATGGACAAAGAGAACTAGTGTATACAATAGAATGATGCTCAACTAGTGTGTGTTGAAGTGAGGGGTGATGGGTCCTATTTATAGCTTTGAGAAGGGTCAGTTCCCGCCACCAAAAGCGTGTGAATCAGTCATCAATGACTTCATCAAGCCGGGAGGATCCAACATGTGGAAGCTGACCAAGTTTGGAGGAAAGACCAGGTCAGCCAACTAGGGGGGTTGGCCGACCAAGTAAGTCCACCAAATGATTTGTGCTTTCTTGGGGTGACTTCCAGGTGGGTCCCCTTTACTGATATAGGGTGTACACCATTTGATGGCCTCGGATACTTCTGTTTCTGTGCCATTAGATCCATGTGGGGCCACATGTTGGCGCTTGATTGGTTGGGATGATATTTATAGGATCCATACCCTTGTTTCACTTCAATTCTGTATAAAATACATGCATGCACCAATTTCTCCAAGTACAAGTGAAAATAGGTTATATAGAAGGATGATGTGTGCAAGAAATGATATTTTCTTCACATAATTGAGTTATATTGATAGATGAAATTGGTATATAACAGCGGTCAACAAACTCCCCAAGCTTATCCTTTGCTCATCCCGAGCAAAGTCAAGACTTTAGGTTGATGATTAGGAGTTGCTACAATGTTCTACTTTTCAAAAGTACCATGTGCATAACAAAATACTCTACATAAGCAAAAATTTGCATGGTACTTCACCCATCTTAAGTCACTACGGGGCTTATGCCATCTCCTATTCATGGGTGGTTGAAATATAGAACAGCAAATGGAGCACACATTCCCTAGAGATCAAGTTTCACTTAAATTCTGGAGAGTTCAATTTAGATTATAAGTACCTCAATTTGATTCTCTCAGTCTCTCCTTTATATGTAGTGGAAATATGTCCTCACCAAGTCATTTTGTCTAAATTCATCCTACCACTAAATAAGGCTTGTATGTGGAGCTTGGTAGGGAATATAGTAGGCATATTTGCAACACATAATATTGCTAAGTCAAAAAAGCAAGCCTTAGGAGAAATAATTTCAAAACTATTTGATTCAAGACATGTGCATGTGTGATGGAGTGGAAGTGGAAGTGGACATTTGAGATGACTCATTTTTGTGTGGACTCTCTTATTTTGCAGGGTTGAAACATGACTACTTTTCTCTCTCTTTTTTTTTCTCATTCTTTTTATGTAAGCATGCATTTTTTTCTTGTAGCCATGTTTTCTACTTCCTTTTTATGCAAGAAATTTGGAGAGAGTACATAAACATGAAGGGTATGGAGTTTCTCTTTTATTGTGGAAGGATGGGATGATGGGATTTTGCTTACTTCTAGTGTAGAAGTATAGCATGTGCAAGTGACGTCTTGAATTCAAAAAGTAATGAATGAAATCTCACATAGGTGTATACTTGACAAAGCTCAATGTGAAGACAAATAGCATATGCATAAGGTATATCAATGTAATGTATCATATGGCTTTGGTAGATATTTCCAATCAAATGGGAGTAACTTAAATCTTTTTAGAATTTTTTTGAAAATCTAAGTTTCACTTTCAAACTAGGAATAACAGCCCTATCACTATATCATATCTCACAACAACTTAGACTTGGATTAAGCTTTTGCTACCCACAAATTCTAAATCAAGGCAAAAGTAATTCTAGCAAATGAAAGCTATATTTTGGAGAGTAGTAAGTTGTAAACTAAGGACTTAGTAAAATTAAAACAAAGCAACTATTCATAATTTCGTCTATGTGAATTCCAAACCATTATTACCGCGCATATTTTATTTTATTTTGAAAGCAAATCTACTCTACTTATTTTTAGGTTTTTTATTTGCAAGGCGGATCATGGGTGAATGGAACATAAACTTGCAAGGAGTGTGATACAAGTTACCTCAAGTGGAGAGTCTTCCCCCAAGCTTGCTCTTGGTCAAGGTTCGCAATAGGGGCTGCAACGCTAATGACCAATGTACGCCATGAGGTTGGCCTAACCTCGTTGCATCATGGCTTTGGAATTGGAGGGTTGAGTGTTGATGTCGGGTTGCCTTCCATTGGTTCCATGGGTGTGGTCGAGGTGAGTGTTGTCGATGTCGCTCATCCACACCTCAAGGATTTTATAGGTTGGATGTATCTTGTTATTCCTTGGCTAAGGTAATGATAAGCCTTAACTACAAAGGAATTACGTGTACTCAACATGCATTGAGTGTGTTCCGCCATTCTTTGGCTAAGGTGTATCATACCTTCTTGCCATAAAGAGACAACGTGTACCCCTCATGCATTGGGTGTGATCAGTCATTCTTTGGCTTAAGTAACGATAACATTTAGCCACAAAAAGTGACATGTACCCAACATGTGTTGAGTACAATCTGTTATTCCTTGGATAAGTACATGTGAGACCTATGTGTGCTGAAAACATTGGCTATTTTGACAAAAGTTTTGAATATTGATAAAACACCCTTTTCTTCGAGGTCCAACTCTAGGTATGAGCCCCGACAAGGTCCGATAATAGGTCCGACTTGTTTTGGGTAGCTCCGGCAAGGTCCGACATGTTTTGGGTAGCTCCAGCAAGTTTCGAAGATAGGTCCGGCATGCCTTGGGTAGCACTGGCTAGGTTTGAGTTGAGGTCCGACAAACTTCGGTTAGGTCCGAAGCAAGGTCCGGTTAGATTTGGCTAGGTCTGGCACAAGGTCCGGTTAGCTTTGGCAAGGTCCGGAGCAAGATTGCAAGGGTTCTGCTTTTAATTTGCAATGATTCAAACTTGTTTTACGCTTATGGTAAGGTTTGCTTAGTATTCCATTGCTATGTTTTTAAGTGTTTTTGTGGTTAAGGCTAGCATTATCTTGCTATGTTTGCAACATGCTTATGTGAGGTGCTCACGTAAGGTGTTGTTGTTTTTGAACTAACGAGAGTCAAGTCGAGGACTTGGGCTCGCAAAGGATGGTTGTTTATTCATTTGCAGGTGAAGTTTGAGGTCAAGACATGGCCGATGATGATATCCATTGAACTAGTTTTTGGGAGAAGATGAGGTTCAACAACCAAGTTCAGGATGATTGTGGTTGAGTTGATCGGGAGGTCACACTGCATGTTTGGGTCAAGAACAATGCATATGAAGGAATCGTGGACGTTGTTGGAAGGTGTTTGCACGTGTGAAAGAAGTTCATGGATAGTGAAACATGGTTCCAAGGCATGATGAAGAAAAGTGGACGTAAAGAAATGGTTGGAAAGGTCCAACCGGCTGGATTATGCCTCAGGCTGCGGCTGAGGTGGTTATGGTTCATTTATGAAAAGTTTTGAGTTTGTTTTGGTTAGATTTCGTGTGGGTTATGAAGTTGAGTTGATTTAGGAATGTGGGATATATTCCCAAGGTGTTTGGAAGTCTTAATATTGCTTCTATCTGCGTATGGAAGAGTCTTGAGCAGTTATGGAAAGTTTCGAATTGAAACTGAGTTTGATTAAAGTTCTAGTTAGGACTGGGAATGGCTTAGGGCTGGTCAGAGCTCGTGGTAAGACAACTTTGGGCTGTTCCTCTTGTGTTTTTATCAATAAAATTCGTAGTTTGAAGGAGCTTCTGTGCCTTGTTCGTCCGATTTATTTCAGACAAGTTTTTCCCGTCGAGTTTCTGCACAGCACTACGTTGTGTCGGTGTTTTTATCATAACTCGAGTTTTAAATATCTAATTGACGTGATTCTTTTTTGGTTGTCTTCCCAACTTGACCATATATACTCTTTGAAAATTTCACGATCATTGGATTTGTGGTTTATGATCTACATGAGTTTCTTTACAGTGTTGCAAATCCTTTTTTACTCGGATAGAACAGATTGACCTTTCATCGATCTTTCAATCATAACTTGAGTTTTTCTTAACGGTTTTTCATTATTCTTGTTGAAGTGTCTTCGTCACTTGATTCTCTATAACATATACTATTTTTGTTACGTTTGAACATGTTTATATCAGTTGCACATACGGTTTCTTAACAGATTGATTCTCTGCTGAGGGGTTTTTGTTGCTTCCGCAGAAAAAGTTTTAATCTACCATTTACCCCCCCCCCTCTTCTAGCTTTTCACGTGATCTTTGGTCCTACAATTGATATCAGAGCCATGGTGCTCTAATATTTGTGATTTGCATGTATTTTTGGCTAATCATCATGGAGAAATACTTCGCAAAATCTTGTGTGTTTAATGGCATAGATTTTCAGGTTTGGAAGGCACGAATGGAGGCTTTCATCTAGGCGCAAGGCTTCACAATATGGGAAAAGGTGTACAAGTCTTATGATGTGCCGCAAACGATCAAATCACGACTACAAACATGAGAGATGTCGATAATAACAACAAGCGCAAAACATGATCATACAAGGATTGACACAAAGCGACTTTGATCGTGTTGCACACCTCCGATCAGCGTACGATGTGTGGAAGGCACTTTGCAACTACCACGAAGGACCCAAAACGATAGGAGGTAAGGCACTATATGTTCAAGAAAGAATATATGCGCTTTGAGATGCAACCAGGTGAGTCCATTGATGATTTATGTGCTCGCTTTAATAAAACTCTCAGCAACTTGCGTAGTGTCAATGTTAATCTTTCAGATGCATAAAATGATAGGCAATTACTATGTGCATTAGAGATGTCAATTTGGGAGATGAAAGTTACATCTATACATGAATCCACTGTCGTGACTACACTTACATTAGATGTGCTGTATTCCAAGTTAAAAACTCATGAAATTGACATAATATCACGTAAGAACCCCAATAAGTCTCTTGTATTTGTTTCACAACATGACATGCGTAGCTCTAGTCAATCTTCATCATGTGGTACACTTGATTTGTTGCCCTCTCTAACCCTTGAACAGATTGAAGAGTTTCCAGAGGAGGAGCTAGCACGTATCTCTACTCTGTTGTCAAAAGCATTGCAAAATGTGAGAACTAGAAGGAGAGGAAGTGTTGGTTCTCAACGATGCTTCGAATGTGGTAAGGCAGTACATTTTCGTACGGATTGCCCTAACCTCTTAGGTTCTACTTCCCGTGATGAAAAGCAAACAAGGACGAAGCACTCCTCTGCAAACGATAAGAAGAAGAAGGGTTTTACAGGTCGCCAATTAGTGAACAGTTTTATCTCTGCACTTCAAGAACTTGGCTCAAGCGATGTGGACATCGAAAGTGACGAAGATGAAGAGAATTTGGCAATCATGTGCTTCATGGCGGGCAACTCAAGATCACGTATGGAGGCGGTAGAACAGAACAGCGATGATGAAGAGGTATGTCCCACTTGCAAAGAAATGTGTGATGCTATTTCTCATGCCACTTTCATTGCTAAGAAAAAGGACAAAAAACTTAGGGACAATGCTGTTAAAATTGAATCACTATAATATGAAATTAATTGTTTAAAATCTATGATTCCTAGTGATGATTCTTGTTCCTCATGTGAGCTAATATATGAACAATTGTCCTCTTTAAGAATTAAGCACACCTCCACACTTAATAAACTTGAACTTGAAATTCAAAAGAATAAAAATCTTGTTGCACTTAATGATAAAAACTTGAAAGATGATTGTTGTTCTACAACTCATTGAATTGTTCTACTTGTAATGATCTTTATAAGAAACTACATGATGCTATGAATGAGATTTCTAAATTGAACAATGTTGTACATTCTCATGAAGTTAAATATTGTTCTAATTGCAAACTAAAAGGAAAAACTTCATGTGAAAACTGCCTAGACTTGTCTAAGAAACATGATGACATGAATAGGACATTAGAGCAGTTTTGTAATGGGAATAAAAATCTGAACTTGCTGTTGAATTCATATAAATCTTGAAATGATAAAACTAGTTTAGGTTTTAATTATCATGCTCATACTAAAGCACATCCACCTAAAATTGTAAAGTCATTAGTAAGTGGTTTGATTCACACAGTTCCTAAACAAAAAGAAGTTTTTTTAAATCTGCAGGAGTGTTGTCTCATTCGGTTTCTAATAAACATGTTGCTTGCTCATCTAGACATGAACACAAAGTTAAATTTCATTGTACCTACTGTGGTAGAGATGGTTATATCATAGATTTTTGTTATAGACTAGCTAAACAATAGAAAAAGGAAAGAATGATTGCTAGATCACATAACAAACATGCAAAATTTGCTGCACATGCTGAACCGAATACTAGGAACATGCAACCTGCTCTAATGAGACAAAAAATGCAATGTTTGCTCCCAAACCTATTGTTTTGTTTTGCTACACATAACACACTTCATAAATCAATAGTTGGGAACAAGAATTCTCAAACTCTGGCTCATAAACCTGTTGTTTTATCTCAGCTTTTGCGTGTTATTCCTGCTGCACGTCGTGTGACTCAGTACTGGATTACTAAATGCCTTTTGACTAACCCCAGTATTGAGTCATTGACATATTGTGCTTCTATGTAGGTTACATGCTTGAGGAAGGAGAACATTTGGATTGTGGATTCAGGTTGCTCATGCCACATGACTAGTAACAAAGAATGGTTCTCCTCCCTCTCTTTTGTGTCACGTATAGAAAATGTTACTTTTGTCGATAATTCTTCAACTCCTATAATTGCTAAGGGTTTGGTTAGAGTAAATAATCACGACACTTTGAAAGATTTTGCACTTGTTAAAAATTTGAAATACAAGTTGCCTTATGTTTCACAATTGCTAGATGGAAATCTTGAAATTATTTTTACTAAAAGTTGCCGCAGGGTAGTAGATTCAGATGGTGAGCTTATTTTTAACATGTCTTGTTTTGGAATAGTTTTTAAAGTTGATTTTGATATTTCATCCTCTAAGCATAGGTGTCTAGTTTCTAATTATCCAAAAGACTTATATTTTTGGCATCGTAGACTTGGTCATGTAGGCTTTGATCATCTCACGGGTGTTAGTGCTTTTGATCGCATATGTGGGCTGCCTAAACTTAAAGGGGACAAAGAAATTTGGTGCTCTTCTTGTAGACATGCTAAGATTGTTGCAGGTTCATATGCTCCTCTCATAATGACCATGACAACTGAACTGGGATAACTTTTGCACCTTTACACCGTAGGTCCTTCACGTGCTCAATTTTTTGGAGGTAAATGGTATGTTCTTATGATTGTTGATGATTATTATAGATACTCTTGGGTCTACTTTATGGCATCTAAGAATGAAGTTTTTAGTCACTTTAGAACTTTGTTTCTTATATTATAAATTGATCACCCAGGATCTTTAAAAGCAATTAGAAGTGATAACAGAATCGAATTTAAAAATCAGTTGTTTGATCACTTTTGTGCTGAAAATGGAATAGATCATCAATTTTCTTCACCCTATGTAGCTCAACAAAATGGTGTCGTAGAGATAAAGAACAGAACCTTAGTTGAGAGGGCTAGGACTATGCTTGATGAATATCAAACTCCTAAGAAATTTTGGGTTGATGCAATTGCAACAGCTTGTTATGTCTCAAATCGTGTTTTCTTGCGTGCTAAGCTAGGAAAAACACTATATGAACTTCGGTTTGGACATAGGCCTAGTGTCACACACTTTTGGGTCTATGGTTGTAAATGCTTTGTTAATAAACA
Organism: Tuctoria greenei; assembly: GCA_036927565.1. NCBI lineage: Eukaryota > Viridiplantae > Streptophyta > Magnoliopsida > Poales > Poaceae > Tuctoria > Tuctoria greenei. Next base: position 281,543,009 of record JAYESD010000001.1, on the reverse strand, counting down.
TGGTAATCTTTATAAATTTGAACCTAGATCTGTTGATTGCATGTTTCTTGGTTATCCATCGCATACTAGAGGCTACCGTGTGCTTTCACTTGACACTAACAAAATTGTGGAGACTTGTGAGGTTTCTTTTGATGAAGCTAGCCCAAGTACTAGCTCTAATATTGCAGGTCTCGATCCATATCCGCAGGGGGAGAGTATTTTCATCGAAGAAGACGAAGAAGTCGTGCTGCTGCCCAAAAATTCAGAAGCAAATGACGTTGATCGCGCTGCTGATTTTGCACCACAACCAGCACCAACAACTATTGCAGCTGGTACAAATCAACCACAAGCCAAAAGTTCTTCGATCTGTGAACATGAAGAAGGAGCTTGTGAAGTGTCTACTCACCTCCGCGTCCTCAAAAGTCATCCTCCATAACAAATCATTGGAAGCTTGCACAAATGAGTTACACGGTCCAGGTTTTGCGATCCAAACTCTTAAGTTCATTCTGCTTTTGTTGCTTCTTTTGAACCCAAAGATATATCACATGCACTCACTACTGAATCTTGGATTATTGCCATGCAAGAAGAGTTAGAAAATTTTGAAAGAAATAATGTTTGGAAACTTGTACCTCCACCTCAAGGTCATACTTAAATAGGAACTAAATGCGTGTTGAAAAACAAACAAGGTGAGGATGGGGTTGTGGTTAGGAATAAGGCTAGGTTGGTTGCTCAATGTTTCACACAAGTTGAAGGTCTAGATTTTGATGAAACTTTTGCTCCTGTTGCTAGATTAGAAGCCATATAATTTTGTTAGCTTTTGCTGCATCAAAAGGTATTAAGATATATCAAATGGATGTTAAAAGTGCTTTTCTTTATGACTACATAAATTAGGAGGTCTATGTCAATCAACCATCGGGTTTTGAAAATCCAAATTTTCCTAATCATGTTTACAAACTGACCAAAGCCTTGTACAATCTCAAAAAAGCCCCTAGAGCATGGTATGATAGGTTAAAAACATTCTTACTTGAAAAGAGGTTTACCATGGGCAAGGTTGATGAAACTCTTTTTGTGCTTAAGCATGGCAATGACTCATTATTCGTTCAAGTGTATGTGGATGATATTATCTTTGGTTGTGCTTCTCATGATCATGTGTCCAAGTTTTTAGCTATGTTGAGTTCAGAATTTGAGATGAGTATGATGGGCAACTCACATACTTTTTGGGGCTGCAAATCAAGCAAACCAAGGATGGTAATTTTGTGCATCAAACGAAGTATACAAGAGACCTTCTTAAGTGCTTCAACACGGATAAATGCAAGCCTCTTCGGACACCAATGGGAACAACGACAGAACTTGAACTTTATGAAGATGGTGACCCGGTCGATCAAAAAGAATATAGAAGTATGATTGGATCACTCTTGCACCTCACGGCATCAAGACCGGACATACAATTCAGCGTATGTCTTTGTGCATGGTTTCAATCTTCTCCACGTGCCTCACATCGTCAAACCGTTAAAAGAATTCTCAGGTACTTACATGGAACTCAAGAATTTGGCATTTTTCTTCCTTCTTCCTCAACCGTTACATTGAAACCTTTTTTGGATGCTGATTTTGAGAGTTGTAGGATTATTAGGAAAAGTGCTTTGGTGCTTGTCTTTTTCTTGGTAATTCACTTGTTGCTTGGTCCTCTAGAAAACAAAGTTCAGTTGCACAATTCACAGCTGAATCCGAATATTTAGCTACTACTAGCACTTGCTCACAAATTCTTTGGATTGTTCAAACACTTAAGGACTATGGGGTTGATCTAGATAGTGTTTCACTATTTTGTGATAACACTAGTGCCATTTGCATTGCTGAAACCACGTGCAACATTCCATAGTAGAGCACATTGACATTAGGTATCACTTTCTCCATGATAATGTTGAAAAAGGAAACATTGTGCTTCACCATGTAGATATTGAACAACAGTTGGCTGACATTTTTAGAAAACATTTGGATTCCACTCATTTTTGTTTCATTCGTAGTGAAATAGGGGTTATGCATCCTCATGTCTTAAATTGAGTGGGAGTTTCCAACCTGGGAAGTCTATGTGTGAATCTAAATTTAAAATTATATGAGCATAGTATTACATGTGATTCCTTTTACATGCTGAAATATCTTACTACATTACTCGTGTTATACATTTTGTAATTTTTGCCATGACTAGCAATTGGAATAATTACTTACACTAAATCTAGTCATGATCAAACTTTCTTGCTGTTTTGAACTTGTTGCATGCTCACAACTGCTTTTAATCATAAAAATTTAATCAAGTAATCAACTCACATGTCGAGTTTTTATGATCAAATAAAAAATGTGAAAAGATCAAGAGAATATGCATGCATCGCACTTCTTCTTTTGAGATGGCTTATCATTGCACTTGGATATGAACTTGGAAGAAGTTGTGTATGACTAAAACCATGTCCTTAAGCTTCTGATTGTCAAGTGACATAGGTTTGGCTTGGTTGGTTAGAATAAGGCAGATGCAACATATAATCTCTCGCAATTGTTATATAATGAGAACTTGTGCTTTAAATGATTATGAAAAATGAAAAATACAGCAACAAGTGTCAGGCTTTCAGGTCTTGAAATAGTTAAGTTTGTGAGATCATGACTTGCTTAAATTGAAAAGTTACACTTGATCTCTAGCATGACTTGCACTACTTTATGTATCTCATTGATGTGATAGTGTAAGTGACTTGATAGTATGACTTGGATGAGCTTTGTTTTATATGTATATGTATATGTTATAATATGCTCATAAGTATTGAAATTTCTCTTTTGAACCTTGTTGAATACATTGTCAAAGAGGGAGAAATATGTACAGAAATATGTATAGGGGGGGGGGAATATTTGTTTTTGAAATTTCTTTCTCATTTGATTTTCAAAGGGGGGAAATTTGTGTCTAAGTCAATGTTCAGATTTTAAGTAGTGTTGCCAATGCATTCATCAAGGGGTAGATTGTGAGACCTATGTGTGTTGAATACATTGGCTATATCGATAAAAGTTTTGTATATTGCCAAAACACCCTTTTCTTCGAGGTCTGACTTTAGGTTCGAGCTCCAACAAGGTCTGACAATAGGTCCGACTTGTTTCGGGTAGCTTCGGCAAGGTTCAACAATAGGTCCTGCATATTTTGGGTAGCTCCAGCAAGGTTCGACGATAGGTCTGGCATGCTTTGGGTACTTCAAACTTTGGCTAGGTCCAGCACAAGGTCCGGTTAGCTTTGGCTAGGTCTAGCGCAAGGTCCGGTTAGCTTTGGCAAGGTCCAGCGCAAGGTCCAGTTAGCTTTGGCAAGGTCCGGTGCAAGATCATAATGGTTCTGCTTTTAATTTGCTATGTTTCAAACTTGCTTTACGCTTATGGTAAGGTTTGCTTAGTATTCATTTGCTAAGTTTTTTTTGGTGTGTTTTGGTGGTTAAGGCTGGCATTGCTATGTTTGCAACATGTTTCCGTGAGGTGCTCACGTAAGGTGTTGTAGTTTTTGAACAAACGAGAGTCAAGTCGAGGACTTGGGCTCGCAAAGGATGGTTGTTTATTCATGTGCAGGTGTTGCTTCAGGTTAACACATGGCTGGTGACAGGATCCATTGAACTAGTCTTAGGGAGAAGATGAGGTTCAACAACCAAGTTCGGGAGGAATTGTGGTTGAGTTGATCGGGAGGTCATGCAACATGTTTGGATCAAGAACAGTGCATATGAAGGAATCATGGACGTTGTTGGAAGGTGTTTACACGTGTTCAAGGATGGTGCAACATGGTTTCAAGGCGTGATGAAGAGAAGTGGACATAAAGTATTGGTCGGAACGGCCCAACCGGCTTGATTATGCCTCAGGCTGCGGGTGAGGTGGTTATGGTTTGTTTATGTAAAGTTTCGAGTTTCTTTTGTATAGATTTCATGTGGGTCATGAAGTTAAGTTGTCTTAGGAATATGAGATACGTTCTTAAGGTGTTTGGATGTCTTAAAATTGCTTCTATCTGTGTATGGAAGAGTCTTGAGTAGTTATGGAAAGTTTCGGATTGAAACTGGGTAGGATTAGGGTCCTAGTTAGGATTGGGATAGGCCTTATGGCTGGTTATAAAAGCAAGGGAGGCCAAAGCTCGTGATAAGACGACTTTGAGCTGTTCCTCTTGTGTTTTGATCAATAAATTCGTAGTTTGAAGGAGCATTTCGGTACCCTCCGTACCGTATACCCCTTGGGATTGCAAAGATCACAAGGAAACTCCATCTACCAGATTTGAAGACCTCCGAAGGCCCCACATGACAGGCGTAACTAGACCTGCTTCCCCGAACTGGTTAGTCCCAGGGCCGCCACGTGTATCATATGACCGGAGCTATCACCCACATATGTGAAGCTTCGGTCGGGATACCAGTATGGCACCCCCGGACCTAACCCCAACAGAGGGAAGCTCCGGTACTGACACGTGTCCAGTAGCATCGGACCTACTCGTCCACGATGGTAAGCTCCGGTGCTGCCACATGGCGACCGTCAGACCTTCAACTTCGACAATCAGGCTGATGGACCCCCCAACGGCTCCGGACCTTCAAGGAGCAATCAAAGACTTCAAGACCCGATTAAGTGTCATTAATACCATATTAATGACACACGATCGGATGGCCCTTAATACTGGTAACGACACTGTTAAGGCCCATTACCAGGCTATTAAGGGTAATTAACCTCATTAATTGTGTATCAAGCATGTGTAACCGCTGGGGCCATCTGTCGGGCCAGGCTAACGGTGTAACGACCAATCCTTGTACTATAAAAGGATTGGTCGACGATACACAAGAGACAGTTCTAGACCATTACTGAACCCCCTGACCTAGACAAGCTTCTTCTTCCGGAGCTTCTTTTAGACTCACACGCTTAATACATCACCAACACACCCCGTGGAGTAGGGTATTACACTCAGGCGGACCGAACCACGTAAATCTTTGTGTACACATGTCTTTCACCTTCTTGAATCTCTGTGCGCCCTTCACTGAACTACAACTCCTCAATCTACCAAAGGTAGTGTCGGGATATGTGCTGGATCCAAACACCGACAGTTGGTGCGCCAGGTAGGGGGGCCCGAGATTTCGAGTATGGTGAACTCAGCTGCTGGATCATCCAACGGCAACCCTGTTGTTCAACCCGCTGGAGGCAATCCCCCCAAAATGCAGCAACCAGCAGGTGTCATGGCTCCAGTAGGAGTCATGCCTCCACCGCCACCGCCTGCACCAGCACGTCAAGATGGGTAGCGTGACGGTGCATCGGCGTCGATCACCGCATCGGCGAATAACAACAACCCCGAACACACGCTTCATGCAGCGCGTGCTCTCCTCCAACGTCCACCACCTCCAGGTGCATCCCAGGGTGCATTGGAGCAGTGGAGGGCTGATATGGAACATTTGATTGTAGCAGCAGCCGATCGCATAAGCAACCAAGGTCCTCCTCCTTTGGGGCGGGCCCCATCGTAGCGACGGACCGTGTCTGGCAGACTTGGTCGCATGCTTCCCAATATAGGAGGCGCGCTGCATCACAGCAAATTATGTCGCTACCTTCTGGGGCTTGACGTACTCATACGGTAACCAGGCTTTCAACTCATGACCTCCAGGCAGAGCTTGCTCGCCGTTACCGTCAACAGGACGGCCGTGTCCATATCGAGCGAGCTCGCGAAAGGCGAGAGGATCGAGACAGTCCTGCTCCCGAGGGAGTAGGAGGAGGCTGTTCTGCACTGGCCATGCACCTACGCATGGTCAGATGTCCACAAAAGTTCCGGCCTCACCTGCTAGAGAAATTTGACGGGACAGTTAATCCCGCTAAGTTTCTCCAAATTTACACCACCGCAATCCTTGCGGACGGAGGTAATGAGGCCGTAATGGCCAACTACTTCCCAGTGGCCGGGACCGCCAGGTCCTGGTTCACGAGCCTTCCTCACAACTCCATCAATAGTTGGGAGGAATTGTGCCAACAGTTCACCGCCAATTTCGGGAGTTCATACACCCGGCCAGGCACCGAACTGGACCTTTTTGCAGTCATGCAGAAGGGGGGAGAATCCCTGCGCTCATTCATCCAGAGGTTCTCCCAGGTATGAAACACCATTCCTTCTATCTCTAGCGCTTCTTTTATTGTGGCATTTAGACAGGACATACGAGATAAGAAGATGCTGGAGACGGTCAAGGAGATCACCAGCGTCACGAAGCTCTTCAGCTTGGCAGACAAATGTGCCAAAGCTACAGAGGGCTGTGAAATGCACTCCAAAACACATCCGAAGGATGGCAAAAAATCCTCCAAAGGCGAAGCCACTACCTCCAGGAGTGGCAAAAAGAAGAAAAAGTTCAATGGCAAGAAGAAGCCGTCGGTCGACACATCTACCGCTACAGCTACTGCAGCTCTGGGTGGCCGGGGGCCACGCCCCGAGAAACGACCTCGGCCGTCCTCTGAAGACGGTGGCAAATCCAAAGTGTGGTGTCCCATCCACAAGTCGAATAGCCACAACTTGGAGGACTGCAGGGAGGTCCAAAACCTTGCCGAGCGCTACCACAAGCGCCGGGAAGAAGTTCCTTTCCGTCAGAGGGAAGGAAAACAGAAAATCGATGAAGCTCCGGCTGAAGAGGAGTTGGGCTTCCAGGACCCTAAAAAGGTGCTGAAGGCTGTTTACACCTCCGTCAACGAAGATTCCGACGTCTCCGACAATGAGCATCAGAAGACCATGAACACCATCTTTGGTGGTTCGTGGGACATCACCTCCCGTCGTGTCCTCAAGACCATGCGGCGGGACATGGCCTCAGTAGCTCCTACAGCCAGGGCAGAGCCTCATCGAAAGTGGATGTGTAGGATCGAAGAGCACGTGAAAAGCTACCAGAGGGGGAGGGGTGAATGGTAGATTTAAAAATCTTTCGCAGCGGAAACAATTAAACCCCAAACCCTTTTGGCAGAAAAACTATCTGTTAAAGAAATCATGTGTGAGACTAATCTAAATGTGTTTCACTGCGACAAAAGTCATAGATATCAGAGAGAATCCAGTCACAAAGACAACACAAAAAGAATTACTCAAATCCTTCGAGAAAAACTCAAGTTATGATCGAAAGATCAAACAAAGATCAATCTGATCTACTCGAGAAAAAACAGTTCTGGAACGCTACAAAGAAACTCGTGTAGATCAAAAACCACAAATCCAATGACCGTGGAATTTCGACAGATGATAGATAATCAAGTTGTGAATACAACCCGAAAAGAATCACGTCAATTGGATCTGCAAAACTCGAGTTATGATAAAACCACCGACGAAAGGTAGTGCTGTCCAGAAACTCGACGAGTAAAACTTGTCTGGAACAAGTCGGACGAACAAGGCACAAAAGTTCCTTCAAACTACGAATTTTATTCAATAGAACACAAGAGGAACAGCCCCAAATTCGTCTCCACGAGCTCTGGGCTCCCTTTCTTATATAACCAGCCCTTAGGCCATCCCAATATCAACTAGGACTCCAATCCTACTCAGACCACAAATCGTAACTTTCCATAACTGCTCAAGATTCTTCTATACGCAGATAGAAGCAATCTTAAGACTTCCAAACACCTTAGGAACGTATCCCACATTCCTAAACAACTCAAATTCATGACACACACGAAATTCTAACATAACCAACTCGATACTTTCCATACCGAGCCATAACCGACTCCGCCGCAGCCAAAGTCATCAACCGGTACGATCCGATCCTTCCAACCAGATCTTTCCTTCCTTATCCCATCTTCGGAACCATGTTTCCATGTCATGCACCGCATGCATACGTGCGAACACCTTCCTTCGACGTTCAGTAACCTTCATATGCACTGCCCTTGATTCAATCATCCTGCACGACCTTGGTTGTTGGAACCTCATCTCCTCCCGAACTTGGTTGTTGGAACCTCATCTCCTCCTTAAGACTAGTCCAATGGATCCCGTCACCAGCCATGACTTGAACTCAAGCAACACCTGCACATGAATAAACAACCAATCCATACGAGCCCATGTCCTCGACTTGACTCAAGTTAGTTCCGAACACAACACCTTATGTGAGAGCCTCACATAAGCATGTTGCAAAACCTTAGTAACACAATATCATCCGTATCATCCAAAACGCACCAAAAACTTAGCAAATGAATACTAAGCAATCTTTCCAACAATGTAAAGCAAGTATGAAACATTGCAAATGAAAAGCCGAAGCACTGCAACCAAGTTCCGGACCATCCCACAGCAAGCCAGAGCTTGACCCGGAGCTTACCAAAACTAGTAGATCCTAGCACCGGAGCTTACCAAAAACTAGTCAAAACTAGTCAACCCAAAACCGGAGCTAGACAAAGTACGTCGTAGCTTAGCAAAAATATGTCGGAGCTATCAAATATATGTCGGAGCTATCAAAGACATGCCGGAGCTAACAAAGTCATGCCTGAGCTAACAAAGACATGCCGGAGCTAAAGATAAAACTCACCGAAGCTGACCAAAGCTAGTCGGACCTTACCAAGAAGTCGGACCTAGCATCGAACATAACCGGAGCTACCCAAAACAAGTCGGACCTACCGTCGGACCTTGCTGTAGCTCGGAGCTAGAGTCGGACCTTGATAAAAAGGTGTTTTGGTGATATTCGAAACTTTTATCATCAAAGCCAAGTATATTCACTACAAGCCAATGTATTCAGCACACATAGGTCTTACAATCTCCCCCTTGATGAATGCATAGGCAACACCATTTAAAATCCGAACATTGGCTTATTCTCATAAAAGTTTTGAAGAAAATTTCTCCCCCTTTGTAAATCAAAAGTAAAATGAGAAGAAATTTTTTTCCCATATTATCTCTCCTTATGCACATATTCTCTTTCTCTTCATGCTTATCTCTCCCCCTTTGACAATGTATTCAGCAAGTCATGAGCATGTAAACTAATTATCTCTCCCTCTTTAGTTGTTATGAGCATATTATAACATATACATATAAATAAAGCTCATCCAAGTCATACTATCAAATACCTTACATTATCACATCAATGAAATACAGAAAGTAGTGTAAGCCATGCTAGAGATCAAATGTAATTTTCAATTTAAGCAAGTCATGATCTCACAAACTTAACTATTTCAAAACCTGAAAGCATGACACTAGTTGCTGCATTTTACTATTTTTCAAAGCATAATTTTAGATCATATGATATTTGCAAGAGATTATATGCGCATCTGCCTTATTCTAACCAACCAAGCCAAGCCTATGTCATTTGACAATCAGAAGCTTAAGGACATGGTTTTAGTCATACACAACTTCTTCCAAGTTCATATCTAAGTGCAATGACAAGCCATCTCAAAAGAAGAAGTGCGATGCATGCATATTCTCTTGATCTTTTCTCAATTTATATTTGTTCATAAAAACTCAACATGTGAGTTGATTACTTGATGAATTCTTAATGATTAAAAGCACTTGTGAACATGTAACAAGTTCAAAACAGCAAGAAAGTTCGACCATGACCAGATTTAGTATAAGTAATTATTCCAATTACTAGACATGGCAAAAACTACAAAATGTATAACACGAGTAATGTAGTAAGAACTTTCAGCATGTAAAAGGAATCACAAAGTCATATATGTATGAAATACTATGCTCATATTATTTTAATTTCAGATTCACACATAGACTTCCCAAGTTTCAAAAACTCCCCCTCAATTTAAGCCATGAGGATGCATAACCCCTATTTCACTATGAATGAAACAAAAATGAGTGAAATCCAAAGGTTTTGTAAAAACGTCAGCCAATTGATGTTCGGTATCTACATGGTGAAGCACAATGTTTCCTTTTTCAACGTTATCTCGGAGAAAGTGATACCTAATATCAATGTGCTTAGTTCTAGAATGTTGCACGGGGTTTTTAGCAATGCAAATAGCACTAGTGTTATCACAAAACAGTGGAACACTATCTAGATCAACCCCATAGTACTTAAGTGTTTGAACAATCCAAAGAGTTTGTGAGCAAGCACTAGCAGCAGCTACATATTCAGATTCGGCTGTGGATTGTGCAACTAAATTTTGTTTTCTAGAGGGCCAAGCAACAAGAGAATTACCAAGAAAATGACAAGCACCAGAAGTACTTTTCCTATCAATCCTACAACCCCCAAAATCAGCATCCGAAAAAGCTTTCAAAGTAACGATTGAGGAAGAAGGAAGAAAAATGCCAAATTCTTGAGTTCCATGTAAGTACCTGAGAATCCTTTTGACGGCTTGACGATGTGAAGCACGTGGGCAAGCTTGAAACCGTGCACAAAGACATACGCTGAATTGTATGTCCGGTCTTGATGCCATGAGGTACAAAAGTGATCCCATCATGCTTCTATATTCTTTTTGATTCACGGGTTCACTATCTTCATCAAGTTCAAGTGTTGTTGCTGTTCCCATTGGTGTCCGAAGAGGCTTGCTTTTGTCCATGTTGAAGCACCTTAGGAGGTCTTTGGTATACTTAGTTTGATGCACAAAGGTACCCTCCTTGGTTTGCTTGATTTGCAGCCCCAAAAAGTAAGTGAGTTCACCCATCATACTCATTTCAAATTCGGAACTCATCATTGCTGAAAACTTGGACACAAGATCATGAGAAGCACAACCAAAGATAATATCATCCACATACACTTGAACGAATAATGAGTCATTGCCATGCTTAAGCACAAAAAGAGTTTTATCAACCTTGCCCATGGTAAACCCCTTTTCAAGTAAGAATGTTTTTAACCTATCATACCATGCTCTAGGGGCTTGTTTGAGACCGTATAAGGCTTTGGACAGTTTGTAAACATGATTAGGAAAATCTGGATTTTCAAAACCCGGTGGTTGTTTGACATAAACCTCCTCATCTATGTAGCCATTAAGAAAAGCACTTTTAACATCCATTTGATATAGCTTAAAACCTTTAGATGCTGCAAAAGCTAACAAAATTCTTATGGCTTCTAATCTAGCGACAGGAGCAAAAGTTTCATCAAAATCTAGACCTTCAACTTGAGTGAAACCTTGAGCAACCAACCTAGCCTTATTCCTAACCACAACCCCATCCTCACTTTGTTTATTTTTATATACCCATTTAGTTCCAATTAAAGTGTGACCTTGAGGTGGAGGTACAAGTTTCCAAACATTATTTCTTTCAAAATTTTCTAACTCCTCTTGCATGGCAGTAATCCAAGATTCATTAGTGAGTGAGTGTGATATATCTTTGGGTTCAAAAGCAGCAACAAAAGCAGAATGAGCATGAGAGTTTGGATCGCAAAACCTGGACCGTGTGACTCGTTCGTGCAAGCTTCCAATCATCTGTTGTGGGGGATGATCTTTGTAAAAACGTAGGGGAACAGATGTCTCACAAGCTTCTTCTTCATTAGGTTCATCGTAGATTGATGAGCTTGTGACTTGTGGACGATCAGGACCAACATAGGTGATAGCCGAAGCTTGTTCAATGTCCGGAGCTGGACACGTGTCAACTTCGGAACTACTAGGCAGTATCACCGGCTCTTCTTCATCTTCGAAAATACCCTCCCCCCGAGGATACGGAACTGGTCCTGCAACACTGGAGCTAGTACCTGGGCTAGCTTCATCAAAAGTCACTTCACAAGTCTCCACAATTTTGTTAGTGTCAAGTAAAAGCACACAGTAGCCTCTAGTATGAGATGGATAACCAAGAAACATGCCATCAATGGATCGAGGTTCAAACTTATCAAGATTACCATGTTTCTTAACAAAGCATTTGCAACCAAAGACCCGAAAGTGTGTAACACTAGGTCTGTGTCCAAACCGAAGCTCATATGGTGTTTTACCTAGCTTAGCACACAAGAAAACACGATTTGAGACATAACAAGCGGTTGCTAACGCATCAGCCCAAAATTTCCTAGGAGTTTGATATTCATCAAGCATAGTCCTAGCCATCTCAACTAAGGTTCTATTCTTTCTTTCTACAACACCGTTTTGTTGAGGTACATATGGTGAAGAGAATTGATGATCTATTCTATTTTCAGCACAAAAGTGATCAAAAGATTGATTTTTAAATTCAGTTCCATTATCACTTCTAATTGCCTTTAAAGATCCTGGGTGATCAATTGATAATCTAAGAAATAAAGTCCTAAAGTGACTAAAAGCTTCATTCTTAGACGCCATAAAGTAAACCCAAGAGTATCTAGAATAATCATCAACAATAACAAGAACATACCATTTACCTCCGAAGGATTGAACATGTGAAGGTCCTACGGTGTCAAGATGCAAAAGTTGACATGGTTCAGTTGTCATGATCATTGTGAGAGGAGTATGTGAACCTGCAACCATCTTAGCATGTCTACAAGAAGAGCACATGATTTCTTTGTCCCCTTTAAGCTTAGGCAGCCCACGTATGCGATCAAGAGTACTAACACGCGTTAGGTGATCAAAGCCCACGTGACCAAGTCTACGATGCCAAAAATATAAGTCCTTTGAATCATTAGCAACTAGACACCTATGCTTAGAGGAAGACATATCAAAATCAGCTTTAAAAACTCTTTCAAACCGAGACATGTTAAAAATAAGCTCACTATTTGAACCTACAACTTTGCAGCAATTTTTATTGAAAATAATTTCTAGATTTTCATCTAGCAATTGTGCAACAGAAAGCAAATTGTATTTCAAATTTTTGACAAGTGCCACATCCTTCAAAGTGTAGTGATCATTTACTCTAACCGAACCCTTAGCAATTATAGGAGTTGAAGAATTATCGGCAAAAGTAACATTCTCTACACGTGACACAAAAGAGAGGGAGGAGAACCAATCTTTGTTATCGGTCATGTGGCGTGAGCAACCTGAATCCACAATACAAATGTTCTCCTTCCTCAAATGTGTAACCTACATAGAAGCACAATACATAGATGACTCAATACTGGGGTTAGTCAAAAGGCATTTAGGAATCCAGTACTGAGTCACGCGACATGCAGTAGAAAAAACACGCGAAAGCTGAGACAAAACAACAGGTTTATGAGTCAAAGATTGAGGTTTTCTATTCTTAACAATTGATTTATAAGTTATTACTTGTTTAGAGTGAAAACCAGTAGCTCCGGAGGTAAAAGAAGAAGGTCCGGAGGCAAAAACTAAAGCTTTGGAGGGAACAACAGAAGATCCGGGAGCTCTCGGAGCTATCAGAACTACCGGATCTGCCTTTGTAGATTTCTTGCCAAAAGTTCCGGAAGCTACCTTTTCAAATTTCTGACTCATTAAAGCAGGTTGTTTTTTTCTAATTGCATGAAAGTTATAAGATCTAGCAATCACCCTTTCCTTTTTCTGTTGTTTAGCTAGTCTATAACAAAAATTTATGACATGACCATCTCTACCACAGTAGGTACAATGAAATTTAACTTTGTGTTCATGTCTAGATGAGCAATCAACACTTTTATTTGATACCGAATGAGACAACACTCCTGCAGATTTGAAAACCACTTCTTTTTGTTTAGAAACTGTTTGAATCAAACCACTTCCTAATGACTTTACAATTTTAGGTGGATGTGCCTTAGCATGAGCATGAGAATCAAAACCTAAACCAGTTTTATCATTGCGTGACTCGGAAGAATTCAGCAGTAAGTTTAGGTTCTTATTCCCATTACAAAACTGATCTAATGTCCTATGCATGTCATCAAGTTTATTGGACAGATCAAGGCAATTTTCACATGAAGTTTTTCCTTTTAGTTTGCAATTTGAACAAAATTTAACTTCGTGAGAACGTAAAGCATTGTTCAATATAGAAATTTCATTCATAGCATCCTGTAGTTTCTTATCAAGATCATCACAAGTAGAACAATTCAAATCAATTGTAGAACAGATAGCATCTTTCAAGTTTTTTATCATTAAGTGCAGCAAGCTCTTTGTTCTTTTCAATTTCTAACTCAAGTTTATCAAGTGTGGAGGTGTGTGCACTTCTTAATGAGAACAATTGTTCATATATTAAATCACATGAGGAACATGCATCATCACTAGGAATCAAAGTTTTTAAACGGTTGATTTCAGATTCTAGTGATTCAATTTTAGCAGCACTATCCCTAAGCTTTTTGTCCTTTTTCTTAACAATAATAGTGGCACGAGAAATAGCACCACACATTTCTTCGCAAGTAGGACATACCTCTTCATTGTCGCTGTTGTGTTCTGCCTCCTCCATACTTGATCTTGACTTGCCCGCCATGAAGCACAAGTTTGCCAAATCATCTTCATCTTCATCACTTCCAATGTCCATGTCACTTGAACTGAACTCTTGAAGCGCAGTGATGAAACTGTTGATCATCTTGCATCCTATGGTACCTTTCTTCTTCTTGTTGGAATTTCCAGAGGAGGTCCGGACCTTGCCTTGTTTTCCTTCCCGGGTGGTCGGACCTGAAAGGTTAGGACATTCTGTACGAAAGTGTCCTGTTTTACCACATTTAAAACAGCGTTGAGGTCCGGAGCTTCCTCTCCTTCTAGTTCTCACATTTTGCAATGCTTTTGAGAATCTTGTAGAGATGAGTGCCAACTCCTCTTCTGGAAATTCTTCGATCTGCTCCAGGGTTAGTGAGGACAACAAATCAAGAGTATTGCAAGATGATGATTGGCCGGAGCTAGACATGTCACGTTGTGAAACAAATGCAATAGACTTATTTGGGTTCTTACGTGCTAGGATGTCAATTTCATGAGTTTTTAGTTTAGAATAGAGTACATCTAATGTAAGAGAACTCATGACAGTAGATTCATGAATAGATGTTTTTTTCATCTCCCAAATTGACATGTCTAATGCACTAAGAAGTTTCCTAGCATTCTCAGCATCAGAAAAATTAACATTGACACTACGTAAGTTGCTGAGAATTTTATTGAAACGAGCAAAGAGGTCATCGATAGACTCACCTGGTTGCATCTCAAAGCACATATATTCCTTTTTGAACATATCTTGTTTTACCTCCTTGATTGTGTTGGAGCCTTCACGATAATCACGGAGAGATCTCCAAACATCGTATGTTGACCGGAGGTGCGCGACACGATCAAAGTCGCTTTGAGTGAGTCCTTGGATGATCAAGTTTCGGGCTTTGTTGTTGTTGTCGATGTCCCGTAGGTTTGTGGCCGTGACTTGATCATTAGGTGGCACTTCATAAGGCTTATACACCTTATTCCATATGGCAAAGCCTTGTGCCTGGATGAAAGCCTCCATGCGTGCCTTCCTAACCTGAAAATCAATACCAGCAAACACACAAGGTTTGGTGGAGTACTTCTCCATGATGATTAGTCAAAAATACGTGCAAATCACAAAGATTAGAGCACTGTGGCTCTGATACCAATTGTAGGATCGAATAGCACGTGAAAAGCTATCAGAGGGGGGGTGAATGGTAGATTTAAAAATCTTACGCAGCGGAAACAATTAAACCCCAAACCCTTTCGGCAGAAAAACGATCTGTTAAAGAAATCATGTGTGAGACTAATCTAAATGTGTTTCACTGTGACAAAAGTGATAGATATCAGAGAGAATCAAGTCACAAAGACAACACAAAAAGAATTACTCAAATCCTTCGAGAAAAACTCAAGTTATGATCGAAAGATCAAACAAAGATCAATCTGATCTACTCGAGAAAAAACAGTTCTAGAACGCTGCAAAGAAACTCGTGTAGATCAAAAACCACAAATCCAATGACCGTGAAATTTTGACAGATGATAGATAATCAAGTTGTGAAGACAACCCAAAAAGAATCACGTCAATTGGATCTGTAAAACTGGAGTTATGATAAAACCACCGACGAAAGGTAGTGCTGTCCAGAAACTCGACGAGTAAAACATGTCTGGAACAAGTCGGACGAACAAGGCACAAAAGTTCCTTCAAACTACGAATTTTATTCAATAGAACACAAGAGGAACAGCCCCAAAGTCGTATCCACGAGCTCTGGGCTCCCTTTCTTATATAACCAGCCCTTAGGCCATCCCAATATCAACTAGGACTCCAATCCTACTCAGATCACAAATCGTAACTTTCCATAACTGCTCAAGATTCTTCTATACGCAGATAGAAGCAATCTTAAGACTTCCAAACACCTTAGGAACGTATCCCACATTCCTAAACAACTCAAATTTGTGACACACACGAAATCCTAAGATAACCAACTCGATACTTTCCATACCGAGCCATAACCGACTCCGCCGCAGCCAAAGTCATCAACCGGTACGATCTGATCCTTCCAACCAGATCTTTCCTTCCTTATCCCATCTTCGGAACCATGTTGCCACGTCATGCACCGCATGCATACGTGCGAACACCTTCCTTCAACGTTCAGTAACCTTCATATGCACTGCCCTTGATTCAATCATCCTGTGCGACCTCCTGATCAGCTCAACCACAGTTCCTCCCGAAATTAGTTGTTGGAAGCTCATCTCCTCCCTGAGACTAGTCCAATGGATCCCGTCACCAGCCATGACTTGAACTCAAGCAACACCTGCACATGAATAAACAACCAATCCTTACGAGCCCAAGTCCTCGACTTGACTCAAGTTAGTTCCGAACACAACACCTTATGTGAGAGCCTCACATAAGCATGTTGCAAAACCATAGTAACACGATATCATCCATATCATCCAAAACGCACCAAAAACTTAGCAAATGGATACTAAGCAATCTTTCCAACAATGTAAAGCAAGTACGAAATATTGCAAATGAAAAGCCAAAGCACTGCAGTCAAGTTCCGGACCATCCCACAGCAAGCCGGAGCTTGACCCGGAGCTTACCAAAACTAGTAGATCCTAGCACCGGAGCTTACCAAAAACTAGTCAAAACTAGTCAACCCAAAACCGGAGCTAGACAAAGTACGTCAGAGCTTAGCCAAAATATGTCGGAGCTATCAAGTATATGTCGGAGCTATCAAAGACATGCCGGAGCTAACAAAGTCATGCCTGAGCTAACAAAGACATGCCGGAGCTAAAGATAAAACTCACCGGAGCTGACCAAAGCTAGTCGGACCTTACCAAGAAGTCGGACCTAGCATCGAACGTAAGCGGAGCTACCCAAAACAAGACGGGCCTACCGTCGGACCTTGCTGTAGCTCAGAGCTAGAGTCGGACCTTGATAAAAAGGTGTTTTGGTGATATTCGAAACTTTTATCATCAAAGCCAAGTGTATTCACTACAAGCCAATGAATTCAGCACACATAGGTCTTACAGGATGGACACCACTATCACTTTTGATGCTTCGGACTTCCCTCGGAACATGATTGGAGCTAGTCAGCTACCTTTGATGGTATCACCTACCATCAATAACATTCAACTCCACCATGTAATGATGGACGGAGGTTCGAGGCTGAAGCTCATAAGCTTTGGAGCTTTCGTCAAGCTTCAGCTCCGACCTTTGGACCTTCGCCCCTCCCGACCTTTCTTCGGAGTAGGTCCGAGGGCCATAACACAACTCGGTGCCATTACTCTCCCCGTGACCTTCGGGACTCGGGAGAATTATCGCACTACGAAGTTGATCTTTGACGTCGCTCAGATCAACTTGCCTTTCAACGCCATTCTGGGCAGGCCCGCCTTGTACAAATTCATGGCTGCTGCTCATTATGGCTACCTGGTGTTGAAGATGCCAACACCAGCTGGTGTTCTCCGAATCCGCGGAGACCGTACTGCCAGAGTAACTACTCTGGAAGAACTTCATGCGCTTGCTACAGCGCAGGAGGAAGAATCCAGGCAGGAACAAGCTCCGGAACCCCTAGCGTTCTTCAGCGAGGCTCAACCTCCGCACCTCGCGTGCAACCAAGCGGCGACACCGACATTACCGTCAAAGTCGTCCAAATCGGTTCCGATGCCGCTCATACCAACCGTATATCAGGAGGTTTGAATGACAAATAGGAACTCGCGCTCATCACTTTCCTCCGGGCTAATGTCGACGTGTTTGCCTAGGATCCCTAGGGAAGTGATCGAGCATAATCTGAAGATCTATCCTGACGCTCAGCCCGTACATTAGTAGCCTTGGAAGCAATCCGTAGAGTGACAGAACTTCATACAACAAGAAGTGAAGAAGTTGCTCGAAGCTGGATTCATCAGAGAAGTCTTCCATCCAAAATGGCTGGCAAACCCAGTCGTTGTACCCAAGGCCGGCGGGAAGCTTCGTATGTGTATCGACTACACAACACTAAATAAGGCATGCCCAAAAGATCCATTCCCACTACCTAGAATAGATCAGATAGTGGATTCCACCTCCAGGTGTGAATTATTGTGTTTCCTAGACGCATATTCTGGGTACCATCAAATCAGAATGTCTAGGGAAGATGAAGAACATACTTCTTTTATCACAGTAGATGGATTGTACTATTATACTGCCACGCCATTTGGTCTCAAGAATGCATCTTCAACATTTGTATGAGCTATGTACAAAACCTTTGGAGAGCTCATCAGAGACGTAGTGGAAGTGTATGTTGATGACATCGTCGTCAAGATCAAGGACAAGGAATCACTCCTTGACACCTTGCAAGCTGTCTTCGACAAGCTGCGGGTCACCCGCACGAAGCTGAACCCAGACAAGTGTGTCTTCGGGGTTAGCTCCGGAAAGCTTCTTGGTTTCCTGGTAAACCACCGGGCCATAGAGGCAAATCCGGCGAAGATTAAAGCCATAGAGGAGATGTAGCCACCAGCCCTCATTAAGGATGTCCAGAAATTGACTGGATGTCTAGCCGCCCTCAGCTGGTTCATCTCAAGACTGGCAGAACGGGCACTACCCTTCTTCAAGCTATTGAGGAAGTCTGGACCATTTAAATGGTCTGAAGAAGCAGAAAAGGCGTTCTAGGAGCTAAAGCAGCTCCTCACCACTCTACCAACCTTGGTAGCTCCGAACCCTGGTGAGCCCTTACTGCTTTACATTTTACCAACCCACGAGGTTGTCAGCATGGTCCTGGTTGCGGAGAGACCAGACCCATCCCAAGTTCAGGAATCCAGACCCCTCCGGGAGGGTCCGGAGGTTCCTGAAGGTGAGTCTGGGTCCCAGCCCCCAGATTTGGATCTACAGAGAACTCTTCCAGCAGATCTGGACCCCTCCGGGAGGGTTTGGTTCGCTCCAGTAGAAGCTTCGGGTTCCTCTAGCAAGGACCCGGAGGTCCCCGAAGCAGGTCTGGACCCCTCCGAGAGGGTCCGGGTCGATGTGGAGGAAACTCCGGTCCCCTCCGAGAGGGTCCGAATAGTCCAACGCCTAGTGTACATAATTAGCGAAGTACTACATGATGCCAAGACTCAATACCTAGAGGTGCACAAGCTGCTCTACGCAGTTCTCATCGCCTCCAGGAAGCTTCGCCATTACTTCCAAGCCCACAAGATCTCAGTGGTGACCTCTTACCCACTGCGTGCAATCTTGCATAATCCCAACTCTACTGGGAACATTGCAAAGTGGGCAGCGGAATTGGCCGAATTCGATCTTGAACTCGTCCCAAGACAAGCGATCAAGAGTCAGGCATTGGCAGACTTCGTGGCGGAATGGACCCCCTCTCCATCAAACCCTGGGGGCCCTAGTGAGCAGAAGCCGGACTCAAGGCTCCGGTCTTCACCGAACCTCACTGGACCCTCTACTTCGACGACTCCATGCAAAAACAGGGGGCCGGAGCTGGAGTCCTTCTCCTCGCTCCAACCGGGGAGAAGGTAAAATACATGGTCCACCTTGACTTCAAGGCGACCAACAACATAGCGGAGCATGAAGCACTCATTTATGGACTAAAGGTGGTACTATCATACGGTGTCAAGCAGCTGTCGGTTAAGGGAGATTCGCAGCTCATCATTAAACAGGTGAAGGGTGAATGCTCCTATAACAATCCCCAACTAGCTGCTTATCTCCTTGAAGTACTGAGGCTTCAGAAGGACTTCGAAGTCTTGGATATCCACCATGTCCAGCGTGTCCATAACGCTGAAGCTGATGAACTCTCGACGAAAGCATCAGCCGGAGCTCCGGCTCCTGACGGAACCTTCGTCTGAAGGTTGTCAAAACCCATAGCTTAGCCTGCCGAACTGAGCGAAGGGGGCAAGACCAGCATCCCGAAGCTGGCGGTCTCGATAGCCCTGTTACCATGGCAGCCATCAAGGGTTGTAGGTGCTACCGGAAGCTCCGAGCAACCCAGCACGCAAGACTCAAATGCTCAAGCAAGATCCGATGCATGGATCTCGGAGATCCAGAGCTAGACAATATCCTTCCTGACGATGATGTATCTGCTGACCGGATAGTCAGATTGGCCAAAAGATACACGCTAGTAGAAGGGGATCTCTACCGCGCGGTGCCAACGGCGTCCTAATGCGGTGCATCACAAGGGAAGAAGGATGCGAGCTCCTCGCAGAAATCCATGGAGACGAGTGTGGGAACCACGCGTCTTCCCGCACGCTGGTCGGTAAAGCCTTCTGGCATGGCTTCTACTGGCCTACAGTGCTCCAGGATGCAACTGAGCTGGTGAAGAAATACAAAGCATGTCAGTTCCATGCAAAGCAAATTCACACACCGGCTCAGCCTCTACAAATGATACCTCCTACATGGCCTTTCGCTGTGTGGGGGATGGACATCTTGGGACCTTTCCCAAGAGCCGTCGGAGGTTACAAGTTCCTGTATGTTGCCATTGACAAGTTCACCAAATGGCCGGAAGCAACTCCAGTTGTGACAATAAACAAGCAATCAGCTATCAACTTCTTGCAGTCCATCATATGCAGATTTGGAGTCCCGAACAAAATCATAACAAATAATGGGACCCAATTCACAAGCTCTGCTTTTCAAGGATACTGCGAAGACCTCGGCATCCAAGTCAGCTACGCCTCCGTAGCTCACCCGGCAAGTAATGGCCAAGCCGAGAGAGCAAATGCAGAAATCCTGAAAGGAATCAAGACGCGCACATATGAGCGCCTGAAAAAACATGGAGCCAACTGGATTGAAGAACTTCCGCCCACTCTATGGGCCAACAGGACAACTCCAAACCGGTCAACTGGAGAGACACCCTTCTTCCTGGTGTACGGAGCTCAAGCAGTCCTTCCTCCGGAAATCACCTTGGGGTCGCTCCGGGTCCGGACCTCCAATGAAGCCACGCAGGACCAGCTCCAGCGTGAAGACCTTGACCTCCTCGAAGAGGGAAGGTGCCGAGCAGCTGTTCGGAATGCCCGATACCGCCAAGCTCTTCGGCGCTATCACCAACGGCATGTTCACAGCCGACAGCTCGAGGAAAGCGATCTGGTGCTATGGAGAATACAATCCAGAGAAGGTTTAAACAAACTCTCCCCCAGCTGGGAGGGACCCTTCCGAGTGATCAAAATATCCCGTCCCGGATGCGTTCGCTTGGCAACCGAGGATGGGACACCTCTCCCAAATCCTTGGAACATTGAGCACCTCCGTAAGTTCTACGCTTAATATCACGGTGGTGAGTCTGTAATTACATGTGATGTATGTTATAGAGTCATTGTACAGAGTCAGGTAGCTCCTCCGGGAGGACAGCCGGACCTACCCAGTTTGGTCCGCAGAGTCCACGCAACACTTGTCACAGTCTCTGAACTAAAAGTGTAGCTAGCTACCTTGGGTCAAACGAGAAATGAAACACACTTAGCCTGGTTCCGTACCCTAAGAGTGTACTTGTTTCCCCTGTACCCCGGACCTATAATGAAAGACATGCATCATTGTGTCAAAACAAACTCCACGTGCATTTACTTTGTACAGGCTCAATATTTTTTATTTTTCTCTTTCTTGTCTATAACAAAGTTATGCAGTTCTTAAGAAACTTTAGCTCGACCAGTTCATATACAATTTGAGTTTCATTGTCTATCCTTTCGGGTTCAAACATTGTTGATGGCCTACTTGTCTGAATGCTGCCAAGCCAATCTAGGGCCGGAGTGTGCTATTGACTTAGCCTGGTCATGCACCCTAAGTACGCCACTCTACCTACACCTCGGCAGGCCGAAGTAAGGCGAGTCTAGAAACGATCGGATTCGAAGGGAACAAGACGGCGCTCTTGGTTGCACTTAGGATTGTGTTCGACCTAAAACTTTCTCGAGAACAGTAAGCCGCAATGAAGTTATAGATAGGAAATGGATTTTACTGTTTTTCTTTACTTCAGTGTGCAGAAAAATAAATAAGCTCCGACACTCTCTAGGCGGCTTGTGGTCGATGTTCAAACATTGACATCGAGCATCTCTGGAGCTACTCAGTTCCAGCAAAGCTAAGGGGCAAGCCGTCAACGTGAAGATGGTGGAAAGACTCTAAAGTGGAGTCTGACGTTGACACAACACGTGTTAACAAAGGTCACTGCTGGAGCTGCCAAGCTCCGACACCCTAGAAGGCTAACCATCGGTGCTTTACGCGTTGATGGAGACTACTGCCGGAGCTACTAAGCTCCGACGATGGTCAATGCCAGAGCCACTAAGCTCCGATAGCCTCAGGGGCCCACACTATCGAATACTTCGGACCTACATTCTACAAGTTTGAAGCACGCAAGTCTTCAACAAACATTACATCCTCTTGGTACATGTTCACAATCAAATTGTGTACATCTACCAGGGGGCCAAGTGAGACAAGGGTGGTGTTGAAGACAAAAAATGAAATTCGAATTCACAAATATTTGGATTTCATTCATCTGGAGACAAAAGATTACAAAATTGGAGAAGAAGAAGAGAGAATACAAGCTGGAGCTACAGAGAGATGGTCCTAGACCCTATGGAAGAACAGCGCGACCTTCTGGGCCACCTCCGACACGCTGGCTTGGGAGGCTTCACCCTCTCCTTCGATGGGGCCTTCAAGCACCAGGTCCAGAGGGAATTGAGGGTACCAGCTGGTGTAGCACGTCAGCACAAACTCTGCGACGTTCTTCGCCAGGGACTGACTCTCTGTTTCCAGCTGGTCCGCGATGACATCGCCCATCTTGGAGAGCTTGTTTCCTGCTGAACTTAGCGCCTCCAACGCTTGGTCCAGTTCTGGCTCCGGATCATCCGGACGCACGGGACTGAAGCCCATTGGCGTCAACGCATCGTTGGCCCTGCCCAGGAAGTCCCAAACTTGTTGGGACTCCGCAACCCTTCCGCTCCGCATCTCTTCCAAGGATCTTTTGGCTGTAGCAAGCTCCGAGCTCTCCCGAGCAAGATGCTCCACCTCTTTGGCATTCAGCTGAATCGTTTCAACAACCTGCCTTTCGAGTTTGCTGAGCTCTTCCTCCCGGAGGTGGATCTCATTCCGGCGGTTGACCTGATCTTTCTCCCGGCCCCGCATTTTCTTCTCCCGGGCGGCGATGGCATTCTCCTGCTTGTAGAGATCTTTCCATCGCTCCCAGGCTTTCTTCTCCTCCTCCTTGCAATGCTCCTCCAATTTCTTGGTGCGTTCTTCAAGACTCTTGTCAGCCAGAGCTGTCTTTTGGACAAGCTCTTCCTACCTCTTCACGAGGTCGTCCCGCAGCTCCAGGAATTTCCGCTCTTCATCTTTGAGCTGTCTCTCCCGCGCTTCAAGAGCCTCCCGGTGCTTGACGAGACTATCGTGGATGGCGGCGAGCCTTTCCTGGCGATCATCCGCTGCACTGTTTGCAGCCTTGGCCTGTTCGTAGATGGCCCGGGGCTGGTTGTCGAGGGATTGCATCATGCTTTCCCTCTCATCCAACAGCTTACCCCAGTACTCCAGGCGGACCTTCTCCCTTTGTTCTCACTCCTTGTCGTCAGCCAGCCTTGACTGCGCCAGCTTGGTCTCGAAATGGAGTCAGTTGCACCACCTCCTAAGGGTTTGGTGCTCCTCCTCGAGGGCCTTGCTGTCGTAGCAGAAAGCCAGCTGGACCTGGCAAAGACTGGAGCAGGCGTTGTCGATATACAACAACAGGGGGATCGGGTTCGGACCTGTCGGGGTCCTCTCCGCTGGCTCCAGCGGATCTACAACAACAAAAATTGGGTCCCACTCTACAAGAGCGGTCCCTTGAGCTTCCACGGCACTAGGGTCGTCCTTCGAGATAGCCTCGGCCGCCGCCGAGGAAGTACTTGCAGCAGAAGTTCCGACCTTTGGAATTGACTCCGAAGGCCCAGCCGCCATGTCATCAACAACTGGCCCCTCAGGCGGGGGGCCAGCAGCTTCATCTTGGCACCCTGACTCAGCAGCGGGCACCTCCAGGATCATCGCTTCTGGAGCGGGTGTTGAAGGTTCAGTCGGAGCAGAAGCTACTTCTGGCTCCAGCGCAGGCACCTCATCCGCCGCTAACTCAGGTGCTGGCGCTTCGACCACCATGGGCTCTGGCACTGGCATTTCAACCGCCATAGGCTCACGCGCCGACACCTCCGCAGCAACTGGCTCGGACACCGGAACTGATGAGTAGGGTTAGGCCCGATCTTCCGAAAGGTATGTCGATTGGGGTGGAGAACTCGACGTTGATGATCCGCGGCACTCGAGCGGTTCGAGTACCCCTGCAATCACTACACCACGGCTCCGTTGGTTATCAACCGTGCTGCACACGCTTGACCTCGCCAAGAAGGCTAATCCCTGCAAGTGCAATCGAGAACACGAGCAAGAACGTAGAAGACACGATCGGAAATCGCGAAATTGGGGTCTCACAAACCGTAGAACGGCGATTTTATTGATCTAAGCAAAACCCACCGAATATGACCGGCGGCTGCAGTATTTATAGGCTCGGGTTCGACCAAAACATGATTAGACGCGTCCCTAATGGACTCTTACGGGATACAAGGCCCAAAGGCCCGATTCGGTGGCGCAGCACCGAACAGAAATCTGGACTCGATTTGTTTCGACGATTCCCAATGACTTCGGAGGAATTTTGAGGTGGGACCAGAACCATTGGAAAGTTTATCTTCTCCTCTTTCCGTGCATATGTAGAACGTCGAAAACGGAGTCCGTATGCCTCCTGGGCGTCTGTTTTAAGGTGGACTGCTCCTGGACTCCGAGTTGAACTCAAGTCCGAGTTGTAAACTGTTTCCATCTACTTGTGGACGTCCCAGGTGGTTGTCCACGCTCCCAAGGCCACCTTCCTTCACTTGTTGATCTTCTCCATTATTCCTAATAACAATTAAATCATCACATAGCAATCTATTCTCAAACTCACATGCAAAAGAAGTTAAGAACGAATTCACCTGCTGATTTAATAACCGTGCCCGTGCTCTTGTGATTGGTCCTTGCAGTTCAATGCGCGTCTCCGCTGTTGTGATGTCCTCATCATTCTCCCCCTCTTGAATTGGAGTCGTCCTCGACTCAAGTTCATCTTCTTCTCCCAAGTACGGTCGCAAATCTGAAATGTTAAATGTAGGACTAACCCCAAAATCGGGAGGCAATTCAAGCTTATATGCATTATCATTAATCTTTTCAACGATCTTAAAAGGACCAGCAGCTCGTGGCATAAGTTTAGATTTTCTCAAGTCGGGAAATCGCTCTTTTCTCAAATGTAACCACACCAAATCGCCCGGTTCAAGTTTTACTTCTTTTCTACCTTTACTACCTGCAATCCTATACTTCTCATTCATCATTTCAATATTTTTCTTTGTAGTTTCATGCATCTTAAGAATGAATTCAGATCGTTGTGTAGCATCCAAATTTATAGTTTCAGAAGGAGGCAAAGGTAGTAAATCAATAGGAGCACGGGGATTGAAACCATACACTACCTGGAATGGACTTACCTTTGTCGTGGAGTGAACGGATCTGTTGTAAGCAAATTCTATATGTGGTAAACACTCCTCCCACAACTTCAAATTTGTTTTCAAGACAGCCCGTAACATAGTGGATAAAGTACGATTAACTACCTCGGTCTGTGCATCCGTTTGTGGGTGACATGTAGTTGAAAACAGCAACTTGGTTCCCAATTTATACCACAAAGTTCTCCAAAAATGACTTAAAAATTTTGCATCACGATCAGAAACAATGGTATTTGGCACACCATGTAAACGAACAATTTCCGTCATAAATAAATCAGCAATGTGTGAGGCATTATCATTCTTATGACAAGGTATAAAGTGTGCCATTTTGGAAAAACGATCAACAACTACAAAAATACTATCCCTCCCCCTCTTAGTCCTAGGCAATCCCAAAACAAAGTCCATAGAAATATCCTCCCAAGGTACACTAGGAACAGGAAGAGGCATATAAAGACCATGTGGGTTAAGACGAGACTTAGCTTTGTTGCAAGTAGTGCATCGTGACACGTAGCGCTCGACATCACGCCTCATCTTTGGCCAAAAGAAGTGTGTGGACAGCACGTCTTCGGTTTTCTTCACTCCAAAATGTCCCATCAAACCTCCTCCATGTGCTTCCTGCAAAAGCATTAGACGAACGGAGCTAGCTGGAACGCATAGCTTGTTAGCACGATAGAGGAGACCCTCTCGCAGCACATATTTATTCCAAGTTCTTCCTTCTCTACAATTTTCAAAAGCAACTTTGAAGTCCAAATCAGTAGGATATAATGCTTTAATTGTTTCCAAACCAAAGATTTTATGATCAAGTTGGGACAGCATGGTATAACGCCTAGATAATGCATCGGCAATGATATTTTCCTTCCCTTTCTTATGCTTAATGATGTATGGAAACGACTCTATGAACTCAATCCATTTAGCATGTTGTTTATTCAGATTGGTTTGACACTTAAGATACTTCAATGATTCATGATCGGAATGTATGACAAACTCCTTAGACCAAAGATAATGTTGCCAAGTTTGTAATACACGGACTAAGGCATACAATTCTTTATCATAAGTGGAATAATTCAGAGAAGGACCATGAAGTTTTTCACTAAAGAAAGCAACGGGTTTACCTCCTTGTATGAGAACGCCTCCAATACCAATGCCGCTTGCATCGCATTCTAGCTCAAAGGTCTTGTCAAAATCAGGAAGTTGTAGTAATGGTGCTTGTGTAAGCTTCGATTTGAGAGCATCAAAAGCTTGTTGCTGCTGTTCGCCCCATCGAAATGGAACTCCCTTCTTCGTTAGCTCATGTAGAGGTGCTGCAATGGTGCTGAAATCCCGCACAAAGCGCCGATAAAATCCTGCAAGACCAAGAAAACTACGAACCTGTGTGACTGTAGTTGGGGCTGGCCAGCTGGTGATTGCTTCAATTTTTGCCTCATCCATCTCAATTCCCTGCGAGGAAACGACATAGCCAAGAAACGAGACTCGATTGGTGCAAAAAATGCACTTTTCGAGGTTACCAAACAAACGTGCATCTCTCAAAACAGTAAAAACAGCACGTAAATGATCAAGATGTTCATCATATGACTTGCTGTAAATGAGGATATCATCGAAGTAAACCACCACAAATTGTCCAATGAAAGCACGTAAAACCTCGTTCATTAATCGCATAAAGGTGCTGGGTGCATTAGTTAAACCAAAAGGCATGACTAACCACTCATAAAGTCCAAACTTGGTTTTAAATGCAGTTTTCCATTCATCTCCTAGTGCCATTCTAATTTGGTGGTAACCACTACGCAAGTCAATTTTTGTGAAGATGATAGCACCACTCAATTCATCAAGCATGTCATCTAATCGAGGAATAGGATAACGATATCGAATGGTGATGTTATTAATCGCTCGACAATCAACACACATGCGCCAACTACCATCTTTCTTAGGAACCAAAAGAACAGGAACGGAACAAGGGCTAAGGCTTTCACGAATGTACCCGCGGTCCAAAAGATCTTGGACTTGTCGCTGAATTTCCTTAGTTTCTTGTGGATTCGCCCTGTATGCTGCACGATTTGGCAAACTTGCTCCTGGAATCAAATCGATCTTGTGTTCAATGCCTCTCATCGGTGGTAAACCAGGGGGTATCTCGGAGGGAAACATATCCTCAAACTCCTGCAAAAGGTTAGCAACAGCAGGGGGCAATGCAATAGACAATTCATGAAGTGAAAACATGGCTTCTTTGCAAACTAAAGCATAGCACATCCCCTTAGCATCGAATAAATCAGCAAGTTCAGATTTAGTTGCGAGCAATGATGGTGATTTTAACTTAATAACTTGCTGTTTTTCAGATTCTAATTTAGTTGCTTTGCCCTCACGAATTTTACTCTTCTCAAAATGCACAATTTCAGCAGGAGTCATGGGGAGCAAAGTGATTTTCTTTCCCTTATGCATGAGAGTATATTTATTGGTTCTACCATGATGAATAGCATCTGTATCAAATTCCCAAGGACGACCCAATAAAAGAGAACAAGCATCCATAGGAACAACATCAAAATCAGCAAAATCATGGTATGAACCAATTGAAAAATGGATTCTCGCTGTTTGTGTTACCCGAACCTTACCGCTGTTGTTGAACCATTGAATGTGGTACGGATGAGGGTGTGCTCTTGTTGTCAAACCAAGTTTCTTGACGACGT
Source organism: Tuctoria greenei (assembly GCA_036927565.1). Taxonomy (NCBI): domain Eukaryota; kingdom Viridiplantae; phylum Streptophyta; class Magnoliopsida; order Poales; family Poaceae; genus Tuctoria; species Tuctoria greenei. The sequence goes on along the minus strand of JAYESD010000001.1, from coordinate 281,514,732 downwards.
CCGTGTTTACCAAGTTATTGCAGCTACCTCCATCAATTATAGTGTGTACACGGCAGTCCTTGACGACGAGAAACATGTGGAAAAGGTTGTGTCGTTGTAGCTTGTCGTCGGTCTCCACTTTGGAGCTCAAGGCACGCTGCACAATGATGCTCCTATAGTTCTCCGTCGCCGCTGTACCAAGTACCTCTTCTTCGGTGTGTTCATCATTTGGATCTGTAAAGTCAGTAGCAAGAGAATATTCATCTTCAACATCCGAAGTACTATCATACCCGCCATCATCGCGTGCTATGTATGCTCGTTTGCTCGGGCAATCTCTCATCATATGACCAAGTCCCTGGCAGCGGTGACACTTAATGTCGGAAGTACGACCCGTAGAAGGAGTGGACGACGAAGGCTTGAATGATGTCGCCTTGCTGCCTTCCGGCACACGAGAAGGTGGAGCAGCAGGTATAGTTCGTTGGCCGCCATTGGGTGGTGTAGTCGCTGCACGGGGGGCCGAAGATGGTGCTGTTTTGGACGGTGTAGTTGCTGCACGCGGCGTGAAGTTGCTCCTCGTGCGTTGTTGCTGTTGTTGTCGGCCCTGCAATTCTTTTTCTGCCAACATAGCAAGCTGAAACAATCTGTTAACAGTATCATATTCTTTGTAATCAACAATGTCCTGAATTTCACGCCTCAACCCCCCATAAAAACGAGCTATTTTATCATCCATGTCCTCTACTACCCCACAACGCAGCATACCCTTTTGTAACTCTTGATAATACTCCTCTACGGACATGTTACCTTGGTCTAAACGCTGCAATTTTTTGCGAAGGTCCCGCTGAAAAGATGGAGGAACAAATCGAACACGCATAGCTTCCTTTAATCTATCCCATGTTGGAGGATCAGTTCTAGTTTTAACAAGTTCATTCCACCATATGATAGCAAAGTCCTTAAACTCACTAGTGGCTTGACGAACTCTATGTTGTTCAGGAACAAGATGGGAATTAAATTTTTGCTCTACTGTCATCTCCCAATCAAGATAAGCCTCAGCATCATAAGCACCAGAAAAAGAGGGTATAGTAAATTTCACTTTAGCAAAAGGATCATCAGGAGGGCGGTTATAATTGTTATGATTATTACCTCCCATACCTCGACGATAAAGTGGCAGTCTTGGCTGATTACTGTGATCTTCCAGTTCATCATAAGCATTGTCTTCTTGTCTTCCAGCGAGAGGCAACCGAGCCTCAAAAGTATTCATCCGAAGAGCAAGGTCATCCAGTTTGCGAGTCAAGTTCGCCAATGACTCCTCCGTTGATGCGTTGTATTTGGCGAACATATCACGTAACTCAACATGTTGAACACATTCGTCATTATTTTCTTCTCCTGCCATTGTTAGTAGGAAACAAGAGACAACAAAAAAAATGTTATCCCTATTAACTACAGTGACAATGTGGAAGGTGGAAGAAAACAATCTCTCTCGCTCAAGCGTCTTACCACGCTCTTACAAGTGTTCTTACCGACACAGCAGGTGGTGTGGACGGTGAGATGAACCAATTAAGCGTGGGGTGATTGCAAAGGTACCTGTTATGCTCAAGAGAAAGGTGGAGCTTGGATGGCACAATATGGTGGCTAATAAGCAGAAAATCGTTAACAGCTAAACAAAGTTGAATAAGTATTCAATGTAGGAAACTGTTGCTGGTCAACTGAGTGCCCTAGATCCTAGCACAACACAAGGAAGTATCAAGGCAAAAGAAAGATAGAATGATATAACCAAACAAACAGCACCAAGTGGTATAGGCCAATTGCTTTAATATGCGTGCTCTTCACTATTTTTTTCTTTTTTGTAATATTTTTTTGATATTTTTTCTTTTCTCAGTAGCACAAATATAGGAAGCACACAAATTTGCAGCTCAATTGGATGTAATATGCGGCCTATAGAAAATCAAGAAGGTTCTTTAAAATTCGTGCTGAAACTTCGGAGGCCGGATAGCCTATCTTCCGAGGGGAATTTGGGCAATCTAATTTCGCCGAACGCGGCTACGCGGCGGAAAATCAGATGCGAAATTTCGCGTAGATGAATTTGAAAAAAAAATTCGCCCGATTTCGAGTTCGTATGCGAAAGTTATGGCCGTTTTAAGGTAGGCTGTCCGAGTTACGTTTTCTTCGATGTTGATTTCAACTCGGTTTGAGAACAGAACTCGCAAACGGATACGAAAACGATCCGGAATTTGCACAGCAACTAATGGGGTGGTGTTTGATGATTCAAGGATGAATGGCACAAAGATTTGTCACCTAATCTAGGGCTGGCGATGCGGGAGTTCACGCAAGGCGGCTAGCTAGGGCAAACCGATGAACGTGGCGGATCGGTTTGTTATTTAGGGATTGTGGAATAGGTATCGACTAGCAAGAAAACAAGGACGAAACACGATAACTAGGACCAAAAAACACAAAGCTAAACCAGCAACAAGACTCAACCACACGAATGCAAACTCAACAATGCAAACTGAAAAACGAAACTGCAGGCACTATAGTCTGGGAAGCGGTAAAAACGATCTAATTTTTTTTGTGGCTTTTTTGTGGACTCTAGGTACGAAACAAAATCGATCTAATGGAAGGAAGGAAAACAAAGATACCTCACGGGCAACCTGGAAATCTGATACCAATTGATGAGTAGGGTTAGGCCCGATCTTCCGAAAGGTATGTCGATTGGGGTGGAGAACTCGACGTTGATGATCCGCGGCACTCGAGCGGTTCGAGTACCCCTGCAATCACTACACCACGACTCCGTTGGTTATCAACCGTGCTGCACACGCTTGACCTCGCCAAGAAGGCTAATCCCTGCAAGTGCAATCGAGAACACGAGCAAGAACGTAGAAGACACGATCGGAAATCGCGAAATTGGGGTCTCACAAACCGTAGAACGGCGATTTTATTGATCTAAGCAAAACCCACCGAATATGACCGGCGGCTGCAGTATTTATAGGCTAGGGTTCGACCAAAACATGATTAGACGCGTCCCTAATGGACTCTTACGGGATACAAGGCCCAAAGGCCCGATTCGGTGGCGCAGCACCGGACAGAAATCTGGACTCGACTTGTTTCGACGATTCCCAATGACTCCCGAGGAATTTTGAGGTGGGACCAGAACCATTGGAAAGTTTATCTTCTCCTCTTTCCGTGCATATGTAGAACGTCGAAAACGGAGTCCGTATGCCTCCTGGGCGTCTGTTTTAAGGTGGACTGCTCCTGGACTCCGAGTTGAACTCGAGTCCGAGTTGTAAACTGTTTCCATCTACTTGTGGACGTCCCAGGTGGTTGTCCACGCTCCCAAGGCCACCTTCCTTCACTTGTTGATCTTCTCCATTATTCCTAATAACAATTAAATCATCACATAGCAATCTATTCTCAAACTCACATGCAAAAGAAGTTAAGAACGAATTCACCTGCTGATTTAATAACCGTGCCCGTGCTCTTGTGATTGGTCCTTGCAGTTCAATGCGCGTCTCCGCTGTTGTGATGTCCTCATCAGGAACCTCTTCAACGGTCGGCTCCACAGCCGGAACTTCTACAGCAACCAGCTCTGCTGCCGGAGCTTCCTCGACAACCGGCTCAAGTGCCAGAGCTTCATCAACACCCGGCTCCACTGCCGGGACCTCATCAACCACCGATCCGACTGCTGGGGCTTCAACAACATCCAGCTCTAGGGCCGGAATTGCAGCTCCCTCCGGCTCTGCGGCCGGAGCGTCCAACATCTCAGCATCCAAGCCCGGAGCTTCAACCTCTGGGGATGGCACTGCTGGTACATCTTCATTCCCGTGGTCCGGCGCTACCACGGGAGCTTCTGGGGATGAGTCAAGGTACAAAACCACGACAGCCAGCGCCGGGGCTGCCGCAGCCTCAGCCACCTCTTGGGGCGACGCTGGGATTGGAGCCGGAGCTTCAGCGTGCACAGCCTCAACCGCCGCTGCAGGGACCGAAGCTTCAGCCCTTTTCTCCGGAACTCAAAATGCAGTTATAACAATAAAACAACTGATTGAGGTAAAAAATCAAATATTACCTCGGAAGGCTTCCGCACCAGTTAGCACGGAACCTCTTCTCCAGACGCTCCATACTGGCCCCAACCGCCACTGGCGTGGTAGTCCCGGAGGGTCCCCCAGAGCTTGATGCTTCTATCGGCGTTGCTCTCGTCAAGGCCCCCCTCGACCGGGAAGGACCTCCGAACCTGGAGCCCTCAGCTGGCCCTGGTACCGGAGTCACCTGGCTGGAGCTAGCACCCCAGGAAGAAGCCGCTACTGGAGTAGATGCCGCCGTCGTAGACCTCCCCCTCCGGGGAGAAGGAGACGCCGCGGAAGAAGTACGCCTGGCGGACCTTCTGTCGGCATGCTTCCTATTACGGCTCGAGGGCTCGGCCAACTCCTTGCCCTTGCCGACGGCTTCGGTTCTTGGCTTAGGGGCGGGAATGGAGCCGACTTCAGGAGCTTCGGAGATCGCCAACCCGGTGGTCGAACGCCTCTCAACGACACCAAGGTCGTCAAGCACTAGCATCGTCCGCCAGAGCTTCCTACTGAACTCTACCTCCATGTTCAGAGGGAGGAAAGCTGCCGGCGGAGCCAAGTCGTCACCCTCGACATCGATGCCGTGCTAGAACTTCTTGAGATGGAGCTCCAAAGTTGCACCCTCCATGTTGGACTTTAAACCGATCTCGATCCGGTCGTCGTCCAGCATACTGTTGAGGGCCCAAGCCAACTTCTCCCTCCTCTTCAGCGGAGCCCACCTGTTGGTTAGTTGCAAAACACTACCTGAGGAGTCACTCCTCCTTCCACGCACAGGCGGATCCTAGTCAGAGCAGGGTTGAAGGCGTCCGATAACACCGGAGCTTCACTCCAAACTGCAGTGTCGATGTTGGGGAGGCCTTCTGGCAGCTCCAGCTTCTCGTGCTCCTCCACCCTGATGACAATCCAATCCTTCTTCCAGACGTCCCACTTCCCAGAAGGGAACGACCGCAAGTACTTGTACGGGCACTTCTTGCGCTTCAAAAAATAGTAGAAGCCAAGGTACTCGTCACTCCTGCCCGTAGTTTGGACAGTGAAGAAGGTGAGGAAGAGCTCAATGCAATGGGTAATGCCCACCCACATCTCGCAGAAGTGGACAAAGATTGACACCAACAGAATGGAGTGGGGGCCAAGGTGGTACAGCTGCAGACCATAGAAGTCTAGCAGCATCAAGAAGAAAGAGGAGAAAGGTGGGATCAGTCCCACCATGGCGTATGCGGAGAAGTACACCATGTCGCCGGCGTGATCCTTCTCGAACAGAAGCTTGCCGACGCGGACCAAGTGGTTGAAGAAGTCAGGGGACCATCCCATGAGGGCCTGGACCTTCTACAAATCGTCATCGGTCTTCAATCGGCTCTGGCGGAGACCCAACTCCATTGCGGCACAACGAGGCAAGAGAGGAAAGGCAAGCAAAAGTTTGGAAGGTTTGAGCGCAAGATCGACTGAAAGGTGTAAAGTACCCCAAACGGTGCGTGCTTTCCTTCTTAAGTAAGCCCCCGCAATGCCTGGATTGCAAAGATCACAAGGAAACTCCATCTACCAGATTTGAAGACCTCCAAAGGCCCCACATGTCAGGTGTAACCGGACCTGCTTCCCCAACATGGTTAGTTCGAGGGCCGCCACGTGTATCATAAGACCGAGGCTATCACCCACACATGTGAAGCTCTGGTCGGGATACCAGTATGGCACCCCCGGACCTAACCCCAGACAGAGGGAAGCTCTAGTACTGACACGTGTCCAGTAGCACCGAACCTACTCGTCCACGACGGTAAGCTCCGGTGCTGCCACGTGGCGACCGTTGGACCTTCAACTTCGACAATCAGGCTGATGGACCCCCCAACGGCTCTGGACCTTCAAGGAGCATTCAAGGACTTCAAGACCCGATTAAGTTTCATTAATACCATATTAATGACACACGATCGGATGGCCCTTAATACTGGTAACAGCACTGTTAAGGCCCGTTACCAGGCTATTAAGGGTAATTAACCTCATTAATTATGTATCAAGCATGTGTAACTGTCGGGGCCACCTGTCGGGCCAGGCTAACGGTGTAACGACCAGTCCTTGTACTATAAAAGGACTAGTCAACGATACACAAGGGACGGTTCCAGACCATTACTGAACCCCCTGAGCTAGACAAGATTCTTCTTCTGGAGCTTCTTCTAGACTCACACGCTTAATACATCACCAACACGCCCCGTGGAGTAGGGTATTACGCTCAGGCAGCCCGAGCCACGTAAATATCTGTGTACATGTGTCTTTCACCTTCTTGAATCTCTGCGCGCCCTTCATCGAACTACAACTCCTCAATCTACCAAAGGTAGTGTCGGGAGATCTGCTGGATCCAAACATTGACAGAGCTTTTGTGCCATGTTCGTCTGACTTGTTTCAGACAAGTTTTTCTCGTCGAGTTTCTGCACGGCACTATGTTACGTTGGTGTTTTTGTCATAACTTGAGTTTTACATATCCAATTGACATGATTATTTTTGGGTTGTCTTCACAACTTGATCATATATCATCTGTGAGAATTTCACGATCATTGGAGTTGTGGTTTCTGATCTACACAAACTTCTTTGCAGTGTTGCAGATCAGTTTTTACTTGGGCAGAACAGATTGACCTTTGGTCGATCTTTTGATCATAACTTGAGTTTTTCTCATCGGATATTCATTATTCATGTTTGTCGGTACCCTACATACCGGGTACCCCATGATACCGCAAGAAGTGCAAGAAAGTTCCACCCATCAGAGTCGAAGGCCCTTGCAGGTCCCACATGTCACATTGTACCGGACACGCTCCCGTCACATGGCTGGCTCCCGGGTTAACACGTGCAAAAGAAGACCGGAACTGAACCCCCAACCAAGAGAAGCTCCGGCGACTACACATGTACAACAGCCCCGAACCTAGACCCCGTCAGAGAGGAGATCCGGTGTCGACACGTATACAGCAACCCTGAACCTACCCTCCCGCAAGGGAAAGCTCCGGATCTGCCACGTATGGAGCCTCTGGACCTTCATCGCCAACAGAAATACGAGCAGATCACGTCCGTTACAAACATTCAAGGACGGTTAAAGCAGCAGTTACAAGGTCTGATAATGTGTCATTAATGCCATATTAATGACACACGATCAGTGCACCGTTAATAGGGGTAATGCTGCCATGAAGGCATGTTATCACACTATTAATTATGCTTAATACCCTTTAGACAGTGTTTGACGTCATTAAGCACGCCAGGGCCACATGTCGGGCCAGGTCAGCTTTGTAACGGTCAGTCCTTAGAACTATAAAAGAGTTGCACCGCACAAATATCGGGGACAATCAAGGCTGATCTGATTCGACCTGATCTTAGCAAAGGTACTTGCTCAATACAATTACACAAACCCCGTGGAGTAGGGTGTTATGCTCAGGCGGCCCGAACCACATAATTCCCTGAGGCCATCATCTAGATATTGATCTTTGCATGTCCCAACCACAAAAGAACCTCTGCGGGCTGCTTCTCAGCGGGTCCGGGGGAAGTGTCATATCAAACACTTCGACATTTGGCGCGCCAGGTAGGGGGACAATCCCGAGATCACAAGATGGTGAATTCAGCTGCTGGATCTTCCAATGGTAACCATGCTGGACAACTTGCCGAAGGCAATCCCTCCAACATCCAACAACCAGCGGGTGCTGCTATTTTAGCAGGCGCTGTGGCACCACAACCACCATCTGTTCCAGCAAACAATGCTGGTCAACAAGATGGAGCATTTGCGTCAATCGCTGCATCGACAAACAACAACCCCGGGCACGCGCTCCTTGCTGCACGAGCTCTTCTACAATGCCCACCGCCTCCAGGTGCACCTCAGGGTGCTATGGAGCAGTGGAGGGCTGATGTTGACCATCTGGTCGTAGCTGCATCTGCAAGCATCAGCAATCAAGGTCCTCCCCCTTCGGGGGGAGCACCTTCACAACCACGGACCATGTCCGGCCGACTTGGTCTGCGAGTCTCACAACAGAGGAGACTTGCTGCATCTCAGCTGGTGACTTTGCCTCCCAGGGAACGACGCACCCACACGATTACCAGGATTCCCACTCATGGCCCACGGTCGGAACTGGATCGCTGTTACTGACAACAAGATGGTTGTGTCCACATTGAGCATGCTCGCGAGAGGCGAGAAGCTCGGGACAACCCTGCTCCTCAGGGAGTAGGAGGAGGTTGTTCTTCCCTGGCCATGCACTTACGTATGTTCAGGTGGCCACAGAAGTTTCGGCCCCACTTACTGGAGAAATTTGACGGCACTATCAACCCCGCTGAATTTCTTCAAATCTACTCTACTGCCATACTGGCAGCGGGGGGTGATGAGGCTGTGATGGCCAATTACTTCCCGGTGGCCTTAACTGGGACTGCAAGGTCCTGGTTTATGAGTCTTCCACCTGACTCCATTAATAGTTGGGTGGAGCTATGCCAGCTATTCACTGCCAACTTCGGGAGCTCCTACACCCGACCTGGCACTGAACTGGACCTGTTTGCCATAAAGAAAACATCGGGGGAATCACTACGGTCCTTCATCCAGCGGTTCTCTCAGGTTGAAGAAGAGCTTGGTTTCCAAGACCCCAAAAAGTTCTTGAAAGCCATCTACAACACTATCGATGACTCTGACGTTTCTGACAACGAACTTGGAAGACTTTGAACACCATCTATGGTGGTTCTTGGGACATCACCTCTCGCCGCATCCTAAAGACAACGCGGCGGGACATGGCCATGGTAGCTGCCGCTGCTAAGGCAGAACTACATCGGAAGTGGATGGATACACCCATCATTTTTGATGCTTTGGACTGCCCCCAAAACATGATCGGGGCTGGTCAACTATCATTGATGGTGTCACCACCATTAACAATATCCAAATCCACCATGTAATGGTGGACGGAGGTTCCGGGCTAAACCTCATAAGCTTTGAAGCTTTTGTTAAGCTTCAGCTCCAGCCTTCGGACCTTCGACCATCCCGACCTTTCTTCTCTTGGTTCCATTACACTACCAGTGACCTTCGGGACCCGGGAAAAATACATAACTGAGAAATTGATCTTCGACATCGTGCGGATTAGTCTGCCTTTTATTGCCATTTTGGGCAGGCCAGCTTTATACAAGTTTATGGATGTTGCCCATTATGGTTATTCGGTGTTGAAGATTCCAACACCCACGGGCGTTCTCCGGATCCGCGGCGATCGTACCGCATGAATTACTGCACTGGAAGAACTCTATGCGCTTACCACAGTGCAAGAGGAAGCATCCGGTAAGGAGCCAGCTGCGAATCCTCCAAGCATTCGTCACAAAGGCTCTACCTCCGCACCTCATGTGCAACCAAGCGGCGACGCTGACATGCCTGTCAAAGTCGTCCAAATTGGTTCTGATGCTGCTCAGACTACCCGTATATCGGGGGGTCTGAACAACAAATAGGAACTCGCGCTCATCACTTTCCTCTAGGCTAATGTTGACGTGTTTTCCTGGCAACCGTCACAAATGCCTGGGATCCCTAGGGAGGTGATTGAGCACAATTTGAAGATTTACCCAGACTCACGGCCTGTACACCAGAAGCCCCGAAAACAATCAATCGAGCGACAAAACTTCATCTGACAGGAAATTAAGAAGTTGCTTGAAGCTGGATTCATCCAGAAAGTCTTCCATCCAAAATGGCTGGCAAACCCAGTTGTTGTACCCAATGCTGGTGGGAACCTTCGGATGTGTATCGACTACACCACCTTCAATAAGGCATGTCCAAAAGATCCATTTCCACTACCTAGAATAGATTAGATAGTGGACTCCACCTCCGGGTGTGAGCTACTGTGTTTTTTAGATGCATATTCTGGATATCATCAAATCCAAATATCTAAGGAAGATGAAGAGCATACTGCCTTCATAACAGTAGATGGATTGTATTGTTATACTGCCATGCCATTCGGTCTTAAAAATGCTGCTTCAACATTTGTGCGAGCCATGTACAAAACATTTGGAGAGCTAATTAGAGACTTGGTGGAGGTGTATGTTGATGACATCGTCGTGAAAATCAAAAACAAGGAGTCACTCCTTGGCAACTTACAAGCTGTATTCAACAAGCTGCGCACTACGCGCACCAAGCTGAACTCGGACAAGTGTGTCTTTGGGATTAGCTCCGGAAAGCTTCGGGGGTTCTTGGTAACTCATCCAGGAATTGAAGCAAATTTGGCGAAGATCAAGGCTATAGAAGAACTGCGGCCCCCAGACCGCATTAAAGATGTCCAAAAGTTGACTAGATGTCTAGCTGCGCTCAGCCGGTTTATATATGGATTCGCAGAATGGGTGCTACCCTTCTTCAAACTCTTGAGGAAATCCGGACCATTTCATTGGTCTAAAGAAGCAGAAAAGGTGTTCCGAGAGCTGAAACAGCTCCTCACCACACTACCAATATTTGTAGCTCCAAATCCTGGTGAGCCCTTACTGCTTTACATTTCGGCAACCACCGAAGTTGCCAGTATGGTCCTGGTCGCGGAAAGACCGGAACCACATTCAATCCTGGAATCTAGACCCCTTTGGGAGGGTCCGAAACCACCTGAAGACATGACAAGGTCTCAGCTCTCAGACATGGAGCATCAAAAAGAAGTACTACAAGATCAACCTCATTCATTTGAGGAGGTTTCCAGTGAGATCCGGGTTGAACAAAAAAGAATTTTGAACCCCTCTGGGGGGTACAAGGAGCACAACCTGAAGGTTCGGGTCGATGGAGAGGAAGCTCCGGGTCCTTCTGAAAGGGTCCAGACCATCCAGCGCCCTGTGTACTTCATTAGTGAAGTACTCTACGACGCCAAGACAAGATACATTGAGGTGCATAAACTGCTTTACGAAGTTCTTATCGCCTCATGAAAGCTTCACCACTACTTCCAAGCCCACAAAATATCTGTGGTAACTTCTTTTCCACTATGTGCAATTTTTCATAACCCTAATTCTACTGGGAATATTGCAAAGTGGGCAGCGAAGATGGTAGAATTCGATCTATAATTCGTGTCAAGACAAGCAATTAAAAGGCAAGCCTTGGCTGACTTTGTGGCAGAGTGGACCCCCTCTCCATTAAACCCTGGGGGCCATAGTGAGCAGAAACCAGAGATTAATGTTTTGTATTCACTGAGCCTCACTGGACCCTCTACTTCGATGGCTCCATGCATAAGCAGGGGGCCGGAGCTGGAATCTTTCTCCTGGCTCCGACCGGAGAAAAGGTCAAGTACATGGTACACCTTGATTTCAGGGCACCTAACAATATGGCGGAGTATGAAGCTGTCATGTATGGACTCAAGGTGGCACTATCTTATGGTGTAAAACATCTGTTGGTGAAGGGAGATTCACAACTCATCATCAAACAAGTGAAAGGTGAATGCTCCTGCAACAATTCTCAATTAGCTACTTATCTCCTTGAAGTCCATAGGCTTCAGAAGGAATTCGAAGTCCTGGATCTCCATCATATTCAGCGCCTTCATAACTCTGAAGCCGATGAACTATCGACGAAAGCCTCAACTAGAGCTCCGGCTCGTGACGGAATCTTCGTCCGGAGGTTGTCGAAACAAACAGCTTAGCCTATCGAACTGAGTGAAGGGGGCCAGATCAGCACCACAAAGCTGGCAGTCCTGGTGGCCCTGCTACCATGGCGTCCACCAAGGATCATAGGTGATGTCGAAAGCTCCAAGCAACCCAGCACGCCAGACTCAGAAGCTCAAGTTGACTCCGATGCATGGATCTCTGAGATCTGGAGCTACTTGAAAGATAATATCATTCATGAAGACATTTTATCCGCTGACCGGATTGTCATATTGGCTAAAACATACACGTTAGTAGAAGGGGACCTCTACCGACGTGGTGCCAATGGCATCCTAATGCGGTGCACTGCAAGGGAAGAAGGCTTCGACCTCCTTGCAGAAATCCATGGAGGTGAGTGCGGGAACCACGCATCTTCTCGCACACTAGTCGGTAAAAGCCTTCCGACATGGCTTTTACTGGCCTACAGTACTTCAGGATGCAATTGAGCTAGTGAAAAATGTGAAGCGTGTCAATTCCACGCCAAACAAATTCACACACTGGATCAGTCACTACAAATTATACCTCTTACATGGCCATTCACTTTGTGGGGCATGGACATCTTGGGACCTTTCCAAAAAGCCGTCGAAGGTTACAGGTTCCTATATGTCGCCATCAACAAGTTCACCAAGTGGCCAGAAGCAACTCCAGTAGTAACAATCAACAAACAATCAGCAATCAAGTTCTTGAAGTCCATTATATGCAGATTTGGAGTTCCAAACAAAGTCATAACTGACAATGGGACTCAATTTATAGGTACTGCATTCCAAGATATTGCGAAGACCTCCGTATTCAACTTAGCTATGCCTCAGTAGCTCATCCAGGAAGCAATGGCCAAGCCGAGAGAGCAAATGCAGAAATCTTAAAAGGACTCAAAACGCGCACATATGAGCGCTTGAAAAAGAACGGAGCTAACTGGATTGAAGAGCTTCCGTCCACATTATGGGCGAATAGGACAACACCTAACCAGTCAATTGGGGAGACTCCATTCTTCCTGGTGTACGGAGCTGAAGCAGTATTTCCTCCGGAGATCACCTTGGGGTCCCTTTGGGTCCGGACCTTCCACGAAGCCACACAGGACCAACTCCGGCGTGAAGACCTTGACCTCGTCGACAAGGGAAGGGGCCAAGCAGGTGTTCGGAATGCACGTTATCGCCAAGCACTCTGGAGCTATCATCAACGGCATGTACGTGATTGACAGCTTGAAGAAGGTGACCTAGTGCTTCGGAAGATACTAAGCCGTGAAGGGATGAACAAACTTTCCCCAAGCTGGGGGGTCCCTTCCGAGTCATTAAAGTATCCCGACCAGAATGCGTTCGCTTGGCAACAGAGGATGGGACCCCACTCTCAAATCCTTGGAACATCGAGCACCTTCGTAAGTTTTATGCTTAGAATCACGGAGGTGAGTCTGTAATTACACACAATGCATGTTGTAGAGTCATTATACAGAGACGAGCAAGTCCTCCAGGAAAACCTCTGGACCCCTCCGGGAGGGTCCGCGAAGTTCAAGTAACACTTGAAACAGTCATAGCACTAAAAGTGTAACTACTTGCTCTGGCTAGTACAAGATGTATAGCACATTTAGCATGGTCCAGCACTCTAAATGTGTCCTTGTCTCCCCTGTAATTCGGACCTATAATGAAAGGCATTGATGTGTGAGAATGGACTCCACGTGCATCTACTTTTTGTACAAGGCTCAATATATCAAATTATTTTTACCCCACTTGTCTATTATGAAGTTATGCAGATCTTTTTGAGCTTTGTTCCAAGTAATTCACATGCATTACAAGCCTTATTGATAGTCTTTTTAGATCTCAACATTGCTGCATAGTCTACTTGCCTGAACGCAAAGCCGACATAGGTCCAAAGTGTGCTATCGACTTAGCCTGGTCCTGCACCCTAAGTACGCCACTCTACCTACACCCCGGCAGGCCCCAGTAGGGTGAGTACTAAAAAGGCATGTAGATCTAGGAAGATTATATCAAAATGCTTTTTATCATGTTGAGTTTCTTCGGATCCAAAGTCCAAATAAGAACAATAAGTCACAACCAATTTATAGACAAGAGGATGAATTTTACTTTCTCTCTTGCCTTTAACGTGCAGGAAAAGCAAAAATTCACAGCAATAGTGGACGACGCTGTACCTACTAAGCTCCGACATCCTCCAAGATGGGTTTGCTGTCAAAATTTAAAATGTTGACAGTGGATGACATCGGAGCTACCAAGCTCCGACCATCCCCGGGGGCCTATCTTCGACGCCTCCGAATGGAAGACTTTGGACCTAAAATCTACAAGTGTGAAGCATTCAAGTCGTCAACATACTACCACAACCTTTGGTACATGTACACATTTCAATTGTACACATGTACCAGGGGGCCAACAAGATACGGCAAGGTATATTGAAGACAAAAGTGAAATTGAAGGCAGAAAGGAGGATTTCATTAACTTGAGATACTGGATTACAAAATGGGGAGAGTACAGCAGAAGGCAATAGGAAGAAAGCCCTTGCTACTGGAGGACCTAAGACCTGCGGAAGAATGAAGCTACTTTTTGGGCAACTTCTCGAATGCTAGCTTTGGCGGCGTCTTCCTCTTTAGCAACGGGACCTTCGAGCACCGGGTCCAGTGGGAATTGGGGATCTCGGCTTACATAACATGTCAGCACGTGTTCTGCGACATTTGTAGCCAAATTTTTCCACTCCATCTCCAGCTGATCCGCGATGACGTCACCCATCGCGTCAAGTTTGCCGCCAGCACCGTTGAGGACCACCAGCGATCGGTCCAGATCCAGCTCCGGGTTGTCCGGACGTACTGGACTGAAACCCAGCGGTGTTAGTGCGTCATTCACCCGCCCTAAGAAGTCCCATACTTGAATAGCTTCGGTCTCCTTCAGGCTCGCAGCTGCTCCAGCGACTTCTGGGCAGCTGCAAGCTCCGAACCTTCACGGGCAAGGCGCTCAGCCAACTTAGCATGTTGTTGCATGCTCTTAGCAACTTGCTTTTCCCGGTCGGTTAGCTCCGTCTCCCAGAGGTGGATGCAGTTCCGCCTTTCAGCAAGGTCTTTCTCCCTACCTTTAACTCTCTCCTCCCTAGCGGCAACGTCAGACTCTCTTTTTGAGAGCTCTTGCCCCACCTTCCAGTTCTTCTTCCTCTCTTCCTCCTTCCATAGATCCAGCTTTTTGTTGCGATCTGCCAAATTTTTCTCACCCATAGTCAACTTCTGGGTGACCTCCGCCTCTCTCCTCACCACATCCTCCTGCTGCCCAAGAGTTTTTCCTCCCTCGCCTCCAGGTCCGCTCGATTCTTCAGGAGAGTTTCGTTCAATTTAGCGAGCTTTTCGTAACACTCGTAAGTAGCGTCACGCCTCTCCTTGGCCTGCTCCAGAATTTCAATCGAGTTAGCATCGATCGCCCAGATGGTGGTTTCCTTCTCCTCCATAAGCTTATCCCAGTACTCTAATTGGGCTTTCTCCCCCGCCTCAAGGTGTTGCGCTCCTCCTCCAAGGCTTTGCTCTCATGTTCGAAGGCAAGCTGGACCTGCCGGAGGCTTGAGCAGGCGTTGTCTATGGACAACACCAGAGGGATCAGTTCTGGGCCTGCTGGGACCATTTCTGCAGGTTCAAAAGGGTTTTCCATCACAAAAATTGGGTCCCAATCTACAATAGTGGTCCCCTGTACTCCTGCAGCGCTAGGGCCGCTCTCCTGGAACCCTTTAGCGGCAACAGAAGAACCCATTGGGGGAACTTCCACCTTCGGAGCAGTTGAAGACGCCGCTTCCGGGTCTTCAGTCGACGACTCCGAAGTCGGGGGACCTGCCGCCGTTTCATCAGGGTGCTCTGGCTCTGGCCTAGGTACCTCCGGGACCACCACCTCTGGAGCAGCAGCCGGAGCTTCGACTGGGGCCTTAAACACTGCTGGCTCAGGCTCCGCCATAGTGACCACCTCCGTCTC
Source organism: Tuctoria greenei (assembly GCA_036927565.1). Classification (NCBI taxonomy): domain Eukaryota; kingdom Viridiplantae; phylum Streptophyta; class Magnoliopsida; order Poales; family Poaceae; genus Tuctoria; species Tuctoria greenei. The sequence continues at coordinate 281,499,179 of JAYESD010000001.1, read as the reverse complement.
AGCCGCCGGACCTTTTGCCACTTCCGGCTCAACCGCCGGATCTTCAACCATTTCCAGCACAAGGGATGGAGCTTGGGTGATTTCTGGCTCAATAGTTGGGGCTTCAACTACTTCTAGCTCAGCAGCCAGGGCTTCAGCAACTTCCGGCTCGAAAGCCAGAACTTCTAGCATCACCGGTGCTGGAGCATCAGCCTCCGCCGCCAGTGGTACATCTTCAACTTCTCTCCTGTGGTCCGGCGCTACCACAGGAGCTTCGGGTGAGGACTCCGAGTCCAAGCTCACAACAGCTGGCGCCAGAGCTGCCGCGACTTCCGCCTCTGCTAGACGAAGAGGCTCAATGATCGGAGTCCGAGCTTCAGCGGGTGCAGCCCTAGCCTCTGCAACAGGCGCTGAATCTCTGGGTCCTTTCTTTGACACCCTGGAAACAAAGGGGAGAGAAGATTAAGAACACATCAAAAACAATATTAGCATTTAGGGTGAGCAATCAATGCTTACCTCGGGATGCTACCACCCCAGTCACCTCAGAACCTCTTCTTCTGAGACGCGGAGCTAAAGCCCACCAAATCTAGTGAGGCAACTGCTTCGGGCCTTAGTTGAGGAACACTCGTAGCTGCTGGAGTCCTTTCGGTCGGAGCTTCTCTTCGCTGGGAAGGGCCCCCGGACTTGGAACTTCTAGCTGGCACTGAGGCCGGGGTCGCCTGCCCAGAGCTTACGTCTCTTGAAGACATTTGCACCGGAGCAGGGGTAGCTACATAAGACCTCCCCCTCCGGGGAGAAGCAGCCGTCGTGGAAGGAGCAGGTTTGACGGACCTCCTGTCAGCGTGCTTCAACTTCCTCTTCCAGGTGGACAGCTCAGCTGGCTCTTTGCCCTTGCCCTTGCCGCTGTCTTCAGTCTTTCGGCTCGGGGCGGAGGCAGGACCACCCTCAGAAGCTTCGGGAATTGCCAATCTGGTGGTCGGACGCCTCTCTACCTCGCGAAGGTCGTCAAGCACCGGCATGCTCCTTTGGAGCTCCCTACTGAACTGCGCCTCCATGTTCAAGGGGAGGAAGGCTACTGGCGGAGCCAAGTCATCGCCGTTGATGTTAATCCCATGCTGGAATTTCTACAAATGAAACTCCAAGTATTCATCATCCAATTTGGATTTCAGACCAGTTTCAATCTAGTCGTCATCCTACACGCTGTTGAGGGCCCATGCGAGCTTCTCCCTTTTCATCAGCAGAGCCCACCTGTTGACCAGGAAGTTGCAGAAGACCATCTGGGGGGTCACTCCACCATCCACGCACTCGCGGATCCTGGCCAAGACAGGGTTGAAGGCATCTGATAGCACCGGAACTACACTCCAAGCGTCAGTGTCATCATTGGGGAGACCTTCGGGTAGCTCCAATTTCTTGTGCTCCTCCGTCGTGACGATGATCCAGTCCTTCTTCCAGTTGTCCAATTTGCTGGAAGGAATTGACTTCAAGTATTTGTAGGGGCAGTTCTTGCGCTTCACAAAATAGTAGAAGCCAAGGAATTCGGACCCCTTGTCGGTGGTGTGGATGGTGAAGAAGGTGCGGAAAAGCTCGACACAGGGGGGAATACCCACCCACATCTTGTAGAAGTGGACTAATGTCGCCACAAGAAGAAGAGAATGGGGGCCAAGGTGGTACAACTGCAGACCATAAAAGTCTAGTAGCATGAAGAGGAAAGAAGATAAAGGTGGAATGAATCCCACCATGGCCTACGTTGTGAAGTACACCATATCGCCATCACGCTCCTTCTTGAACGGGAGCTTGCCGGCGCGGACCAAATGATAGATGGAGTTACTGTACCACCCCATATAGGTTCGGACCTTCTTCAAATCATCATCGCTCTTGAGGCGGCTCTTGGGGAGACCCAACTCCATCGCGGCAAAGCGGTGCAAAGGAAGGGAAGCTAGGCAGAGTTTGGGAGGCTCTGAGCGCAAAGGTGATCAAAGGCATAAAGAGTCCTCAAACAGTGCGCACTTTCCTTATTAAGTAAGCCTCCGCGATGCTTGGATGGAAACCGCAATGAGATCGAAAGCACTTTTCAAAAATCTACCCTGTCAATGACGAGTGGGCTTGGGGCCACCCAGACGAAGAGATCGAGGTCCTTACCCAAGGCCAACCGTTGCCATGATGGGTGGCGGGAAACCCAAAGTCGGCGCTTTGACAGGGCGCGCGGAACCGATACGGTTTTCGTATTGGGAACCGGTGACCTTCAATTGCGTGAGATCCGCACTCAAAGATCTCATCTGTCGTATTCATAACAAGCCAAGCGTCGAAGGTTCACTCCCCAAGCGTCACTCTATTGGTGCATCAGAGGACTTTTTGAAAATCAAAGCCCAGGAATCGAGAATGGCCCCACCTCCGGCAGAACAACTTAAACCTAAGGGTTTCTCCTAGAGGTGGGCCCGGGGGCTGTCGGTACCCTACGTACCGGGTATCCCATGATACCGCAAGAAGTGCAAGAAAGTTCCACCCGTCAGAGTCGAAGGCCCTTGCAGGTCCCACATGTCACGTTGTACCGGACCCACTCCCCTCACATGGCTGGCTCCCGGGTTAACAAGTGTAAAAGAAGACCGGAACTGAACCCCCTACCAAGGGAAGCTCCGGCGACTACACGTGTACAACAGCCTCAGACATAGCCCCGTCATAGAGGAGCTCCGGTGCCGACACGTATACAGCGACCCCGGACCTACCCTCCTACAAGGGAAAGCTCCGGATCTGCCACGTGTGGAGCCTCTGCGCCTTCATCGCCAATAGAAATACGAGCAGATCACATCCATTACAAACATTCAATGACGGTTAAAGCAGCAGTTACAAGGTATGATAATGTGTCATTAATGCCATATTAATGACACATGATCAGTGCAGTGTTAATAGGGGTAACGCTGCCATGAAGGCACGTTACCACACTATTAATTATGTTTAATACCCTTTAGACAGTGTATTAGGTCATTAAGCACGCCAGGGCCACATGTCAGGCCAGGTCAGCTTTATAACTGTCAGTCCTTAGAACTATAAAAGGGCTGCACCGCATAAATATCGGGGACGATCAAGGCTGATCTGATTCGACCTGATCTTAGCGAAGGTACTCACTCAATACAATTACACAAACCCCGTGGAGTAGGGTGTTATGCTCAGATGTCCTGAACCACGTAAATCCCTGAGGCCATCATCTTGATATTGATCTTTGCGTGTCCCAACCACAAAAGAACCTCCGCGGGCTGCTTCTCAGTGGGTCCGGGGGAAGTGTCGTATCAAACACTTTGACAATGTTGAAGTGTATTCGTGACTTGATTCTCTATAATATATACTACTTTTTCATGTTTGAACAGGTTTGTATCAGTTGCACACATGGTTTCTTAACATATTGATTTTCTGCTGAGTGGTTTTTGTTGCTTCTGCTGAAAAAGTTTTAATCTACCATTCACCACCCCTCTGGTAGCTTTACACGTGCTCTTCGATCCTACAGTACAACATACCTAGGGATGACATGCACTCAACACGGGTTGAGTGTGATCCGTTGTTCCTTGGCTTAGGTATAAAATATCTCCTGGCCACATAGGAACAACTTGCACCCAATATACATTGAATGTGATCTTGTCATTCCTGGGTTAAGGTATAGCATACCTTTTAGCTGCAAAGGAATAACTTACACCCAATGATGGTGGCAATTCCCTTGAGCTTCAATGAGCGTTTAGAATGGTTGAGAGCATAATGCTCTCACATATTCATAGCAGCCCATAGGTTGCTTATGGAGGGTTTCCATGTCAAATCTCCAGCTTCGTATAGTTATGGTTGACCTGTGGGCTTAATTTACGATAGGTGGCAACCATCATAATTTACTCATTGGCCAAGAGATGTTGAAATGGAATCCTCTACGGATTCCAACAGTCATATCTTTGAATGCCTGCGTAGTTATTTTACTCTTGCAAACTTCCCCTTTATGATAGAGAGGGATGGTTAGCTCCCGATACTTGTACAAATGAATTTTTGGGTTAGGTAACCGAATCTTCATTTGTACGTACGGGGAAAAACAAAATCCAAGATGCACTGGGTCCAAATTGAAGTGTATCCATGAACAGTGTATTATTCATTGATAAGAGTGAGGCTTTATGGATAAATCAATTTGCACATTTTCTAAAGCTCCTACTCATCACAATGCAAGTGATATAAATACAATATATGGATCCCTTCACCTTGCAAATTTCCTAACCATCATAATTTTTTTCACACAAGAGAAAATGTTATCATTTGGATCATGGCAAACAAGATTCTCAATTTTATCCTCCTGAACATTTTTAATTTCGTGACTAGGAATTTGAAATTTAGTGATCCATGCATGAATAAGTTCCGAATCAAAATTATGGACATCACTATTCCTACATTGCTACATAACAATTCAACAATTAAATAATTCCATAAACATTACCTAGGAAGAAAATGTCTAAGTCAATTTTAGCAGTGCTTATGAAATTCTAGGTACTTGTTTAAATTTATTCCTAAGTGTTGACGGCTGTTATATACCAATTTCACCCATCAATATAACTCAATTATGTGAAGGAAATATCATTTCTTGCACACATCACCTTTCTATTTAACTTATTTCACTTGTACTTGGAGAAATTTGGTGCATGCAGGCATTTTACATAGAATTGAATTGGAACACGGGGATGGATTCTATAAAATATCATCCCATCCAATCAAACATCGACATGTGGCACCACATGGATCAAATGGCCCACAAACAGAAGTATCCAAGGCCATCCAACGGTGTAGCACCTATATCAGGGGATGGGTCCCACCTGGAAGTCATCACAAGAAAGCACAGATCGTTTGGAGGACCTCAACCCCCCTAGTCGGCTGGCATGGTCTTTCCTCCAAACTCGGTCAACTTCCACGTGTTGGCGCCTCCCGTCTTGAAGAAGTCAGTGGTGACTGATTCACGCGCTTTTGGTGGTGGGAACCGACCCTTCTCCAAGCTATAAATAGGACCCCTCATCCCTCACTTCAACACACACCACATGAGCATCATTCTATTGTATACACTAGTTCTCTTAGTCCTTAGTGGAGTTAGGCTATAGGGAGGAGAGCCTCTAGTCCCAAGTCCAGGTTGGGAAGGGTATGGCTCACGTATCTTTTCTTATATTTGTGACTTTATGAATAATAAAGATATTATCTTTAGTCTTCTTTTATTCATATACTTGGATGAAGCTTTTCTTGTTTGATTGTGGATTCCATGTATGTGGTAGGAGTAGTCTTTATGATTATGCCATATCACTCTCAATCTATCATCATAAACACTACAAACCTCCACTATAGTCTAATTAGTTATGATATGATCATGTTAATGTGAATCACTTGTGCTATGTATCAACATCGGTTCAACGATGATTTAGTTCATTGCCTTAGGATGGCTTGTGCCCGGGCTCTTAAGGTAATTACTTAATATGCTAGCGTGGTGCTAGGATAGGAGGTAGTGTTGAATGTCTTGCAGACCAACGGATTGAAGAGGTAGGCAGTAGGTGGTGACAGCCCTATCTGTCCTTTGTAATCCTCCACGTTCAGCTATGCCACAGGCTCTTGGCGGGAGTCTCCTAGTGTTGCTAGGGGTAATCTCGTGCCCGATGTGTTGAACAACTTAGCATAAGTATTCACTATTGACAGGCTCATTAGTACCTAACCTAGGCTATGTATATGTATATTAGAAGCATTGTAGGAGCAGCTCCCCAACTCTAGGTCTAACCTCCATTAGGACCCATTTATCCCTTAGATTAGATTGCTTAGGTGTGTGTCGCACTACCCATATATTATCAACTTACCCCTGTCTTGATAATTGATTAGTACCCCTTAGTTTGATCATAAGAGTAGTGTTTACTTTACTCCATTGCCTTCCTTTGGGATAAATACGATACCCTTGGGAATACTCTTGGGTGAAATGCTACACGAATGTTTTGGTGCGCTTGCGGACCTCATCTCTTTTGAGAGATGATTTGTGACGTAAGGAACGTTAACAAGCATTTCTGGCGTTGTTGCCGGGGAAGACAAAGGAAGTGAAGGATAGCTATCACTTATGATTAGGCTATAGGTACTAGTAGTTATTAGGCAGGATTACCCTGGTTTGTTTTCTCCTTTTGTGGTGAGACCAGGTTAGTGTTGGCTAACCCGTTTCATGGGGTGGCCAACAAGGACACAAGTGCTCAACTGTAAGATGATTCAAGGCGTACCTCAACAAATGTCCACTAGGCAACACCATTGCCTCCTGCGGAAGAATTTCAGCTTCCAGTAGGAGCCAAAGTCATTTATCCCTAACTTGGGGGAGGCTCCAAGAGTTCCTCTTGGTTTGCCTCCACCATAGGGTGGATAGTTCGCTCCTTATCCAACATTCATGTCATAGGTTGGTCCACTAGTCCATGACCACCTTTGCACTGGAGTTGAAGGAGTCCTATCATTCATCATGGATGAGAATATGGTCTCTACTCAAGGGGTGGATTGAAGAGTGCTCTAGTTCATTTAGCTTGGCATGCACACCACTTAACAAGGTCGACATGCTAGCTAAGGAACTACACCTCCTATTTAAGTATCATGATAAATCAAGCCAATGGAGAAGTGTTCGGATGATCCAAGCTGTGGATATTCACATGATTTGTGAAAATTGATGTCAAACATGTAACACTTGGGGAATCATTTCCCTAAATACCCATGAGGATTCTTCCTTCCAAACACAACTCCAATGGCTATCACCTACAAGGAGGTCAAGGGTGAATCAACATCACCCTTGTAATCAAGGAGGCTATGCGGATTTCAGGGGATTTAAGTTTAACTAGCCTACCTTGAAGTATCTTGTCCACGGCCAAACAAGAAATCAAGACAAAATTTACATGAAGTTCTTGACCAAGGACAAGAAACTTAAAGAGCATTCAATATCCAAGATATCCCACAATCACTTGTTGGGATTCCTACCCTTCGACCAAACCCATGCAACCTAGGGCAAGTGACATTGTGAATGAAGTGTTTCTTGATTGACTATGGAGTCCAGATGTCATCATGCCCAAGGAAGCTTTTGATCCATGATCAATGTATGGGTTGACCTTAATGAATATCAAGAAGGTCGAAGTGACACCCCTAAAAGAAGAACAAGCCTCACCATGCTCATGAGAGAATATCTACAAGAGGGAAAATCCATCACTACATCAACAAGTCTTCATGAAGATGACGGAGAGGCTCGGGCCACCATGTGGCCCACATGTCCGAATGACATGCCAAAAGAGATTTGGCATGCCAAGCAAGAGAAGTTGTCCGAATCTTCAACTCTGGGGTTGGACAAAAAATCATCGCACTAAACAGGATGGGGGTAAGTCCCACTCATCGGACTTTCAAAATTTGGTGAGTCTTTGCCAATAGGGTAATTGGTAGTTATCTCATATTTGATTTCCCAAATTGCATATTTGAATTTCCCATCAAATATTGCATTTGAATTTAGCATGTTTGAATTTTAACACTTGCATGTTGGAAAGTAAAATTTCCAACCTTCCTAAAACTAAAATTTTGAATTAGGAAATAAATTTATTTGGATATGAACCATGGGCATAACCACTTGAATTTGTCTACCTAATTCAAACAAAAAAATATTTCCCCTAATATTCATTGCATTTACAAGTTGTTTCAAGTTGGTCAAAACAATTTGTCAAAGGGTACAACATGCTTTTGAGCTAACGTAACCCATTTTCAAGTTGTTTTGTTTGTTCTCTATTTCAGTGCAGCCAAGAAAAAATTTGTAAATAGGTTGAAAGGCCCCATCAAGCGCATATCCCTCCATCGATATCATTTTGAGTTCATGGTGGAGGAATGCTCAAGATGGTGGCCCAATGGAGGAGCAAGATGAAGCCCATTCAACTCCAACCTCAACTTTACATTGAACATGAAGGCTTCACCAAATTTCATGATCGTGAGTTCCTCACACAACGAGCTTCAACCAAGACTGCTCTTCAATTGAGGTACAAGTTTAAAATTTTCCGTCGTTTGAGTTGCATTAGGATTGAATGATTTTCGCTTACATTGGTAGGAAAGGTTTACACCTTCTCATCATTCAGTCTTTATGCATCCTCACGAGAGTAAGTGTTGACATTACTCTTTTTGATTCTTTAAAAAGGAATGTCACCTTACTTGCGAATAAATTTAAAGAAGTATCTAGAATTTCATAAGCATTGCTAAAATTGACTTAGACGTTTTCTGCCTAGGTAATGCTAACGGAATAACTTAATAGTTAAATTGGTATGTAGCAACCTAGGAATAGTGATGTCCATAATTTTGATTTGAAACTCCTTCATGCATGGATCACTAAATTTCAAATTCCTAGGCAAGAAAATTAAAAATGTTCAGGAGGATAAAATTGAGAATCTTATTTGCCATGACCTAAATGATAAACATTTGCTCTTGTGTAAAAAGCTATAATGGTTAGAAAATTTACAAGATTAGGGGATCCATATAGTGTATTTATATCACTTGCATTTCTATGAGTAGGAGCATAAGAAAAATGTGCAAATTGATTTATCTATAAAGCCCCACTCTTATCAATGTTTCTTATATTGATTATGAATACACTTGAAATTGGACCCACTGCATCTTTGATTTTGTTCTTCCCGTATGTACAAATGAAGATTCAGTTACCTAACCCAAAAATTCATTTGTACAAGTATCGGGAGCTAACCATCCCTCTCTATCATGGAGGGGAAGTTTCAGGAATAAAATAACTATGTAGGCATTTAAAGATTCGATTGTTGGAAGCCCTAAGAGAATTCTATTTCAACATATCTTGGCCAAGGATAAATTAGGATGATTGCTACCTATCGGAAATTAAGCCGGAAGGTCAACCATAACTATACGAGGCCGGAGATTTGACATGGAAACCCTCCGTGAGCAACCAATGGGCTGCTACGAATATGTGAGAACATTATGCTCTCAACTATTCCCAGCACTCATTAAAGCTCAAGGGAATTGCCACCATCATTGGGTGTAAGTTATTCCTTTGTGGCTAAAAGGTATGATGCACCTTAACCAAGGAATGGCAAGATCACATCCAATGTATATTGGGTGCAAGTTGTTCCTATGTGGCCAAAAGGTATTATATACCTTATCCAAGGAACAACGGATCACACTCAACCCATGTTGAGTGCGCTTCATCCCTTTGTGGTTATAAGTATGTTGCACCTTAGTCAAAGAATAACGGATCGTACTCAACACATGTTGGGTACATGTCACTCCTTTGTGGTTCAAGGGTATCATTACCTTAGCCAAGGCATGACGGATCACAGCCAATGGATGAGGGGTACAATTTATTCCTTTATGGCAAGAAGGTATGACACACCTTAGTCAAAGAATGATGGAACACACTCAACGCATGTTTAGTGCACGTCGTGCCTTTGTGCTAAGGGTTATCACTACCTTAGCCAAGGAATAACAAGGTACATCCAGCCTATGGAAACCTTGAAGTGTGGATGAGAGACATCGACAACACTCTCCTCGACCACACTCATGAAACGCATGGAAGGCAACTCAATATCGACACTCAACCCTCCAATGTCAAAGCCATGTTGCAACAAGGTTAGGCCAACCTCATGGCCTACAACCATCGTCAGGATGTCAACCCCTATCGCGGACTTTGAACAAGAACAAGCTTGGGGGAGTACCCTCACTTGAGGTAACTTGTATCACACCCCTTGCATATTTAATTTCCATCTACCCATCATCCACCTTGAATATAAAAAAACTTAAAAAAAAGAGTAGCATAGATTTGCTTTCAAAATAAAAAAAATGTGTGGTAAGAATGGTTTGAAATTCACATAGATGAAATGATGAATAGTTGCTTGGTTTTAATTTTCCTAAGTCCCTAGTTTACAACTCACTACTCTCCAAAATATTGCTTTCATTGGCTAGAATTACTTTTGCCTTAATTTAGAAATTGTGGGTAGCAAAAGCTTACTCCATTCTAAGTTGTTGTGGGATATTATATAGTGATAGGGATGCTATTCCTAGTTTGAAAGTAAAACTTAGATTTTCGAAGAAATTCTAAAAAGATTTAAGTTATCCTCATTTGATTGGAAATACCCACCAAAGCCATATGATACATTACATTGATAGACCTTATGCATATGTGATTTGCCTTCACATTGAGCTTTGTCAAACTAGTATAGACCTATGTGAGATTTCATTCATTACTTTTTGAATTCAAGACTTCACTTGCACAAGCTATACTTCTATACTAGAAGTAAGCAGAATCCCATCATACCATCATTCCAAAATAAAAAGAGAAACTTCATACCCTTCATGCTTAGTACTCTCTCCAAGTTTATTGCACAAAAAGGGAGTAGAAGATATGGCTACAAGAAAAAAGAAAAAAAGAAAATAAAATGCATGCTTACATCATAGGCATGAGAAAAAAATAAGAAAAAATAGAGAGAAAAATAAAAAGGAAAAGTAGCCATGTTTCATCCCTGCAAAAAAAGAGTCTACATACATAGGAGTCATCTCAAATATCCACATCCACCTCTATTCCATCACACATGCACAAGTCTTGAATCAAATAGTTTTGAATTGATTTCTCCTAAGGCTTGCTTTTTTGACTTAGCAATATTATGTGTTGCAAATATGCCTACTATATTCCCTACCAAGCTCCACATACAAGCCTTATGTACAGGTAGGATGAATTTAGGCAAAATGGCTTGGTGGGGATTTATTTCCAATACACACAAAGGATAGACTTGACAGAATCAAATTGTGATACTTAAAATCTAAATTGGACTCTTCGGAATTTGAGTGGAACATGATTTCTAGGGTATGTGTGCTCCATTTGCATTTCTATCTTTCAACCACCCATGAATAAGACATGGCATAAGCCCCATAATAACTTAAGATGGGTGAAGTACCCTTTTGCAATACTAGGTAGAGTATTTTTTTATGCACATGGTACTTTTGAAAAGTAGAACATTGTAGCAACTCCTAATCGTCAACCAAAAGTCTTGACTTTGCTCGGGACGAGCAAAGGATAAGGTTGGGGGAGTTTTTTTTACGGCTGTTATATACCAATTTCGCCCATCAATATAACTCAATTATGTCAAGTAAATATCATTTCTTGTACACATCACCTTTTTATTTAACCTATTTCCACTTGTACTTGGAGAATTGGTGCATGCAGGCATTTTACACAGAATTGTAGTGAAACAAGGGGATGGATCTTATAAAATATCATCCCAGTCAATCAAGCACTGACATGTGGCACCACATGGATCAAATGGCCCACAAACAGAAGTATCCAAGGCCATCCAACAGTGTATTACCAATATCAGGGGATGGGACCCACCTAGAAGTCACCCAAAGAAAACACAGACCGTTTGGAGGACTTACCAGGTCGGCCGACCCCCCTAGTCGGCCGACCTGGTCTTTCCTCCAAACTCGGTCAGCTTCCACGTGTTGGCTCCTCCCGGCTTGAAGAAGTCAGTGGTGACTGATTCGCGTGCTTTTGGTGGTGGGAACCAACCCTTCTCCAAGCTATAAATAGGACCCCTCACCCCTCACTTCAACACACAACACTTGAGCATTATTCTATTATATACACTAGTTCTCTTAGTCTTTAGTGGAGTTAGGCTATAGGGAGGAGAGCCTCTAGTGCCAAGTGAATGTTGGGAAAGGTATGGCTCATGTATATTTTCTTATATTTGTGACTTTATTCATAATAAAGATATTATCTTTAGTCTTCTTTTATTCATATACTTGGATGAAGCGTTTCTTGTTTGATTGTGGATTCCATATATGTGGTAGGAGTAGTCCTTATGATTATGACATATCTCTCTCAATCTATCATCAAAAACAATACAAACCCCCACTATAGTCTAATTAGTTATGATATGGTCATGTTAATATGAATCACTTGTGCTATGTATCAACATTGGTTAAACGATGATTTAGTTCAATGCCTTAGGATGGCTTGTGCCTGGGCCCTTAAGGTAATTACTTAATATGCTAGCATGGTGCTAGGATAGGAGGTAGCGTTGAATGTCTTGCAGACCAACTGATTGAAGAGGTAGGCAGTAGGTGGTGATAGCCCTATCTGTCCTTTGTAATCCTCCACGTTCGGCTATACCACAGGCTCTTGGCGGGAGTCGCCTAGTGTTGCTAGGGGTAAACCCGTGCCCGATGTGTTGACCAACTTAGCATAAGTATTCACTATTCATAGGATCATTAGTACCTAACCTAGGCTATGTATATGTATATTAGAAGCATTGTAGGAGCAACTCCCCAACTCAAGGTCTAACCTCCATTAGGACCCATTTACCCCTTAGACTAGATTGCTTAGACGTGTGTCACACTAACCATATATTATCAACTTACCCCTGTCTTGATAATTGATTAGTATCCCTTAGTTTGATCATAAGAGTAGTGTTTACTTTACTCCATTGCCTTCCTTTGGGATAAATATGATACCCTTGAGAATACTCTTGGGTGAGATGCTACACGATAGTTTTCGTGTGCTTGGAACTCATCTCTTTCAAGAGATGATCTGTGACGTAAGAAACGTCAACACTAAGTAAGGTGACATTCCTTTTTGAAGAATCAAAAAGAGCAATGCCAATAGTTACTCTCGTGGGGATGCATAAGAATTGAATGATGAAAAGGTGTAAACCTTCCTTACCAATGTAAGCAAAAATCATTCAATCCTAATGTAATTCCAACGACGGAAAATTTTAAACTTGTAACTCATTTGAAGAGAAGTTCGGGTAGAAGGTCATGTTGTGAGAAAATCATGACCATGAATTTTGGTGTAGCCTTCGTGTTCAATGTCTCCTGTCAAGTGGAGGTTGGAGTTGAGCTTCATCTTGTTCCTCCATTGGACCACCATCTTGAGCATTCCTCCACCATGAACTCAAAATGAGATTGATGGAGGGATACGCGCTTGATGGGATCTTCCAACCTCTTTACAAATTTTTTTTCCTGATTGCACTAATAATCAAGAACAAACAAAACAACTCCAAAACGGGTTACGTTACCTAAAAAGCATGTTGTACCCTTTGTCAAATTATTTTGCCCAACTTGAAACAACTTGAAAATGCAAGAAATATTTAAGGGAAATATTTTTGGTTTGAAGGAAGATGAACTCAAGTGGTTACGACCAAGGTTCATATCCAAATAAATTTTTTTTTGTAATTCAAAATTTTAGTTTTATTACAGTTGGAAAATTTATTTCCCAACATGCAAGTGTGAAAATTCAAACATGCTAAATGCATATGCAAAGATTGATGGGAAATTCAAATATGCATTTAGGAAAACAAATATGAGATAACTACCAATTAACCTATTGGAAAGGACTCATCAAATTTTTGAAGTTCGATGTGTGGGACTTACCTTCGTCCAGTTTGGTTTGATGATTTGTTGTCCAATCTCGGAGTTGAAGATGTGGACAACTTCTCTTAATTGGCATGCCAAATATCCTTTGGCATGTCAGTTGGACATATGGATCACATGATGGCCCTAGCCTCTTCGTCATCTTGCTAAAGACTTGTTGATGTAGTGACGACTTTCTCCCTTTTGAAGATATTCTTCTTATGAGCATGGTGAGGCTTGTCCTTCTTTAGGGGTATCACTTGGACCTTATTGATATTCTTTGGAGTTAACCCATACTTTGATCATAGATCAAAGGTTTCCTTGGGCATGATGACATATGGATTCCACAATCAAACATGAAACGCTTCATCCACAACGTCGGTACCCTAGATACCAGGTACCCCCTAATACTGTTGATAAATTCATGGAGTTCTGCCCTCCAATGTTGAAGACTTCCGAAGGAAACACGTGTCCCGCAGCACTGGGCCCGCCTCCCTCGTTTGTGTAGCTCTGGAGTTACCACGTGTCCTTCACGGCCGGACCTACCTCCCTGCACAGGGAAGCTCCGGTGCCGCCACGTGTCCAGTAGCTCTGGACCTAACCCCCAGTAGATGGAAGCTCTGGTGCTGCCACGTGTCAAGTAGCTCCGGACCTGCCTCCCCGCAGAGGGAAGCTCCGGAGCTGCCACATGTCAGACCTCCGAAACTAAACCTGCAACAGGAAGACAGTTGGATCTCCAACGACACGGACATTTAAGAAGCTATTAAAAAGCCGTTACAAGACCTGGTTAACGCGTCCTTAATGTTGTATTAATGACGTACGATCAGAGGGCTATCAAGACTAATAGTGATGCCACTAAGGCAGGTTATCACACTATTAATCACCGATAACACAAGTAGATCGTGTATCGGGTGTTTATGACAGCCGGGGCCACTTGTCGGGCCAGGCATACACTGTAACGGCTAGTCCTTAGCATATAAAAGGGTTGCGCCATACGGTAGAAGAAAAAAAGCAATTGGAGACACCCGCTACGCATACACATTCATATAATCAACAACCACCCTATGGAGTAGGGTATTACGCTCAAGCGGCCCGAACGATGTAAAAACCCTTGGTGTTCACCTCTTGTTCTTGATCTTACACGCGCCTCGCCTAAATACGAACCTCCGCGGACTATGTTTTAGTAGTACCGAGGGAAGGGTCGTTGCTACACTTCGACATTTTGTGAGCCAAGTAGGGGGTGCCTAAGATCTCAAGATGGTGAATTCCGCCATAGCATCATCCAATGGCTCGGCTGGACAACTTGCTGGGGGAATCCCTCCAATGTGAAACAACCAGCCAGTGTTGTTGTCTCGGTGGATGTTACCGCACCACCACCACCGTCTGCTCTAGCAGCCAACGCCAGACAACAGGATGTAGAATTTGCATCGATCACCGCATCCACCAACAACCCAGAGAATATGTTGAACACAGCGCGGACTCTGCTTTAGCGTCCTCCAGCGATCAGAGCTCCTCCGGCTGCTATGGACCAATATTGCACAGATGTTGAGCGTTTGGTTGTAGCTGCAGCCAATGCGATCAGTGTCCAAGGTCCGCCCCACGCTAGGTAGGAACCTACTCGGAATAGGACCTTGTCTAGTAGATTTGGTCCTTAGACGTCGTAGCACAGGAGACGTGCACCCTCCCAGCAAGTGACATCGCTGCCCTCTGGGGCTCTCCGCACCCACACGGCATCGAGGCTTCCTACTCAGGACCTCCAGTCGGAGCTAGACCGACGTTACATGAGGCAGGATGTCCACGTCCACATCAAGCGCGCTCGAGAGAGGCGAGATTCTCGAGAAAACCCTTCTCCTCAGGGAGTGGGGGCGGTTGTTCGACCCTTTCCATGCATCTTAGCATGGCTGATTGGACACCTTAGTTTCGGCCTCATCTATCGGATAAATACGATGGTACGGTCAATCTCATTGAGTTTCTTCAGATTTACTCTACTGCCATCCTCACAGCTGGAGATAATGATGTTGTGATGGCCAACTATTTACCCTTGGATCTAAATGGGACTGCAAGATCCTGGATCATGAGTCTACCTCCTGACTTCATTTACAGTTGGGAGGAATTCTTTCGCCAGTTCATCGCCAACTTTGGGAGCTCCTACACCCGACCTGGCATTGAGCTAGACTTATTTGCTATACAACAGAAAGAGGGAGAGTCTCTGCAATCATTTATCCAGCGTTTTTCTTAGGTACGGAATACAATTCTTTCTATCTCAAATGCTTTTGTCATTGTCGCATTCCAACACGGGGTACGAGATAAGAAGATGTTGGACAAGCTGGCAACAAAAAGCGATAGTAGCGTCACGGAGCTCTTCAGCCTAGCTAACAAATGTGCTAGGGCTGCAGAGGGCCGAGAGATGCACTCCATACCAGCTCCAGAGGCTGGTAAACCCTCCCCCAAGGATGAAGCTACTACCTCAGGTAGTGGAAAAGAAGAAGAATCCTAACGGAAAGAATAAGTCGTTGGTCGGCACGCCTACTGCTACTGCTGCTGCAGCTCCTTGAAAAACGACCCTGATCGTCGTCTAAGGACGGAGACAATGAGAAGATGTGGTGTCTGATCCATAAATCGAACACCCATAACTTTGAAGACTCTCGCGAGGTCAATCGGCTTGTTGAACGCAACAGTAAGCGCCAAGAAGAAACCCCTTTCCGCCAACGGGATGGGAAGCAAAAAGTCGGCGAAGCTCCGTTTGATTAGTAGCTAGGCTTTCAGGATGCCAAGAAGACGTTGAAGGCCGTCTGCAACACCATCGACGACGACTCTGATATCTCAAACAACGAGCGTCGGAAGACTCTCCATATGGTATATCGAGGGTCCTCGGATATTACCTCCCGGCATATCCTCAAGACAATGTGGCTACCGCAGCTCCCACTGCCAAGGCAGAACCTCATCAGAAGTGGATGGATACTGCCATCACCTTCGATGATTCAGATTGCCCGAAGAACATGACTGGAGCTAGTTAGTTGCCTTTGATAGTCTCTCCTACTATCAACAACATCCAGCTCTACCATGTCCTGGTGGACGGAGGTGCGGCGCTCAACTTCCTCAACTTCGCAGCTTTTGTGAAGCTCCATCTCAGCCTATCGGACCTTAGGCACTGACGTCCTTTCTTCGGAGTTGTGGGTACCGAAATCCCGACCTCCAAGGATCTCATTGGGTGGTGTCGTGCGATGCGACAGTATTCGAGAACAAATTACAATACCAAGTCTTTATTTAAAAGCACAGCGGAAGTTTTACAATACTAAACGAAAGGAAAGAGAACTATACATCATAGCTACGCTCTTGGCACTAGCTATGCAAAAGCAAAGTCATCCATGCCCTGGATACTTTGAACTAGCTACACCCAACTTACGGCGGCGTGCAGGGTTCCCACTCGGCTATAAACCCTGGAGGGGGTGCAGCCTCGTCATCGCACCCGTCATCAGTCGCATAGTCTGCAAAAACTTGTTAACTGCAAACGTGAACTTAAGGCTTAGCAAGACTAACACATCTCACTAGACATATGTAGGGTGAATACTAAGAATAGGTAAGGGATAGCATAAATGACTCGCCTACAAGTGGATCCTTATATTCATATTTTAAGTAGCACATGACATTCTTCCAGGCACGGCACATCATAGACTCCACGATCAAATAAGAAACGCTTTGCCGATGATATGACATGCACAAAGCACATAATGCTATTATAGGTAAAGTATGGGGAAATTGTAAACTTTTAATTGTACTATCTCTAAGCCATACAAGGTTGCAAATCAATTGTAATTCAATACATCATATTCTCCTGACTTCTTCAGTATTTACTATGTCATTGCGCAGTGAACAAGTGCTACTCTATTACCACGAGAGACGGTGATTGCAATCAGGACACACCCGGAACAACACGACACATACGCACTTTCGGAAATGTCAGTGAGTACTTACAGTAGTACGTATGTAATACTTCAGTACTAGTCGTATATGGCCACCTTTTACTAAACACTCGAATGTCGAACCGGTCGATCCGTCACGAGCAGGATGTCACTGCGTGGGGCACACTCTGACATGCCCACCAGCTGATTTACACCTTGCTGCCCTCAACCCACGCCTATAAAATGGAACGGAATGCCTCAACAAACTAGTATCAAGCTACGTCAGTTTACTTGAGCCCATTTCTCCAGTATGTCGCCAGTACAATTCAAGCTTGTCCAGCAGGGTTGCACACGAAACGGTCCTCAATTGACACAAGCAGGGCTACGCACGTGAGACCACATCTCGTTGCATCCTACCCGCTGCTTGGTCTTAATTTCATATTCATAAACCATTTCTTGATCTAATTCATCCCGTATGATGAAATTCCTATCTCACGAGTAGATTCCAACTACTCGACTTCTACTGAATTCCTATGAGCATAAGCATACCGGTTTTTACTCAACGGGCTGTAGACCTACCCAAGACTCCATGGGATTTGTGGGCCATGCAAGTGGATGTCAAATACCTTAAACGTAATGCACACACATCTGAAGACGTAAGATGAATGAAAACTGCAAAAACACTGTAAGGAACTTAAATGCAAACAACGGCTTGCCTGAATGCGAGTCTGAGTCTACGTTAGTTTCTGGCAGCTGGACTTTCAAAGCTTCTGGCTGCTCCTCGACTTCACCTACTACACGATATGCATATACTATATACAAATGACTTTGAAAATAATCAATATGCTTAAGGTTATAAGCTAATATCTTATGATCAAAATAAGATAATGCTCTTAATTGGCCTTGGGACTTTTATGGTAGATACTAGTGACCGTAGTGAAGACTCTTGCAAAGAACAGGAGATGATCAAGGAAATTTGTTGTTCCTAAAAATTATGGTAAGCAATAACCTTCTCTAAATTTTGGTTGAAATCTTGGAGATCTATCATGGCTACCAGTGGTTGTACCATGTAGAGGAGGTCTCACTGGGGTCCTAGGAAATTTTGTTTCACAATTTCCTAAGCTTCCTACAGGGAGAAACTGATTTTACAAGTTTGGAGAAATTTCTGAAATTGATTTTGTATTTTTCTAAATTTATAACAACATAGAGATTTGGAACACTGACTAATTCAGTAAATGATGTCTAATGAACTTGAAATTTTTACTGGAGATCAAGTGAATTTTGGAGAGTGTCTTGCCCAAATTTGGGAATTTTCTAAAAAGCAGAACTGTAGGAATGAATTCTATAAGAATTTTGCTTATCTAGATTATGAAGAATTTCTATGGAATTTCATACAAATCCAAGTGCACCACTAGAAATGATTCTTCATGCTGGTTCTAACAAAGTTTATTTGGGAATTTTTAGATAATTCTATTAGGGGTTATGGATTTTCTAAGTTTGGTTAAATCCTAGAATTATTTTCCAAAGGGAAACACTTAAATAAATCAGTCGGGCCCACTGGTTTAAAACCAACCAATCGCAGCAGGGCCACACCGGGGGCCACGGGGTTAACCCACGCAGCCACACCAGATCCCCGGCCACACCCAGATCCCGCAGCGACTGACACGTGGGGTTCACGGTTTTCTTCAACCTCGGGTTAGCGCCCGCGTGCGGCGGTGCCCGCGGCGGTAGCTCGTCGGCGATCTTGCCGCTGGCCAAACCACTGCGCTAAACTCGCCAAGAATCGCCGCCTGGGGGTTTTCGGGGGCGCCGAGCACGTCGGTGAAGTCGGCATCGGCTGAAACGGACCGGAACAATGCGTGCGACGGCGGCGGTGAGAGCTCAGGCATGCTTGAACTCACCAAACTCAAGCTCAAACAACTCGGGAACTTCTTCAAAAGCTTCCTGGGACCTCAAGGGTCAAGGATCTGGACTAGGGAAGAGAGGAAACAACCGCGAGATATGAGCTCGACGGCGAAGTACGGTTTTTCAACCGGCGGCCGCGAAATCTCGAAATCTAAGGTGCTCAGTTGATATCTTTTGGGGCCCTTGGGCACGGAGTTGCGCTTAGATATATATAGAAGCTATCTTCTAACCAGGTTAATGAATGATTGCAAGAATGAAATGAATTTAAGCATGAAGCCTTGCTGTTCTATCGAACAACGATTCGGTTATCGAATAGAAACTCGAGCTACAGTTCATGTCAAGGGCTTAAATTTGGTGAGCATAAACTAGAGAGGATTGCGAACCTTTTTTTCTTAAAAGATTGAGACTAGAAATGGCCTAGAACCGGAGCTCGACGGTGAGGCAGTGAAGGTTCCCAGCGGCTTCCTCGACAGCGACCGGAAAACTTCGAAATACCTCAAGTAGAAGCTATGTCACGATCAATAACCAAATAGAACCCATAGAGGATGTTGTGACAAGACTTTTATCTACTTACAGCTCGGTGAGAAACGGCTTCAATCTCCGGCCAAAACTCGACGAACGGAGGGGGGTGGCTATGGCGCGAAACATAGACGGAGTTCGACGGTGATGGCCAGGGGAATATAAATAGGCATAGAGGGACGAGGGGGGCTTGCCACGGCGCAAGCAAGCAGGCAGCTCGGTGGCTTGCATGTCGTGTCGCAGTGTTTAGCGCTCCCAGCGTCGATCAGCGGGGACAGCCAGATACAGAGCATGTCGTCGGTTCAATCGAGTTTGTCAGGCTGAAAGTGGGTCCCACCTTCCCTTATCCTCTTCCCTTCTCTGCAACTTCAATTCTCATACCAAACTTGATCCAAAAATTCTAGATTTTTGTGGGGAGGCTCAATTAAATATCTGAAACTTGATTCTGAAATTATATTTCGAATTTGGTCAAGTTTCACTTAAATTTCAAATTTGAATTTGACTTTGGATGAAATTCAATGGGACCACTGAGTTAAATAGCAATTGAGCTTCAAAAATTTTGAAACTTTGTGGATAGGTCAAGAAAGTTATGCTGACCTTGAGGGTGTGTTAAAATCCCAATGTTCAACTAAGTTGAACAGAATTCAAAATTTGAATTCTAAATATGGCTTGAATTTGCTAAGCGTCTCAAATAAAATAGCAAATGGAATTCAAAAATGTTGAAACTCGGCAGGAAGTCTATTTGGAATATTATGAGGCCATGGAAAAATTTATGGCCTCAGATTTGAATATTTTGGCAGGGCCTAATTGTACAGTGCTATATTCAAATGAATTTGAATATAATTAGTACTGCATAGTAATTTGCCCTGGAAATTTTTATTCAATAAATTCCAAAACTTGTAGAAAGGTCACTTAAATTATTCTAAGGTCATTGGTTGAGTTCATCCCTTATGTTAATAAAATTTAAGAATGGTTGAAAGAAAAATTCTTAATGACCACATTTGATCTCCACTATGGTTGAAAACAAACTGATAGTTGAACTTCACATTAAGGGAAAAACTAGGATTTTACATTCCTCCCCCTTAAAAGAATATCGTCCCAAGATTACAAAAGGAAGGATAAAAGGAAAAGATCTAATGAACATATGCTGTTAAGAAGTCTGGATAGTTTGTTCTAAGATATTCCTAGCTTTCCCACGTTGCTTCTTCAGCGGTGTGGTTTCCCCACAAGTCCTTGTAGAAATGCAAGGTGTGGTTTCTTGTGGTACGACTCTTCTCATCGACTATCTAGGTTGGATGCTCACAGTAAGTAAGATCTAGTTGGAGAGCTTCCAAATCCACCATACGGACTTCAGATGGGGCCTTGAGACATTTCCTCAATTGTGAAATGTGAAACACATTGTGGACCCCAGAAAGCGACACTGGCAGCTCTAGCCGATAGGCTACAGGTCCGCATTGTTCAATTATTGCGAATGGCCCAATGAAACGTGGAGCTAGCTTCCCTTTTACTCCGAAGCGATGAATCCCTTTCATTGGGGATACACGAAGATAAACATGATCCCCGACATCGAAGTGAAGGGGTCGACGCCGTTTGTCTGCATAGCTTTTCTGACGAGACTGAGCAGCCTTGAGGTTAGCTTGAATAACTCGTACTCGTTCTTCGGCTTCATTCACCTAGTCTATACCATATATTACTCGTTCATCGGATTCACACCAATTCAAAGGTGTGCGGCACTTCCGGCCATAAAGAGCTTCATATGGTGCCATTTGGATGTTAATATGATAACCATTGTTGTATGAAAACTCCGCCAATGGTAGATGATCATTCCAATTCTTACCATGGTGAATGGAACAGGCGTGGAGCATACCCTCTAGCACTTGGTTTACTCGTTCTGTTTGACCATTAGTCTGTGGATGGTAAGCTGAGCTTCGAATCAACTTGGTACCCAGAGATGCGTGGAGCTGCTCCCAAAATCAAGAAATGAACAAGGTTACACGATCTGATATGATAGTGTGGGGTACTCCGTGTAGACATAGGATCCTGGCAATATACAACTCTGCATATTGTCGTGCCACATATTTGACATTGACTGGAATAAAGTGAGCCGACTTGGTGAGTCGGTCGACTATCACCCAAATCGAGTCATGCTTGTGAAATGTGAGAGGTAATGCAACAATGAAATCCATGCTGATGTCCTCCCATTTCCAGGCCGGTATGCTTAAAGGTTGTAGCTGTTCGGCTGTCTTCAGATGGTCGGCTTTCACCCGCTGACATGTATCACATTGGGATATGTACTTCGCTATCTCCCTCTTCATCTGAGTCCACCAAAATTTCTTCTTTAAGTCTTGGTACAATTCGTTACTTCCCAGATGAATAGAATACTTGGACAAATGAGCTTCATCCAAAATCTTCTTCCGAAGTCCCACATTGCGGGGCACCATGATGCGGTATTTGAACCAAATGGTACCGTCATCATCACATCGAAAACACTTCAGCTCCCCCTTTTTCATTCTTGGGTGAATATGCAATATGCCCTTGTCTTTCTTCTAAGCCTCCACAATTTCTTCCCTCATGGTAGGAATGAGAGCTAGATTGTAGAGCGCCCCATATGGAACCAAGTAGAGACTCGATTCTTCTTCTTCTATCAAGGTGATAGAAAGATTATTGGCATGGGACTTGCGACTCAGCACATCTGCAACAACATTTGCCTTTCCAGGATGGTAATGGATCTCAATTCATAGTCTTTGATTAATTCCAACCATCTTCATTGTTGCATATTCAAGTCCCTCTGGGTGAAGATGTACTTCAAGCTTTTATGATCAGTGTAAAGATGCACTTGGTTGCCCCATAGATAGTGTCTCCACATCTTCAATGCAAGTACCACGGCAGTGAGCTCAAGATCATGAGTCGGATAATGCTGCTCATGGTTCCAAAGCTATCGTGATCCATAAGCGATCACCCTTCTGTCTTGCATTAATACGCAACCCAAACCAATCCCAGATGCATCACAATAAACA
Source organism: Tuctoria greenei (assembly GCA_036927565.1). Taxonomy (NCBI): domain Eukaryota; kingdom Viridiplantae; phylum Streptophyta; class Magnoliopsida; order Poales; family Poaceae; genus Tuctoria; species Tuctoria greenei. The sequence continues at coordinate 281,476,453 of JAYESD010000001.1, read as the reverse complement.
TCAAATGACCTGGTTGTGTCTGGTTAGGCTAATACCAGCGCTGTTGTGAGGTGTTTCACTAATGCTTGAAAACTTTCCTCACATTCCTTTGTCCATGCATATTTCTTCCCTTTCTTCAGAAGTTCCGTCATTAGTTTAGCTATCTTGGAGAAACTTGGAATGATCCTCCGATAATATCCTGCTAGACCCAGGAAGCTTTGAACTTCATGCAAGGACTTTGGAGACTCCCATTTGAGTACTTGCTTAATTTTGCTTGGATCAACTGCAATCCCCTCGGCAGAGATGATGTGCCCTAGAAATGGCACTTGGTTGATCCAGAACTCACATTTTCTGAACTTGGCGTACAGCTTGTGGTCTCGCAAACGTTGAAGCACGATGTGCAAATGTTGTGCATGTTCTTCTTTGGATTTTGAGTACACAAGTATGTCATCGATGAAGACCACGACAAACTTGTCCAATTCCGGCATGAACACCGAATTCATGAGATACATGAAATGGGCCGGTGCGTTGGTCAATCCGAAGGACATGACAAGGTACTCATACAATCCATACCTCGTCGAGAATGTTGTCTTAGGTATATCCTCTGGTCGAATCCTGATCTGATGATATCCAGAGCGTAGATCCATCTTTGAAAATACCCTAGCACCCACCAATTGATCGAACAGAATATTGATGCGTGGTAGTGGATACTTGTTCTTGATCGTGACAACATTGAGTGGATGATAGTCCACACATAGTCTCAACGTTTTATCCTTCTTTTCCACGAACAATGCAGAACAGCCCCAAGGTGATGAACTTGGACGAATGAAACCCTTGTCCAAAAGTTCCTTCAGCTGCTATTTCAGTTCTGCAAGTTTCTTAGGCGCCATCTTATACAGCTTTCTTGAGATCGGCACTGTTCCCGGTACAAGTTCAATCTTAAACTCAACATCTCTTTCTGGTGGTATACCAGGAAGATCTTCGGGAAATACGTCTAGATACTCACATACCACTTGAATGTCTTCAAGTTTACAGGCCTCGGTGTTATAAGTAGTTGGAGTCACGTGGATATTACTCTCAAGAGTGAGAGTTTGGGGAGAGTGGACTGCAGAATTTAGATATATCCTCCGAGGAACGATATCTATAATAGCACAGTTGTATTGCAACCATGCCATCCCTAAGATGATATCTAACTTCTGATGCTCTAGTATAATGAGAGAGATAGGGTATATGTTCCCACCCAGATTAAGAGGTACCCTAAGGACTGTCGGTGGTTTTGATCCGGCAGATCTCCCGACACTACTAAAGGTGTTTGTGGAGTTTGAGATTCGGTGTGGGCGCGCGGAGCTTCAAGAAGGTGATATGTAAAATGACAGAGGAGACACAAAGATTTACGTGGTTCGGGCCGCCTGAGCGTAATACCCTACTCCACGGGGTGTGTTGGTGTTGTATTGGATGTATGAGCTCAACGTGAGTTGAGAGCGCGTGCGAGTCGATCAGACTAACTCTAAGCAGGTCAGATCTGATCTCCCTCTATGTATCATCGGCCTGTCCTTTTATAGTATAAAGACAGGCCGTTACAAGTTGTCCTGGCCCGACATGTGGCCCCGACGGTTACTAATGTTGATACACATTTGATGCGCTTAATTACCCTTAATGACCGAGTTACGGGCTTTGACAGCACCATTACTGGTAATTAAGGTCGTCCGATCGTGTGTCATTAACATATTATTAATAACACTTAATCGGGTCTTGAAGTCCTTGATTCCCCTTTGAAGATCCGGAGTCGTTGTAGAGTCCTCCAGAGGTTAGAGGCTGAAGATCCGATGGTTGGACACGTGGCAGCTCTGGAGCATACTGTGGGGAACAGATAGGTCCGGTGCCACCAGACACATGTCAGTTCCGGAGCTTCCCTCGGTCTGGGGTTAGGTCCATGGGTGCCTTTATGGTACATAGCCCAGAGCTTCCTCCTTGTGGGCGGTAGCTCTGGTTTGATAGTACACGTGGCGACACTGAGACTAACCATATTGGGGAAGCGGGTCCGGTTATGTCTGACATGTGGGCCTCCGAAGGTCTTCAAATCAAGTAGATGACATTTCCTTAAGATCTTCGCAATCTCAAGGGGTATACAATACCAGGGTACCGACAGTGGCCCCCTGGGCCCACCTCTAGGGAAGACCCCTTGGGTGAAGTCATTCCGCCGGAGGTGGGTCCATCCTTCGACTTTTGAACTGAGTCTTCAAAGGTCTTCGGATGTGCCGTTGGCGATAGTTTTGGAGTTAAATCCTTGCTGCGTGGCATATCCCGGGTGCGGCAAATGAGATCTTTGGTGTGCGGATCTCACGCAATTGAAGGTTGTCGGTTCCCGATACGAAAATCGTATCGGTTCCGTGCGCCTTGATAGGCCGACGCCTTCGGGCTTCCCGCCTTTCATGATGAAAACCGTTCGCCTGGGTAAGAACCTCGACTTGATCGTCGGGGTGGTCTCGGGCCCTCTTGTCATCGGTAGGGTGAAATTTTTGAATAGTATCTTTGGCTTCCTTGCGGTTTCCATCCAAGCGTTGCGGGGGCTTACTTAAGAAGGAAAGCGCGCACCGTCTGGGGTTCTTTATGCCTCTAATATGAACTTGTGCTCGAACTCCCAAACTTGTGCTTGCTTTTCCTCCCTTGCCTCGCTGTGCTGCGATGGAGTTGGGTCTCCGCAAGAGCCGCTTGAAGACCGAAGGTGACCTGAAGAAGGTCCGGGCCCTTATGGGGTGGTCCTCGGACTTCTTCAACCACCTGGTGCACGCCAGTGGGGAGCTCCCGTTCGAGAAGGAGCACGCCGGTGAGATGGTGTACTTCTCTTTGTACGCCATGGTGGGGTTGATCCCGCCTTTTTCCTCCTTTTTCTTGATGCTGCTAGACTTCTGTGGTCTGCAGCTGTACCACCTTGGCCCCCACTCCATTCTTCTTGTGTCTGTCTTCGTCCACTTCTGTGAAATGTGGGTGGGCATCCCCCCCTGCATTGATCTTTTCTGGACCTTCTTCACCGTCCATACCACCGGAAGGGGTGATGAGTACCTTGGCTTCTACTACTTTGTGAAGCGCAAGAAGTGCCCATTCAAGTACCTCCGGTCGTTTCCCTCTGGAAAGTGGGACGATTGGAAGAAAGACTGGATAGTCATCCGGGTGGAGGAGCACAAGAAGCTGGAGCTGCCCGAAGGCCTCCCCAACATCGACACTGCAGTCTGGAGTCAAGCTCCGGTGCTGTCGGATGCCTTCCACCCTGCTCTGACCAGGATCCGCCATTGTGTGGAGGGAGGAGTAACTCCTCAGGCGGTATTTTGCAATTTCCTGGTCAACAGGTGGGCACCGCTGAAGAGGAGAGAAAAACTCGCTTGGGCCCTCAACAGTGTGATGGACGATGACCGGGTTGAGACCGGGCTAAAGTCCAACATGGAGGGGGCGACCTCGGAGTTTCATCTCAAGAAGTTCCAGCATGGCATTGACGTCGCGGGTGACAACTTGATCCCGCCACCAGCTTTTCTCCCTCTGAACGTGGAAGTAGAGTTCAGCAGGGAGCTCCGGCGGACGATGTCGGTGCTTGACGACCTTGGTGTCGTCAAGAGACGATCGACTTCCAGGGTGGTGATACCTGGGGCTTCTGAAGGTGGCTCCGACCCTGCCCTGAAGCCAAGGACCGAAGTCGTCGGCAAGGGTAAGGAGCCGATGGCCGAACCCTCAAGCCAGAAGAGGAAACTGAAGCATGCCGATGGAAGGTCCGTCAAGCCTGCATCCTCTACAGCAGCTCCTTCTCCCCGGAGGGGGAGGTCTTCTACAACTGTGGCGACTGTACCTGCAGTAGTGTCTTCCCGGGGTCCTAGCTTCGGGCATGTGACTCCAGCACCGGGGCCAGTTGAGGCCTCTGGGTTCGGAGGTCCTTCCCGGTCGAGGGGGGCCTCGACTAAGGAAATGCCCATGGCTGCAACAAGTTCCGGGGGGCTTTCCGGAGCTACCACGCCGGCGGCAGCTATGGTCAGTCCAGAACGCCTGGGAAAGAGGTTCCGTGCAAGCTGGTGCGGAAGCCTTCTGAGGTAATTTTCTACCTCAGACAGTTGTTTTGTTGTAGTAACTGTTTTTTAAGAGCTTTCATCCATCATCTGCAGCGTCCCCAAGAAGAGGAGTGAGGCTCCACCCTCAGCCACAATAGCTAAAGCTGTGAGGGCGGAGGCTTCTGCTCCTATCCTGGTGCCGCCCCAAGTGGTGGCTGAAGCTGCAACAGCTCCAGCGCCAGCTGCCATGGTCATGGACCTCGACTCATCCTCCGAGACTCCCGTGGTAGCGCCGGACCACGGGAGAGAAGATGTGCCAGTGGCACCTGTCTCGGCGGTTGAAGCCCCGAGTCTTGACGCTGAGATGTTGGAAGCTTCGTCCGTTGGGCCGGAGGAAGCAGTGATTCCGGCCCCAGAGCCGAAAATTGTTGAAGCCCCGGCGGTTGAGCTGGATATTTAGGAAGTCCCGGCGGTTGAGCCAGCTACCTCCGAAGCTCCAGCCTTAGAGTCGGTCGCCACTGAAGCTCCGGCTGCAGAGCCAGTTGCGGTTGAAGCTCCGGCCTCAGGGCCGGTTGTTGTTGTCCTTCTGGCGCCCGAGCCGGTCGTTGCGGAGGAATCAGCACTCGAACCCATGGTGGTCGAGGTGCCAACACCCGAGCCACCAGCGGAGGAGGAGCCCAGGCCGGAGCCTGAAGTTGCCCCTGCTCCGGAAGTGATGATGGCGGAGGTGCCTGCTGCTGAGCCGGGGTGCCCAGATGAAGTCGCTGCCCCCCTGCCTGAGGGGGCAAATGAAGATCTGGCAGCAGGGCCTTCGGAGCCACTTCCGGAGGTTGGAACTTCTTCTGCGGGACCCTCCTCGGTGGCGACTGAGGCTATCCCAGAGGATGGCCCTAGTGCCGTGGAGGCTCAGGGGACCACTCTTGTGGAGTGGGACCCAATTTTTGTAAGCGAGAACCCACTGGAACCAGTGGAGGAGACCCCAGCAGGTCCGGACCCTATTCCCCTGTCGTTGTCCATTGACAACGCTTGCTCCAGTCTGCGTCAAGTCCAGCTGGCATTCTACCATGACAGCAAGGCTCTTGAAGAAGAGCGCCAAACCCTTAGGCGGTGGCGTAACCGGCTCTACTTCGAGACCAAGCTGGCGTAGTTGAGGCTGGCAGACGACAAGGAGTGGATCAAGCAGGAGAAGGTCCGCTTGGAATACTGGGGCAAATTATTGGATGATAGGGAGAGCTTGACTCGTGCCCTCGACGCTCCATCCCGGGCCATTTATGAGCAGACCAAGGTAGCTAATAGTGCGGCTCATGATCGCCAAGAAAGGCTTGAAGCCATTAACACTACTCTCATCAAGCGTCGGGAGGCACTTGAGGAGAGGGAGAAGAAGCTCGAAGACAAAGAGCAAAAACTCCTAGAGCTGCGGGATGACGTCTTGAGGAGGGAGGAGGAGCTCGTCGAAAAGGTGGCTCTGGCTGACAAGGGCCTTGAGGAACGCGCCAAGAAATTGGAGGAGTGTTGCATTGAGAAGGGGGAGAAGGCCTGGGTGCGAGGGCAGGAACTCTACCAGCAGGAGTGTGCCATCGCTACCATAGAGAATAAAGTTAGGGGCAGAGAGAAGGACCTGCTTGATCGCCGGAACAAGATCTACCTCCGGGAGGAGGAGCTCGGAAAACTCGAGAAGCAGGTTGCTGAAAAGATTCAGCAAAATGCCAAAGAGGTTGAGCGCCTTGCTCGTGAGAATTCTGAACTGGCGGCAACCAAGAGATCCTTGGAGGAATTGAAGGCCTTGAGGACTGCGGACTCCCTACAGATTTGGGAGTTCCTGAGCAAAGACAACGACGCACTGACACCATTGGGCTTCAGTCCCGTGCGTCCGGATGATCCGGAGCCGGACCTGGCGTTGCAAGCATTGAGCTCGGCGGGTGGCAAACTCTCCAAGGTGGGCGACATCATCGCGGACCAGTTGGAGGTTGAGGGGTAGTCCCTGGCGAAGAACGTCGTAAAGTATGTGCTGACGTGCTAAACCATTCGGGATCCCCAATTCCCTCTGGACCCGGTGCTTGAAGGTCCCGTCGAAGGAGAAGGTGAAGCCATGCGAGCCAACATGTCGGAGGTTTCTCAGAAGGTCGCTCAGTTCTTCCATAGGATTTAGGACCATCTCTGTAGCTCCCACTTGTATTCTCTCTTTTTCTTCCCCAATTTTGTAATCCCTTGTCTCCAGATGAATGAAATCCAAAATTTTTTGAATTTCATTTTTTGTCTTCAACACATTTGTCTTCACTTGGCCCCCTGGTAGATGTACACAATTTGATTGTGAACATGTACCAAGAGGATATTGTGTTTTGTTGAAGACTCGTTTGCTTCGAACTTGTAAAGTGTAGGTCTGAAGTCTTTGATAGTGAAGGCCCCCTGAGGTTGTTGGAGCCCAGAAGCTCTGGCATTGACTACCGTCGGAGCTTAGTAGCTCCGGCAATAGTCCTTATAAACGCGTAGAGCATCGATAGTTAGCCTTTTGGGGTGTCGGAGCTTAGAAGCTCCGGCAGTGACCTTTGCCAACGCGTAGTTTGTCGGCAGCAGACTCCGCTTGTGGGGTCTTCTCACCATCTTTTATTCTACGTCGACGGCTGGCCCCCTAGCTTTACCGGAGCTTGGTTGCTCCGGTGATGCTCGTTTTCAATGTTTAACATCGATTACAAGTCACCTAGGGGGAGTCGGAACTTTGTTAGCTCTGGCTTTTCTCCATCAACGTGGATTATCTATTTTTCCTGCACACTGAAGCCAAGAAAAATAGTAAAATTCGCTCCTTGCCTATAACTTCATCACGGCTTACGATTCCCAAGAAAGTTTTAGGTCAAACACAATTCTGAATACAACCGAATGTGTTGCCTTTTTTCTTTCAGATTCAATTGTACTTGGACCCGCCTTACTTCGGCCTGCCGGGGTGTAGGTAGAGTGGCGTACTTAGGGTGCTTGACCAGGCTAAGTCGATAGCACACTCCGGCCCTAGATTGGCTTGGCGGCATTCAGGCGAGTGGGCATGAACAATATTTGAATCCAAAAGAATTGACAATACAGCCCGAATTGTACATGAACTGGTCGAACTAAAATTTCATAAGAATTGCACAACTTTGTTATAGACAAGAAAGAGAAAAATAAAAAATGTTGAGCCTGTACAAAATAAATGCACGTGGAGTCTGTTTCACATGAAGATGTCTTTCATTATAGGTCCGGGGTACAGGGGAAACAAGTACACTCTTAGGGTATGGAACCAGGCTAAGCGTGTTTCGTTTCTCGTTTGACCCAGTGTAGCTAGCCACACTTTTAGTCCTGAGACTATGACAAGTGTTGCATGAACTTTGCGGAGCTTCCGAGAAAGGTCCGGCTGTCCTCCCGGAGGAACTACCCGACTCTGTACAATGACTCTATAACATACACCTCAAGTTACTACAGAATCACCTCCGTGATATTAGGTGTAGAACTTACGGAGGTGCTCAATGTTCCAAGGATTTGGGAGAGGTGTCCCATCCTCGGTAGCCAAGCGAACGCTTTCGGGGCGGGATACTTTAATCACTCAGAAGGGTCCCTCCCAGCTGGGGGAGAGTATGTTTAACCCTTCTCTGGATTGTATTCTCCGTAGCACGAGATCGCCTTCCTCGAGCTGTCGGTTGTGTACATGACGCTGATGATAGCGCCGAAGGGCTTGGCGGTATCGAGCATTCCAAACAGCTGTTTGGCACCTTCCCTCCTCTAGGAGGTCTAGGTCTTCACGTCGGAGCTGGTCCTGCGTGGCTTCGTCGAAGGTTCGGACCCAGAGTGACCCCAAGGTGATTTCCGGAGGAAGGATTGCTTCAGCTCCGTACACCAGGAAGAAGAGTGTCTCTCCAGTTGACCGGTTTGGAGTTGTCTTGTTGGCCCATAGAGTGGGCGGAAGCTCTTCAATCCAGTTGGCTCCATGTTTTTTCAAGCGCTCATAGGTGCGCATTTTGAGTCCTTTCAGGATTTCAGCATTTGCTCTCTCGGCCTGGCCATTGCTTGCCGAGTGAGCTACGGAGGCGTCGCAAACTTGAATGCCGAGGTCTTCGCAATATCCTTGAAATGCAGAGCTTGTGAATTGGGTCTCGTTATCAGTGATGATTTTGTTTGGGACTCCAAATCTGCATACAATGGACTGCAAAAAGTTGATAGCATATTGCTTGTTTATTGTCACAACTGGAGTTGCTTCCGGCCACTTGGTGAACTTGTCAATGGCGACATACAGGAACTTATAACCTCCGACGGCTCTTGGGAAAGGTCCCAAGATGTCCATCCCCCACACGGCGAAGGGCCATGTAGGAGGTATCATTTGTAGAGGCTGAGCTGGTGTGTGAATTTGCTTTGCATGAAATTGGCATGCTTCGCATTTCTTCACCAGCTCAGTTGCATCCTGGAGTGTTGTAGGCCAGTAGAAGCCATGCCGGAAGGCTTTACCGACCAGCGTGCGGGAAGACGCATGGTTCCCACACCCGCCTCCATGGATTTCTGCGAGGAGCTCGCAGCCTTCTTCCCTTGTGATGCACCGCATTAGGACGCCGTTGGCACCGCGCCAGTAGAGATCCCCTTCTACCAACGTGTATCTTTTAGCCAATCTGACTATCCGGTCAGCGGATACATCATCGTCAGGAAGGATGTTGTCTTTCAAGTAGCTCCGGATCTCCGAGATCCATGCATCGGAGCTAACTTGAGCATTTGAGTCTTGCATGTTGGGTTGCTCGAAGCTTCCGACAGCACCTATGACCCTTGATGGCTGCCATGGTAACAGGGCCATCGGGACCGTCAGCTTCGGGATGCTGATCTCGCCCCCTTCGCTCAGTTCGGCAGGCTGAGCTGTGGGTTTTGACAATTTCCGGAAAAAAGTTCCGTCAGGAGCTGGAGCTCCGGTTGACGCTTTCGTCGAGAGTTCGTCGGCTTCAGCATTGTGGGCACGCTGGGCGTGGTGGAGGTCTAGGACTTCGAAGTCCTTCTGAAGCCTCTGGACTTCAAGGAGGTAAGCAGCTAACTTGAGATTGTTGCAGGAGCATTCACCCTTCACTTGTTTAATGATGAGTTGTGAATCTCCTTTGACCAGCAGCTGCTTGACACCATATGACAGTGCCACCTTTAGTCCGTAGATGAGTGCTTCGTACTCCGCCATGTTGTTTGTCGCCTTGAAGTCAAGGTGTATCATGTATTTTACCTTCTCCCCGGTTGGCGCGAGGAGAAGGATTCTAGCTCCGGCCCCCTACTTTTGCATGGAGCCGTCGATGTAGAGGGTCCATTGAGGTTCGGTGAAGACCGGAGCCTTGTGTTCCAACTTCTGCTCACTAGGGCCCCCAGGGTTTGATGGAGAGGGAGTCCATTCCGCCACAAAATCCGCCAATGCTTGACTCTTGATTGTTTGTCTTGTAATGAATTCGAAATCGAATTTGGCCAATTCCGCTGCCCACTTTGCAATATTCACAGTTGAATTGGGATTATGCAAGATTGCTCGAAGTGGGTAAGAAGTCACCACTGAAATCTTGTGAGCTTGGAAGTAATGGCGAAGCTTCCTGGAGGCGATAAGAACTGCATAGAGCAGCTTATGCACCTCTAGGTATCGAGTCTTGGCATCATGAAGTACTTCACTGATGAAGTACACTGGGCGTTGGATGGTCTGGACCCTCCCGGAGGGGCCCGGAGCTTCCTCTTCATTGACCCGGATCCTCCCGGAGGGATCCGAACCTTCTTCGGGGACCTCCGAGTCTTTGCTGGAGGGACCCGAAGTTTCTTCAGAAGCGACCTAGACCCTCCCAGAGGGGTCTGGGTCTTCATAAGTAACTTCTTGTGGAATCATGTCTGGGAACTGGGACCCAGATTCCCTTTCAGGAACCTCTGGACCCTCCCAAAGGGGTCTGGATTCCTGAGCATGGGATGGTTCTGGTCTCTCCACAACCAGGACCATACATGACGACTTCGTCAGTTGCTGAAATGTAAAGCAGCAAAGGCTCACTAGGGTTCGGAGCTACCAGAGTTGGTAGGGTGATGAGGAACTGTTTTAGCTCCTGGAACGCCTTTTCTGCTTCTTCAGACCATTGGAATGGTCCGGACATCCTCAATAACTTGAAGAAGGGAAGTGCCCGTTCCGCCAGTCTTGAAATGAACCGGCTGAGGGCTGCTAGACATCCAGTCATCTTTTGGACATCCTTGATGTGGGCTGGTGGCCGCATGTCTTCAATGGCTTTGATCTTCGCCGGATTAGCCTCTATGCCCCAGTGATTTACCAGGAAACAAGGAGTTTTCCGGAGCTAACCCCGAAGACACACTTGTCTGGGTTTAGCTTTGTGCGGGTGACCCGCAGCTTGTCGAAGACAGCCTGTAAGGTGTCAAGGAGTGACTCCTTGTTCTTGACCTTGACCACGATGTCATCGACGTACACTTCCACTATGCCTCTAATGAGTTCTTCAAAAATTTTGTACATAGCTCGTACAAAGGTTGAAGCCGCATTCTTGAGACCAAATAGCATGGTTGTATAACAGTACAATCCATCTACTATGATGAAAGAGGTATGCTCTTCATCTTCCCTAGACATTCTGATTTGATGATACCCAGAATATGCGTCTAGGAAACACAGTAATTCACACCCGGAGGTGGAAACCACTATCTGATCTATTCTAGGTAGTGGGAATGGATCTTTTGGACATGCCTTATTTAGTGTTGTGTAGTCAATACACATCCGAAGCTTCCCGCCGGCCTTGGGCACAACGACTGGGTTTGCCAGCCATTTTGGATGGAAGACTTCTCGGATGAATCCAGCTTCGAGCAACTTCTTCACTTCTTGTCGAATGAAGTTTTGTCGCTCCACGGATTGTTTCCGAGGCTTCTGATGCACGGGCCGCGCGTCAGGGTTGATCTTCAGATTATGCTCAATCACTTTCCTGGGGATCCCAGGCATTTGTGACGGTTGCCGAGCAAACACGTCGACATTAGCCCGGAGGAAAGCGATGAGCGCGAGTTCCTATTTGTGTAACACCCTCATTTTCATGCATCATGCCCTACATGCACTCATATACATGTTTAACATTAGCCCACAACAAGAGGAACGAGTTTAAAATCGATTCGGAGCATTTAAAATTGATTTGGAGCAAAACCGCACTTAAAACGCAGGAAAGTGCGGACTAGTCCGATTTTACTGAGGACTAGTCCGATTTCTCTCTGACTAAAAACGGACTTGTCCGTTTTTGCTGCGGACTAGTCCGATTTTGGCTCTGGAAACTTTCGGACTTGTCCGATTTTGTGCGGACTAGTCCGATATTCCATGAATCCTTGAAAATTTGCTAAGTCCCTGGACTTTTCCGGACTAGTCCGGTGTTCCAGCGGACTTGTCCGTTTTCCTTTCTGACTAAGATCGGACTTGTCCGATTTTTGGCCAGACTTGTCCGATTTTTCTCTCTGGACGACTTCGGACTAGTCCGGTCCTGTTCGGACTTGTCCGATATTTCGCGACTCCGAGATTGACCTTTTGTTTTACGACTTGTTTCTTGGGTTTCACGTCAAGTGGGCCTAGGGACGTCGTGCCCAACTCTTTTAGGGCCCATGTGGGACTCTAAACCGGCCTCTACTCATCCCAAAACTCGAGATCCATCTAACCCTAGCCTCCACCTCTATATAAACAACCCCACCCCTTGGTTTGACATCTATTTGCCACTTTTTCCACCCACCCAAACCCTAGTTCGTGGGGAGCCACCATCAAGGAGGGAGGAGAAGATCCCAAACGAGAAGAAGAAGAGGAGGAAACGAAGGAGGATCAAGATCTCCACCAAGTTTCGTCCTTCACCACCAATTCATCCCCAAGTTCATCACCAACCCTAGATCATCAAGATCCAAGTGTTACCTCCAAGTTTCTTGGTTCATTGGAGTTCTAAACACCTGGTATACCTTCTATTCTCTTTTCCTTACGAGAATTCAACCCCTAATCTCCAAATTTACGTCGATCTAGAAAACCCTAATCTGCTGATCTCGTCAAGTGCGGACTTGTCCGGTCCCAAGCGGACTAGTCCGATCTTTCTGGTTAAATTGTGTTGAATTAATTCTAAAATTTGATCTAATCGAATCCAAACCTGTATAAACTTGTTAAAATCTATTAGAACTAGTTAGTGATCATTAAAAGCAATCTAGTAACAAGTTCTACCTTGCATTGCATCAATCATGCATGTCATATTGAGTAATATTTGTGCACTCTTTGATTTTGTTTTTTGTTTTGTATGTTTATTGTGTGGATTAGACGGATTTGCGCTAGAGAGTGCCACGGAGGATCTACAGCATCAAGAGTTTGAAGGCTTTGACCCTAATCAACAGCAAGAGCGAGGCAAGTGTCCTTGAAGCATATTGATCCTGTTTTTAAAATAAATGTTTTGTTTGCAAAACTGCATGCTTGTGTCAAATTGATGGGAAATCCTATGGTAGGAAGTTTACTAGATTTGTTAAACCACCCTTGTCACCTGGAATTTATGGTAGAGAGTCGGGAAGGGTTTTTACCTTTTTGCTTCGCTTAATCAACTGGGATGGAAACAACTATATCACTCAGTTTAATTAGGCATGGATGAGATTATGGTTAACATGAACTAGTTAAACATGGTATGGTAATGGATGATCTAAGCAAGCCTGGTATGTGGATGGGTTGGATGTTACGGTGGTTTGTTTGCTTTAGATCTAAGGACCGGTTCATGCGAGAATAAGCCAGGACTACAGTGCCACCACGAGGCCAAGTTATGGGTGCGGCGTAGCTGATTAATTAGGGCTTTGCTAGTGCTGTTTGGACCATTGTGGATGCTCGGGGAAGGGGTAGTCGGATTGGGTTGTTGGTGATTGGTGGGACTACCCTGGGATCCGAATGGCTCAAGAGGGGGCCCTTGGTTGAAGATGTGCTCTGCGGGAGACATCGCCACCGGTGAAACCTCAGTGGGGTCTAAATAGGCTAGTAATCCCTTTGTAAAGGCTATTTTGTGATCTCTTGGCCACACACCAACGGAAGTGTGTAATATGACTGACGGGTCATGGGCATAAGGGAGGTTCTTAGTCGCCGAAGGGTGATGAAATCACAAACACGTGGGTAAAGAGGTACAAACTCTGCAGAGTTAATTAAAACTATCATGATAGCCGTGCTCCCGGTTATGAGCGCCTGGACAACTTCCATGATTAGAGGCAAATTGGAATTTGGTAATGGTTATGGTTATGGATGGTTATGGATTAATTTCTGGTATTGAATATGGTTATTGATGATGGTGAAATCTGGAATTATTTATGATGGTAAGGAATTCAGTTTGGTATTATGGTATTATTTATGGTTATGATGGGTTTATTTCACATACTTATAATATATTGCTTTTCAAATGTTTTACCGTACTTTTCAGCACTTTACCATTATTATTGTCGTCATTTGAATCAGCCGCATGTCATACTTTCCACACTTGCTGAGTACGACATGTACTCACTCTTGCAATCCCCCACCCCAACAGTTGCAGGTCAGGACTGGGATTTTAATGGCGATAATGCGGAGTTCTAGGCCGTGTCTACCGTCAGCTTTGCCTGTGGTGTTGATTGGAGCTGCGCATATACATACCCTGTCGCTTATGCTGCATAGTTGCTTAGTTTGCTTAGTTGTTTAATTAGTTTATTTCCGCTGCATTAGTTGAACTTGTCATTAATATTCATTAGAGCTTGTATTCGAGGATTTAATGAATTGTGTAATAAGAATACTTATTTAATAATTTGAGCTGTGGAAATTTTCTGTATATCCTTTTGTGATTTCACTCGTGTATGTGTGGTGAACATCCTGGGCACACATATGCGTTAGCTTGGTTCATTTTCGGAACCGGGCGTCACAGATTGGTATCAGAGCCACAGGTTGACCGTAGGATGCAGCCTAGATAGAATGGACACTTTAGAGCACATAGGAGCACTCAGGAATCGATGTATTTTTGCTTGGAGTGCTGTTTGCTATATATATTGCTTGCTTGTGTGCTTAATAGAGGATTTTGGGATGCTTTAGCATTGCCATGTCCACCTAGGCTAGTGTAGCCAGTTGTTTAGTTTCATATCCCTTGATGCATATAGTTGGGGCGTTTTCTAATTCTTACCTACTGCTTTTCTTCAGATGGTGAGGACTCGCAACCAGAGGGATGGCAATGATGAAGAGGAGAACAATGGAGTGCCTCAAAACGACAATGGACAAGGACCGGCTCAGGGAGCTATCAACATCGAGCAGCTATTGGCCATGCAAAACCAGCTCATGCAGACCATGATACAGACTATGGGACAGCTGCAGGCTGGCAATATCAACAATCAGCCCCACACGCCTCCACCGCCACCCCCACCTCCTCATAACCGATTGGGAGAGTTTATGAGGACTAGGCCGCCAACCTTTGCTCAAGCTGCTGACCCTATGGATGCGGATGATTGGCTCAAGTCCGTGGAGAAGAAGCTAGCCATTGTCCAATGCAGTGACCGGGAGAAGGTGCTATTTGCTTCTCATCAACTCGTTGGAGCAGCTGCAGATTGGTGGGATTCTTATTGCAGTGCTCATGAGAACCAAGAGAGAATTACCTGGGCGGAATTCAAGGAGAGTTTCCGTTCTCATTATGTGCCGGAAGGTGTTATGCTCTTGAAGAGGCAAGAATTTGAGAACTTGAGACAAGGAAAATCAAGCGTGAGTGAATATCTCAATAAGTTCACTCAACTCTCAAGATATGCGCCTGAGGATGTTAGCCGGGACAGCCGGAAGCAATACCTGTTCATGAGGGGATTGAACAATACGATCCAAGTGCAATTGCTCAACTGTGATTATGTCAATTTTCAGAAGCTTGTGGACAAGGCAATTGTGGTTGAGAACAAGATCCGTGAGATGGAGCAAGAAATCAAGAGGAAGGCGCCATATCAAGGACAACAACAAGGAAGTAATGTGCGCCCTCGCTTTGCGCCACCCAATGCGCCTAATTACAGCTCCTCTATTCCTGCTCAGCGCCCTGGATATGCACCGCGCCCAACTCAGTTTGTGCAGCAGCGCCCTGTCATGCAAGCACCTAGGCCTCCGACGCCTTATGCACCTCGTGCTGATTTTCCTGGAGCCAATGCTCAAAACCAAGCTCGTCCCAATAATTCTGGTGGAGTTAAGAAGTGCTATACTTGTGGAGAAGCTGGACACTTTGCGAATCAATGTCCTAAGTCGGGCCTTGGTCAAGGAAGCAATGCATCGAAGCAAAACCCAAGACCTAATGGAGGACAGCCACAAGGAAGCCGTGGACAGCAAAATTTTGCTCGTGGCAATGTGAACCATGTCTCTACGGAGGATGCTCAACAAGCGGATGATGTGGTCATTGGTATGTTTCTCGCCAACTCCAACCCCGCGACTATGTTATTTGATTCTGGAGCATCGCATTCATTCATTGCATCGAAGTACGTTGCCAAGTATAGTTTGCCTATCTCTCATATGAAGTTTACTCTGTTGGTTAAGTCTCCTGGAGGAGAGATGAGGACAAATATAGTATGTCCAAAAGTAAGCCTTAGAATAAGGGGGGTAGACTTCTCCGCCAACCTCATTGTTTTAGATTCTCAAGGGTTGGATATTATACTTGGTATGGACTGGTTGAGGAAGCACAATGGGGTTATTGAATGTGCCACAAAGACAGTGAAGTTGACCAATGAGGAAGGGATAACTGTAGAATTTGAAGCATCTCAAACCGCACCGAAGCAATTGGAATTGAATCATATAGACGGTGTCGCAATTGAGGAGATTCCGGTGGTGTGTGAATTTTTGGATGTGTTTCCGGATGAGTTGCCAGGAATGCCACCTGATCGAGACATTGAGTTTGTTATTGATTTAATACCTGGAACTGCACCTATAGCTAAGAGGCCGTATAGGATGCCTCCTATGGAATTAGCGGAGCTCAAGAAACAAATTCAAGAGCAATTAGAGAAGGGTTTTATTCGCCCAAGCTCTTCACCTTGGGGAGCGCCCGTTCTATTTGTGGACAAGAAGGACGGATCCCAAAGGATGTGCGTGGATTACCGAGCTCTCAACGAGGTAACAATCAAGAACAAGTACACCTTGCCACGCATAGAAGACTTGTTTGATCAGATGAAGGGTGCTTGTGTCTTCTCTAAGATTGACTTGAGGTCGGGATACTTTCAAATGAAGATTAGACCATCGGACATACCCAAGACAGCTTTTAGGACACGGTATGGATCTTATGAGTACACCGTGATGTCTTTTGGATTGACAAATGCACCTGCCTACTTTATGTACCTCATGAATAAAGTCTTCATGGAGTACTTAGATAAGTTTGTTGTGGTGTTTATTGATGATATTATGATCTACTCGAAGGACGAGAAGGAACATGAGGAACACTTGAGGCTTACGCTGCAGAAATTGAGGGAGCATCAATTGTATGCCAAGTTCAACAAGTGCCAGTTTTGGTTGAAAGAGGTGCCATTTTTAGGCCATATTATTTCCGGAGGAGGAGTATCGGTTGACCCCGGTAAAGTGAGGGATGTGTTGAAGTGGGATCCGCCGCAAAACGTCAAGGAAATAAGGAGTTTTCTTGGGATGGCTGGATATTACCGTCGGTTTATCAAGGATTTTTCCAAGATAGCCAAGCCTATGACGGAGTTGCTAATGAAGGGAAAGGCGTTCCAATGGACTGAAGCTTGTCAAAATAGTTTTGAGGAGTTGAAGAAGAGGTTGACAACAGCCCCAGTTTTGGTATTGCCGGACGTAAGCAAGAGTTTTGACATTTATTGTGACGCATCAAGACAAGGGCTTGGATGTGTACTGATGCAAGGAGGTCAAGTGGTCGCCTATGCGTCGAGACAATTGAAGAAACATGAGCAGAATTACCCCACGCATGATTTAGAACTTGCAGCCGTGGTACATGCATTGAAGGTTTGGAGACACTATATTCTTGGACATAGGTGCGAAATTTATACGGATCATAAGAGTTTGAAGTATATTTTCACACAAACGGATCTGAACTTGAGGCAACGAAGATGGTTGGAACTCATCAAAGATTATGATTTGGGGATCAACTATCATCCGGGAAAAGCCAACGTAGTGGCCGATGCTTTGAGTAGGAAAGGAGTAAGTCATCAACTTACCGTTCGAGAGTTACCGTTCGAGTTATGTAAGGAGTTTGAAAGGTTGAACCTCGGGTTTGTAAATGAGATGGAGATGATGGAGTTAAATCCAACCTTAGAGCAAGAAATTCGAGAAGCACAAACCACGGATGAGGATATCAAGGAAATCAAGGAAAGGATCGGAGAAGGGAGAGAATTCAGATTTGACGAGGATGAACATGGTACCTTATGGCTTGGAAAGAGAATCGTTGTGCCTAATGTAAAGCATATTCGGGAGACAATATTAAAGGAGGCACATGACTCGCCATACTCAATTCACCCTGGTTGTACGAAGATGTACAAGGATTTGAAGACTTGTTATTGGTGGGATAGCATGAAAAAGGACATAGCTGAATATGTAGCATTATGTGATGTGTGCCAACGAGTCAAGGCGGAACATCAAAGGCCAGCCGGATTATTGCAACCGTTGAAGATTCCGGAATGGAAGTGGGAAGAAATTGGTATGGACTTCATAGTTGGGTTACCCCGTACTCAGTCCGGGTATGACTCAATTTGGGTAATTGTGGATCGTTTAACCAAGTCAGCTCATTTTGTCCCTGTGAAGACCAAGTATACAGCTGCACGATTGGCCGAAATATACATGGAGCATATTGTGTGTCGACATGGAGTCCCTAAGAAGATAGTCTCGGATAGAGGTTCTCAATTTACCTCCAGATTTTGGCAAAAATTGCATGAAGCTTTGGGAACGAGGTTGAATTTTAGTTCAGCATATCATCCTCAAACGGATGGACAAACCGAGAGGACCAATCAGATTTTGGAGGACATGTTAAGAGCTTGTGCTTTAAAGCATGGGAAAAGCTGGGACAAAAGCTTGCCATACGCGGAATTTTCATACAACAATAGTTACCAAGCAAGCTTGAAAATGTCGCCATATGAAGCGCTTTATGGGAGGAAGTGTAGGACGCCTTTATTCTGGAATGAGGCAGGAGAAACTCAAGTATTTGGTCCGGATGTGTTGCAAGAAGCCGAAAAGCAAGTCCAAATAATTCGTGGAAACTTGAGGGCTGCCCAATCAAGGCAAAAAGGCTATGCGGATAATAGGAGAAGGAAATTAGCCTTTGAAATAGGAGATTTTGTTTACCTCAAGGTGTCACCAATGAGAGGTCATAAGAGGTTTAACATAAGAGGCAAGCTCGCACCTCGTTATATTGGACCATTCAAGATTTTGGACAAAAGAGGAGAAGTAGCGTATAGGTTGGAGATGCCAGCTCATCTTTCAGACGTACATGATGTGTTTCACGTTTCCCAGCTCAAGAAGTGCTTGAGGGTACCGGAAGATCAAGTGCCAATGGAAGAATTGGAACTAGAGGAAGATTTGACGTATGCCGAGCAACCGGTCAAGATCTTGGAAACCAAGGAGAGAGTCACAAGGAACAAGGTGATTCGATGGTGTAAAGTCCAATGGAAGCACCATACAGAAAAAGAAGCAACTTGGGAGCTAGAAGACGATCTCAAGAAGGAATTTCCCCATCTCTTCTCTTCCGCGTCGAATCTCGAGGGCGAGATTCATTTTAAGGGGGGTAGGTTTGTAACACCCTCATTTTCATGCATCATGCCCTACATGCACTCATATACATGTTTAACATTAGCCCACAACAAGAGGAACGAGTTTAAAATCGATTCGGAGCATTTAAAATTGATTTGGAGCAAAACCGCACTTAAAACGCAGGAAAGTGCGGACTAGTCCGATTTTACTGAGGACTAGTCTGATTTCTCTCTGACTAAAAACGGACTTGTCCGTTTTTGCTGCGGACTAGTCCGATTTTGGCTCTGGAAACTTTCGGACTTGTCCGATTTTGTGCGGACTAGTCCGATATTCCATGAATCCTTGAAAATTTGCTAAGTCCCTGGACTTTTCCGGACTAGTCCGGTGTTCCAGCGGACTTGTCCGTTTTCCTTTCTGACTAAGATCGGACTTGTCCGATTTTTGGCCAGACTTGTCCGATTTTTCTCTCTGGACGACTTCGGACTAGTCCGGTCCTGTTCGGACTTGTCCGATATTTCGCGACTCCGAGATTGACCTTTTGTTTTACGACTTGTTTCTTGGGTTTCACGTCAAGTGGGCCTAGGGACGTCGTGCCCAACTCTTTTAGGGCCCATGTGGGACTCTAAACCGGCCTCTACTCATCCCAAAACTCGAGATCCATCTAACCCTAGCCTCCACCTCTATATAAACAACCCCACCCCTTGGTTTGACATCTATTTGCCACTTTTTCCACCCACCCAAACCCTAGTTCGTGGGGAGCCACCATCAAGGAGGGAGGAGAAGATCCCAAACGAGAAGAAGAAGAGGAGGAAACGAAGGAGGATCAAGATCTCCACCAAGTTTCGTCCTTCACCACCAATTCATCCCCAAGTTCATCACCAACCCTAGATCATCAAGATCCAAGTGTTACCTCCAAGTTTCTTGGTTCATTGGAGTTCTAAACACCTGGTATACCTTCTATTCTCTTTTCCTTACGAGAATTCAACCCCTAATCTCCAAATTTACGTCGATCTAGAAAACCCTAATCTGCTGATCTCGTCAAGTGCGGACTTGTCCGGTCCCAAGCGGACTAGTCCGATCTTTCTGGTTAAATTGTGTTGAATTAATTCTAAAATTTGATCTAATCGAATCCAAACCTGTATAAACTTGTTAAAATCTATTAGAACTAGTTAGTGATCATTAAAAGCAATCTAGTAACAAGTTCTACCTTGCATTGCATCAATCATGCATGTCATATTGAGTAATATTTGTGCACTCTTTGATTTTGTTTTTTGTTTTGTATGTTTATTGTGTGGATTAGACGGATTTGCGCTAGAGAGTGCCACGGAGGATCTACAGCATCAAGAGTTTGAAGGCTTTGACCCTAATCAACAGCAAGAGCGAGGCAAGTGTCCTTGAAGCATATTGATCCTGTTTTTAAAATAAATGTTTTGTTTGCAAAACTGCATGCTTGTGTCAAATTGATGGGAAATCCTATGGTAGGAAGTTTACTAGATTTGTTAAACCACCCTTGTCACCTGGAATTTATGGTAGAGAGTCGGGAAGGGTTTTTACCTTTTTGCTTCGCTTAATCAACTGGGATGGAAACAACTATATCACTCAGTTTAATTAGGCATGGATGAGATTATGGTTAACATGAACTAGTTAAACATGGTATGGTAATGGATGATCTAAGCAAGCCTGGTATGTGGATGGGTTGGATGTTACGGTGGTTTATTTGCTTTAGATCTAAGGACCGGTTCATGCGAGAATAAGCCAGGACTACAGTGCCACCACGAGGCCAAGTTATGGGTGCGGCGTAGCTGATTAATTAGGGCTTTGCTAGTGCTGTTTGGACCATTGTGGATGCTCGGGGAAGGGGTAGTCGGATTGGGTTGTTGGTGATTGGTGGGACTACCCTGGGATCCGAATGGCTCAAGAGGGGGCCCTTGGTTGAAGATGTGCTCTGCGGGAGACATCGCCACCGGTGAAACCTCAGTGGGGTCTAAATAGGCTAGTAATCCCTTTGTAAAGGCTATTTTGTGATCTCTTGGCCACACACCAACGGAAGTGTGTAATATGACTGACGGGTCATGGGCATAAGGGAGGTTCTTAGTCGCCGAAGGGTGATGAAATCACAAACACGTGGGTAAAGAGGTACAAACTCTGCAGAGTTAATTAAAACTATCATGATAGCCGTGCTCCCGGTTATGAGCGCCTGGACAACTTCCATGATTAGAGGCAAATTGGAATTTGGTAATGGTTATGGTTATGGATGGTTATGGATTAATTTCTGGTATTGAATATGGTTATTGATGATGGTGAAATCTGGAATTATTTATGATGGTAAGGAATTCAGTTTGGTATTATGGTATTATTTATGGTTATGATGGGTTTATTTCACATACTTATAATATATTGCTTTTCAAATGTTTTACCGTACTTTTCAGCACTTTACCATTATTATTGTCGTCATTTGAATCAGCCGCATGTCATACTTTCCACACTTGCTGAGTACGACATGTACTCACTCTTGCAATCCCCCACCCCAACAGTTGCAGGTCAGGACTGGGATTTTAATGGCGATAATGCGGAGTTCTAGGCCGTGTCTACCGTCAGCTTTGCCTGTGGTGTTGATTGGAGCTGCGCATATACATACCCTGTCGCTTATGCTGCATAGTTGCTTAGTTTGCTTAGTTGTTTAATTAGTTTATTTCCGCTGCATTAGTTGAACTTGTCATTAATATTCATTAGAGCTTGTATTCGAGGATTTAATGAATTGTGTAATAAGAATACTTATTTAATAATTTGAGCTGTGGAAATTTTCTGTATATCCTTTTGTGATTTCACTCGTGTATGTGTGGTGAACATCCTGGGCACACATATGCGTTAGCTTGGTTCATTTTCGGAACCGGGCGTCACAGAGAAATCGGACTAGTCCTCAGTAAAATCGGACTAGTCCGCACTTTCCTGCGTTTTAAGTGCGGTTTTGCTCCAAATCAATTTTAAATGCTCCGAATCGATTTTAAACTCGTTCCTCTTGTTGTGGGCTAATGTTAAACATGTATATGAGTGCATGTAGGGCATGATGCATGAAAATGAGGGTGTTACAATTTGTCATTCAGTCCCCCCGATATACGGGTGGTCTGAGTGGCGTCGGAACCGATTTGGACGACTTTGACGGGAATGTCGGTGTCGCTGCTTGGCTGCACACGAGGTGAAGAAGTCGAGCCTCGTTGACGAATGCTCGGGGGTTTTGGAGCTTGCTCCTACCTGGAGTCCTCCTCTTGCGCCGTAGTAAGCGCATGAAGTTCTTCCAGAGCGGTTACTCTGGCAGTGCGATCTCCGTGAATCCGGAGAACGCCTACTGGTGTTGGCATCTTTAACACCAGGTAGCCATAATGAGCAGCTGCCATGAATTTGTACAAGGCAGGCCTTCCCAAAATGGCGTTGAAAGGTAAGTTGATATGAGCAATGTCAAAAACCAACTTCTCAGTGCGATACTTCTCCAGGGTCCCGAAGGTAACAGGGAGAGTAATAGCACTGAGTGGGGTAATGGCTCCCGGACCTACTCCGGAGAAAAGTCGGGAGGGGTGAAGATCCGAAGGTCGGAGCTGAAGCTTGGTAAAAGCTTCGAAGCTTATGAGGTTCAGCACTGAACCTCCGTCTACCATAACATGGTGGAGCTAAATGTTATTGATGGTAGGAGATACCATCAAAGGTAACTGGCATGCTCCAACCATGCTTCGAGGGCAGTCCGACGCATCAAAAGTGATGGCTGTGTCCATCCACTTCCGATGAGGCTCCGCCCTGGCTGTAGGAGCTACAGCGGCCATGTCCCGATGCATTGTCTTGAGGACGCGGCGGGAGGTGATGTCCCATGATCCACTAAAAATGGTTTTCATGGTCTTCTGACGCACATTGTCAGAGACATTAGAATCGTCGTCGACGGAGGTGTAGACGGCATTCAGGACCTTTTTAGGATCCTGAAAACCTAACTCCTCTTCAGCCGGAGCTTCGTCAACTTTTTGTTTTCCTTCCCTCTGTCGGAAAGGAACTTCTTCCCGGCGCTTGTTGTAGCGCTCGGCAAGGTTTTGGACCTCCCGGCAGTCTTCCAAACTATGTCTGTCCATTTTATGAATTGGACACCACACCTTGGGTTTGCCACCATCTTTAGAAGACGGTCGAGGTCGCTTTTCGGGGCGTGGCCCCCGGCCACCCAGAGCTGCAGCAGCTGCAGCATTAGATGCACCGGCCGACGGCTTCTTCTTGCCGTTGGTCTTTTTCTTCTTTTTGCCACTCCCGGAGGTAGTGGCTTCGCCTTTGGAGGATTTCTTGCGGTCCTCAGGAGGTTGTTTGGAGTGCATTTCATGGCCCTCCGTAGCTCTGGCACATTTATGGCCAAGCTGAAGAGTTCCGTGACACTGGTGATCTCCTTGATTGCTAGTTTCTCCAACATATTCTTATCTCGTACGCCCTGTCTAAATGCCACAATGACAGAAGCGCTAGAGATAGAAGGGATAGTGTTTCGTACCTGAGAGAATCTCTGGATGAATGATCGCAGGGATTCTCCCACTTTTTGCACGACTGCAAAAAGGTCCAGTTCGGTGCCTGGTCGGGTGTATGAACTCCCGAAGTTGGCGGTGAACTGGCGGCACAACTCCTCCCAACTGTTGATGGAGTTGGGTGGGAGGCTCATAAACCAGGATCGGGTGGTCCCAGTTAAATCCACTGGAAAATAGTTGGCCATTACGGCCTCATTTCCTCCAGCGGCCAGGATAGCAGTGGAGTAAATCTGAAGAAATTCGACAGGATTAATGGTCCCATCAAACTTCTCCGGCAGGTGAGGCCGAAATTTCTGTGGCCACCTGACCATACGTAGATGCATCGCAAGGGCTGAACAGCCTCCTCCTTCTCCTTCAGGAGCAGGAATGTCCTGAGCTTCTCGTCTTTCACGAGCACGCTCAATATGGACTCGGCCGTCTTGTTGACGGTATCGGCGATCAAGCTCCGCCCGGAGGTCATGAGTTGAAAGCCTTGATACCGTTTGAGTGCGTCGTGCCCCGGAGGGCAACGTCGTTACCTGCTGTGACGCGGCACGTCTCCTGTTGTTAGAAACGTGCGGACCAAGTCTACCAGACAAGTTCTGTCGCTGCGACGGGGCCCGTCCTGAAGGAGGAGGACCCTGGTTGTTGATGCGGTCGGCTGCTACTGCAACCAAGTGTTCCACATCGGCTCTCCACTGCTCCATTGCATCCCGGGATGCATCCGGAGGTGGTGGGCGCTGAAGGAGAGCACGTGCTGCATGGAGCGCGTGTTCCGGGTTGTCAAGATTTTCCAACGCAGTGATTGATGCCGGTGCACCATCGCGCTGCCCAGCTTGATTTGCTGGTGGAGGCGGCGGTGGTGGAAGTGTGACTCCTGCTGGAACCGAGGTTCCTGCTGGTGGCTGCATAGTGGAGGGATTGCCCCAGTAGCTTGAACAGCGGGATGACCATTGGATGATTCAGCCGCTGAGTTCATCATTCTTGAAATCTCAGGCGCCCCTACCTGGCACGCCAACTGTCGGTGTTTTTGATCCGGCAGATCTCCCAACACTACTAAAAGTGTTTGTGGAGTTTGAGGTTCGGTGTGGTCGCGCGGAGATTCAAGAAGGTGATATGTAAAATGACACAGGAGACACAAAGATTTACGTGGTTCGGGCCGCCTGAGCGTAATACCCTACTCCATGGGGTGTGTTGGTGTTGTATTGGATGTATGAGCTCAACGTGAGTTGAGAGTGCGTGCGAGTCGATCAGACTAACTCTGAGCAGGTCAGATTCGATCTCCCTCTATGTATCGTCGGCCTGTCCTTTTATAGTATAAGGACAGGCCGTTACAAGTTGGCCTGGCCCGACATGTGGCCCCAGCAGTTACTAATATTGATACACATTTGATGCGCTTAATTACCCTTAATGACCAAGTTACGGGATCTGACAGCACCATTACTGGTAATTAAGGTCGTCCGATCGTGTGTCATCAACATATTATTAATGACACTTAATTGGGTCTTGAAATCCTTGATTCCCCTTTGAAGATCCGGAGCCGCTGTAGAGTCTTCTGGAGGTTAGAGGCTGAAGATCCGACGGTTGGACACGTGGCAGCTCTGGAGCATACTGTGGGGAACAGATAGGTCCGGTGCCACCAGACACCTGTCAGTTCCGGAGCTTCCCTCGGTCTGGGGTTAGGTCCGGGGGTGCCGTTATGGCACATAGCCCGGAGCTTCCCCCTTGTGGGCGGTAGCTCCGGTTTGATAGTACACGTGGCGACCCTGAGACTAACCATATTGGAGAAGCGGGTCCGGTTATGTCTGACATGTGGGCCTCTGACGGTCTTCAAATCAAGTAGATGACATTTCCTTAAGATCTTTGCAATCTCAAGGGGTATACGGTACCCAGGGTACCGACAAGGACCATCTTATCTGCTACTACTTTCCCTCCCGGAGAACAAATCACATATGGGGTTTTTGTGGAAATGATAGGCAACTGATATCAAATGACATAAGACTAGCTAATAAAGTTGTGGAAAGCACCGGAGTCAAAAAGGATGACTACGGGATGACCAATGAGAGAGAACATACCCGTGAGTACGGGTGCGCCTTCCGGAACATCCTCGATAGCGAGGTGGTGGACGTTGCTGGTTCTAGTGGATGGCTTCATGGGCTGGTTGCGGGGCTTATTTGCCCTCTGGTACAACGATTGTCCTTCGCTCTACGGACAGTCCTTGGTGAAATGCCCTGTACGACCACATGTGAAACACATGTACGGGGACTGGCCGGCACGGAAAGGAGGACGGAATCCCGGTGCACGCGGTGGAGGTAGAGGTGCACGCGGAATCATTCCTTTTTGCTACTATGGGTGAAAGCCAGCGTTGTTGAACTGGCGACCCCGAAACCTCGGTGGTCGCGATGGCGGTTGCCACCTCTGGCCGGATGGTGATCGATACACCATTTGGTACTTCTGAGGAGCACCCCCTCCGCTGCCCTGCGGAGCACTCCTTTTCTTCTTGTCGAAGAACAGCTCCCTAGTTGCGTCCTCCTGCACGATCGCGGCATTGACCATGTTGTTGAAGTTGCCGTTGTTGAACAAGGCAAGCTTGTCCTTCATCTTGGCGTTCAAACCCCGATAGAAGCATTCACGCTTCTGATCTTCAGTACTCACTTGGTCCTGAGCATATTGGGCCAAGTGGTTGAATGCCTTGGAGTACTCGTAAGCACTCCTTCCTCCTTACTTCAGATCCAAGAACTCTTGAAGCTTCCTCCTCATAACACCGGGAGGTATGTGATAGGAGCGAAACGCCTCCCGGAACTCCTCCCAGCTCACGGCATAGCCGGCTGGTCGTGCGGCAAGATAATTTGCCCACCACGCACCAGCAGACCCTTGTAACTGTTGGGTCGCAAACAGGGTCTTTTGATGTTCGGTCATTCGTAACAAACCGAACTTTCTTTCAATGGAGCAGAGCCAGTTGTCCGCCTCCAACTGTTCATCGGCTTCCATGAGGACCGGCGGGTGCGTTGACATGAAGTCCGAGTATGAACTCGGAGAAGGCTGTCATGGACCCGCATCTGGTCGCCCCCCTTGACGGGACGAATGCTGAACCAAAGTCCGCAGTAACTCAGTTTGCTCGTCACGCGAGCCGAGCACTGCGGCGAGAACCTCCGCTATACTCCTCGGAAGTTCAGGAGGTGGTGGTGGTGGAACATGTTGTTTCGGTGTCGCAGCGGGCTTCTGGGTCGGAGATTTGTCCTCACGACCACGACTTGAACCTCCCATTTCAGGCGTCGAGCGCGTACACACCTTTCTGCATCCATATGATTTAAAATCAGCACATGTTTTCTTTTCTTTCATCTATTTCATATTCAGTAGTGCGAATATTGACAAGGGAGTAAGTGCATAACATTCGCATATATTGATAAAGTACAAACTATATACAAGATATATTATCTCATGACCAATTTTACAGTAGTGAACTCCAAAATGGCGGACTCCCACTACGGAAGTGCATCTCTACCATACTTGGTCCCCATGAGATGTCATACACATCTTTTCATCTTATACATACCCACTGCTATTCTTAATATGACACAAACATGGCCACAAAATAAACACGAGCAACTACTAAACTATATGTTGCCCCATGATGGCAGAAGTGCTGCCCCATCCCCCTTCGATAAGTCCTATTCGATGTACTCGAGTTCCTCAGGATCTTCTTCTTCCTCTTTGTCCTCAAAAATTGGTGCCACAGGTGCAGTTGTTGGAGCAAGAGTTGCTACCTCACCCACCATTGATGATGTCGCGGCAACTAAATATTTCACATCAGCCTGTAGAAGAAACATCCTCAAGTCTTCTAGTTCTTTCTGTGCATTCTCGCAACTGGCCTTCCAATCCTGAGTCTCCCCTCTAGATTGATCCCTTTCTTTAGTCACCTCACTCAACTATTCATCCAACAGTTGCACCTCAAGTTGACTTTCTTCCAACGTGCTTTCGCGTATTGCATTTCCATGCGAGCCTCCGATCGAGCTTTAACCGCCCGGTGCCACTGATTCTCCCTTAAGTTTATACGTCGATTGAGAGGAGCAATTGTGGCCCTAAATGAGTCATTGACCCCCTCAAAGTGATCCCCTCAAATCCGAGCTTGCTTCAGGTCACTCATCATTCTTCCAAGGCTAGCATGTTGTTCAAGACTCTCTTGACATGCTGATGATGCATATGACGCTAAAATCATCTTGGGTACTTCTTCAGGATGTCCATATTCTGCAACCATCCGACTTGCCCACTCTTCACCGGCTCTACCATCGAATGGAAAGAGCGCGAACGGAGTGCCCACCATAGCACGATAATGAAGTTTTCAAAACCTCATTATGGCAACACTTGCGGCATAACACCACGTGTCTTCCAATTGAATCCCTTGCACTTGGATGGAGAAAGGAGCCCATCCAATATCCAATGGAGCAGCAGGTACATTGACATAAATGGTGCATCTTGTCGCACCTCCATTATCGATCTCCTTGCCCCAATAGTCCGGTATTTCGCGATACCCGATCTGTTGAAGCATTGCTATCAACAAATCCGGAAAACCTTTCAGAAGAGCACACTTCATGAACACCCATCCATTTGGTAAATACATCATCGAATCAGCCATCTGTGGAAAAGATACTGGAACAATGAGAAGGTTTCCAACTCCCAATAGTTTAAGAAAAATTTAAAACTGGAGTTGTAATCACAGTCTGTTCCAGCTGACCTTCCTGTATAAATTCAAATTTTTCATACAGGAAACTTCAGAACCAGATGTTGATTTGAATACCAAAGTTGTAGTACACTTTACATCCTTTCCATATTGTACTCATACAGCTCCAGGTGAGCTAGGAAATAGAATCTATACAGGTTTAAACTTGACCCAAATTTTCTGGAAATTCTTGACAGAACCTCCCCTGTATATGTGGTAATTCCCACAATTTATACAGGTATGTCATGACAATATATTGAGATAATGACAAAATAAAAATTGTATAACATCAAGTTAACAATCCAGAAGTAAAAGATTTCGGACATGAAACATTTTTTATATAGGTATAGTGCGCTAATTCGAAACTATGTGCAAACTGTTTCAAGTTCTGATATGCCAGAACCAAGTTTGTGACCGTAGGAATTAAACACAGCTACACCAAGATTCAGGCCATGAGTGCAACATAAAGTTGATAGAGGACTTCCTAAGATTTCCAGAAATGTATATATATGACTAGGTCACTATTCTGGATCAAAAGTTAGAGCTATCTAAACTTGACAGATGAACTGACTGTTGTTCAACAGCAGCCCTGCAGTTCACTGTTTTGAGCTCGAAATTTGAATTGCCTCAATTCGAATCAGAAAAAACTTTAAATAACAAAATTGTATATCTCCTTCTACCCTTTTCCGATATGTATTACAATAAGGCAGAAGATTTTTCTACAGTGACTTATTGCAAAGATATAGAAACTGGTACAATGGTAGGGTCATTTGGAGCAGTTTAAGCATACTCCAAATTTCAACAGATTATCAAGCTTTTATGCCTTGATGGTCAACAGAAAAGTTGTAGAGGTCTTCGAGAAATTTCCATCCATATAGCATACCCCTATGTTCAATCCTAACTATCCAAGATTACAACCTGGCAAAGTTGAGCAAACTTTAGCCAAAAATCAAGAATCTTGGTGCTAACCCAATGTCGAATTGAAACTCATTTTGCGGAGTCCAAACCTACTAGCACCTGGTAGTACGACTTTCCAAAATATAATGCATCCATTCTGTCATTGGGGATGGTCAAGTATAAAAGTTGATACTGACAGTACTACGTGCCTCACCAAAGAAATTTCTAACTGGTATTTCCGGATACGTTTATAGGTGACCCTAGTACCGTTCACTCGCAAATGTGTTCTACACGGGTCGCCACCGTAGTCAATGCTGCAGAAGACAAACAATCCCCTTTCACACCTTCACACCTCAAGAGCGGCACTGGGAAACACGACAGGCAGTCACAATAATATATATGAAAGTAAATGCATACGACTCTGGTGTGAGTCGCCCTCGAGCGATGTCATGTCTAGAGGTACATGGTTGTACTACGTCTATACAGCAAAGACTCCCATACGAACCGGCTTATACACGCATGGGCATACGTGTTCGCATGCTCCCATAGAACATGCATAGCTCTAGAGATGCATACTATCGGGTTATACACCACCCGACGGCGTCTCCCACTAACTTTGAAGCACACCGGGGTACCGCGTGTCATAGGTTCTCAGAAACATGGAAAGCTTCAGAGACTCCTATTAACATTTCCGTGCCAAGCCACGGAAAGACTTCATGCTACCTCTCGCATGGTGATCTTACCGCAATTGATCCGCTTACGGTGGTGTACCTTACCACTTACCTGACGCCAGAGTGTCATTACAGAATTTATAACACATAAGTTAGTTTACCACCTTTATATCTTATACTAATAATACTCCTTATAAGGGCATATAGCTAATTCCTCACTCAGCAATCCTAAGTTTTGAAAATATGCTCTTTTCAAGTACACTGTTCCCAATGATGCTCTGATACTATGTACGTGGGGACCGAAATCCCGACCTCCAAGGATCTCATTGGGTGGTGTCGTGCGATGCAACACCCAACAGTATTCCAGAACAAATTACAATATCAAGTCTTTATTTAAAAGCACAGTGGAAGTTTTACAATACTAAACGAAAGAAAAGAGAACTATACATCATAGCTACGCTCTCGGCACTAGCTATGCAAAAGCAAAGTCATCCATGTCCTGGATACTTTGCAATAGCAACACTCAACTTACGGCGGCGTGCAGGGTTCCCACTCGGCTGTAAACCCTGGAGGGGGTGCAACCTCGTCATCGAACCCGTCATCAGTCATATAATCTGCAAAAACTTGTTAACTGCAAACGTGAGGTTAAGGCTAAGCAAGACTAACCCGTCTCACTAGACATATGTAGGGTGAATACTAAGCTTAGGTAAGGAATAGCATAAAGGACTCGCCTACAAGTGGATCCTTATATTAATATTTTAAGTAGCACATGACATTCTTCAAGCACGGCACATCATAGACTCCACAATCAAACAAGAAATGCTTTGCCGATGATATGACATGCACAAAGCATATAATGCTATTACAAGTAAAGTATGGGGAAACTGTAAACTTTTAATTGTACTATCTCTAAGCCATACAAGGTTGTAAAGCAATTATAACTCAATACATCTTATTCTCCTGAGTTCTTCAGTATTTACTATGTCACAGCGCAGTGTACAAGTGGTACTCTATTACCGCGAGGGACAGTGATTGCAATCAGGACACACCCGGAACAACACGACACATACGCACTTTCGGAAATGTCAGCGAGTACTTACAGTAGTACATACGTAACACTTCAGTACTAGTCGTATATGGCCACCTTTTACTAAACACTCGAATGTCGAACCGGTCGATCCGTCACGAGCAGGAGATCACTGCGTGGGGCGCACTCTTACGTGCCCACCAGCTGATTTACACCTTGCTGCCCTCAACCCACGCCTATAAAACGGAACGAAATGCCTCAAAAAACTAGTATCAAGCTACGTCAGTTTACTGGAGCCCATTTCTCCAGTATGTCATCGGTACAATTCAAGCTTCTCCAGCAGGGCCGCACAAGAAACGGTCCTCAATCGACACAAGCGGGGCTATGCACGTGAGACCACGTCTCGCTGCATCCTACCCGCTGCTCGGTCTTAATTTCATATTCATAAACCATTTCTTGATCCAATTCATCCCATGTGATGAAATTCCTATCTCGCGGGTAGATTCCAACTACTCGACTTCTACCGAATTTCTTTGAGCATAAGCATAGCAGTTTCTACTTAACGGGTTGTAGACCTACCCAAGACTCCATGGGATTTGTGGGCCATGCAAGTGGATGTCAAACACCTTAAACATAATGCACACACATCTGAAGACGTAAGATGAATAAAAACTGCAAAAACACTGTAAGAAACTTAAATGCAAACCGGGGCTTGCCTGAATGCGAGTCTGAGTCTACATTAGTTTCTGGCAGCTGGACTTCCAAAGCTTTTGGCTGCTCCTCGACTTCAGCTACTACACGATATGCATATACTATATATGAATGACTTTGAAAATAATCAATATGCTTAAGGTTATAAGCTAATATCTTATGATCAAAATAAGATAATGCTCTTAATTGGCCTTGGGACTTTTATGGTAGATACTAGTGACCATAGTGAAGACTTTTGCAAAGAACAAGAGATGATCAAGGAAATTTGTTGTTCCTAAAAATTATGGTAAGCAATAACCTTCTCTAAATTTTGGTTGAAATCTTGGGGATCTATCATGGCTACCAGTGGTTGTACCATGTAGAGGGGGTCTCACTGGTTCTACGAAAAATGTTTCACGATTTTCTAAGCTTCCTACAGGGAGAAACTGATTTTACAAGTTTAGGGAAATTTCTGAAATTGGTTTTGTATTTTTCTAAATTTATAAGTACATAGAGATTTCAAACACTGACTAATTCAGTAAATGATGTCTAATGAACTTGAAATTTTTACTGGAGATCAAGTGAGTTTTGTAGAGTGTCTTGCCCAAATTTGGGAATTTTCTAAAAAGCAGAACTGCAGGAATGAATCTATAAGCATTTTGCTTATCTGGATTATGGAGACATTTCTATGGAATTTCATACAAATCCAAGTGCGCCACTGGAAAGTATTCTTCATGCTGTTCTAACAAAATTTATTTGGCAATTTTTGGATAACTCTACTAGGAGTTATGGATTTTATAAGTTTGGTTAAATCCTAATTATTTTCCAAAGGGAAACACTTAAATAAATCAGTGGGGCCCACTGGTTTAAAACCAACCAATCGCAGCAGGGCCGCACCGGGAGCCACGGGGTTAACCCGTGCAGCCACAACAGATCCATGGCCACACCCGGATCCTGCAGCGACTGACACGTGGGGTCCACGGTTTTCTTCAACTTTGGGCTGGCGCCCGCGGCGGTAGCTCGCCGGCGATCTCGCCGCCGGCCAAACCGCTGTGCTAAACTCGCCAAGAATCGCCGCCTGGGGGTTTTCGGGGGCGTTGAGCACGTCGGTGAAGTCGGCATCGGCTGAAACGGACCGGAACAATGAGTGTGACGGCGGCAGCGGCGGTGAGAGCTCGGGCATGCTTGAACTCACCCAACTCAAGCTTAAACAACTCGGGAACTTCTTTAAAAGCTTCCTGGGACCTCAAGGGTCAAGGATCTGGACTAGGGAAGAGAGGAAACAGCCGCGAGATATGAGCTCGACGGCGAAGTACGGTTTTTCAACCGGCGGCCGCGAAATCTCGAAATCTATGGTGCTTGGTTGATAACTTTTGGGGTCCTTGGGCAGGAAGTTGTGCTAGGATATATAGGAGCTATCTTCTAACTAGATTAAAGAATGATTGCAAGACTGAAACGAATTTAAGCATGAAGCCTTGCTGTTCTATCGAACAATGATACAGTTATCGAAAAAAACTTGAGCTACAGTTCATGTCATGGGCTTAAATTTGGTGAGCATAAACTAGAGAGGATTATGAACCTTTTTGCTTAAAGGATCGAGACTGGAAACGGCCTAGAACCAGAGCTAAACGGTGAGGCAGTGAAGGTTCCCGGCGGCTTCCTCGACGGTGATCGGAAAACTTCGAAATACCTCAAGTAGAAGCTATGTCACGATCAATGACCAAATAGAACATGTAGAGGATGTTGTGACAAGACTTTTATCTACTTACAGATCGGTGAGAAATGGCTTCAATCTCTGGCCAAAACTCGACGAACAGAGGGCAGCTTCTATGGCGCGAAACAGATACGGAGTTCGACGGTGACGGCCAGGGGGGTATAAATAGGCATAGAGGGACGAGGGGGGGCTTGTCACGGCGCAAGCAAGCAGGCAGCTCGGTGGCTTGCATGTCGTACCACGGTGTTGAGTGCTCCCGGCGTCGATCGGCGGGGACAGCCGGATACAGAGCATGTCGTCGGTTCAATCGAGTTTGTCAGGCTGACAATGGTTCCCACCTTTCCATATCTTCTTCCCTTCTCTACAACTTCAATTCTCATACCAAACTTGATCCAAAAATTCTAGATTTTTGTGGTCAGGCTCAATTAAATATCTAGAACTTGATTCTGAAATTGGATTTCGAATTTGGTCAAGTTTCACTTGAATTTCAAATTTGAATGACTTTGGATGAAATTCAATGGGACCACTCAGTTAAATAGCAATTGAGCTTCAAAAATTTTGAAACTTTGTGGATAGGTCAAGCAAGTTATGCTGACCTTGAGGCTGTGTTAAAATCCTAATGTTCAACTAAGTTGAACAGAATTCAAAATTTGAATTCTAAATATGGCTTGAATTTGCTAAGCATCTCAAATAAAATAGCAAATGGAATTCAAAAATCTTGAAACTGGGCAGGAAGTCTATTTGGAATATTATGAGGCCATGGAAAAATTTATGGCCTCAGATTTGAATATTTTGGTCGGGCCTAATTGTACAGTGCTATATTCAAATGAATTTGAATATAATTAGTACTGCATAGTAATTTGCCCTGGAAATTTTTATTCAATAAATTCCAAAACTTGTAGAAAGGTCACTTGAATTATTCTAAGGTCATTGGTGAAGTTCATCCCTTATGTTAGTAAAATTTAAGAATGGTTGAAAGAAAAATTCTTAATGATATCAAGTTCGAATGCACAACCATATTTGATCTCCACTATGGTTAAAAACAAACTAATAGTTGAACTTCATATTAAGGGAAAAGCTGGGATTTTACATTCAAGCCCCGGTCAGAGGAGGCTTGTGCGAGAAGCTTCAGATCTTTAGGATAAGATCGCCTTGGGGCCACCTATCGGGCCCTGGATCCCATTTGTAAGGCGTATGGCCTTGACTATAAAAGGACCGGACCGCCACCATTACAAAGGATCCCCAATCGTTGCATACACACAACACACATACCAGCAATACAACCTCACTGTGGAGTAGAGTGTTACGCTTTTGGGGCCCGAACCACGTAAAAACCACAGTCTCACACTCTCATATGCGCGATCACTTGATAGAGGACTAAGCCCCGCCGATCAAAAAACCTCCGCGGGCTGCTCCTGAATAGATCTGGGGGAAGTGTCGCATTAACACTTTGACATTTGGCGCGCCGGGTAGGGGCTTTTTCCCTGAAAAAAGTGGTTGCGCTTTCACTGCAATGGTGTTAATCAAGCCCGTGGATGGCGATTTTTGAGGCCGTCGTCCGGTGACCAGATTTATAGCTCGAGCGGCACACTTTAGTCCATCACGCCCCTGCGCAAATGTAGCTGGCCAAGGTGGTTCCTTCAGGTACATCCCGGCCCAGTGCAATCTTGATGTCGAGTACAGCCCTCATGGGCCTGAGCACGAGGCGTCCTCCGTCCGAGGAGCTCTGTAGGTAAACCCTCTGCCGCCGTCTCACTAGCATTATATGTGGACGACCGCCCCCCTGCAGCATTCTGTGCAGCAGGTGCCACAGTAGCAGTACCTGCCTCAGCCGGCACCACAGCAACATGCTTTGCAGTAGCTGCATGCTCCGCAGCAAACCCTCTGGGGTATGCTATTCCATATGCCTCCCCAGCGATGCCCATTGGAGGGTGTATGTCCTTAGCACCATACCTTCGCCTGATGACGTGGTTGTGCAAGTTCTGGTCACACCGGCCAGAGTTCGATGAGAGCGTCAACCCAGCCGAGTTCCTCCAGATCTACACCACGACACTCCTTGCCGCAGGAGTGGATGAGTCTGTCCTGGCAAACTACTTCTCTGTTGCCCTGATCAGCTCGGCCCAGTCATGGCTGATGAACCTGCCCAAGGGGTACATAACCTCTTGGGATGAGCTCTACTGGTAGTTCACGATGAACTTCGGCAGCTCCTACACGCCCCCTGACACCAAGCTCGGCCTCCACGCCGTGCGCCAACAACCAAAGGAGACGCTGCGATCATTCATCTAGCCCTTCTCCCAGGTACGCAACTCCATCCCCAACATCCTGAATGCTTCCATCATTGTGGCATTCTGGCAGGGAATGCGTGATCGGAAGATGCTCAAGAAATTAGCCACGAACAACGTGCAAGATGTCTTCAGGCTCTTCTCCATCACTGACCGGTGTACCAGGGCAGTAGAGGGCCTTGACTTGCACACCTTGCCCGCCCCCGAAGTGGGCGGAGTTGGCAAGGCCGGTGAAGGTTTCGTCACCCCGGGTAGCCGCAAAAAGAAGAACAAGAACCAGGGAGGCGGCCAGAACAAGTTGCCACATAGGGCACCCGTCGCCGCAGCAGCGGTGACCGGTGGTGGAAGACCCCCACGCTCTGACAAGCGCCGAAGTCAGGCACCTACTGCTAACAACGACACTGAGCCCTGCCCGGTGCACAAGACTCGTGACCACACAGCGAGCGAGTGCCAAGAGATCATGAGATGCACCGAGCGATACCAAGAGCTGGCACAGCAGCAACTCGATGGTGCTCCCTTCAGCCAGCGGGAGGGCAAGCAAACGGTCGACCCCAAGGTCGACAATGACGAGAAGATTGAGTACTAGGAGCAAGAAAGGGCCGTCAAGGTTTTCCACCAAGATGAGGAATCCAACGCCAGCAATGACCACGAGTGTTGCAAGACTCTCCACGTCATCTTCAGGGTGTTGGGATCCCGCGTCCCGGAACACTGTCAAGACCTTACGACGAGCACTGGCTTCGATGGCCCCTGCTCCCGCTCCGGTGCTGCACCACAAGTGGAAGAAGATGCCAATTAGCTCTGACGCCTCCGACTGCCCCCAAGAACATGGCAGGAGTCGGGATCCTGCCTCTCCTAGTCGACCCCACCATTGCCAACGTCAAGCTCCACTACGTCCTTATAGATGGCGAGGCCAGCTTCAACCTCATCAGCCATGCGGCCTTCTACCAGTTGCAGATCCCGATGTCAAATCTCACCCCCTCGAGCTTGTTCTCGGGGGTGGGGCCAGGGAACATCATCCCATACAGCAACATCAACCTCTGTGTGACCTTTGGGAAACCCGAAAACTACAAGACCGAGAGCATCCTGTTCGACATCGTGGACGTCAGCCTCTCCTTTAGTGTCATCATCGGTAGGCCTGCCCTGTATTGATTCATGGTCGTAGCCCGCTACAGCTACCTTGTCCTGAAGATGCCGACTCCCTCCGGCGTCCTCAGGATCCCCGGAGAATGCCTTGTTGTGGTGTTAGCCTTGGAGAAGCTCCAGGTCCTCAAAGCAAACCCAGCACCAGCCCAGGGCGGCGCTGGACCAAGTCAGCCTCCGCCGAGTTTGCTCCAGCGTGGCTCACCCGCTGCACCCCATCTGCAGCCTTCCAACAGCACCGATGCTCCTGTCAAAGCTGTCAAGTTCAGTCCCGGCTCTAGTCAGACCACCCGCAAGAAAGGGGCAGGGCAGAAAGTAGTTGCCCGGATATCTTCACAGCTATCCTCGGAGCTTTGGGCACCGCAATATGTTAATATTAGCTTAGTAGGACAGTGTAAAGGTTTTCATTGAGTCTAGGAGCAGCATTTAGGACAATCAAGCTCTGGGAGGGTCAGGTCTAGAGTGCGAAGTCAGCTTAGCCTGTTCCCAAACCCTAAGCTTGTGCACCCTACCTCCCTCGACATCCAAAAGCAAGCAGTTGCCCTCTTTTGTAAAAGTTTGTCTCCTCCAATGAACATCGATATAAAAGAATTACTGTCTTACTTCATGTTTCCCTAACAATGTTCATTTAATTACGCGCTAATTTTATGATCAACCATGCTAGACTCGTATACTGTATATTTCCTTTATATACACGATCGTACACCCTATATCTCACCCTTGCTGGAATCATGCAATCCTACTGCAGACGGTCTTGCTTGAGGTACCTGAAGTGTGTGAGGGTTTCTCACAGCTACCCCCGTCCTTGGAGTTTTGTGAAACTGGATGGCCTCCCAGGAAAGGCCTAAGCCAAGCCGAAGGTCCAGGACGTGTGAACTGCTTAGCCTGCTCCTGTACCCTAAGCACTCATGCCCTGCCTCTCAGAGCTGTGGCCGAGTACTGGGGGCCGGAAAGATCGCACCGTAAGGATGGAGGAAGCCGGACCACGAAGCACTAACGCATTGAATTACCCAAACCATGTGAGTCAGCTCAGGACAATAATACATGACAAAGCTAAGGAAGAGGAACAAGTAATACCGGAGAGCAAACTAGTCCCTCCTTTATCGTGTGCAGGACAGCCAGCTCAGGCACCACCCAAGAGACCACCCGTCGACGTCCCAGCATGTTGATGACAACAACAAGTGCTGATAAATGAGTACACTATCATGCCATGCCCTTGTTGCTAACAGGGTTCTCTTTTAGTACTTGTACACCAGGGGCCTACCATCAAAGTGCTACGCATCGGTGGTGGACGACGCCAGAGCAGCCAGCTCCGGCACCTTCTAGGGGGCCTGTCATCGACTACTCTATGACGATGGTGGGTGACGCCGGAGCAGCCAGCTTTGGCACCTCCCAAGGGGCCTGTCGTCGACATTTCTATGACGATGGTGGACAACGTCGGAGCAGCCAACTCCGGCACCACCCAAGGGGCCTGCTGTCAACGTCCCAGCATGTTGACGACAACAACAAGCGCTGATAAGTGAGTACACTCTCCCGATGTGCTCTTGTTGCTAACAGGGTTCTCTCGTGGTACCTGTACACCACAGGCCTACAGTTGAAGTGCTATGCATTGGTGGTGGACGGCGCCATAGCAGCCAACTCCGGCACCTCCTAGGTGGCTTGTCGTCGACGACACTACGACGATAGTGGGTGACACCAAGGCAGCCAGCTCCGGCACCTCCCAAGGGGCCCGCTGTCGACATTTCTACAATGATGGTGGGCAACGTCGAAGCAGCCAGCTCCGGCACCACCCAAGGGGCCTGCTGTCGATGTCCCGACATGTTGATAATAGCAAGAAGCACTTATAAGTGAGTATACTCTCCTGCTGTCCTCTTGTTGCAAACAGGGTTCTTTTGTGGTACCTGTACACCATGGGCCTACCGTTGAAGTGCTACGCATCAGTGGTGGACGACGCCGGAGCAGCCAGCTCCGGCACCTCCTAGGGGGCCTGCCGTCGACGCCTTTACGACGATGGTGGGCGATGTTGGAGCGGTCAGCTCCAGCACCTCCCAAGGTGCTTGCCGTCGAAATTTATACGACGATGGTGGGTGACGCTAGAGAACCTAGCTCCAGCGCCACCCAAGGGGCCAGTCGTCGACATCCAAACATCTTGATGACAGAAACAAGCGTTGATAAGTGAGTACACTCTCATGCCCTGCTCTTGTATCTAACAGGGTTCTCTTGTGGTACCTGTACACTAGGGGTCTACCGTAAAGGTCCTATGCATCGGTGGTGGACGATGTCGGAGCAGCCAGCTCTGCCACCCCCTAGGGGGCCTGTCGTCGATGCCTCGCCGACGATGGTGTGTGACGCTGAAGCAGCTAGCTTCAGCACATTATAGGAGGCCTGCTGTCGACAAATCTGCGATGATGGTGGGCGATGCCGGAGCAGCCATCTCTGGCACTACCCAGGGGGCCTGCTGTCGACACTTCTGCGATGATGGTGGGCGACGCCAGAGCAGCCAACTCCGGCACCAACCAAGGGACCCGTCGTCAACATCTCTGCGATGATGGTGGGCGACGTTGGAGCAGCCAGTTTCGGCACCACCCAAGGGACCTGTCGTAGACGTCCCAACGACGATGGTTGGCAACGCTGGAGCAGCCAGCTCCAGCACCTCCTAGGGGCCCTGCCGTCGACATCTTTGGGATGATGGTGGGCGACACCAGAGAAACCAGCTCCGACACCACCACTACAGGAAACTCTGATACTTACTTCGGCCAGTTTAATTTACATTGGATGGCTGACGTAATTAAATTAACTTACATTGACTGTAAGAAACCGACGTAAGTAAGTTAACCTACGTCGGCTGCCGACGTAGGTAACTAGGCCGACCACAATTAATGTTAACTTACGTCGGCACAGACAACTGGTCGACGTACATAATTGTGCTGACATAAATAAGCCTTAACTTACGTTGGCTAATAGGATGGCCGTCGTAAGTTACATCTACTAATGTAAGATGAATATTTAGCCGACGTAAGTTATGTATTTTAACCTACCCCACGCGCGCCTTCTCTTTTCTTCCTTACGCGCCGCTTTCTTCTCCCCGCCGCCTGTGCCCGACACCGCCGCTCCCAACGCCACCGCGCTGCCGCCGTTCAATGCCGCTGCCGCCACCAGGTAACCTCCCCTCCCCTCCCCTCTTCTCCTCTCCCCTCCCCTCCCCTCCCTGTCGACCGCTGGCCCGGCTCCCCCGCCCCCTCCCCTAGCTAGCGCCGCCCCGCCTCCCTCCCCGATCGCCACCGCCCGGCTCTCCCTCCCCCTCCCCCTCCACCTCCCCTACACGGTCGAGCGCCCCCCTCCCCCTCCCCTCCCCGGCCACCCTCCCCCTCCCCCTCCACCTCCCCTCTCCAGCCCCCCTCCCCCTCCCCCTCCCCCTCCACCTCCCCTCTTTGGCCCCCCTCCCCCTACCCTCCCTGGCCGACGGCCACCCAACCTCCCCCTCCCCTCCTCGGCCCCCCTTCCCCTACACAGACCCCCCATCCCCCACCCCCCTCCCCAGCAGAACAGACCCCCCCACCCCCCTTCCTCTACATTGATGATTTATGGTTGGAATTCAATTGCTTATATTTAGGTTTAATTATATTTAATTGAAGTACTTATGTTAGAATTAAATTGATAAATTGATGAATTTTTATGCTTATTTATTAGAATTATGGTTAGAATTGAATTGCTTATGTTTAGGTTTAATTTAATTGAGTTGAATTGCTTATGTTAGAATTGAGTTGATAAATTGATGAATTACAATGGATAATTGTTATGTTTAGGTTTATTTGAATTGCTTAGTTTTTTGAATTATGGTTACAATTTTAATTTTGATTGCTTGAGTGTTTAAGTACTATATATACATAAATGGGCTTCGGACCGGCTTGACAAGGCCTGACAAGGCCCATTTAGTGGTAAGGTAAAGTATGCGTGTAGACGGGCACGAAGGCGATCGACGACGGTGAGGATGGCAAGCACCTGCGCGTGGATGGCGTACCCTTAACGGCGGGCTTCGATGGGGCATAACTTACTCTCTAAGACCAACTGAATGTGGAGCGTAATACCCTACTCCACATGGATGTGGAATTGTCATCTAAGACCAACTTTCATCTCAGTCTTTCTCTAGTTCTTTACTCTCTCTTAAATCACCTCAAAATGAACATGAGCAACGTAACCTATAGCAATGTATTACCGTTTCGGATCGGCACGTCTCACATGCCATTGGCATGTGAGACGTGCAGGTTCGCAATTGTCCCTTTTTGGACAACCTCGGAGTGACCGAGGGGGCGTGGCTTGTGACGAGACGCGGGTCCGGATTTGGACGAGATTTCGGTGGCGTAACCTTGTTGTTCTCTGCTGCACCATTTTTGGGCATTCAGTGGAGAACAGTGGGGTTATGCTGCTGAAATTTCGTTCGAATCCGTATCACACGTCTTGTCATGAGCACGCTCCGCTCGGTCACTCTTGGGTGGGTTTAGGATCTATCTGCCTAGGTTGTAGGGTCGTGACATGACATAACAATACATTAACGACAATTTCATTCGCATTAAACTGCAGAGTCAGACATGGGCGAAGATCGTAGTTGGATGTACACTGGTTGGAAGAGCAGTACTTGTGGTCACTCAGATGAGTGCTATGCCAAGACAGAAGCTTTTTTGGAACAAGCGTTTTCGTTGTCAAATAGCGATAAGGCGCGGTGCCCATGTACAAAATGCCGAAACGGAATTTTTTTGGACAAAGTGGAACTTACGTTGCACTTGTGTCGAAACGGTTACGTGTCACATTATGAGTTGTGGAACTTCCACGACGAGACAGCTTCTCAAGCTGTACAAGAAGTGGAAGCGGACAATGATGATGCTCAAGAGGTTGATATGATGGATGAGATGCTGGAAGCTATACGACCA
Organism: Tuctoria greenei; assembly: GCA_036927565.1. Classification (NCBI taxonomy): domain Eukaryota; kingdom Viridiplantae; phylum Streptophyta; class Magnoliopsida; order Poales; family Poaceae; genus Tuctoria; species Tuctoria greenei. The sequence continues at coordinate 281,435,183 of JAYESD010000001.1, read as the reverse complement.
GAGCTTACAGAAGATACTCAAACAGCAGAGGTTAAAGAGTTCTTCAAACGTCTCAAAGATTGATAAGAGGCTCTGCATGGACACACTAAAATGCCAATCCTCAATTTTGTGACTAGACTTATGGCAATTAAGTCTAAGTTCTTCTTTTCTAACAATTTTTACAACATGCTCATCAATTTGTTCAAAGATGCCCTTCCACAACCCAACAAAGTGCCTAAGGATATGTACAACTCGAATAAATTTTTTCTGGTCTTGGTATGAGGCACGAGAAGATTGATGTGTGTCCACACAACTGCATGCTTTTTTGGAGAGAGCATGCAAATGAGAACAAATATTTGAAATGTGGTCAACCGAGGTTTGTCGAAGTTGTTAATAACAATGGTAATACTGTGACGACAGAAGTCGCATGTAAGCAGCTTTGTTACTTAACTGTGACACCGAGGTTGAAACGGTTGTTCCTTTCAAAAAAAAAACGGCCAGACACATGAGATGGCACAAAGAAGGTGAGCATGAGAACAATGGAGTCATGACGCACTCGTCCGATGGTGAGGCATGGAAGGCGCTGGACCGGTTCGACCCAGAATTCACTCATGAAGCGAGAAATGTTCGCATCGGGTTGGCGACAGATGGGTTCATGCCGTTCAGCACAAATGCCGCACCATACTCCTGTTGGCCCGTCTTTATCATTCCGTACAATCTTCCACCGGCTTTTTGCATGAAGAATGAGTTTATGTTTCTTAGCCTCATTGTACCTGGGCCAGATCATCCTGGGTCACGTCTCAACATGATGTTGAAACCGTTGATAGAAGAGTTGAAAATGTTGTGGACAGGAGTCAAAGTGTACGACTGTTACAAGAAACCGAAATTCAACCTCTGAGCTGCTTATTTGTGGTCCATTCATGATTTTCTGGCATACAACATGTTTTCTGGATGGAGCACTTATGGTCGGTTGACGTGTCCGATATGTGCCTCGGATACCGATTGCTTTCAACTTACCCATGGAGGCAAGATATCTTACTTCGATTGTCATAGACGTTGGCTGCCTCCGAATCACTTGTTTAGACAACATAGGAATGTCTTCAGAAAGAACACCATTGTCACTAAAGGACCACCAAAACGTCTTAACCGGTCAGAAATATCTGATATGTTGGACAAATTGGTGCCAGATGAAGGTCGTCCTGGAAATTTCGAAGGTTACGGAGACAAACACAATTGGACTCACATATGTGGACTTTGGGAGTTACCGTATGTGAAGTCGTTGATTCTAAGGCACAACATTGATGTTATGCATCAAGAGCGTAACATGGCCGAATGTATCATAAGCACATGCATGGACATGACGGGCAAAACAAAAGACAATTTAAAGGCTCGAAAGGATCTTGCCGAGCTTTGTAACCGTCAAACTCTTTAACTCTCCGAAAATGGTGGTAAACCACATGCTCCTTTCTGTCTTCGACCTAAAGAAAAAAAAAGTTCTCGAATGGTTGCAAAGGTTGAAATTCCCAGATGGTTATGCAGCGTCCATGAAAAAAGATTTGCGACAACTATCCTGTGGAGTGGTTAATGTTAGAAGCTATGGTCGATATGATGTCAACGGCTTTCGATTCCGTACAACTCAATTTGAATCTCTTCGTCCTCTCGCGGCAACATGTAATACCGGAGTTGTGATGAGGGCAATCGATTCGCAAGATCATGAAACGCAATACTATGGGATTATTAAAAAAATCCTTGAATTCACTTTTATCGCAAACAAGCCAATTCGAGCGGTATTCTTTGACTACGAATGGTTTGATTCCATTTGTGGAATTCGAGTAAACGAATTTGGCATGGTCAAAGTAAAGCACAAGGAAAGGTTGAAAGGATTTGATTCATTAGTTCTTGCACACCAAGTAGAGCAAGTGTACTATCTACCTTATCCATGCAATAAATTCAAAGCTTGGTGGGTGGTACATAAGGTGAATCCTCGTGAGCAGTTATACACTCCAGGAGATGATGATTATTACCACGACGAAGTTGAGGTTGATTGTGTCTACCAAGAGGAAGAGTTGACAGACTCCCTCTCAGTCGAGCCCGGTGTAGGACTCGATGACTTAGTTGGAGACGCTCAAGATATCGAGGCTGGCACGGAAGCGGAAACAGGATCAGAATCGGAAACTGAAGATATCGATGACATAGTCGAACCTGCTGATTTGCGCAAATGAAAACGATATGAGAAAAAGAAGATCGATGGGCTGGTTTAAGGAGTAGGGTGCATGATCGTTATGTTGATGAATTTTGAAGTAGCGTTTTATTCACTAATTTAACATTAATTTTGTATATTATCTTTGCATATTAATCATTTATTCCTTGCAACAGGATGTCGTCAAAGGGGAAGGGGAAGGGGAAAGGGAAGCCAGTGAGAGGGTTTGAGCTGCCACGAGACCCTTGCTCAGGGAGCTCATTCCTTTCTAGCCGATGTTCCCTCTTTCTGGCACACGCTCCACCCTCAGTTGTCGTGTGCTTTCAGCGGACTGAGGTTAATTTTAGTTACAATAAAGTTATTTTTGAAATTGCAGTTGTTATTATTTATTTATTGTCAATCTTTTCCTTTTGTGCAGTCTGACTCATAGACTTCTGAGTCCGAGCCAGAGTCAGAGGCTAGGGGGCCGCTACAGGAGCCCGACTCAGAGGCTAGGGGGCCACTACAGGAGTCCTCTAGCGCTAGCCTCCCTTCGGAGCCGGCTAGCACTTGCCTCCCTGTGCAGCCGGCTACCACTAGCCTTCCTGGAGACTCCGGTGGTTCAGCAGAGCCTTCAGGGTCACAAGACGCGATAGCATCACAGCAGAGGCGACGGGCGAGGAGGACCCACTTTGCGGCTCCTCCTCCGGTTACTACTCAGCGGACCACAGTCTGTCCTATTGGAGACAGGTAAATACTGTATGTAGTATATTAAATATTAGATGTTGTTTTCCTTTACTTACTGATTTAATATATTTTGTAGATGTTGGTACGACTTTTCGTTCACGGGGGCCGAGAAGCACCACAGGCAGGTTAACAGTGTTCTGGGTGCTATCGTGAAGTTGCACTACCCCGGTGTGATTGACGGTTTTCCTGCCCTGTCGTGGGATGACTACGCTCGTGTCTCTCACCCGGTGCACGGCACGGTTCAGGGAGCCGTGTGGCACGATTTTATGGTAAGTTTAACTGTTTCATTTTTTTAACTCGTTTGAATTGTTAATGCATATCACTTAAATATTTTTTTGCTTAAAGCTGAGGTACCAAGTAGAGGAACCGGGCATGGGGGACCACGCGAGACGCGTGTTCCATTACAACGCTCGGAAGCTCACGACGGCGGCGTTGTCGTACGCCCGGATTCAGGCCGTCAACGCGTACTACAAGCGGCACCCCCGGGAGCAGGAGCAAGAGCAGCAAAGGGGTGTATTTAGGAAGGACTCTGACTCGTACTTGACAGAGGAGCAGTACGCGGAGGTAAGTATTTAATATTGTTAAATATTTACAATATCTACGTATGTTAACTGCGTTGATGAAAAATGAAATATGTGCAGGTTAGTATTTCCTAGTTACAGGGTAACATCAAGGCATACTTAGCTCTCTGTCGGTACTGGGCTAGCGACGCTTTCATCAATAAGTCCACAAAGGCTAGACAGTGCCGCATGGGGTCCGAGGGCAAGCACAACTATGCGGCGACGGCTACTTGCGTTTGGCTAAACGCATGGTAAGTACCTTTTCATTTTATTTATGTGTTCCAAATATATTATTTTTCTCACTAATACGGGTGTACAGGAGCGAGAGATGGGTCATGAGCTGACCCCAACCCAGGTTTGGAAGAGAGGTCACAAGGGAAGTGACCCTTCTCAGCCAGGGCAGTGTAGTCAGGTCGCAGCCGACCGACTGGTAAGTTTTCGAAATTCATCAATTTTATTATAACTAATACTATTATTGACATGCTTACAAGATTTATTTGTTTTGTGGACAAAGTACGCGCAGGAGGTCGTGAAGATACATGGTGCGGATTACGATTGGGAAAGCACGCCGAACGACCCCCAAGCCGCGTACGCAAGCGGAGGCAGGAAGGCCCACGGACGGTGAGTTTTTCGTGTGTTTCATTTCTTTTTCAATTAATCTTCTTCTACTTAGTGTTTTCATTCTTTTGCAGGTTTGCCATTTTTGATGGAGTTGTCGACTCGAGGTCGACGTGACCTTTGAGAGGCACTTCATCGTCACAAGCTTCAACCGTTGGGACCAGTGGTCGTCTCTCGCAGACCCAACTGGAGCTCCAGGCCATGAGGGAGACGCTGACGCAAACCCAGGCAGAGCTGGAGAGAACGAGAGCGGAGGCAAGGGAGGAGCAGCAGAGGACGACCTTAATGATGGCCCATATGCAAGTAGCGGTGGTGGTAAGTAATTTAAAGTATCGTAGTTAAATTTCACAACACTTCAATAATATATATCTTCTAATATTTTTCAATGGCAGGCTCTTGCTCGACACAGCGGTCAGGATATCGACATTCCTACGCTTCCGCCGCAGCAGACAACGGAGCAGGTGATAAACTCTCTCTTCAATATTGTTGTATCCATTTTAGTATTTTGCATAGAGAGATAAGGAGGTAGAACATAGAGGTAGATCTTGATGACTTGTCAGATATTGATTCCTATAGTGGTGAGGAAGTTAAGTGTAATCAAGCTTTTGGTGGGTAATACCATAATGTTAGAGTTGGATTGCTTCACATTAAGTCATGCACCTGGGCTATAACATAAGGTTTCAAGAGGTAATGTAGCATGACTGTCAAAAAATATCAAAGACCACTACATTACCTCTTGAAACCTTCTGTTGATAGCCCAGGTGCATGACTTAATGTGAAGCATTCCAACTCTAACATTATCACTGATGTTTTTGGACTCTGATGTGATCACTGAGTTGACATTGATGCTTACTAGTGACAATGTTTCTTCTGCAAGGTTCGGGAACACGCCGAGAAGATCACGGAGGTAGTGGAGGGGCTAGCGTGTAGCCCGGTGAAACTTATTTTGCAAATTGTGTTGTTGTCGATGTTTTGGACTATATTTCGTAACTGTTATGTTGTGTATATGTTATCTGTCTGTTATGTGTTCTCGCCATCGAGCGAGGTAGTCAGTTTCTGTTTTTAAAAAAAAAAATTCGAAAACTTAACTTACGTCGGCTATGGAATTGCCGACGTAAGTTAGCTCAGTTTAACTTACGTCGGTCAGACCATACCGACGTAAGTTAAACCACATAACTTACGTCAGTTTGGAACAACCGACGTAAGTTAAGTGCTCTAACTTACGTCGGTCTGCAGCAACCGACGTAAGTACTCCGGCCCAGCCCGCGGCCCATCCCGGTACGTTACTTATGTCGGCTGATGCAGACCGACGTAATTAAGGTAACTTATGTCAGTGGCCAATATAAGTTACCTTAATTACGTCCAAACCGCTACGTCGGCCAACCGCCAACGTAATTAAGTGAAAACTGACGTAATTAAGTTACTTACGTCGGTTTAGGCCTTAATTACGTCGGCTCTAGCTGACGTAATTGATCGATATTCCTGTAGTGCACCCAGGGGCTTGCCGTCGATGTTTTAGCGATATCGGAGCAGCCATATCCAGAGCCACCCCAGGGGCCTGCCGTTGACGTCTCTGCGATGATGGTGGGTGACGCTAAAGTAGCCAACTCCGGCACCACCCAAGGGGCCAGCCGTTGACGTCTCTGCGACAATGGCAGGCGACGCTGGAGAAGCCAGCACCGGCACCTCCCAGGGGGCCTACCATCGACGACTCTATAAGGATGGTGGGCGACGTCAGAGCACCCAGCTCTGGCACCACCCAAGGGGCCTGCCGTCAACATCCCAGCATGTTGACGATGGCAACAAGTGCTCATAAGTGACTACACTCTCCCGCCCTGCTCTTGTAGCTAATGCGTTCTCTTGTGGTACCTGTACACTAGGGGCCTACTGTCAAAGTCCTACGAATCGATGGTGGACGACGCAGGAGTAGCCAGCTCTGGCACCCTCTGGGATCTACCGTCGATGCCTCAACAACGATGGTGGGTGATGCCGAAGCAACCAGCTCCGGCACCTCTCAGGAGGCTTGCCGTCGATGTCTCGATGATGGTGGGCGACGTCATAGCATCCAGCTCCGGCACCTCTCAAGGAGCCTACCGTCGACGTTTCTGCGAAGATGGGGGAGTGACGCCGGAGCAGCTAGCTCTGGCACCTCCCAAGGGGTCTGCCGTCGACGTTTGTGGGAGGATGGCGAGCATCGCCAGAGCAGCCAACTCCAGCACCACCCAAGGGGCCTGTCGTCGACATCCTGGAGACGATGGTGGCAATGACAGAGCAGCCAGCTCCGGCACCACCCAAGGGTCCTGGCGTCGATGTTTCTGCGACGATAGTGGGCAACACCGAAGCAACCAGCTCTGGAACCACCCAAGGGGGTCGGCCATCGATGTCCCTACGATGATGGTTGGCAACACGGAGCAGCCAGATCCGGCACCTCCCAAGGGGCCTACCGTAAATGTTTCTGTGACGATGCTGGGCGACACCGGAGCAGCCAGCTCTGGCACCACCCAAGGTGCCTGTCGTCGACGTCTTTGTGACGATCGTGGGCGACGCCAGAGCAGCCAGCTCCAGCACCACCCAAGGGGCCCGATGTCGATGTCTCTACAACGATGGTGGCCGACGCCGGAGCAACCAGCTCTGGCACCATGCAAGGGGTCTGCCGTCGACATCTCTGTGATGATGGTGGGCGACACCAGAGCAGCCAGCTCCAACACCTCCCAACGGGTCAGCCGTCGACGTTTTTGCGATGATGGTGGGCAATGCTGGAGCAGCCAGCTCCGACACCAACAAAGTGGCCTGGCGTCAACGTCTCTTCGATGATGGTGGGTGATGTCGGAGCAGCCAGCTCCGGCACCACCCAAGGGGCCTGCCATCGACATCTTTGTGATGATGGTGGGGCGACGTCGGAGCAGCCTGCTCTGGCACCACCCAAGGGGCCTGTCGTTGATGTCTCAGCAATGATAGTTGGAGACACTGGAGCAGCCAGCTTCGGCATGACCCAAGAGGCCTGCCATAGACTTCCCAACGACGATGGTGGGAAACACCGGAGCAGCCAACTCCATTACCTCCCAGGGTGCCTGCCGTCGACGTCTCTGCAACGATGATGGGCGACGCCGGAGCAGCCAGCTTTGGTACCACCCAGGGGGCCTGCTGTCAACATTTCTGCGATGCTGGAGCAGCCATCTCCGACTCCACCCAAGTGGAATGTCGTCGACATATCTACGACGATGGTGAGCGACGCCAAAGAAGCCAGCTCCAGCACCACCCGAGGGGCCAGCCGTCGATGTTTCTGTGAAAATTGCAGGCGACGCAAGAGCTGCTAGCTCCAGCACCTCCCAGGGGGCCTGCTGCTGACAACTCTACGACAATGGTGGACAACGTCGGAGCAGCCAGCTCCAGCACCACCCAAGGGGCCTGCTACCGAAGTCCCAGCATGTTGATGATAGCAACAAGGCGCTGGTAAGTGAGTACACTCTCCCGTTGTGCTCTTGTTGCTAACAGGGTTCTCTTGTTGTACCTGTACACCACATTCCTACTATTGAAGTGCTACGCATCGGTGGTGGACGACGCTGGAGCAGCCAGCTCCAGCACCTCCTAGGGGGGTCGCCGTCGATGCCTCTATTACGATGGTGGGTGATGCCGGAGCAGCCAGTTCCGGCACCTCCCAAGAGGTCTGCCGTCGACATTTCTACGACGATGGTGGGCGAAGCCAGAGCAGCTAGCTTCGGCACCACCCAAGGGGTCTGCCATCGACGTCCCAGCATCTTGACGATAGCAACAAGCGCTGATAAGTGAGTACACTCTCCTGCCCTGGTCTTTTTGCTAGCAGGGTTCTCTTGTGGTACATGTACACTAGGGGCCAACGGTCGAACTGCTACGCATCGGTGGTGGATGATGCCGGAGCAGCTAGCTTCGGCACCCCCAGGGGGCCTGCCGTCGATGCCTCACCAACGATGGTGGGCGACGCCAGGGCAGCCAGCTCTAGCACTTCCCAGGAGGCCTGCCGTCGACGAATCTTCGATGATGGTGGGCAATGTCAGAGCAGCCAGCTACGGCACCATCCAGGGGGCCTGCCATCGATGTTTCTGCGATGATGCTAGGCGACGCCAGAGCAGCCAGCTCCGGCACCGCACAAGGGGTCCGACGTCGGCGTCTTTGTGATGATGGTGGGCGACGTTGGAGCAGCCAGCTCCGGCACCATCCAAGGGGCCTACCGTAGACGTCCCGACGATGATGTTGGGAAACGCCGGAGCAGCCAGCTCCAGCACAACCCAGGGGGCCTGCCGTCGATGTTTCCACAATGCCGGAGCAGCCAGCTCCAGCACCACACAAAGGGCCCGCCGTCGACGTCTCTGTGATGATTGTGGGCGATGCCGGAGCAGCCAGCTCAGGCACCACCCAAGGGGCCAGCCATTGACGTCTCTATGACAATGGCGAGCGACGCCGGAGCAGCTAGCTCTGGCACCTCGCAGAGGGCCTACCGTCGATGACTCTACAACGATGGTGGGCGATGTCGGAGCAGCCAGCTCTGGCACCACCCAAGGGGCCTGCTGTCGACATCCCAGTCACGCGACAACACATGGCCCCACATGGATCTATGACTCATTCCCAGGCGTATCCGAGGAGATCCAATGGTGTATAACCTGGTAAGGAGATAAGGGTGATAGGAAAAGATGAGTCCCAATCTTTCGAAAGGTAATGATAAGTCGATTGAGGTGGAGAACTCGACGTTGATGATCTGCGGCACTCGAGCGGTTTGAGTACCCCTGCAATCACTACACCACGGCTCCGTTGGTTATCAACCGTGCTGCACACGCTTGAACTCGCCAAGAAGGCTAATCCCTGCAAGTGCAACCAAGAACACGAGCAAGAACGTCGAAGACACGATCGGAAATCCCGAAGTTGGGGTCTCACAAACCGTAGAATGGCGATATTATTGATCTAAGAAAAACCCAATTGTTCATGGCGGCTACTATGGAGTATATATAGCTGGGAGGACGTCCAAGGGGGTGTTAGGGTCGTGACCTAACCCTAAGATACGAAAATAATGGACTTAGACTTGATACATGGCCCAATACGGTGGCGCAGCATCCTGACAGATTCTAAACTCGATGTTGTTTCGAAGATTCCCGTCGACTCTGAAGGAATTTTTACATCGTACCAGCGCCATTGGAAATGTTATCCTCTTCCCTTTCCGTGCATATGTAGAACGTCCAAAATGGAGTTCGTATACGTCTTGGGCGTCCGTTTTAGTGCATACTGCTCCTAGACTCCGAGTTGGACACGATTTTGAGTTGGGGTCGGTTTTCATCTTCTTTGAACGTTTCCTTTGGTCCTCCATGCCCCTAAACCTTCCTCCAATTACTCCTTGAACCACTTCATGTATCCTAATCATAATTAAATTATTAGGTAGCAATCTATTCACAAAAATATATAAAGAAACATATAAAAACGAGCTCACCTCTGAAATTAATTGTTGTGTGTGAATTTTATTGATCGCATCTTATATGTTCAATGGAGTGTTGTGTATATGCACAGGTGTGATGTCCTCATCAAAGATCCCACCTAGAAGTCACCCCGAGGAAGCACACCCGAAGGGGGGCTAGGACCAGGTCGGTCAACCCCCCTAGTCGGCCGACTTGGCCCTAGCGCCAAATCCGGTATTCCCCCATGTGTTGGCTCCTCATGGCTCAATGAAGGCAGTAAAGACTGATTCACACGCTAATTGTGGCGGGAACTGCCTCTTCTCGGTGTAAAAATAGGGTTACCTCACTTCTCACACACACACTCAAGCATTCTCTCTTGTATACACTAGTTCTCTTAGTTCCTTTGTGGAGCTTAGGCTGTAGAGAGGAGCCTCTAGTCCCATGTCCAAATTGCAAAAGGTATGGCTCATGTATCTTCTGTTGTATTTGGGATATTATGCTTTATAATATTATTATTAGTCTTTATTTATTCATATACTTGGATGAAGTGTTCCTTGTTTGGTTGTGGAGTCCATGCATGTGTTAGGTGTAGATGTCATTATGGTCTAGTTATAACACCTTTATTATATTATCATAAACATCATACACCTCCATTATAGTCTAATTAGGTATTAATATAATTATGTTAATATGAGTAATGTAGTGCTTGGTTCCAACATTGGTTTCAACGATGTTTAGATTAGTCATTGCCTTAGAGAGGTACTTGTACTCGAGCCTCTAAGGTATTTACTTGTTATGTAAGCATGGTGCTTAGATAATCAAGTAGTGTTGGATGTCACGTAGACCCACGATTTGTAGGAGTAGGCAGCAGGTACTGACAGCCTTGTCCGTCCTTTGTAATATCCCATGTTTTGCTATGCCACAGGCTCGTGGCAGGAATCATCCCAATATTCTCAGGGATAAACCCATGCCCGATGTGTTGGACCGCTAAGCCCTAGTACTCGTAGTTAGCATAGCAATATGTACACTAATTGACTATGTATATGAATACCTAAAGCACGGTAGGAGTAGCTCCTTCCCAAACTTATCCTCCAATAGGACATTCTTACATTATAGAGTAGTTTTCTTAGGTGTGTGTCACACTACCCTCCAATTCATTTATCCATCCTACCAGATCCCACACTAGAACACCCTATTCTATCCTCGAACTTGTCTCTCTTCTACCTTGCCTTCCTTTGGGATAAACAAATATGATACCCTAGGGAATACTCTCGGGTGAAATGCTACAGCAGTACTTTTTGTGCACTTGTGGAACTCATATTGCTTTGGCTTAGGATAGCCTAGTGCCTCTGCAGAACTAACCCTACTGATAGGATTGCCTGTAGACGTTAAGAAATACCAACAAGCATTTTTGGCACCATTGTCGAGGAAGGCACAGAAGATTTTCATGATCATGTGGTAGATAGGATTCAGTAGGTATTTAGTAGGATAACCTTCCTTCGTTTTCGTGTTCGAAGTTGTCGGCTAATGACAAGACCCTGGAGAACATCAATGCCAAGGTTGAAGGCTTAGCATCTGCCTTCAAGAATCAATTGAGCTTCAACAAGATGTTAGAAACCCAGTTAGCTCAACTAGCAGTTGTTGTCTCTCTATTGGAAAATGGGACGATCCCAAGGCAACTAGAGGCTTCCCTGGATAATGTGAGTGTGGTGGACACGAGAGGTGGAAATACCACTCGTGACCCGTCGTATCCCACTCAAGAAGAGACAATAGATGAAAAGAAGAAAGAAGAAGTTTCTCCTAAGAAAGGAGAAAAGCTTAGTCAGAGAATGGCAACAGAATTTGAGGACACTACCTTTATGCCATTCCCTCAGAGAAGCCAGAAGCCAACCGTGGATGAGCAATTCAATCGCTTTGTTGAGGTTGTCCAAAAGATCCACATCAATGTGGCCCTGATAGATACGATGCAAGCACTCACTTATGCTCGCTATCTCAAGGACATATTGAACAAAAAGCGACCATTACCCACCACAGAGGTTGTCAAGCTCACTGTGGATTGTAGTGTTGCTATCCTAACACGCTTCTAGAAAAGAAGGACCCATTATGCCCTACTATATCCTGCTCCATTGGCACACAACACTTTGACAACACTTTGTGACCTTGGTGCAAGTGTTAGTGTAATGCCAAAGGTGGTCTTCGACAAGCTGAACTTCACCACACTATCTCCAACACCAATGCAGCTCCAGTTGGCCAATTCATCAACCCGCTACCCCGCGGGTATCGCCGAAGATGTTTCGGTGAAAATCTGAAACTGCTTCATACCCGTGGACTTTGTGGTGCTCGACATGGAGGTTGAATAGGAAACCCCACTCATTCGTGGGTGCCCTTTCCTTAGCACTGCGGATGCTCACATCGATGTGGGAGCCAGAGAAATTTGCTTCCATATCGATGGCAAGGAGGAAAAGTTTGACTTTTGGCTAAGGAAGGAGCAATGCTCCATGGTCAAAATCAAGTATGGCTCGAATGTCAAGCACATCAAGGAGGTCAAAGTTACACCACCCCAAGTGGACTCCCTCATTGCATTTATGAGGAAACTAATTTATGAGGAAACTCCATCTTTTTGCCCACATCAACATGTCAAAAAGATGGAGAAGCCAAAACCGTCCGAACTGCCCAAGTCCACAAAGCCGCCAAGGAAGTTGTGGCGGAAGAAGCAAGGCGAGCCCATCGTGCCAACTTCTTCGGGGTCGAAGGCTGAAAAATGAGTGTCAAGACAACAGAGAAAAATCCATCTCATTGTATTTTGGATGGGACCTCGCCAATAGGTTAATTTGGTAGTTATACCATTTTTTATTCTTTTTTTCACCATCATTTGGATTTTTTTCCATTTGGATTTTTTTGTATTTTTCCATAGCATGTTTTGACTTTTCTTAGATGGTTGGGAATTTGTAGTCTCAACTTAGATTTATTTTTCATTTTTAGAAAATTCAAAAATAATAATATTGAATTTGGAGAAGTTTTATTTGAAAAAACAACTTTTTGAAGCAAATTTGTGGTTTATTCACCCAACGACTCAAAATATAATCGTTGGGGAGCCACTTGCCAAAAGAGGAGACAGGGGGGCCCACCTACAGATCGGTCGAGCCCCTAGTCGGCCGAGTTGGGGAGAGCGCCATTTCGGCTCTCTCTCTCCTCTAACGGCTATATTATTGCCTCTTGTGACTGTTGGGGGTGCTACACAATTTATACATGCCCAGGTGGGTGTGTTGCTTCGCACTTCACCTCATTTTCACCTACCCAACTCACTCTCACACTTGCTCAAGAATTGTTGTGCATATTGTTGCAACACTTCTCCCAAGTTCAAGCCAAAAAGATTTGCTTTGATTCTCATTTGCATTTTGCATTTGCATTTGCAAGTTTCTCTCAAATCGACAAAACAATTCGTTGAGGGTTTTTGTTTGGTTTTCTCTAACGTAACCCATTTCGAGTTTGTTTTGTTTTGTTATCATGTTGTGCAGCCATGAAGAGCATGAAGAAGTTGTTTGGGAAGAGGAAGGGACCTTCATCAAGCTCAAGCCACGAGAGGAACTCAAGCTCACACCTCTCCCCCGAGCCTACACCATGTCCATGGTGGAGAGGTGGGCAAGACGACGTCCCGATGGAGGAAGATTCTCCACTCTGCCTCCTCAACGACGACAACCTCGACTTGAGGAGTGACGTTGAACGACAAGCCTACAACATCCTCCAAGATTGTGAGTTCGCCCACACGAAGGCCTATAATCCGGCACTACTCTCCAAAATAGGTATATATTTTGAATTCTTTACCATCTAGCATGCATTAGGATGGGATAGTTTTGCTCAAATAGTTGAGGAAGGTTCGCGCCTCCTCACTATTCAATTCCTATGCACCCTTAAATTCGGATTTGAAAGTGTTTCTTTTAGGTTTTTATGAAAAGAATAATTTATCCTATCGAAAGAATTTAGTGAACTCCTAGGCTTCCATAGATGTTGTTTTATAGACTTAGATGTTTTGCCTAAATTTAACAAACAAAGTTTTTGGCAAGACTTAAGTGGTGAAGTAGTGTGTGAGGACCCTAGGAATAACCACTTTCAAAACCCCACTTTATGTTTCATGCATAGATGGGTGGCTATGAGTATGTTTCCTAGAGTGGATGTTAGGATTGTGCATGATGATGAACTTAGAACCCTTTATGCCATGGTTAAAAAGATTAAAATTGCTCATGTTAAGGCTATTATGTCACAATGGTTAGAAAACACTAAAATGACGGGACCAATTTAATGTACTTCATTAATTACTCGTATTGCTATGAAAGCAGGGGCTCTAGAAAATGCTTTAATTGAATATATTCGAGCAGCCCGCTACTTAATAGATGAGGATTATCTAGTGCAAGGACACACACCTAAACATCACCTAGAAGGATCCTTAGTGTTATTCTATCCCGGACATGTAAATGAAATTCGGTTACCTAACCCAGATTTTCATTTATATAAGTGTTGTGAACTAACCATTGCTCTTCAACCTATCGAAGAGGCTCATAGGAGTAATGTATCTGGCAAGGTCACAAGGAACCATTCACGAAGAGCAGCCATGGAGATGCCACCGCGATACCCTCCCGCCTATGAGTACCAAGAGGAAGTGAATCCAACGGGTGATGCATCCGGTTGGACACAACCTCAAACGTATGAGGCTGGAGGATCGTCGTGGCAAGAGTGGGCTACCACCGAAGGGAGCTCGAGCTCTAGTAGCTTTCCTCCTCCACCGATGGGTACATGACGTTCCATTTCGACTCGAGGTTATCGTGATCTTGGCCAAGGAATGACGGAACTCACCCAACATTGGGAGATCTTGAAGTGAGGACCAGCGACATCTTCAACACACTTCATGACCACATCGAAGGTACCCACGACCGGCAACAGCAAATCAAGCACAATTCAACAATGTAAACACCACGCTGTAGCAACAACAGGCCGACCTCATGGCCTATTTCCGTCATCAAGATTTCAACCCTTATCACGGAGATTGAGAAGAGCAAGCTTAGGTGAGGACCCCCACTTCAGGTAACTTGTATCACACCCCATTTGCATTCTTTTATTTTATTTTTCTCTTTCCACCACCATTACATCTAAATAATAATGTAGTATAGGGTTAGGTTAATAAAATAAAAGATGTGCGGTAAGAATATTTTTACTTTGCATAAGTTGAAATAATGAATAGTTGCTCTGTTTTATTTTCTCTAGTCCCTTGCATACAACTTAGTATTCTCCAAATATTGCATTTATTGGCTTCGAATATTCTTGCCTTAAACTTGGAATTTGTGGATAGCACAAGCTAAGTCCAATTCTAGGTTATTGTGGGATATGATATAGTGATAAGAGCTGCTAATATCCTAGTTAAAAGTGAAACTTAATTTATCGGAGAAAATTTAAAATGGGGATTCCTCATTTGATATGAATTCCTACAAAGCAACGGGAGTTCCCAACTTGGAATTTCATTGGAGAAATGAACCACAATCGGATTGAAGTTGGCCGAGGGACCAATCTGGATGAGAAATCTCTGAAGCTCCAGCTATAGAAGCGTTTCAGCAGAACTTTTCACAGAGATGACACTACACCTCCAGTAGAATTCCTACCTTTGAACATGTTCCAGAGTTTAGGAGAGAGTTGCGGAAGAGAATGCCACTGCTTGACGACAGATGCATTGCAGTGAGGCAGGGGAGCACTTGACCTGCTAGAATTTTGCTCCTTGGAGCTTCGCCCCACTATCTCATGGAAGGTCCGACTCTGCACCTGTTAGTGGGAAGGGGAAGGCCCCTGCTGAATCGAGTCAGAAGAAGTCTGACTTAAGTCGGGGTAAAGGCAAGGAGACCGTCGACACCTCTAGTCGGAAGAGGAGGTTGACGTGAACTAATGGTATCTTTGTCAGAGCAGCTTTGATGCAAACGGTGCCACCACCTCGACTGACCATCAAATCAGTGCTGGTTGTGCCTTCAGCAACGACAAACACAGGTTCGGAGCTCAGGGGAAGCTCCGAGCCCTGGAATTTATCTTCGGTCCCAATGCCATTGGTAGGCATTGGGTCCGTCAATTCTTTGACACTAGCTTCGGGACCATCGGCAGGCTCTGGTAGGGGTGGGCAAAAAAACTGAGACCGAAAAATCAAAACCGAAAAAACCGAGACCGGGAACGAAAAAACCGAAATATCGAATATCGGATACCTATTAGGGTAGAAAATCTAAATAACCGATATATTAATTTCGGGTTCGGGTATCACCCTCGGATACCCAAAATACCTGAATAACCAAATAATAAAATCTCAAGTTAAATTATGATATATAAACTCTAAACAATATGAATTTTGACATTTTATTTGCGAGTTATGATATGTGAAGTCATTAGATTAAACCATTTATTTACAATTCATCGTTAGTAAACTAAGAATTTATCGTCTCTCGAGATTAAATTTACGAATGATATTAAACATATATCCATTGTTGTGAGCATGAAATGAGAATAATGCACGAATCAGATTTTTCAGGTAAGATCGAAGACCGAACCGAAATTTTGGTACCCAAAAATTTCGGGTATCTAATTTTTGTATAACCGTTTGGGTAGTGATTTTAGAAAACCGAAATTCAAAAAGACCAAAATAACCAAACCAAATTTACTGGGTAGACTGAATGCCCACCCCTAGGTTGTGGGTCCGGGGCATCTTGACAAATGATGGAGGTCCCTGCTGAGGCGACGCGGGTGGCTGCCACAACCCTTGAGATGAGGTTCGGAGCCTCTGCCACACCGACGACAGTGGGTTCGTATTCCAGCCGTCCGAGGAAGAAGCTTTATGGCGAGTACAGCGGCAACGTGCCAAGGTAATGATCAGCTCTTAGACTTGGGATTTGTTTTTGCTTTTTGCTTTTCTTGAATTATTTATCCTCTGTTTCCATAGTATCGAGGAGAGCTTTTTCTCCTGCACCTGCAAGCACCGCAGCCACAGAGACTGCTTTGGCGGCTGAAGAAGCCGCAGTTGTACCGGACCACGTGAAAGAAGCATTGGAGCAAGCTTCAGCTGCTCTGGAGCCAGCACTGGAGATACCGGCACCAGCGCTGGAGATTTCGGAAGCTATGGCAGAAGTCTCGGGACCAGCACCGGAGGTGGTGTCGTTGGCAGATGTCGAAATGCCAGAAATGGCCATGCCTACATTGTTGCTTGAAGATCCAGCTATAGGATCTTCATCATCTGCGCTGGAGGTGGATGAGCTCCCGGAGCTCAGCACCGCAGATGTTGAGCTGTTGGAGTCCATGCTTGTGCCATGGGCTCTGACGACTATTCCAGAAGATTCAGGGGAGCCAGAGGAGGAACCTCAAGTAGGTCCTGAGCCGATTCCAGTGGACATGTCGATTGAAAATGCCTGCTCGAGCCTCCGCCAAGTCCAGTTCGCCTTCGACTACGAGCGCAAGACCCTAGAAGAAGAGTGTGGCGTCCTGAGGCATTGGAACAAGCTGTTGTACTTCGAAACAAAGTTGATGCAGCCTTGGCTAGCGGACCAAAAGTAGTGGCTGGAGGCTGAGAAAGTTTGGCAGACGCGTTTGAATAACGCGCTGGATGAAAGAGACGCTGCTATAAAAGCCCTCAATGACAAGACCCGAGATATCTTTGTTGACGGTCCTTAAGTAACATATTTTGACCGTCAATTCACCTCATAATGTGCATAAAAGAAACACAGAACATAGTGGTAGGGCTATAAACTAACCCAATTCCACAAGTGTTGGTGTTTATTTGTATGCAGGTCAATTATTACCCAAAATACCAAAACATGCAGTGATGAAACCATGAAAATGGATTTCCACGAATCAGGCAATGATACGTGGTAACACATGGATCAGTTGGCCCACAAACAGAAGAATACAAGGAGATCAAACGGTGTTGCACCCATATACATCAAGGGGGCCCACCTGGAAGCCACCTGGAGGAAGCACTCCCCGAGGGGAGGCTTGACCAGGTCAGCCGAACCAAGGGTTCGGCCGACCCCTTCCTGGCGCCAAACCCGGTCAAATGGCACGTGTTGGCTCCTCCCAGCTCCCTGGAGTCAATGGTGACTGATTCGCACGTTAATTGGGGCGAGAACCGACCCTTCTCCACCTATAAATAGACCCCCTCACCTCACTTCTCACACACACCAAAAGTTGAGAATAGTTCTACACTCCAAAGGTTTAGAGTAGCCCTAGAGGCTACCATAGTAGAAGGAGAGTGTGGTGAAGAGTCTAGGAGAAGGAGGCTTGGGCTTGTCAAGTCCCTCTTCTACACTTGTACCCCTACAATGGTTTTACTCAATCAAGTAAGCCTTTGTGAATTCAATACAAGTTGGTCTTTTATTCTTAGTAGTTTGCACAAGTAGTTACTTGTGGATTCACTGCTTTAATTCATTAGAGGCTCTAGTTGTAGCTTTGTGTTCAAAACAACTAGAGTAGTGATTTAGAACGTTAGCGTGGTGCTTAGGTTATAAATCATCAGTGGATATCTTGTAGACCCACGGATTGAAGAGGTAAGCAGTAGGTGGTGACAGCCCTATCTGTCCTTCGTAATCCTCCATGTTCTGCTATGCCATAGGCTCTTGGCGGGAGTCGTCCTAGTATTGCTAGGAGTAAGCCCGTGCCTGAAGCAAGCATCTAATGCAAACTACCTTGAATTAGGATCAATACTTTGAATTCCTCTCTGTTCCTTGCCTACCAAATAACTTTGTGTCCTTGTGTGAGATAGTTCGAAAGATTAGCACACACGTTCTTTGGATTCGATACCCTTGGGAATACTCCTTAAGGGGAAGTGCTACAACGGTATTTCCGTGCACTTGCGGATAACTCTGTGGTGTTAAGAAATACCAACAAGCATTTCTGGAGCCGTTGCCGGGGACGGTTGCTGTTAATCTTCAAACCAAGATCACCCTCGTATCATATCCCCCTTATCTATCATCTTACCTTTCTTATTCTTACCTTACCACCACCATATAAATGAAGCAACCCACCATTCTTTCTTACTCTGCTCCGAAGGGCAAGTTCTGTGAGCCACCGCCTTCGGCGGAACCTATTTGTTCAACCAGCTATGAACTTCGCCCTGGCTTTATACCCATGGTTTGGGAACAATCCTTCTCAGGAACAGATTGTGAAAACCCTTACCACCATCTATGAGAGTTTGAACAACTGTGTTCATGCCTTCTAATCAAGGGTATGACACAGAAAACTCTCAAATGGAACTTGTTTCCTTTTTCCCTCAAGGAAAAAGTCAAACAATGGTACAACCACTAATTTGGGAAGACAAATGGTGATTGGAGTGAATTACGAGGCAAATTTGTCTTGCTTTCTTTCCCATTGCCCGAATTGTTTCCTTACGAAAGGAAGAACTATGCTTCCAGCAGATGGAGAAGGAATCCATAGGTGCAGCTTGGGACAGATTTTCTCTTTTGAAAACTTCTGGCCCAGATTTGTTAAACCCTGATCCAATGCTTTTGCAACATTTCTTCATGGGATTGAACAAAGAGTATGCCCTATATCTTTACATTACGACTGGAGGATCTTTCCTCCATAAGACTCCAGAAGAAGGCAAGGATCTTCTGGATAGAATTCTAGAAAATTCTTCCTTCATTATGGGTCTTAATAAGCCTCCCCAAGAGGAAGTCGTGTCAAGAATGGAGGATACACTCTTGGACAAGGATGAACCCATTTCTTGTTTACCCCAAGCCTTGCCAGAGGAATCCTCTTCCAAACCTAAGACTACGAAGGTACAAGAAATTCAACCCTCGAAGTTTCTATTTTACTTCGAGGAAGAGCTTGTTGAAGATTATGGAAATACCTTGAAGTATTGTTGCTATAGGAAACCTTCATTGCCACCAACTCCACATGAACCACCTGACGGGGTGTTCGTCCATCAAATGGTCAAGGAGTTGACCTCTATCCTAAGAAGAGAGTGGACACTTGAAGTCGAGAATTCACCCAAAATTCTTTGAATGGCCTCACCTTTGGGTACTATTTTATGTTCTATTAGAGGGACACCAATGAGAATCCTATACAACCCTACTGTTTGAGCAAATCTCATTTCCGATTCTTGTGCTCTCGCCATTCTTGGCGATGTGCCATTGGAACCAACACGCAAATCCTTCCGAGATTCATTCAGAACCATTCTTGAAGGATGTGGAGTTCTGCAACAAGTGTCTGTTGGACACAAAGATGTTGAGGCTCTCCTAGATTTTCACGTGTTCGAAATCTAAGATTTCGACATCATGATAGGGATTCCCATAGAGAAATTTCTCATGGAAGTTCCTTTGGAAGGAAGCCTCGATATCAATCTTGGAGGGAGTTATTTCTCCGTGCCTATTCCGCGTTCAAAGAACACATCTGCAGAATCTCCCATCCAAGATGAGCCAATGGAGGAGGTTAGGACTCTTCAATTTTTAGAACCCCCAAAAATTAAAGGAGAAGAACACTTCGTCCAAGAGGAGGATGAATTTCAGGAGGAAGTTGAATTGCCAAAAGAAGAGCCCTCCCAAAAACCTCCTGTTGAGCTCAAGATTTTACCTCCAGGCCTACGTTATGCCTTTCTAAATGGCAATTTGGAAGCCCCTGTCATCATAAGTGACAAGCTTTCAGATGATGAAACGCTCAAACTCATAGCCATGTTAGAAAGGCATAGAGCTATTTTTGGATATTCACTTCAGGATCTCATGGGAATTAGGCCAGCGTTATGCACCCATCATATTCCTATTGACCCTGAGAGTGTCCCCTCAAGGGAATCTCAAAGGCGATTGAATAATGTGATGCGGGAAGTTGTCAAGAAAGAAGTCTTGAAACTTCTGCATGCCGGGATTATTTACCCTGTTCCTCATAGTGAATGGGTAAGTCCAGTTCAAGTAGTGCCTAAGAAGGGAGGTATGACGGTCGTTCAAAACGAGAGGAATGAATTAATTCCTCAACGGACCGTCAAGGGATGGAGGATGTGCATTGACTACCGAAAACTTACCAAGGCAACAAGGAAAGACCATTTTCCATTGCCCTTCATCGATGAGAAGTTAGAGCGATTGGCAAAACACTCCTACTTCTGTTTCCTTGATGGGTGTTCGGGATATCATCAAATTCCTATCCATCCCGATGATCAAAGTAAGACCACGTTCACATGTCCTTACGAGACCTATGCCTACCGACGTATGTCCTTTGGATTGTGTAACGCTCCTGCTTCTTTCCAGAGATGCATGATGTCTATATTTTCAGACATGATCAAGGATATCATGGAAGTTTTCGTGGACAATTTCTTCGTCTATGGAAAAACTTTTGATCATTGTCTAGAAAATTTAGACAGGGTCTTACAAAGATGCCAGGAGAAGGACCTTGTGCTTAATTGGGAAAAGTGCCATTTCATGGTCCGGGAAGGCATCGTTCTTGGACACTTGGTGTTCGAGAGAGGGATAGAGGTGGACAAAGCTAAAATTGAAGTTATTGAAAAATTTCCACCTCCTATCAATGTTAAGGGAATCTGCAGCTTTTTAGGTCATGTGGGGTTCTACCGACGATTTATCAAGGATTTCTCCAAAATCGCTAGACCCCTCACCAACCTATTAGCTAAAGAAACTCCCTTTGATTTTGATGATGAATGCCTTAAATCATTTGATATACTCAAAAAGGAACTCATCTCAGCTTCAATTATCCAACCTCCTGATTGGACGCTGCCATTCGAAATCATGTGTGATGCTAGTGACTTTGCTATTGGTGCGGTCTTAGGCCAAACCAAAGATAAAAAGCATCACGCAATAGCCTACGCTAGCAAAACTCTGACAGGAGCCCAACTCAATTATGCCACAACTGAGAAAGAGCTCCTAGTAGTAGTTTTTGCTATCGACAAGTTTAGATCCTATTTGGTCAGAGCAAAGGTCATAGTCTACACAGACCATGCTACTTTGAAATATCTGTTACCAAAAAGGATGCTAAACCCAGGCTAATTCGATGGATTCTTCTACTACAAGAATTTGATCTGGAAATAAGAGATAAGAAAGGAGTACAGAATTCAGTAGCAGATCATCTTTCACGTATGGAAGTCACACAAACCATGGACATACCTATCAATCACTTCCTACAAGATGATATGCTCCTCAAGGTGACAGACTCTCATCCTTGGTATGCGGATATCGTGAACTTTATGCTCATGGCATACGTACCACCAGGGGAGAACAAAAAGAAACTCATTTATGAGAGTCGTAGACACCTTTGGGATGACCCTTACCTTTATCGAGTATGTGCTGATGGCCTTCTTAGAAGGTGCATACCATCAATCTAAAGCACAAAATTATAGAGAAATGCCATGCTGACCCCTATGGTCGTCATTACGGTGTTTACCGTACTCAAGCAAAGATCTGGCAGAGTGGATTCTATTGGCCTTCAATGTATGAAGATACCAAGGAATTCATTCGCAGATGTTGGAAATGCCAGAAGCATGGAGGAATCTCTGCTCGCGATGTCCCTAACATACAATCTCCAAGTGGAATTATTTGATGTATGGGGTATTGATTTCATGGGACCTTTTCCTAGGTCTTATGATTGCGAGTATATTCTGGTTGCCGTCGATTATGTGTCAAAATGGGTAGAAGCATTGCCATGCAAAAATGCTGATTCCAAGCAAGCAAGGAAAATGTTCCATGAGATCATTTTCCCACACTTCGGAACTCCCCATATGGTCATAAGTGATGGAGGGTCTCATTTAATAGATAAGAACTTCCGGAACTTTTTAAGAGAACTTGGAATCCAGCATAACATTGCTACCCCATACCACCCACAGACAAATGGTCAAGCAGAAACATCTAATAAGCAAATTAAGAATATTCTGCAAAAGACTGTCTTGGAAATGGGAACGGGGTGGAAGCAAAAGCTACCCGACGCATTGTGGGCATATCGTACTGCCTACAAGACACCTATCGGCATGTCTCCTTTCCAACTTGTCTATGGGAAGACTTGTCATATTCGCGAAGAATTGGAACATAGAGCGTATTGGGCCATCAAGCGGTGGAACATGAATCTTAACGAAGCTGGAAATGATCGATTGAAGCAAATCTCTGAGTTGGAGGACTGGAGATATAAGGCGTACCATAGTGCCAGAATTTATAAAGATAGAACCAAAAGATGGCACGATAAGAGGATTACGCCGAAAGAGTTCAAACCTGGAGATAAAGTTTTACTCTTTAACTCTAGGCTTAAACTCTTTGGACATGGGTGTAAGGATCGAATGCCCAAGGGGGGTGAATTGGGCTTCTTTTCAAAAATCTAAACAATAAAACTCAATTCCTAAAAGCCCAATTTCCTACGCAAACTATCTATGCATTGACGTAAATAGCAACTGCGTGGAATATAAAATGCATAAATGTAAGGGAGAGGAAGAGGATGCAAACTCCCGAGGAGACACGAGGATTTATCCTGTGGTTCAGCAAGATCGTCGAGATCTTCCTACATCCACGTTGTGGCACCCACCAAAGGTTTTAGCCATACCCAAGTCACCGTAACGAGGATCTCCACTATTCTTCTCCGTTTGCCAACCTTGGCAAGGTGGAGCTCAAGCCTTGTACAACTTCGACCCTCTGGGCTTCCACAAACGCCTTGGCAAGCTCCGGAAGTCTCTCACAGTTACAAACACCAAGGGGCACTCCCTTGAGGCTCTCACTATCCTAGAGATTCCACTCACCCAGAATGGAGGCACACAAGCTCTCTCTCTAGCTAGCTCTAGCCTATCTCTTGGTGTGTAGGTGGTCGAAAATGATGTAGAAGTGATGGCTCTTGGTCTTGAACGCTTGTGGATGTGTTGAGAATGTCTGGTGATCAAGATTTGTCGAAATGACAGGTTTAGGGGGTATTTATAGCCAGCCTCCACGAAATAGCCGTTGGAAAAGTAGGCTGACAGAACTTTTCTGCGAACATCGGATCATCCGATGTCTCCCCTTTAGTTATCATCGGTCAAGTTTACTTTAGCTGACGTCATTGTGTCAGATATGACCGTTGTTAGACCGATGTTGCACTTGTCTTCTCATCGGATGATCCGGTGGCTCTTCCTCCAGAATTGACTCAAACTTGATGCTTACTGGAGTGATTGACCGATGTGTATATTTTTGTACATCGGATGATCCGGTGCTACACTTGGTCCAAGGATATTGCGAACTATACTGATGGACCGATGTAGCTGAGCCCTTAACATCGGATGATCCGGTGAGTGCTTTGTTCTGAGGTCTTCTTCTTCTGCTGAACCAACTCGGCCGATGTGTTGTTCTCAGAAATCATCGGTTGATCCGGTGAGTTGACTTTGTTTGCTTCGAGTTGTTTCTAAGTGATTCTTTTGTGTCTTGCTCGATTGACCTCTTAGACTTTTGTTGGAAATGTACTTCTGATGGTTGTCAAGCATTAAGTGTCATCAATTGTGGTTGAATGACTTTGACATAAGAGCTTTCACTTCTTGTCTTCATATCATTGATTTGATCTCATAAAGTTATTGTATATGGGTCTCCAATGACATATAGTTTTCATTTGATTGAGTGATTATGGGGACCTTGCATTCACAAATTCATTAGTAAAATCCAATGGTTGTCATTAATCACCGAAATCGTACCTCATGGGGGCCTAGATGCTTTCAATCTCCCCCTTTTTGGTGATTGATGACAACACAACAAGTAAAGCACAATAGTAATGAATTTGATAGCACAACAATTATTACGAAACTTAGTATAAATTTGAAAGCTCAATCAAAGAATAACTCAAGTGAATAAGTGATCATAAGATAGGCACCAAATAAGCTCAATCGATTAATAACTTAAGAGTACTCAATAAACACCAAATGAGTAGCAAAAGTATCGAATTACAAAAGATGATATAGGTAAACTCCCCCTAAGGCTAGGACACTCCCACTGAGATAAGCTATCCTCCCCCTGACTCCTCTAACTCTTCTCCCCCTTTGGCATCAAGACACCAAAAAGGGATCCGAGTGCCTAAGGACCCTGAGTACTAGGCACGATGACGAACTGGTCACTGTCGGGGGTGCTGTTGTCAGAGCTGCTGCCTGGAGTAGAGGTGGTAGGAGCTGTCGGAGCCGTAGGAGCCGTCGTTGGTGCCTGCTGGGTAGGAGCTGCTAGAACAGGGGCACTGACGACGGATGCCGGCGTCTGCTGAAACAGTGTCGTGGCCGACTGTGGAGAGTGAATCGGTGCGCCGGGAGCCAGCAGTGGAGACATGTTTATCGAAGGGATCGGTGTAGTCGGCACCAGAGCGGCAGCTGGAGCAAGGACAGGTGGAGGTGGAGCAACTCCTGGCAGCTGCGACGGGAGGGCAATCCCGGTCTGGGTGTAGAGGTTGGTGATCAACCCCAGGATGCCCATCATCGCCTGCTGCGTCTGCTGCTGCTGGTCGAGGGAGCGCTGGTGCATCTGGTCGATCAGCCCAGTCAGCCGGTCAGTGTCCTCATGCCTCTCACGGGTGATCTGGCGCTGCATCTCCTGCTGCTGCTGCTGGAGCTCCAGAAGTCGTGCGGCCTGCTCCGCTCGAGCCTGCTCAGCTGCAAGCCGGTCCAAGCGCTGCTGCTCGACCATCTGCTGTAGGAGGGATGTGAGCTCGGACGGCTGAGAAACCTGTGCCTCTGAGACGGGAGGTGGAGTAGGGGTGGCACTGTAGAGCCTCCAGCCTCCGTGTCATGCTGCCTGGGTGAGGGAGGAGGTGGGAAGTACTCCTCAACACTGTCATCTGTGTCGCTCTCGGATCATATATGTTGTAAGTCACCCTGTGCCTCTGCCTCAGCCAGCCTCTCATCCTCCTTCTCCAGATCCGACCAGTCCTCCCCAGATAGACGAGCCCTGACCTAACGCTCGACTGGACGACCAAGGCGGCGGTCTCCAGGAGCTGGGGCACGGTAGTGACCGAACCGTGTGACACTCTCGTCAGTGAGATGGTCATGCACGGCGGACTCCTCAGGGACCATCATGGAGAGCAGGTAGCTGATCCAGTGTCCATACACGAGATGCCTCATCATGCCCACTCCGTCAGTGATCACATCCTCCATCTCGCATATGAGGACGTCCACTATATCAAACTCCATCCCGTTCATGATGTAGAACAGGAGGGTATGCTGCAGGCTGGTGAACCCCTCTAGATACCCGGACCTCGGCAGGAGTGTGCGGCGCAAGGCAAGGTGCACTGTGCGCGCAGCTGGAGTCAACAGAGCCGGTACCTTCGGCTGGTCTAGAGAGAAGGTCGGTCCGAACAGAGAATGTATCTCCTCCAGTGGTGGTGCCACTCCTCCAGTGAGCGGCCTCCGCGGTGGGTCTGTCTGACCATACACCCTCTCATGCACGCAAGTGTCGTGCAGATCCACTCCCAGCAGCTGTGCAAGTGTCTGTCTCGTCAGGTGATGGTGCTGTCCCATGAACATGAAGTCAATCGACCTGCGGCCCTCAGAGACGTAGAGCGTAGCGTAGAACACGCGGACCCAATCCTCCACATATGCGCTCCTCTCATAGGACATCAGCTGGACCAGCCCTCTGTACCTCTCAAAGTAGGGTTGTATCTCCATCTCTGCAGCCAGGGAAAGCTGATCCCAATCCAGAAAGTTATGTTGGAATAACTTGTGGCCTCGGCATCTATAGGTCTCATAGAGTGACGCCTGTGTCACAGTCCAGAAACGACTGTCCACAAGAGCCTCTCTAGGCTGCGGGTACCACTCCTCAAGCAAGATACTCCATCTGAGTCTTCGGAGCAGCTTGGCCTTCATCTTCTGGTAGTCAGTCAACCGGACACCTTCACCAGCGTGGACGGTTGTGTCCATCTCGTAGACGGCTCTCTGGGCCTCCCTGTCCTCACGATGATCGGCAGCCGTCGGTCTCGGACGTGGTGCTGTCGCGGGATGCCCCCCACGGGTCCGGGCTGAGCGCCGGCGGACGAGTGGCTCTTTCGGCTCTTCTTCGGCCTCGGACTCATCGATCATGGGAGGCTGACTCGGACGAGCCTTGCGGATCATCAGTGATCCTCCTCGGCCATGCTCTCGCTCCTCGGCAGCGCGAGCGGCCATCAACGCCTTCTTCTCCTCCTTTGAGAGCTTCTGCTTCTTTGCGGCCGGCTCCGCAATGGCCTTGTCCTTGTTCTTCTTGTCGCGAGCCATTTTCGATCGGGCGATGCACGAGAATGAAGTATGATCGCGGCCGGCAACCCTAGTGATGAAGATATGGCGACGGTGGAAGCACCACGACAGCGATGGTGGTGTGTGCGTGGGGCGGCTGTGGTGGTGGAGAGAGGCGGCAGCGGCGCTTGGGTGGAGCGGTGGCGGCAGCTGGGTGGAGCAGCGGCGGCGGCTGCGGTGGAGGCGAGTGGCGGCGGCGCTATATGATGCGGCGGCGGCGCTGGAGGTCGGCGGCGGCGTCCGGAGATCGGCGGCGGCGACCGGAGGGTGGCGGCGGTGGCCGGAGTGCGGCGGCGGCGACCGGAGGGCGGCGGGCGGCGAAGATGAGCGCGGGTGAGTCGGAATCGGGGAGAGAGAAGAAGAAAGGAGGTGAAGCGCCGTCTAAATAGTGGGTCCCAAACCCTAGCCGAAACTTTAACACCGGATGGACCGACGTTGAACGTTAGAAACATCGGTCGAATGGCACAGTAAGGGTATTCAAAAAGGTGCCGTTGACACCGGATGGTCCGACGTGGAAGGGAATATCATCGGTGGAATTCATCACAGTTCCAGACTTGTGCACATCGGATGGACCGATGTTTTTCAGAATGAACTCATCGGATTATTTGAGATACTGACTGAACTGGCCCTTGGCTTTTGAACACCAACTAATCCGATGATCGTCTGACGTAAGCATCGGATTATCCGATGACTACAAAACAGCAACATCCCATATATGTCCTTTGACCAAACAAACAATCAATGAGAAACACATGTCTTAGGACTCTTTGGGCAACCCCTTACCCCTCAAAGATACTAATATGCCAATAACTTGGCTTGGCCTTAAAGCAAATGGAAGACCGAGAAAAATAGGAGGAAATCATCCAAATAAAATGTAAGGCCCATGCTTTGTGAGGTAGAGTATGAAGACTTCTATCTCTTTAGAGCATGTTCCTCTAGGCATTAACGCACCTAACATTTTGTTCTTTCCACCACATATGAGTTGAAATATTGCATTTCAAACAAGTCTCTTTCTCATGAGGTGGGTTCCCCTTTGTGACAATCTACCGTATGCAATGCCAAGCAATTTTATAGTGCAAGAAATTACAAGTCTATATGGCAGGCATCATGCAAGGCATAAAATAAATCTATCTTTCCAAATTTGAACCTTTCAAAGGCTTCTTCAGGGAGAGCCACTCTCCAAACCTTGGGGAAACCCAAAAGAACCTCCATCCCAAGCTAACCCTTGCTCACCCCTATCCTTTGAGAGTTAGGCAAGACCTATATGAGATGCATTCTTACATTACGTTCGTTGCATCTAGCACATTTAACTCACTTCTTAGCCTAGAAAAAGTTTTCTCATCTAGTGGTTTAGTGAAGATATCCGCCAATTGTTCTTCGGACCTAACACCTCACAATGAGATGTCTCCCTTTGCTTCATGGTCCCTCAGGAAATGATGGCGAATATCAATGTGCTTAGTGCGGGAGTGTTGAACAGGGTTTTTAGCTATCTTAACTGCACTTTCATTGTCACAAAGGAGAGGCACACAACCAAGTTTAATACCAAAGTCCAAAAGGGTTTGCTTCATATAGAGAATTTGGGCACAACATGCACCGGCCGCAATATATTCCGCTTCCGCCGTGGACAAGGCGACGGAATTTTTCTTCTTGCTAGACCAAGATACTAGGGAACGCCCAAGCAAGTGGCACCCACCGGAGGTACTCTTGCGATCCACGCGGCATCCGGCAAAGTCCGAATCTGAGTATCCCAAGAGGTGGAATTTTGCACCTTTAGGGTACCACAAGCCCATACTAGGGGTATGCTTAAGATACCTAAGTATCCTAAAGACCGCCTTCCTATGCGATTCTTTAGGTGCCGCTTGAAAGCGAGCACACAAGCATACACTAAACATGATATCAGGCCTAGATGCGGTAAGATAAAGCAATGAGCCAATCATAGAACGGTAGTTAGATTGGTCAATAGGTTTACCGTCCTTATCCGCGTCGAGATGACAATTTGTTGCCATTGGAGTGCTTCTTGAGCTACAATCTCCCATCTCAAATTTATTCAAGAGGTCCTTGGTGTACTTCTCTTGATAGACGAAGGTCCCCTCTTGAAGTTGCTTGATTTGAAATCCAAGG
This sequence comes from Tuctoria greenei, assembly GCA_036927565.1. Lineage (NCBI taxonomy): Eukaryota > Viridiplantae > Streptophyta > Magnoliopsida > Poales > Poaceae > Tuctoria > Tuctoria greenei. The sequence continues at coordinate 281,406,362 of JAYESD010000001.1, read as the reverse complement.
AAGAAGTTGAGCTCTCTAATCATCGACATCTCGAATTCCCTAGACATCATTTTGCCAAACTCGTGGCTAAGAGCTTCGTTAGTTGAACCAAAGATAATATCATCAACATAAATTTGACAAATGAACAAATCTTCGTTGATGTCTTTGGTGAAGAGTGTGGTGTCCACCCTCCCGATCTTAAATCCTTGCATGGTCAAGAAATCCCGTAGTCGTTCATACCACGCCCTAGGTGCTTGCTTGAGCCCGTAGAGCGCCTTGTGCAACCTATACACATGATTAGGATTCCTCGGATCTTCAAACCCGGGAGGTTGTTCAACATAAACAAGCTCGTTAATGTAACCATTAAGAAAGGCACTTTTCACATCCATTTGATAAAGTCTAATATTATGATGTGATGCAAAGGCAAGAAGTATACGGATGGCTTCTAGCCGGGCGACCGGGGCAAATGTCTCCCCAAAATCTAGTCCTTCAACTTGCGAGAACCCCTTGGCCACAAGTCTTGCCTTGTTGCGGACCACAACGCCATTCTCGTCTTGTTTGTTGCGGTACACCCACTTTGTTCCGATGACGTTCTTGTCCTTGGGTCGCTCCTCCAACACCCAAACTTCATTGCGGATGAAGTTGTTGAGTTCTTCTTGCATGGTCATCACCCAATTTGGGTCTTGGAGTGCTTCCTCAATATGAGTGGGTTCTACACATGAAACAAACGAGTAGTGCTCACAAAATGAAGCGAAATGGCGAGAACGTGTACTTACACCCCTTGACGGACTTCCAATGATTTGGTCAATCGGATGCGCCTTGGAGATGCGTCCATGCCTCATAAGCGGTTGTGAAGCACTTGGCGAAGGTGATGCGTGTTGCTCCTCTTGTGGTTGGACTTGATCATGGACTTCTTCTTCTTCTTCTTCTTGATGTTGTTGTGCTTGTGAGTCTTGAGTCGATAATGGATCATCCTTCTCTTCTTTGTCAACTTGAGGCGCCATGGAGGTGTTATTGTTGGAACTTGAAGCTCCCCCTTGATCATGGCTCTCCTCAACTTCAGGCTTGATGTCTCCAATGGTCATGTTCTTCATGGCTTCTCGTAGAGGCTCATCATCTATTTCATCATGACCAAAACTCTCCTCTTGGGAGCCATTAGTCTCATCAAACTCAACATCACACCTTTCCTCAACTAAACTGGAGGTTTGGTTGAATACTCGATATGCTTTTGAGTTTGATGCATAACAAAGAAATATACCAACATCACATCTTCTTTCAAACTTACCGAGCCTTTTCTTGCGGTAGATGTAGCACTTGCATCCAAAGACTCAAAAGTAGGAGATGTTGGGCTTTCTCCCAATGAGAATCTCGTACGGGGTCTTTTGAAGTAGTCGATGGAGATAGACCCTATTTGCGGCATGGCACGCCGTGTTGATTGCTTCGGCCCAAAACTTCTCCGACGTGCCGTAGTCATCAAGCATTGCTCTCGCAAGAATGATGAGTGTCTTGTTCTTCCTTTCAACGACACCATTTTGTTGAGGAGTGTATGTGGCTGAAAACTCATGTTTCACGCCTTCACGGTCACACCACTCCCCAATGTTGTAGTTTTTGAATTTGGTGTCGTTGTCACTCTGGACCTTGATGATGGGAAGTTGAAATTCCCTTTGAGCGCGGTTGGCGAAGGTCTTGAATACTTTCAGAGTTTCACTCTTGTCACCTAGAAATAGAGTCCAAGCATAGCGAGAGTAGTCATCAACTATAACAAGACAATAGAGGTTACCGCCAAGGCTTTGATATGTGGACGGTCTGAAGAGGTCCATGTGGAGTAGCTCAAGGGGCTTGGAGGTTGACACCATTGTCTTCATTGGGTGGTGTGAAGCAACTTGCTTCCCAGCTTGACAAGCGCTACAAAGCTTGTTCTTCTCAAATGTAACATCCTTCATGTCGGTCACCATCCCAAGCTAGAATGACTTCTTGAGTTTGCTCATCCCTATGTGCGCTATGCGTCGGTGCCATAGCCAACCCAAGCTTGTCTTAGTGAAAAGACAAGTGGTCAAGCTAGCATTCTTGTTGGATAAGTCTACTAGGTAGAGATGTCCATGCCGAAATCCTTTGAAGACTATGTCTTGGCTTGTTTCACTACTCACAACAACATCATTTTTGCTAAATGTGCATGTTAGTCCAAGATCACATAGTTGTGCAATGGAAAGTAAATTAAAACTAAGTGACTTGACATACAAAACATTGGAAATGGATAAATCATTTGAAATAGCAATTTTACCTAACCCAATTACCTTTCCCTTAGAGTTATCACCAAAGGTGACTTGTTCATGATTGCCGGGGTTTTCTATGGTGGTGAACATACCATCATTGCCGGTCATATGTTGGGTGCACCCGCTATCGAGTACCGAATGCTTTCCTCCGGCTTTGTAGTTCACCTACACACATGAATTCAATTTTTAACTTTAGGCACCCAAGCCAACTTAGGTCCTTGTATGTGTGATACAAGTGTCTTTGGGACCCAAAGTTGCTTGGGGAGCTTCCCCTTCATGTCCTTCATGTCTTTGCCGATGAACCTAGCCTTCACCTTGCCATCTACTTTACTTAAGAGATAATAACAATCATTGAAAGTAGATTTGTAATTAATAGGCAACTTTAGAGAAGGTCGTTTAGGAAGAGGACACTCCCTTGTGTGGTGACCGGTGACCTCACAATGTTGGCAATAAGAACCAACTTCCTTAATGAAGCTTGTTCTAAGCTCCGGTGAGGGCACCTTTCCTTTGTTAGGCACCGGGAAGGATCCAAGTCCTCTCTTGTTGAAGGCCTTTGCTTGTTGGAAGAGTATTTCCTTGTGTTTGACTTCCCCTTTTGAAAGTCTAGCCACACTAGTGCGGAGACTCTCAATTTCTTCCAACAAGTCCTTCTCCCTAGCATTTGCTTTCAAAGGCAAAGACTTGTTCAAGGCATTAGTGACATGAGAAGTAATGGATATCCTATCATTAAGAGTTTGCTTCTTTATATTTTTCAACTCTTGATCAAGCACGTCATGAGCAAGGTTAAGTGTTTGATGTTCTTGTACTAACTTGTTGTGCTCTTCCAAGAGTGTTTGGTGTGCTAAGTTAAGCTCATGATTATCTAACTTGATTTTAGCCTTTTCTTCCTCAATTTGCTTCACATGAAATTTGAGTGTGTCATGCTCTTTGAGTATGCTTTCATACTTGTCAAGCAAATCGAGTTTAGCACTCTCAAGTCTAGCACGAGTTTCTTCAAGAGCTTTAACCTTACTCTTTTCCCTCTTAATGATAGCATGATATTCATTTATCAAAGAAGTTAAATCATCGGGGGAAAGCTCATCATCACTAGAGTCGTCACATACCTTGGTGTTACCTTTCGCCATGAGGCACATGGGCGGTGGATGAAGAGGTGAGTTATCATTGTTGGCAATGGCGAGGCCGGCCAAGCTTTCTTCTTCCGCTTCACTCTCTTCATCACTTGTTTCTTCGTCGGTGACCCATTCATTTGCCTCACACATGAACACCTTTTTTGGGCCATTTCTCTTCTTTGGGAAAAGTCTTGCCTTCTTGCCCTTGTCATGTTTCCTCTTCCCAAAGGATCTTGGTTTGGGTTTGGCCTCTTCTTCATCATCTTCACTCTCTTCAAGCTTGCGATGCTTGCTCTTGTAGTTCTCTCTTCTTTTGTCCGGTTTTGGACAATCATAGGAGATGTGGCCTTGATCACCACAATTGTAGTAAGTCTTGTGATCATCTCTCCTTGGTAGAAATGCTTTCTTCTTGGGATCAAAGGTGTGTCCCTTCTTGGTAATCTTGGAGTTCAAGCGTGAGAACTTTCTCATCATCAATACAAGCTCATCATCATCATCTTCACTTGATACTTGCTCTTCTTCACTTGAGCTAGGCTCAACCACCTTCTTCTTATTGAGGCTTGTTTTCTTGGTGGAGGCATTTAGAGAAATTGTTTTTGAGGATGATTGCTCCATCATCCCAAGCACACTCATCTCATGAGCGTGAATTTCTCCAATGAGCTCTGAAACTTCAATGTGGTCAAGAGACTCTTTTTGGAGCATGGAGTTGATGATGTTGTACTTTGGCTTGGGAAGGAGCATGAGGATCTTGCGGTTGATGAGTCCCTTGCCAGGAGAAGCAATGTCAAGAGCATTAATTTCTTCAATAAGTACATTCAAGCAAGAGAACATCTCATTGACATTTTCATGAGGTAGCATCTTAAATTCATCATATTTTGCTTTAAGCATGTGATATTTAAGTTCCTTGACTCGAGAAGAACCCTCATGAATCTCTATTAAGCAAGCCCAAATTTCACAAGCTTTTTCTTTGCTAGCAATCCTAGAAAACACATCTTGACTAATACATTCATAGATTGCATTCCTAGCTTTAGCATCCCACTTAATTTGATCACCAACATAGTTATGTTCTCCAAACCTCGCGTGGGTCGCTTCCCATACTTCGGGAGCAATAGCCTCTAGATAAGCGTGCATGCGTGCTTTCCAATAGGCAAAGTTCTTGCCCTCGAAGATAGGAACCGAACCCCCAACCTTGGCCATTTTAGCTCTCTAGTGATGAAGCTAGAATGATCCTATGAGCAACCTTGCTCTGATATCAATTGTAAGGATCGAATGCCCAAGAGGGGGTGAATTGGGCTTATTTTCAAAAATCTAAACAATAAAACTTAATTCCTAAAAGCCCAATTCCCTACGCAAACTATCTATGCATTGATGTAAATAGCAACTGCGTGGAATATAAAATGCATAAATGTAAGGGAGATGAAGAGGATGCAAACTCCCGAGGAGACACGAGGATTTATCCCGTGGTTCGGCAAGATCATCGAGATCTTCCTACATCCACGTTGTGGCACCCACCAAAGGGTTTAGCCACACCCAAGTCACCGAGACGAGAGATCTCCACTATTCTTCTCCGTTTGCCAACCTTGGCAAGGTGGAGCTTAAGCCTTGTACAACTTCGACCATCCGGGCTTCCACAAACGCCTTGGCAAGCTCCGGAAGTCTCTCACAGTTACAAACACCAAGGGGCACCCCCTTGAGGCTCTCACTATCCTAGAAATTCCACTTACCTAGAATGGAGGCACACAAGCTCTCTCTCTAGCTAGCTGTAGCCTATCTCTTGGTGTGTAGGTGGTCGAAAATGGTGTAGAAGTTTTGGCTCTTGGTCTTGAACGCTCGTGGATGTGTTGAGAATGTCTGGTGATCAAGACTTGTCGAAATGACAGGTTTAGGGGGTATTTATAGCCAGCCTCCACGAAATAGCCGTTGGAAAAGTAGGCTGACAGAACTTTTCTGCGAACATCGGATCATACGATGTCTCCCCTTTAGTTATCATCGGTCAAGTTTACTTTAGCTGACGTCATTGTGTCAGATATGACCGTTGTTAGACCGATTTTGCACTTGTCTTCTCATCGGATGATCCGATGGCTCTTCCTCCAGAATTGACTCAAACTTGATGCTTACTGGAGTGATTGACCGATGTGTATATTTCTGTACATCGGATGATCCGGTGCTACACTTGGTCCAAGGATATTGCAAACTGTACTGATGGACCGATGTAGCTGAGCCCTTAACATCGGATGATCCGGTGAGTGCTTTGTTCTGAGGTCTTCTTCTTCTGCTGAACCAACTCGACCGATGTGTTGTTCTCAGAAATCATCGGTTGATCCGGTGAGTTGACTTTGTTTGCTTCGAGTTGTTTCTAAGTGATTCTTTTGTGTCTTTCTCGATTGACCTCTTAGACTTTTGTTGGAAATGTACTTCTGATGGTTGTCAAGCATGAAGTGTCATCAATTGTGGTTGAATGACTTTGACATAGGAGCTTTCACTTCTTGTCTTCATATCATTGATTTGATCTCATAAAGTGATTGTATATGGGTCTCCAATGACATATAGATTTCATTTGATTGAGTGATTATGGGGACCTTGCATTCACAAATTCATTTGTAAAATCCAATGGTTGTCATTAATCACCGAAACCGTACCTCATGGGGGCCTAGATGCTTTCAATGGGAAGCTTAGAAGTAAATGGGCAGGACCATTTACTGTAGTAGAGACTTCATCCCATGGAGCAATCACACTCCAAGGTGATGACGATCAACTATTCAAAGTTAATGGGCACTGACTCAAATTATTTCTCGATTCCCAAAATGATACAGAAAAAGAATTTGACATGGTAAATCTAATAGATTTCCGTGCCATTTCTTTCAATTTTGTTTAAATTCTCCACGTCCAACTAATGGGCCCATCCAATTCTTCATCTATGAGGCCCATTTAACCGACCCGAGAAAATGTGGCCCGAAAGGAGCCAGAAGGCCGAACCCTAGGGTCGGCCGACTCTCCCTTCGCACCGTTTGCGTTCTGTTTTCTCATGTTGATCCTCCTCGATATCCTCCACAAAATCCTCGGTGAAACGCGTTGTTCCCCACCTACTTAAAGGACGGAAATTTATACACCTCATTGCACCATCATCTTCCTCCCGTCCTCGTCATGGCCGACAAGAAGATTGTGCCTCATGCCTCCTCCAGCTCAACCTTCAACCTGAGCGGGGACATTATGCCGGCCAATGACAAAACTTCCCTCGCCTTGGAGTCCATCATGGCGATCGAGGTCAAGCACCTTGCCATGATCCCGCCTGTGACGACTTCGCGCGGGCGCAACCCTACACCTCGTAGCGCTGTCCGGTCGCTCTCCCCTCGGAGAACACTGATGAAGTCAACGACGCCATGCCGTCCGACTTTGGCTGGACTGAACCTAGTCAAGACACGTCTTTTCCACGGAAAAGACGAGTCTCTCCCATTGTTGCTACCCGGTGAGGAGTTCATGTACACATTGAAGACTATGAAAGGCGATGTAGTGAGCCGGAATGCATGGGGGATCGCTTTCGTATCCACGGGGTGCGCAAACCCGAAGGAGCCTACGCTAAGGGACTATTCAAGCGCATGGATAATCTGGCGATGAAGGAGTCGACGGGCTCGTCGCCCTCCAATATTAGGCAACACGTCCCACCACTTGCCATCAATGGGCCACCCAGACAGTTCGAGGGCAGTGATGAGGACTCTCCTCGTGCCCCTAAAGGGGCACAGCTGACCAAGGAGTTCGCTTATCTCCGCTTGGAGAAAAAGAAGCTGACTGACTTGGTGCCTGAAGGGCGCATCGAGAGGGCAGATTTGAAGGACGACATCATGGCCCTCAAGGAGGAGATTGACGGTGTTCGTCGTGGCATGAGCGCCAAACTGCGGTGCTTGTGCAATGCCATCTAGGAGCCCGACATCTACAACGCACCATAGTTTAGATGTCCCGACAGCATAGGATGCTTACTACTTAGGATTTTATTAAAAAAAACATTTGTTTTCTAAAGCTAGGTTAAATAATGTAAGCATCCCCATATTTTGATTTCAATAAAGTGAACTTACTAGTTCATCTAACACCGGTAAAGTTCCCTTTTAGTTTATTTTGTTAAATAAAGAATTTAGGAAACAAGTGTGGGGGAAACATGTCTCCAAGTCACGAAATCCCACCGTGAAAAAAATCAACGTTGCATATCAAAACACATCACGACCGAATGAGCAAAACGACATGACAAAACAGAGCCATAGAAGAGCCAACAGGAGGTCGGTCGAACCCCCTGGTCAGTCGACTTGTTTTCTGCACCGTACGACTCTGTTTTGTTCCAGAAAATCAGTTTGGATTTATTTTCCCCAATTTTATGCACTACCCTGATGTTTGAGTTGATTTCATATTTTTCATTGCATATCTAAAATGAATCAACTCAACAAATTGAAAAAAAAATTGGTAGTCAAGAATTTGCTTAAGCTGGAAATTTGAATACTTTATATTTCAATTCATTATCTTGTTTTTGATTCCCATAATTCAATAGGAAAAACACATCATCTAGGTATTTGACTAGTGTGATATGGTAAATGAGTTCTTTAGAAATCATCCTTTTGCTTGAAATTGATTTTGACATTTGTAACTATTTGAAGTCTTGAACTTTGCCTAAATCTCTCATTGGAAATTTATATACCCACAAGGGTCATATGATACATTCATTGAAAACCACAAGCATATGCCACTTTGTTTTTCATTGAACTTTGTCAAACCCGTGACCTAATTGAGTGACATGCATGAACTTTTTGAATTGAAAACTCTTGTGCACTCCATTCATGCAAAATTTCTCACATTGAGAGTTTGCATCCATCGATTACCCATCCGTCCAAAAGAAACTCCATACAATACAAATGAAAGCCTCTCTAAAACTAAAAAGGAGTAGAAGACATGGCTACAAGAAAAAGAAAAAGCATCCACTCTTGAAAAAGAGTAAGAGTGCTAAAAAAAAAGTAGCCATGTTTCATCCTTAAAAAAAGAGCAAATTCATGGGAGTTATCACCTCACCCCTCCATTCCATTCATGTGCACAAGAATTTTCCCTTCACTTTCTTCATTGCATAAGTCTCTCATAGGATCAAGTTTTTGACTTAGTAACATATGCATTGCCAATGTGTGCCACATTCATCCCTACCAAGCTCCAGATATAGCCACTTTTAGTATAGGGACAAGAATTGGCAAACCATGCCATGGTGAGGACTCAAACACTTTGAGAGATTTGAGAGATTCCGATCGAGAAGGCAAGGTCAAATGTTCCTATGACTTTCAAATATAGCAATTGCCAAATCATTTCAGCAGAGAATGATCCAAGAGAACTTCATTCTAACTGTTCCACTTTTCAAACACCCAAGATTGATGTGGTAGCCACATACACAAAGAGGATCCATGAATTCAGGTATAAGTTGAAATATCTAGTATCCTTATTTTCTACCTTATAGCAAAATCATGACAACACTCTAGTTCTTCTTGCCTTCACTCGAGGACGAGCAAAGGACTAAGTGTGGGGGAGTTTGTTGACAGTCCTTAAGTACCATATTTTGACCGTCAATTCACCTCATAATGTGCATAAAAGAAACACAAAACATAGTGGTAGGCCTATACACTAACCCAATTCCACAAGTGTTGGTGTTTATTTGTATGCAGGTGAATTATTACCCAAAATACCAAAGCATGCAGGGATGAATCCATGCAAATGGATTTGAAAGAATCAGGTGATGACATGTGCCAACACATGGATCAATTGGCCCACAAACAGAAGAATACGAGGAGATCCAACAGTGTTGCACCCATATACATCAAGGGGGCCCACCTGGAAGCCACCTGGAGGAAGCACTCCCCGAGGGGAGGCTTGACCAGGTCGGCCGAACCAAGGGTTCGGCCGACCCCTTCCTGGCGCCAAACCCAGTCAAATGGCACGTGTTGGCTCCTCCCAGCTCCCTGGAGTCAATGGTGAGTGATTCGCGCGCTAATTGTGGCGAGAACCGACCCTTCTCCACCTATAAATAGACCCCCTCACCTCACTTCTCACACACACCAAAAGTTGAGAATAGTGCTACACTCCAAAGGTTTAGAGTAGTCTTAGAGGCTACCAAAGTAGAAGGAGAGTGTGGTGAAGAGTCTAGGAGAAGGAGGCTTGGGCTTGTCAAGTCCCTCTTCTACACTTGTACCCCTACAAAGGTTTTACTCAATCAAGTAAGCCTTTGTGAATTCAATACAAGTTGGTCTTTTATTCTTAGTATTTTGCACAAGTAGTTACTTGTGGATTCACTGATTTAATTCACTAGAGGCTCTAGTTGTAGCTTTGTGTTCGAAACAACCAGAGTAGTGATTTAGAACATTAGTGTGGTTCTTAGGTTATAAATCATCAGTGGATATCTCGTAGACCCACGGATTGAAGAGGTAGGCAGTAGGTGGTGACAGCCCTATCTGTCCTTCGTAATCCTCCACGTTCGGCTATGCCATAGGCTCTTGGCGGGAGTCGTCCTAGTATTGCTAAGAGTAAGCCCGTGCCTGAAGCAAGCATCTAATGCAGACCACCTTGAATTAGGATCAATACTTTGAATTCCTCTATGTTCCTTGCCTACCAAACAACTTTGTGTCCTTGGGTGAGATAGTTCGAAAGATTAGCACACGCGTTCTTCGGATTCGATACCCTTGGGAATACTCCTTAAGGGGAAGTGCTACAACGGTATTTTCGTGCACTTGCGGATAACTCTGTGGTGTTAAGAAATACCAACAAGCATTTCTGGCGCCGTTGCCGAGGACGGTTGCTGTTAATCTTCAAACCAAGATCACCCTCGTATCATATCCCCCTTATCTATCATCTTACCTTTCTTATTCTTACCATACCACCACTATATAAATGGAGCAACCCACCATTCTTTCTTACTCTGCTCCGAAGGGCAAGTTCTGTGAGCCACCACCTTCGGCGGAACCTATTTGTTCAACCAGCTATGAACTTCACCCTGGCTTTATACCCATGGTTCGGGAACAATCCTTCTCAGGAATAGATTGTGAAAACCCTTACCACCATATACGAGAGTTTGAACAACTGTGTTCATGCCTTCTAATCAAGGGTATGACACAGGAAACTCTCAAATGGAACTTGTTTCCTTTTTCCCTCAAGGAAAAAGTCAAACAATGGTACAACCACTACGGTGGGAAGACAAACGGTGATTGGAGTGAATTACGAGACAAATTTGTCTTGCTTTCTTTCCCATTGCCCGAATTGTTTCCTTACGAAAGGAAGTACTATGCTTCCAGCAGATGGAGAAGGAATCCATAGGTGCAGCTTGGGACAGATTTTCTCTTTTGAAAAATTCTAGCCTAGATTTGTTAATCCCTGATCCAATGCTTTTGCATCATTTCTTCATGGGATTGAACAAAGAGTATGCCCTATATCTTGACATTACGGCTGGAGGATCTTTCCTCCATAAGACTCCAGAAGAAGGCAAGGATCTTCTGGACTGAATTATAGAAAATTATTCCTTCATTATGGGTCTTAATAAGCCTCCCCAAGAGGAATTCGTGTCAAGAACGGAGGATACACTCTTGGACAAGGATGAATCCATTTCTTGTGTACCACAAGCCTTGCCAGAGGAATCCTCCCTCGAACCTAAGACTACGAAGGTAGAAGAAATTCAACCCTCGCAGTTTCCATTTTACATTGAGGAAGAGCTTTTTGAAGATTATAGAAATACCTCGAAGTATTGTTGCTATAGGAAACCTTCATTGCCACCAACTCCACCTGAACCACTTGAAGGGGTGTTCGTTCGTCAAATGGTCAAGGAGTTGACCTCTATCCTAAGCAAAGAGTGGACAGTTGAAGTCGAGAATTCACCCGAAATTCTTCGGATGACCTCACCTTTGGCTACCATTTTATGTTCTATTAGAGGGACACATATGAGAATCCTATACAACCCTACTTTTGGAGCAAATCTCATTTCCCATTCTTGTGCTCTCACCATTCTTGGCGATGTGCCATTGGCACCAACACGCAAATCCTTTCGAGATTCATTCGGAACCAATCTTGAAGGATGTGGAGTTCTGCAACAAGTGTGTGTTGGACAAAAAGATGTTGAGGCTCTCCTAGATTTTCACGTGTTCGAAATCCAAGATTTTGACATCATGATAGGGATTCCCATAGAGAAATTTCTCATGTAAGTTCCTTTGGAAGGAAGCCTCAATATCAATCTTGGAGGGAGAAATTTCTTCGTGCCTATTCCGCGTTCAAAGAACACATCTGCAGAATCTCCCATCCAAGATGAGCCAATGGAGGAGGTTAGGACTCTTCAATTTTTAGAACCCTCTGAAATTAAAGGAGAAGAAGACTTCGTCCAAGAGGAGGATGAATTTCAGGAGGAAATTGAATTGCCAAAAGAAGAGCCCTCCCCAAAACCTTATGTTGAGCTCAAGATTCTACCTCCAGGCCTACGTTATGCCTTTCTAAATGGAAATTTGGAAGCCCCTGTCATCATAAGTGACAAGCTTTCAGATGATGAAACGCTCAAACTCATAGCCATGTTAGAAAGGCATAGAGCTGTTTTTGGATATTCACTTCAGGATCTCATGGGAATTAGTCCAGTGTTATGCACCCATCATATTACTATTGACCCTGAGAGTGTCCCCTCAAGGGAACCTCAAAGGCGATTGAATAATGCGATGCGAGAAGTTGTCAAGAAAGAAGTCTTGAAACTTCTGCATGCCAGGATTATTTACCCTGTTCCTCATAGTGAATGGGTAAGTCCAGTTCAAGTAGTGCCTAAGAAGGGAGGTATGACGGTCGTTTAAAACGAGAAGAATGAATTAGTTCCTCAACGGACCGTCACGGGATGGAGGACGTGCATTGACTACCGAAAACTTAACAAGGAAACAAGGAAAGACCATTTTCCATTGCCCTTCATCGATGAGATGTTAGAGCGATTGGCAAAACACTCCTACTTCTGTTTCCTTGATGGGTATTCGGGATATCATCAAATTCCTATCCATCCCGATGATCAAAGTAATATCACGTTCACATGTCCTTACGGGACCTATGCCTACCGGCATATGTCCTTTTGACTGTGTAACGCTCCTGCTTCTTTCCAAAGATGCATGATGTCTATATTTTCAGACATGATCGAGGATATCATGGAAGTTTTCATGGAAGATTTCTTCATCTATGGAAAAACTTTTGATCATTTTATAGAAAATTTAGACAGGGTCTTACAAAGATGTCAGGAGAAGGACCTTGTGCTTAATTGGGAAAAGTGTCATTTCATGGTCCGGGAAGGCATCGTTCTTGGACACTTGGTGTCCGAGAGAGGGATAGAGGTTGAAAAAGCTAAAATTGAAGTTATTGAAAAACTTCCACCTCCTATTAATGTTAAGGGAATCTGCAGCTTTTTAGGTCATGTGGGGTTCTACCGACGATTTATCAAGGATTTCTCTAAAATCGCTAAACCCCTCACCAACCTATTAGCTAAAGAAGCTCCCTTTGATTTCGATGATGAATGCTTTAAATCATTTGATATACTCAAAAAGGCACTCATCTCAGCTCCAATTATCCAACCTCCTGATTGGACGCTGCCATTCGAAATCATGTGTGATGCTAGTGACTTTGTCGTTGGTGCGGTCTTAGGCCAAACCAAAGATAAAAAGCATCACGCAATAGCCTACGCTAGCAAAACTCTGACAGGAGCCCAACTCAATTATGCCACAACTGAGAAAGAGCTCCTAGCAGTAGTTTTTGCTATCGACAAGTTTAGATCCTATTTGGGCGGAGCAAAGGTCATAGTCTACACAGACCATGCTGCTTTGGAATATCTGTTACCAAAAAGGGTGCTAAACCCAGGCTAATTTGATGGATTCTTCTACTCCAAGAATTTGATCTGGAAATAAGAGATAAGAAAGGAGTAGAGAATTCAGTACCAGATCATCTTTCATGTATGGAAGTCACACAAACCATGGACATACCTATCAATGACTTCCTACAAGATGATATGCTTCTCAAGGTGACAGACTCTCACCCTTGGTATGCGGATATCGTGAACTTTATGGTCACGGGATACGTACCACCAGGGGAGAACAAAAAGAAACTCATTTATGAGAGTCGTAGACACCTTTGGGATGACCCTTACCTCTATCGAGTATTTGCTGATGGCCTTCTTAGATGGTGCATACCATCAATCGAAGGCACCAAAATTATAGAGAAATGCCATGCTGACCCCTATGGTGGTCATTACGGTGTTTACCGTACTCAGGCAAAGATCTGGCGGAGTGGATTCTATTGGCCTTCAATGTATGAAGATACCAAGGAATTCATTCACAGATGTTGGAAATGCCAGAAGCATGGAGGAATCTCTGCTCGCGACGCGATGTCCCTAACATACAATCTCCATGTGGAATTATTTGATGTATGGGGTATTGATTTCATGGGACCTTTTCCTAGGTCTTATGATTGCGAGTATATTCTAGTTGCTGTCGATTATGTGTCAAAAAGGGTAGAAGCATTGCCATGCAAAAATGCTGATTCCAAGCAAGCAAGGAAAATGTTCCATGAGATCATTTTCCCACGCTTCAGAACTCCCCGTATGGTCATAAGTGATGGAGGGTCTCATTTCATAGATAAGACCTTCCGGAACTTTTTAATAGAACTTGGAATCCAGCATAACATTGCTACCCCATACCACCCACAGACAAATGGTCAAGCAGAAACATCTAATAAGCAAATTAAGAATATTCTGCAAAAGACTGTCTTGGAAATGGGAACGGGGTGGAAGCAAAAGCAACCCGACGCATTGTGGGCATATCATACTGCCTACAAGACACCTATTGGCATGTCTCCTTTCCAACTTGTCTATGGGAAGACTTGCCATCTTCCCGTAGAATTAGAACATAGAGCGTATTGGGCCATCAAGCGGTGGAACATGAATCTTAACGAAGCTGGAAATCACCGGTTGAAGCAAATCTCTGAGTTGGAGGAATGGAGATATAAGGCGTATCATAGTGCCAGAATTTATATAGAGAGAACCGAAAGAAGGCACGATAAGAGGATTACGCCGAAAGAGTTCAAACCTAGAGATAAAGTTTTACTCTTTAACTCTAGGCTTAAACTCTTTGGACATGGGAAGCTTAGAAGTAAATGGGCAGGACCCTTCACTGTAGCAGAGACTTCATCCCATGGAGCAATCACACTCCAAGGTGATGACGATCAACTATTCAAAGTGAATGGGCACCGACTCAAATTATTTCTTGATTCCCAAAAGGATACAGAAAAAGAATTTGACATGGTAAATCTAATAGATTTCCATGCCATTTCTTTCAATTTTTTTAAATTCTCCACATCCAACTAATGGGCCCCTCCAATTATTCATCTATGAGGCCCATTTAATCGACCCGAGAAAATGTGGCCCGAAAGGAGCCAGAAGGGGGTCGGTCGAACCCTAGGGTCGGCCGACTCTCCCTTCGCGCCGTTCGCGTTCTGTTTTCTCGTGTTGATCCTCCTCGATATCCTCCACAAAATCCTTGGTGAAATGCATCGTTCCCCGCCTACTTAAAGGACGGAAACAGAGAGGAAATTTATACACCTCATTGAATCATCATCTTCCTCCCGTCCTCGTCATGGCCGCTAAGAAGATTGTGCCTCACGCCTCCTCCAGCTCAACCTTCAACCTGAGCGGGGACATTACGTCGGCCAATGACAAAACTTCCCTCGCCTTGGAGTCCGTCATGGCGATCGATGTCAAGCCCCTTGCCATGATCCCGCCTGCGACGACTCCGCGCGGGCGCAGCCCTACACCTCGTAGCGCTGTCCGGTCGCTCTCCCCTCAGAGAACGCCGATGAAGTCGACGACACCATGCCGTCTGACTTTGGCTGGACTGAACCCAGTCAAGACACGTCTTTTCCATGGAAAAGACGAGTCTCTCCCATTGTTGCTGCCCGGTGAGGAGTTCATGTACACACTGAAGACTAAGAAGGGCGATGTAGTGAGCCGGAATGCATGGGAAATCGCTTTCTTATCCACGGGGTGCACAAACCCGAAGGAGGCTATGCTAGGGGCCTATTCAAGCGTGTGGATAATCTGGCGATGGAGGAGTCGACGGGCTCGTCGCCCTCCAAGATTAGGCGACACATCCCACCACCTGCCATCAATGGGCCACCCGACAGTTCGAGGGCAGTGATGAGGACTCTCCTCGTGCCCCTAAAGTGGCACAGTTGACCAAGGAGTTCGCTTATCTCCGCTTGGAGAAAAAGAAGTTGACTGACTTGGTGGCTGAAGGGCGCATCGAGAGGGCGGAACTGAAGGACGACATCATGGCCCTCAAGGAGGAGATTGACGGTGTTCACCGTGGCATGAGCGCCAAACTGCAGCGCTTGTGCAATGCCATCTGGGAGCCCGACATCTACAACACACCATAGTTTAGATGTCACGACAGCATAGGATGCTTACTACTTAGGATTTTATTTAAAAAAACATTTGTTTTCTAAAGCTAGGTTAAATAATGTAAGTATCCCCATATTTTGATTTCAATAAAGTGAACTTACCGGTTCATCTAACACCGGTAAAGTTCCCCTTTTAGTTTATTTTGTTGAATAAAGAATTCAGGAAACAAGTGTGGGGGAAACATGTCTCCAAGTCACGAAATCTCGACGTGAAAAAATCAACGTTGCATATCAAAACACATCACGACCGAATGAGCAAAATGACATGAAGAAACAAAGCCATAGAAGAGCCAACAGGAGGTCGGCCGAACCCCCTGGTCGGCCGACTTGTTTTCAGCACCGTACGACTCTGTTTCGCTCCAGAAAATCAGTTTGGATTTCTTTTCCCCAATTTTATGCGCTACCCTGCTGTTGAGTTGATTTCATATTTTTCATTGCATATCTAAAATGAATCAATTCAACAAATTGAAAAAAAATTGGTAGTCAATAATTTGCTTAAGCTGAAAATTTGAATACTTTATATTTCAATTCATTACCATGTTTTTTATTCCCATAATTCAATTGGAAAAACACATCATCTAGGTATTTGACTAGTGTGATATGGTAAATGAGTTCTTTAGAAATCATCCTTTTTCTTGAAATTGATTTTGACATTTGTAACTATTTGAAGTCTTGAACTTTGCCTAAATCTCTCATTGGAAATTTATATACCCACCAAGGCCATATGATACATTCATTGAAAACCACAAGCATATGCGACTTTGTTTTTCATTGAACTTTGTCAAACCCGTGATCCAATTGAGTGACATGCATGAACTTTTTGAATTGAAAACTCTTGTGCACTCCATTCATGCAAAATTTCTCACATTGAGAGTTTGCATCCATCGATTACCCATCTGTCCAAAAGAAACTCCATACAATACAAATGAAAGCCTCTCTAAAAATAAAAAGGAGTAGAAGACATGGCTACAAGAAAAAGAAAAAGCATCCACTCTGAGTAAGAGTGCTCAAAAAAAAGTAGCCATGTTTCATCCTTAAAAAAAGAGCAAATTCATGGGAGTTATCACCTCACCCCTCCATTCCATTCATGTGCACAAGAATTTTCCCTTCACTTTGTTCATTGCATAAGTCTCTCATAGGATCAAGTTTTTGACTTAGTAACATATGCATTGCAAATGTGTGCCACATTCATCCCTACCAAGCTCTAGATATAGCCACTTTTAGTATAGGGACAAGAATTGGCAAACCATGCCATGGTGAGGACTCAAACACTTTGAAAGATTTGAGAGATTCCGATCGAGAAGGCAAGGTCAAATGTTCCTATGACTTTCAAATATAGCAGTTGCCAAATCATTTCTGCAGAGAATGATCCAAGGGAACTTCATTCTAACCGTTCCACTTTTCAAACACCCAAGATTGATGTGGTAGCCACATACACAAAGGGGATCTATGAATTCAGGTATAAGTTGAAATATCTAGTATCCTTATTTTCTACCTTATAGCAAATTCATGACAACACTCTAGTTATTCTTGCCTTCACTCGAGGACGAGCAAAGGACTATGTGTGGGGGAGTTTGTTGACAGTCCTTAAGTACCATATTTTGACCGTCAATTCACCTCATAATGTGCATAAAAGAAACAAAAAACATAGTGGTAGGCCTATACACTAACCCAATTCCACAAGTGTTGGTGTTTATTTGTATGCAGGTGAATTATTACCCAAAATACCAAAACATGCAGAGATGAATCCATGCAAATGGATTTCAACGAATTAGGCGATGACACGTGCCAACACATGGATCAATTGGCCCACAAACAGAAGAATACGAGGAGATCCAACGGTGTTGCACCCATATACATCAAGGGGGCCCACCTGGAAGCCACCTGGAGGAAGCACTCCTCGAGGGGAGGCTTGACCAGGTCGGCCAAACCAAGGGTTCGGCCGACCCCTTCCTGGCGCCAAACCCGGTCAAATGGCACGTGTTGGCTCCTCCCGGCTCCCTGGAGTCAATGGTGACTGATTCACGCGTTAATTGTGGCGAGAACCGACCCTTCTACACCTATAAATAGACCCCCTCACCTCACTTCTCACACACACCAAAAGTTGAGAATAGTGCTACACTCCAAAGGTTTAGAGTAGTCCTAGAGGCTACCAAAGTAGAAGGAGAGTGTGGTGAAGAGTATAGTAGAAGGAGGCTTGGGCTTGTCAAGTCCCTCTTCTACACTTGTACCCCTACAAAGGTTTTACTATATCAAGTAAGCCTTTGTGAATTCAATACAAGTTTGATCTTTTATTCTTAGTAGTTTGCACAAGTAGTTACTTGTGGGTTCACTACTTTAATTCATTAGAGGATCTAGTTGTAGCTTTGTGTTCGAAACAACTAGAGTAGTGATTTAGAACGTAAGCGTGGTGCTTAGGTTATAAATCATTAGTGGATATCTGGTATACCCACGGATTGAAGGCAGTAGGTGGTGACAGCCCTATCTGTCCTTCGTAATCCTCCACGTTTGGCTATGCCATAGGCTCTTGGCGAGAGTCGTCCTAGTATTGCTAGGAGTAAGCCCGTGCCCAAAGCAAGTATCTACTACAAACTACCTTGAATTAGGATCAATACTTTGAATTCCTCTCTATTCCTTGCCTACCAAAAAACTTTGTGTCCTTGGGTGAGATAGTTCGAAAGATTAGCACACGCGTTCCTTGGATTCGATACCCTTGGGAATACTCCTTAAGGGGAAGTGCTACAAGGGTATTTCCGTGTGCTTGCGGATAACTCTGTGGTGTTAAGAAATACCAACAATCTACGAGCATGCCAAGAAGGTCAATGAAGTGGCAGATAGTCGCTCGGAGAGTCTCAATGTTGTGAGGGAACAGCTCCTCAAGCGCCAGGATGATCTTGATAATAAGGAGGATGAGATCCAAAAGAGAGAATATGAAATCTCTCAGAAGTTAGAATGCGATGAGCAAGACTTGGCTGACCGCATCGAGAAATTCAAGTATTCTTGCGAAAAGGAAAAGCACCAAGTATGGCTGGCGGGAGAAGGAGTCAGCAAGAAGGAGAATGTTGTCTTTGCTAGGGAGAACAAGGTGAAGAAAAAGAAGAGGGACCTTGCAAAGTCGCAATACTGCTTGAACCTCCGAGAGAAGAAAATCGCCGACCAAGAGAGCTTGTTGGCTGAACGGATCCAGCAGCATGCCAAAGAGGTCGAGCGGTTCTGAAAGGATGGCTCATTGGAGCTTTCATCCACAAGAAGGTCACTGGAGGAGCTCCGGGGTACGAGAGCGATTGATTCCCAGCAGGTCCAGAACTTCCTTGGGCGAATGGAAGAGACTATGGTGCCTTTGGGATTCAGTCTGATCCGAACTATGGACCCGGAGCCAGATATGGACAAAGCCTTGGTTGCGCTCAACTCCACCAGAGCTGAACTGGATGTGCTGGGAGATGAGATCGTCGACCAACTCGAGACTGAGGGAAAGTCCCTCGCAAGGAATGTCGCAGAATATGTGCTGACATGCTTCCAAAGTCGAGATCCCTCTATGTCTCTAGCTCCGGTGGTTGAAAGACCTATCATCGAGGAGGAAGAAGCTGCCAAGACAAGCATCCAAGAAGCCGCCCAGAAAGTTGCTTCGTACTTCCAGCGATACTCCAGTATCTAGGCTCTTTCTCTTTTGTACCTTCATCTTGTAAATCTCCAATTTTGAATGAATAAAATCCTTTCGAATTCCCTTTTTGTCTTCAATATATCATTGTATTTATCTTGTTGGCCCCCTGGTAGATATGCTCAACTGATTCAGAACGTCTACCATAAGGAATTCGGTAATGTTTTGAATTTATGATTGCTCCGAACTCGTAGCTACTATGATAGCTCCGAGGTCCCAGGCTTGCATCCAAAATCTCCAAGGACCCTTTGTCGCGTTGTTGACATCGATGACAGCCCCCCTAGGAGTTGTCGGAGCTTGGTTGCTTTGACGGCGCCCACTCTCAACGCATGAAACATCGACAGCAGGGCCCTTGGGTGTTATCAGAGCTTGGTTGCTTTGATAGCGCCCACTGTCAACACATGAAACATCGACGGCGGGCCACCTGGGTGTTGTCAGAGCTTGGTTTCTTTGACGACGCCCACTATCAGCGCATGAAATGTCGACGGCGGGCCCCCTGGGTGTTGTTCGTGCTTGGTTGCTTCGACAGCGCCCATTGTCAACGCATGAACGTCAACGGCGGACCCCCTGGGTGTTGTCAGAGCTTAGTGCTCTGGCAGCTTCCGTCACCGTGCAGATTGTCGTCACATATTCATTTTTCCTGCGCATGAGAGACAAGAAAAGGAGTCAAACTCATCCTCTTGCCTTTAGCTTATTTCTGACTTATTATCCTTCTTTGAATTTTGGTTCCTATAAAACTCACTGTGACAACATAAGTATACTAACCGAATTATCATGAAATTTATGGAAGGTGTCGGATGTCAATTTTTGTGGGCGATGTCTGCTAGTTGGTAGTGAGAGGAGTCTTAGTACCCGCAAAAAAAGGGCGTATGCTTTCCGGACCCGCCTTACTGAGACCCACTAGAATAGGTAGAGTTGCGTACTTAGGTGTTGGACCAGGCTAAGTCGATAGCGCACTCCGGACCTGTCATTGGCTTTGTTTTTCAGGCGAGTAGTCCATTTTGAAATACTAAGATCCAATAGAACATTACCAATAAAACTTATATATGACATGAATCTCTAGGAATAAATTTCAAGTGGATTGCACAACATTGCTATTGACAAGAAGGTAAAATATGGTAAAAATAATGGACGTGCGCAAAATTAATGCACGTAGAGTCTGTTTGCACATAAATGTATTTCATTATAGGTATGAATAATAGGGGAAGACAAGGACACAATTAAAGTGCAGGACCAAGTTAAGTTTGCTATCCATCTTGTACTAACCCTGCGAAGGCAAAGACACACTTAAAGTACAGGACCAAGTTAAGTGTGATTTTCATCTTGTACCTACCCGACTTTGTTCATAGACTCTATGAGATACATTTTATACAAATACAGACTCACCTCCATGTAACTAACTGTAGAACTTACGAAGGTGTTCAATATTCCAGGGGTTGGGAAGTGGTATCCCATCCTCTGTTGCCAAGCGAACGCATTCGGGACGAGAGACTTTGACGACTCAGAATGGACCTTCCCAGCTGGGGGGGGGAGTTTGTTCATCCCTTCATGAGTAAGTATTCACCACAGCACCAGATCGCCTTCTTCCAACTGCCGGTTGTGCACATAGCTTTGATGATAGTGCCGGAGTGCATGGCGGTATCGCGTGTTTGGGCAGTTACTTGGCATCTTGCCTCATCGATGAGGTCTAGGTCTTCACGCTGGAGCTGGTCCTGCGTGGCTTCATCGTAGGTCCAGACCCAGAGAGAACCCATGGCAATATCCACAGGAATGACAGCTTCAGCTCTATATACCATGAAAAAGGGTGTTTCTCCTGTTGCCCGACTGGGTGTTGTCCGACTCGCCCACAATACAGACAGGAGCTCTTCTATCTAGTTGGTGTCGTGCTTCTTCAAGCACTCATAAATGCGCATCTTGAGTCCATTTAGAATTTATTTGTTTGCTCTCTCAACTTGGACATTGCTTGTTGGATGAGCTACTTATGCGTAGCTGACTGTTATGCTGAGGACTTCGCAGTACTCTTGAAAAATTGCACTTGTGAATTAAGTTCTATTGTCAGTGATGACTCTGTTCCGAACTCCAAATCTATAGACAATGGACATCAAGAACTTGATGGCGGATTGATTGTTGATTGTCACAACTAGAGTAGCTTTCGGCCACTTTGTGAATTTGTCGATGGCGACGTATAAGAACTGGTACCCTCCGATGGCTTTTGGCAAAGGTCCCAAAATATCCATTCCCCACACAATGAATGGCCATGAGGGAGGAATCATTTTCAGTGACTGCGCCCATGTATAAATTTATTTTGCATGGAACTAGCACGCTTCGCACTTCTTGACCAGCTCGACTGCATCCTGGAGTGTTGTAGGCTAGTAAAAGCCATGTCGGAAGGCTTTACCAACTAGCGTGCGGGGTGACGCGTGGTTCCCACACTCGCCTCCATGGATCTCTGCAAGAAGTTTGCAATCTTCTTCTCGAGAAATGCATCGCATGAGAACGCCATTGGCACCACATCGATAGAGATCCCCTTCCACCAACGTGTATCTTTTAGCCAATCTGACAATTTGCTCAGCGAATACACCATCTTCAGGAAGGATGTTGTCTTTCAAGTAGTCCCAGACCTCCGAGATGCATGCATCGAGACTGACTTGAGCTTCTGGATCTTGCGCGATTGGTTGCTCGGAGCTTCTTGTAGCGCCTACGAACCTTGGTGGACGCCATGGAAATAGGGCCATTGGGACTGTCAGCTTTGGGGTGCTGGTCCTGCCCCCATCACTCAGTTCAGCGGACTAAGCGGAAGGTGTCGTTAATCTCCTGACAAAAACCACGTTGGGTGCATGAGCCCCAGTTGAAGCCTTCGTTGAGAGATCATTAGCTTCAGTGTTGTTGAGACGCTGGACATGGCAGAGGTCCAGGACCTGGAAGTCTTTCATCAACTTCTGAACTTCAAGTAGATATGCAAGAAGTTGGGGGTTATTTCAACTACATTCACATTTGACTTGTTTGATGGTGAGTTGTGAGTCACCCTTCACCAGCAGCTGTTGGATGCCATATGAAGCGCCACCTTGAGTCTGAATATGAGAGCTTCATATTCTGCCATGTTGTTGGTCGCCTTGAAGTCGAGGTGCACCATGTACTTGACCTTCTCCTCGATCGGAGTGAGGAGAAGAATTCTAGCTCCGGCCCCCTGCTTCTGCACGGAGCCATGAAAGTAGAGAGACCAGTGAGGATCAGTGAAGACCGTGACCTTAGATTCTGAATTCTGCTCGTTGAGGCCCCCTGGACTTATGAAGAAGGTGTCCACTCCGCCGCGAAGTCAGCCAGCACCTTACCCTTGATTGCATGTTGTTGATGTTTCTTATGTCACAGGTCATCTCTCAAAAGATATGAGGTCCGCAAGCGCACGTAAACTATCGTGTAGCATTTCACCCATGAGTATTCCCAAGGGTATCGTATTTATCCCAAAGGAAGGCAATGGAATAAAGTAAACACTACTCTTGTGATCAATATATTGGATACTAATCAATCATCAAGACAGGGGTAAGTTGATATCATGGATAGTGTGGCACACACCTAAGCAATCTATCCTAAGGGTAAATGGGTCCTAATGGAGATTAGACTAAGAGTTGGGAAGTTACTCCTACAATGCTTCTAATACACATATACATAGCCTAGGTTATATACTAATGAGAATGTCAATGGTGAATACTTATGCTAAGTTATTAAACATATCAGGCATGGGTTTACCCCTAGCAATACAAGGACAACTCCCGCTAAGAGCCTGTGGCATAGCCGAACGTGGAGGATTACAAAGGACAGATAGGGCTATCACCACCTACTGCCTACCTCTTCAATTTGTGGGTCTATGAGACTTCCAACGTTACTTAACTACCCTAGCACCATGCTAGCTTATTAAGTAAATACCTTAAGAATCATGACATCTTAAGGCAATGACTAACCTAAACATCGTTTAACCAATGTTGAGACATAGCATAAGTTATTCATATTAACATGATCATATCATAACTAATTAGACTATAGTAGGGGTTGGTAGTGTTTATGATGATAGATTAAGAGTGATACAGTATAATCATAAAAACTACTCCTACCACATACATGGAATCCACAATCAAACACGAAACGCTTCATCCAAGTATATGAATAAAAGAAGACTAAAGATAAATATCTTTATTATGCATAAAGTCACAAATATAAGAAAAGATACATGAGCCATACCTTTGACAATTTGGACTTGGGACTAGAGGCTCTCCTCTCTATAGACGAACTCCATTAAGGACTAAGAGAACTAGTGTATACAATAGAATGATGCTCATGTGGTGTGTGTTGAAGTGAGGGGTGAGGGGTCCTATTTATAGCTTGGAGAAGGGTCGGTTCCCGCCACCAAAAGCACGTGAATCGGTCACCAATGACCTCTTCAAGCCGGGAGGAGCCAACATGTGGCTTTTGACCGCGTTTGGCGCGAGGACCTAGTCGGCCGACTAGGGAGGTCGACCGACTTGGTCCTAGCTCCACACGGCCAGTTCTTCCTCCAAGTGACTGACAGGTGGGTCCCATTCCATGATATGGATGCTACACCGTTGGATGGCCTCAGATACTTCTGTTTGTGGGCCATTTGATCCATGTGGTGCCACATGTCGATGCTTGATTGGCTGGGATGATATTTTATAGGATCCATCCCCTTTTCACTTCAATTCTGTATAAAATACCTGCATGCACCAATTTCTCCAAGTACAAGTGGAAATAGGTTAAATATAAAGGTGATGTGTGCAAGAAATTATATTTCCTTCACATAATTGAGTTATATTGACGAGTGAAATTGGTATATAACAATCGTCAACACATGTCGAGGCAGGAATTTGAGATCAAATTCTGCTAGACCTGCAGTCCACTTGGCGATATTTCCCGTTGAATTAGGATTACGTAAAATTGCACGCAGTGAATAAGATGTTACCATTGATATCTTATGGGCCTCGAAGTAGTGGCGTAGCTTCCTTGAGGAAATAAGTATTGCATACAGCAGCTTATGCACCTCGATGTATCAAGTCTTGGCATTGTGAAGTACATCACTGATGAAGTACACTGGTTGTTGGACAGTTCGGACCCTCTTGGAGGGGTCCAAAGTTTCTTCTTCCACAACTCGGACCCTCCCGGAGGGGTCCGGATCTCCTTCTTGAGTAGTACATACCCCCTCGGATAAGAGAGATTGATCCATAAGCATCTTATCTTTAGGATCCATGCCTGGGGGTTGAGAACCAGATCACCCTCACATAGCTCCGGACCCTCCCGAAGGGGTCTAAGCTCCTGAGTTGAAGAAGTTTCTGATCTTTCCGCAACTAGAACCATGCTAACAACCTCTGTAGTTGTAGCGATGTAAAGCAGAAGAGGCTCACCAGGTTCTGAAGCTACCATGATTAGTAGTGTGGTGAGGAGCTGCTTGAGCTCTTTGAATGCCTTCTCTACTTCTTCAAACCAATGGAATGGTTTGGAATTCCTCAATAGCTTGAAGAAGGGAAGCGCCCGCATTGTCAGCCTTGAGATGAACCGGCTTAGCGAAGCTAGGCATTTAGTAAGCTTCTCAACGTCCTTGATGCGGCTGGAGGCCGCATCGCTTTAATAGCTTTTATCTTCGCCAAATTTGCTTCAATTCCTCGGTGTTTCACCAAGAAACCAAGAAGGTTTTTGGAGTTAACCCCGAAGACACACTTGTCAGGGTTGAGCTTCGTGCGCTCAGGCGTAACTTGTCAAACACGAATTGAAGGTTGTCGAGGAGTTAGTCTTTGTTCTTCACTTTGACAACGATGTCATTGATGTAGACTTCCACTAGGTCCCGAATGAGCTCCCCGAAGGTCTTGTGCATAGCTCGCACAAAGGTGGAGAGTGCATTTTTTATACCATAAGGCATTGTTGTATAATAGTAGAGACCATCAACTGTAATGAAAGTAGTGTGCTCTTCATCCTCCTTAGACATTGGAATTTGATGGAATCTAGAATACGCGTCTAAGAAATATAAAAGCTTACAGCCAGAGGTAGAATTCACTATCTGATCTATTCTTGGTAGTAGAAAGGGGTCTTCTGGACATGCCTTATTCAAAGTAGTGTAGTCCATGCACAACCGAAGCTTTCCGTCGTCCTTTGGTACGACAACTGGGTTTGCCAGCCATCATGGATGATGAACCTCCCAGATGAATCCAGCGTCAAGCAGCCTTTTGACTTCTTCTCGGATGAAGTTTTGTCGTTCAACAGATTGCTTCCGGAGTGATGAGGACATCACAACAGCGGAGACGCACATTGAACTGCAAGGACCAATCACAAGAGCACGAGCACGGTTAATAAATCAGCAGGTGAATTCATTCCTAACTTCTTTTGCATGTGAGTTTGAGAATAGATTTATATGTGATGATTTAATTGTTATTAGGAATAATGGAGAAGATCAACAAGTGAAGGAAATAGGCCTTGGGAGCGTGGAGAACCAGCTGGGACGTCCACAAGTTGATGGAAACAGTTTATAACTCGGACTCAAGTTCAACTCGGAGTCTAGGAGCAGTCCACCTTGAAACGGACGCCCAGGGGGCATACGGACTCTGTTTTTGACGTCCTACATATGCACGGAAAGAGGAGAAGATAAAATTTCCAATGGATCTGGTCCCACCTCAAAATTCCTCCGGAGTCATTGGGAATCGTTGAAACAAGTCGAGTCCAGATTTCTGTCCGGTGCTGCGCCACCGAATCGGGCATTTGGGCCTTGTATCCCGTAAGAGTCCATTAGGGACGCGTCTAATAGCATTTTGGTCAAACCCTAGACTATAAATATGCAGCCTCCGGTCATACTCGGTGGGCTTTGCTTAGATCAATAATATAGCCGTTCTACGGTTTGTGAGACCACAACTTCGCGATTTCAGATCGTGTCTTCGACGTTCTTGCTCGTGTTCTCGGCTGCACTTGCAGGGATTAGCCTTCTTGGCAAGGTCAAGAGTGTGCAGCACGGTTGATAACCAACGGAGCAGTTGTATACTGATTGCAGGGGTACTCGAACCGCTCGAGTGCCGCGGATCATCAACGTCGAGTTCTCTACCCCAATCGACATACCTTTCAGAAGATCGGGCCTAAACCTACTCATCAATTGGTATCAGATCTCCAGGTTGCCCGTGAGCTATATTTGTTTTCCTTCCATTATATTGATTTTGTTTTGTACCTAGAGTCCACAGAAAAGCCACAAAAAAGATTAGATCGTTTTAACCGCTTCCCAGACTATAGTGCCTGTAGTTTCGTTTTTCAGTTTGCATTGTTGAGTTTGCATTCGTATGGTCGAGTCTTGTTGCTAGTTTAGCTTTGTGTTTTGGGTCCTAGTTATCGTGTTTCGTCCTTGTTTTCTTGCTGTTCGACACCTATTCCACAATCCCTAAATAACAAACCGATCCACCACGTTCATCGGTTTGCCCTAGCTAGCGGCCTTGCTTGAACTCCCGCATCGCCAGCCCTAGATTAGGTGACAAACTTTTGTGCCACTCATCCTTGAATCATCACACACCACCCCATTAGTTGTTGTGCAAATTCCCGATCGTTTTCATATCCGATTGCGAGTTCTGTTCTCAAACCGAGTTCGAATAAACATCCAAAAAAACATAACTCGGACAGCCTACCTTAAAACGGCCATAACTTACGCATACAAACTCAAAATCGGGCGATTTTTTTTCAAATTCATCTACGCGAAATTTCGCATCTGATTTCCGGCCGCGTAGCCGTGTTCGGCAAAATTAGATTGCCCAAATTCCCCTCGGAAGATAGGCTATCCGGCCTCCGAAGTTTCAGCACGAAATTTAAAGAATCTTCTTGATTTTCTATAGGCCGCATATTACATCCAATTGAGCTGCAAATTTGTGTGCTTCCTATATTTGTGCTCCTGAGTAAATAAAAATATCAAAAAAAATATTACAAAAAAGAAAAAAATAGTGAAGAGCACGCATATTAAAGCAATTGGCCTATACCACTTGGTGCTGTTTTGTTGGCTATATCATTATGTCTTTCTTTTGCCTTGATACTTCCTTATGTTGTACTAGGCCCTAGGGCACTTGGTTGACCAGCAACAGTTTCCTACATTGAATACTTATTCAACTTTGTTTAGCTGTTAATGATTTTCTGCTTATTAGCCACCATATTGTGTCATCCAAGCTCCACCTTTCTTTTGAGCATAACAGGTACATTTGCAATCACCCCACGCTTCATTGGTTCATCTCACCGTCCACACCACCTGCTGTGTCAGTAAGAACACTTGTAAGAGCGTGGTAAGACGCTTGAGCGAGAGAGATTGTTTTCTTCCACCTTTCACATTGTCACTGTAGTTGATAGGGATAACATTTTTTTGTTGTCTTTTATTTCCTACTAACAATGGTAGGAGAAGACAATGATGACGAATGTGTTCAACATGTTTAGTTACGTGATATGATGAAGACCATGATGGATATGTTCGCCAAATACAACGCGGCAACAGAGGAGTCATTGGCGAACTTGACTCGCCAACTTGATGACCTTGCTCTTCGGACGAATACTTTTGAGGCTTGGTTGCCTCTCGCTAGAAGACAAGAAGACAATGCTTATGATAAACTGGAAGATCACAATAATCAGCCAAGACTGCCACTTTATCGTCGAGGTATGGGAGGTAATAATCATAACAATTATAATCGTCCTCCTGATGATCCTTTTGCTAAAGTGAAATTTACTATACCTTCTTTTTCTGGTGCTTATGATGTTGAGGCTTATCTTGATTGGGAGATGACAGTAGAGCAAAAATTTAATTCCCATCTTGTTCCTGATCAACATAGTGTTCGTCAAGCCACTAGTGAGTTTAAGGACTTTGCTATCATATGGTGGAATGAACTTGTTAAAACTAGAACTGATCCTCCAACATGGGATAGATTAAAGGAACCTATGCATGTTCGACTTGTTCCTTCATCCTTTCAGCGGGACCTTCGCAAAAAATTGCAGCATTTAGACCAAGGTAACATGTCCGTAGGGGAGTATTATCAAGAGTTACAAAAGGGTATGCTGCGTTGTGGGGTAGTAGAGGACATGGATGATAAAATAGCTCGTTTTTATGGGGGGTTGAGGCGTGAAATTCAGGACATTGTTGATTACAAGGAATATGATATTGTTAACAGATTGTTTCAGCTTGCTATATTGGCAGAAAAAGAATTGCAGGGCCGACAACAACAGCAACAACGCATGAGGAGCAACTTCACGCCGCGTGCAGCAACTACACCATCCAAAACAGCATCATATTCGACCCCCCGTGTAGCGACTACACCACCCAATGGCGACCAACGAACTATACCTGCTGCTCCACCTTCTCGCATGCCGGAAGGCAGCAAGGCGACATCATTCAAGCCTTCGTCGTCCAGTCCTTCTACGGGTCGTACTTCCGACATTAAGTGTCACCGCTGCCAGGGACTTGGTCATATGATGAGAGATTGCCCGAGCAAACGAGCATACATAGCACGCGACGATGGCGGGTATGATAGTACTTCGGATGTTGAAGATGAATATTCTCTTGCTACTGACTTTACAGATCCAAATGAAGAACACACCGAAGAAAAGATACTTAGTACAGCGGCGACGGAGAACTATAGGAGCATCATTATGCAGCGTGCCTTGAGCTCCAAAGTGGAGATCGATGACAAGCTACAATGACACAACCTATTCCACATGTTTCTCGTCATCAAGGACTGCCGTGTACACACTATAATTGATGGAGGTAGCTGCAATAACTTGGTGAACACGGACGTTGTCAAGAAACTTGGTTTGACAACAAGAGCACACCCTCAACTGTTCCACATTCAATGGTTCAACAACAGCGGTAAGGTACAGGTAACACAAACAGCGAGAATACATTTTTTTAATTGGTTCATACCATGATTTTGCTGATTTTGATGTTGTTCGTATAGATGCTTATTCTCTTTTATTGGGTCGTCCTTGGGAATTTGATACAGATGCTATTCATCATGGTAGAACCAATAAATATACTCTCATGCATAAGGGAAAGAAAATCACTTTGCTGCCCATGACTCCTGCTAAAATTGTACATTTTGAGAAGAGTAAAATTTGTGATGGCAAAGCAACAAAATTAGAATCTGAAAAACAGAAAGTTATTAAGTTAAAATCACCATCGTTGCTCGCAACTAAATCTGACCTTGCTAATTTATCCGATGCTAAGGGGATGTGCTATGCTTTAGTTTGCAAAGAAGCCATGTTTTCACTTCATGAATTGTCTATTGCATTGCCCCCTGCTGTTGCTAACCTTTCGCAGGAGTTTGAGGATGTGTTTCCCTCCGAGATACCCCCTGGTTTACCACCAATGAGAGGCATTGAACACAAGATTGATTTGATTCCAGGAGCAAGTTTGCTAAATCGTGCAGCATACAGGGCGAATCCACAAGAAACTAAGGAAATTCAGCGACAAGTGCAAGATCTTTTGGACCGCGGGTACATTCGTGAAAGCCTTATCCCTTGTTCCGTTCCTGTTCTTTTGGTTCCTAAGAAAGATGGTTGTTGGCGCATGTGTGTTGATTGTCGAGCGATTAATAACATCACCATTCGATATCGTTATCCTATTCCTCGATTGGATGACATGCTTGATGAATTGAGTGGTGCTATCATCTTCACAAAAATTGACTTGCGTAGTGGTTACCACCAAATTAGAATGACACTAGGAGATGAATGGAAAACTGCATTTAAAACCATGTTTGGACTTTATGAGTGGTTAGTCATGCCTTTTGGTTTAACTAATGCACCCAGCACCTTTATGCGATTAATGAACAAGGTTTTACGAGCTTTCATTGGACAATTTGTGGTTGTTTACTTTGATGATATCCTCATTTACAGCAAGTCATATGATGAACATCTTGATCATTTACGTGCTGTTTTTACTGTTTTGAGAGATGCACGTTTGTTTGGTAACCTCGAAAGTGCGTCTTTTGCACCAATCGAGTCTCGTTTCTTGGCTATGTCGTTTCCTCGCTGGGAATTGAGATGGATGAGACAAAAATTGAAGCAATCACCAGCTGGCCAGCCCCAACAACCGTCACACAGGTTCGTAGTTTTCTTGGTCTTGCAGGTTTTTATCGGTGCTTTGTGCGGGATTTCAGCACCATTGCAACATCTCTACATGAGCTAACGAAGAAGGGAGTGTCATTTCGATGGGGCGAACAGCAGCAACACGCTTTTAATGCTCTCAAATCGAAGCTTACACAAGCACCATTGCTACAACTTCCTGATTTTGACAAGACCTGTGATGCAAGCGGCATTGGTATTGGAGGCATTCTCATACAAGGAGGTAAACCCGTTGCTTTCTTTAGTGAAAAACTCCATGGTCCTTCTCTGAATTATTCTACTTATGATAAGGAATTGTATGCCTTAGTGCGTGTATTACAAACTTGGCAACATTATCTTTGGTCTAAGGAGTTTGTCATACATTCCGATCATGAATCATTGAAGTGTCTTAAGTGTCAAACAAATCTGAATAAACGGCATGCTAAATGGATTGAGTTCATAGAGTCGTTTCCATACATCATTAAGCATAAGAAAGGGAAGGAAAATATCATTGCCGATGCATTATCTAGGCGTTACACCATGCTGTCCCAACTTGATCATAAAATCTTTGGTTTGAAAACAATAAAAGCATTATATCTTACTGATTTGGACTTCAAAGATGCTTTTGAAAATTGTAGAGGAGGAAGAACTTGGAATAAATATGTACTGCGAGAGGGTCTCCTCTATCGTGCTAACAAGCTATGTGTTCCAGCTAGCTCCGTTCGTCTATTACTTTTGCAGAAAGCACATGGAGGAGGTTTGATGGGACATTTTGGAGTGAAGAAAACTGAAGACGTGCTGTCCACACACTTCTTTTGGCCAAAGATGAGGCGTGATGTCGAGCGCTACGTGTCACG
Source organism: Tuctoria greenei (assembly GCA_036927565.1). Lineage (NCBI taxonomy): Eukaryota > Viridiplantae > Streptophyta > Magnoliopsida > Poales > Poaceae > Tuctoria > Tuctoria greenei. The sequence continues at coordinate 281,374,918 of JAYESD010000001.1, read as the reverse complement.
ATGCACTACTTGCAACAAAGCTAAGTCTCGCCTTAACCCACATGGTCTTTATATGCCTCTTCATGTTCCTAGTGATGGGAGGATATTTCTATGGACTTTGTTTTGGGATTGCCTAGGACTAAGAGGGGGAGGGATAGTATTTTTGTAGTTTTTGATCGTTTTTCCAAAATGGCACACTTTATACCTTGTCATAAGAATGATAATGCCTCACACATTGCTGATTTATTTATGACGGAAATTGTTCGTTTACATGGTGTGCCAAATACCATTGTTTCTGATTGTGATACAAAATTTTAAGTCATTTTTGGAGAACTTTGTGGTATAAATTGGGAACCAAGTTGCTGTTTTCAACTATATGTCACCAACAAATGGATGGACAAAACGAGGTAGTTAATCGTACTTTATCCACTATGTTGCGGGCTGTCTTGAAAACAAATTTGAAGTTGTGGGAGGAGTGTTTACCACATATAGAATTTGCTTACAACAGATCCGTTCACTCCACGACAAAGGTAAGTCCATTCCAGGTAGTGTATGGTTTCAATCCTCGTGCTCCTATTGATTTACTACCTTTGCCTTCTTCTGAAACTATAAATTTGGATGCTACACAACGATCTGAATTCATTCTTAAGATGCATGAAACTACAAAGAAAAATATCGAAATGATGAATGAGAAGTATAGGATTGCAGGTAGTAAAGGTAGAAAAGAAGTAAAACTTGAACCGGGTGATTTGGTGTGGTTACGTTTGAGGAAAGAGCGATTTCCCGACTTGAGAGAATCAAAACTTATGCCACGAGCTGCTGGTCCTTTTAAGATCATTGAAAAGATTAATGATAATGCATATAAGCTTGAATTGCCACCCGATTTTGGGGTTAGTCCTACATTTAACATTTCAGATTTGCGATCGTACTTGGGAGAAGAAGATGAACTTGAGTCGAGGACGACTCCAATTCAAGAGGGGGGGATGATGAGGACATTACAATAGTGGAGACGCACATTGAACTGCAAGGACCAATCACAAGAGCACGAGCACGGTTAATAAATCAGCAGGTGAATTCGTTCCTAACTTCTTTTGCATGTGAGTTTGAGAATAGATTGCTATGTGATGATTTAATTGTTATTAGGAATAATGGAGAAGATCAACAAGTGAAGGAAAGAGGCCTTGGGAGCGTGGAGAACCAGCTAGGACGTCCACAAGTTGATGGAAACAGTTTACAACTCGGACTCGAGATCAACTCGGAGTCCAGGAGCAGTCCACCTTGAAACGGACGCTCAAGAGGCATATGGACTCCGTTTTCGATGTTCTACATATGAACGGAAAGAGGAGAAGATAAAATTTTCAATGGTTCTGGTCCCACCTCAAAATTCCTCCGGGGTCATTGGGAATCGTTGAAACAAGTCGAGTCCAGATATCTGTCCGGTGTTGCGCCACCGAATCGGGCCTTTGGGCCTTGTATCCCGTAAGAGTCCATTAGGGATGCGTCTAATCGTGTTTTGGTCGAACCCTAGCCAATAAATACTATAGCTGCCGGTCATGCTCGGTGGGTTTTGCTTAGGTCAATAATATCGCCGTTCTACGGTTTGTGAGTCACTGACTTCGCGATTTCAGATCGTGTCTTCGATGTTCTTGCTCGTGTTCTCGGTTGCACTTGCAGGGATTAGCCTTCTTGGCGAGGTCAAGTGTGTGCAGCACGGTTGATAACTATAACACCCTCATTTTCATGCATCATGCCCTACATACACTCATATACATGTTTAACATTAACCCACATAAAGAGGAACGAGTTTAACTTTATTTCGGAGCATTTAAAATTGATTTGGAGCAAAACCGCACTTAAAACGCAGGAAAGTGCGGACTAGTCCGGTTTTGCTAAGGACTAGTCCGATTTCTCTCTGACTAAAAACGGACTTGTCCGTTTTTGCTACGGATTAGTCCGATATTTGCCTCTGGACAACTTCGGACTTGTCCGATCTTGTGCGGACTAGTCCGGTATTCCATGAATCCTTGAAAATTTGCTAAGTCCCTGGACTTTTCCGGACTAGTCCGGTGTTCCAGCGGACTTGTCCGTTTTCCTCTCTGTTCAAGTTCGGACTTGTCCGATTTTTGGCCAGACTTGTCCGATTTTCTCTCTGGACGACTTCGGACTAGTCCGGTCCTTTCCGGACTTGTCCGATATTTCGCAACTCCGAGTTGATATTTTGTTTTACGACTTGTTTCTTGGGTTTCACGTTAAGTGGGCCTAGGTACGTCATGCCTAACTCTTTTGGAGCCCATGTGGGACTCTAAACCGGCCTCTACTCATCCCAAAACTCGAAATCCATCTAACCCTAGCCTCCACCTCTATATAAACAGTCCCACCCCTTGGTTTGACATCTATTTGCCACTTTTCCACCCACCCAAACCCTAGTTCGTGGGGAGCCACCATCAAGGAGGGAGGAGAAGATCCCAAGCAAGAGGAAGAAGAGGAGGAAACGGAGAAGGATAAAGATCTCCACCAAGTTTCGTCCTTCACCACCAATTCATCTCCAAGATCATCACCAACCCTAGATCATCAAGATCCAAGTGTTACCTCCAAGTTTCTTGATTCATTGGAGTTCTAAACACCTGGTATACCTTCTATTCTCTTTTCCTTACGTGAATTCAACCCCTAATCTCCAAATTCACGTCGATCTAGGAAACCCTAATCTGCTGATCTCGCAGAGTGCGGACTTGTCCGGTCCCTAGCGGACTAGTCCGATCTTTCTGGTTAAATTGTGTTGAATTAATTCTAAAATTTGATCTAATCGAATCCGAACCTGTATAAACTTGTTAAAAGCTATTAGAACTAGTTAGTTATCATTAAAAGCAATCTAGTAACAAGTTCTACCTTGCATTTGCATTAATCATGCATGTCATGTCATATTGAGCAATATTTGTGCACTCTTTGATTGTGTTTCTTGTCTTGTATGTTTATTGTGTGGATTAGACGGATTTGCGCTAGAATGTGCCGCGGAGGATCTACAGCACCAAGAGTTTGAAGGCTTTGATCCTAATCAACAGCAAGAGCAAGGCAAGTGTCCTTGAAGCATATTGATCCTGTTTTAAAATAAATGTTTTGTTTGTAAAACTGCATGCTTGTGTCAATTTGATGGGAAATCCTATGGTAGGAAGTTTACTAGTTTTGTTTGACCACCCTTGTCACCTGGAATTTATGGTAGAGAGTCGGGAAGGCTTTTTACTTTTTGCTTCGCTTAATCAACTGGGATGGAAAACAACTATACCAATCAATTTATTTATGCATGGATGAGATTATGGATAACATGAACTGGTTAATATGGTATTGTAATGGGTGATCTAAGCAAGCCTGGTATGTGGATGGGTTGGATGTCATGGTGGTTTGCTTGCTTTAGATCTAAGGACCGGTTCATGCGAGAATAAGCCAGGACTACAGTGCCACCACGAGGCCAAGTATGGGTGCGGCGTAGCTGATTAATTAGGGCTTTGCTAGTGCAGTTTGGACCATTGTGGATGCTCGGGGAAGGGGTTATCAGATTGGGTTTGTTGATGATTGGTGGGACTACCCTGGGATCCAAATGGCTCAAGAGGGGGCCCTTGGTTGAAGATGTGCTCAGTTGGAGGCATCGCCACCGGTGAAACCTCAGTGGGGTCTAAATAGGCTAGTAATCCCTTTGTAAAGGCTTTTTTGTGATCTCTTGGCCACACACCAACGGAAGTGTGTAATGTGACCGACGGGTCATGGGCATAAGGGAGGTTCTTAGTCGCCAAAAGGTGATGAAATCACGAACACGTGGGTAAAGAGGTACAAACTCTGCAGAGTCAAATAAAACTATCTTGATAGCCGTGCTCCCGGTTATGAGCACCTGGACAACTTCCATGATTAGAGGGAAAATTGGAATTTGGGATGATTATGGTTTGGTAATGGTTATGGTTGATATTATGATTATGGTTATGATTATGGGATGGAGTTATGGATTAATTTCTGGTATTGAATATGGTTATTGACGATGGTGAAATCTGGAATTATTGATGATGGTAGTGAAATCAGATCGGTATTATGGTATTACTTATGATTATGATGGGTTTACTTCACATACATATAATATATATATTGCTTTTCAAATGTTTTACTGTACTTTTCAGCACTTTACCATTATTATTGTCGTCATTTGAATCAGCCACATGTCATACTTTCCACACTTGCTGAGTACGACATGTACTCACTCTTGCAATCCCCCCCCCCAACAGTTGCAGGTCAGGATTGGGAGTTTAATGGTGATAATGTGGAGTTCTAGGCCGTGTCTACCGTCAGCTTTGCCTGTGGTGTTGATTGGAGCTGCGCATACATACCCTGTCGCTTATGCTGCATAGTTGCTTAGTTTGCTTAATTAGTTTATTTCCGCTGCATTAGTTGAACTTGTCATTAATATTCATTAGAGCTTGTATTCGAGGATATAATGAATTATGTAATAAGAGTACTTATTTAATAATTTGAGCTGTGGTAATTATCTGTTTATCATTTGTGAATCACTCGTGTATGTGTGTTGAACATCCTGGGCACACATATACGTTAGCTTGGTTCATTTTTCGGAACCGGGCGTCACAGATTGGTATCAGAGCCACAGGTTGACCGTAGGATGCAGCCTAGATAGAATGGACACTTTAGAGCACATAGGAGCACTCAGGAATTGATGTGTTTTTGCTTGGAGTGTTGTTTGCTATATATATTGTTTGCTTTTGTGCTTAATAGAGGATTTTGGGATGCCTTAGCATTGCCATGTCCACCTAGGCTAGTGTAGCTAGCTGTTTAGTTTCATATCCCTTGATGCATATAGTTGGGGACGTTCTCTAATTCTTACCTACTGCTTTTCTTCATATGGTGAGGACTCGCAACCAGAGGGACGGCAATGATGAGGAGGAGAACAATGGAGTGCCTCAAAACAACAATGGGCAAGGATCTACTCAGGGAGGTATCAACATCGAGCAGCTATTGGCCATGCAAAACCAGCTCATGCAGACCATGATACAGACTATGGGACAGCTGCAGGCTGGCAATATCAACAATCAGCCCCACATGCCTCCACCACCACCCCCGCCTCCTCATAACCGGTTGGGAGAGTTTATGAGGACTAGGCCGCCAACCTTTGCTCAAGCCGCAAACCCTATGGATGCGGATGATTGGCTCAAGTCCGTGGAGAAGAAGCTAGCTATCGTCCAATGCATTGATCGGGAGAAGGTGCTATTTGCTTCTCATCAACTAGTTGGATCAGCTGCGGATTGGTGGGATTCTTATTGCAATGCTCATGAGAACCAAGAGAGAATTACTTGGGCCGAATTCAAGGAGAATTTTCGTTCTCATTATGTGCCCGAGGAAGTTATGATCTTGAAGAGGCAAGAATTTGAGAATTTAAGGCAAGGAAGATCAAGCGTGAGTGAATATCTCAATTAATTCACTCAACTCTCAAGGTATCCGCCTGAGGATGTTAGTCGGGACAGCCGGAAGCAATACTTGTTCATGACGGGCTTGAACAATGAGATCCAAGTGCAATTGCTCAACTGCGATTATGCCAATTTTCAGAAACTTTTGGACAAAGCAATTGTGGTTGAGAACAAGATCCGTGATATGGAGCAAGAAATCAAGAGGAAGGCGCCGTATCAAGGACAGCAACAAGGAAGTAATGTGCGCCCTCGCCTTGCACCACCCAATGCGCCTCATTACAGTTCCTCTATTCCTGCTCAGCGCCCTAGTTATGCACCATGCCCAACTCAGTTTGTGCAGCAGCGCCCTGTTATGCAAGCACCTAGGCCTCCGATGCCTTATGCACCTCGTGCTGATTTTCCTGGAGCTAATGTTCAAAACCAAACTCGTCCCAATAATTCTGGTGGAGTTAGGAAGTGTTATACTTGTGGAGAAGCTGGACACTTTGCGCATCAATGTCCTAAGTCGGGCCTTGGTCAAGGAAGCAATGCACCGAGGCAAAACCCAAGACCTAATGGAGGACAACCACAAGGAAGTCGTGGACAACAGAATTTTGCTCGTGGCAACGTGAACCATGTCTCTACGGAGGATGCTCAACAAGCGGATGACGTGGTCATTGGTATGTTTCTCGCCAACTCCAACCCCGCGACTATGTTATTTGATTCTGGAGCATCGCATTCATTTATTGCATCAAAGTATGTTGCCAAGTATAGTTTGCCTATCTCTCATATGAAGTTTACTCTGTTGGTTAAGTCTCCTGGAGGAGAGATGAGGACAAATATAGCATGTCCAAAAGTAAGCCTTAGAATAAGGGGGGTAGACTTCTCCGCCAACCTTATAGTTTTGGATTCTCAAGGATTGGACATTATATTTGGTATGGACTGGTTGAGGAAGCACAATGGAGTTATTGAGTGTGCCACAAAGACGGTGAAGTTGACTAATGAGGAAGGGATCATCGTAGAATTTGAAGCATCTCAAGCTGCACCGAAGCAATTGGAGCTGAATCATATGGACGGTGCCGCAATTGAGGAGATTCCGGTAGTGTGTGAATTTTTGGATGTGTTTCCAGATGAGTTGCCAGGTATGCCACCCGATCGAGAGATTGAGTTTGTTATTGATTTAATACCTGGAACTGCACCTATAGCTAAGAGGCCGTATAGGATGCCTCATATGGAATTAGCGGAGCTCAAGAAGCAAATTCAAGAGCAATTAGAGAAGGGTTTTATTCGCCAAATCTCTTCACCTTGGGGAGCACCCGTTCTATTTGTGGACAAGAAGGATGGATCCCAAAGGATGTGCGTGGATTACCGAGCTCTCAATGAGGTAGCAATCAAGAACAATTACACCTTGCCCCGTATAGAGGATTTGTTTGATCAGATGAAAGGCGCCTGTGTGTTTTCCAAGATTGATTTGAGGTCGGGATACTTTCAAATGAAGATCAGACCATCGGACATACCCAAGACAGCTTTTAGGACACGGTATGGATCTTATGAGTACACCGTGATGTCTTTTGGATTGACAAATGCGCCTGCCTACTTTATGTACCTCATGAATAAGGTCTTCATGGAGTACTTGGATAGATTTGTTGTGGTGTTTATTGATGATATTATGATCTACTCGAAGGATGAGAAGGAACATAAGGAACACTTGGGGCTTACATTGCAGAAGCTACGAGAACACCAATTGTATGCCAAGTTCAGTAAATGTCAATTCTGGTTACGGGAAGTTTCTTTCTTAGGCCACATTATTTCCGGAGGAGGAGTATTAGTTGACCCAGGGAAGGTGAGAGATGTGCTTAAGTGGGAACCGCCACAGAACGTCAAGGAAATAGGGAGTTTTCTTGGAATGGCTGGATATTACCGTCGATTCATCAAGGACTTCTCCAAAATAGCCAAGCCTATGACGGAATTGCTAATGAAGGGGAAGGCATTCCGATGGACTCAAGCTTGTCATAATAGTTTTGAGGGGTTGAAGAAAAGGTTGACAACAGCCCCAGTTTTGGTATTGCCGGATGTAAGCAAGAGTTTCGACATCTATTGTGATGCATCGAGACAAGGACTTGGGTGTGTATTGATGCAAGAAGGTCAAGTGGTCGCCTATGCGTCAAGACAATTGAAGAAACATGAGCAGAATTACCCAACACATGATTTAGAACTTGCAGCTGTGGTACATGCATTGAAGATTTGGAGACACTATATTCTTGGACATAGGTGTGAAATTTGCACGGATCATAAGAGTTTGAAGTATATTTTCACACAAACGGATCTGAACTTGAGGCAACGAAGATGGTTAGAGCTCATCAAAGATTATGATTTGGGGATCAACTATCATCCGGGAAAAGCCAATGTAGTGGCCAATGCTTTGAGTAGAAAAGGGAGTAAGTCATCGACTCTTAGTTCGAGAGTTACCATTCGAGTTATGTAAGGAGTTTGAACGGTTGAACCTCGGGTTTGTAAATGATACGGAGATGATGGAGTTAAACCCAACCTTGGAGCAAGAAATTCGAGAGGCCCAAACCGCAGATGAAGAGGTCAAGGAAATCAAGGAAAGGACTGAGGAAGGGAGAGAATTCAGATTTGATGAAGACGAATATGGTACCTTATGGCTTGGAAAGAGAATCGTTGTGCCTAATGTAAAACATATTCGGGAGACAATATTAAAGGAGGCACATGACTCACCTTACTCGATTCACCCAGGTTGTACGAAGATGTACAAAGACTTGAAGACTTGCTATTGGTGGGATAGCATGAAGAAGGACATAGCCGAATATGTTGCATTGTGTGACGTGTGCCAACGAGTCAAGGCGGAACATCAAAGTCCAGCAGGGTTATTGCAGCCATTGAAGATTCCAGAGTGGAAGTGGGAAGAGATTGGTATGGACTTTATAGTTGGATTACCGCGAACCCAGTATGGCTATGATTCAATATGGGTCATTGTAGATCGGTTGACAAAATCAGCTCACTTTATTCCTGTCAAGACCATATATACCACCGCGAAGCTAGCAGAATTGTATATGGAGCATATTGTGTGCCGACATGGAGTCCCTAAGAAGATAGTCTCGGATAGAGGTTCTCAATTTACCTCCAGATTTTGGCAAAAATTGCATGAAGCTTTGGGAACGAGGTTGAATTTTAGTTCAGCATATCATCCTCAAGCGGACGGACAAACCAAGAGGACCAATCAGATTTTGGAGGACATGTTAAGAGCTTGTGCTTTAAAGCATGGGAAAAGTTGGGACAAAAGCTTGTCATACGCGGAATTTTCATACAACAATAGTTACCAAGCAAGTTTGAAGATGTCACCATATGAAGCACTTTATGGAAGGAAGTGTAGGACACCTTTATTCTGGAATGAGGCAGGAGAAACTCAAGTATTTGGTCCGGATGTGTTGCAAGAAGCTGAAAAGCAAGTCCAAATGATTCGTGAAAACTTGAGGGCGTCCCAATCAAGACAAAAAGGCTATGCGGACAATAGGAGAAGGGGATCAGCCTTTGAAGTGGGAGATTTTGTTTACCTCAAGGTGTCACCAATGAGGGGCCATAAGAGGTTTAACATAAGGGGCAAGCTCGCACCTCGTTATATTGGACCATTCAAGATTTTGGACAAAAGAGGAGAAGTAGCATATAAGATGGAGATGCCAGCTCATCTTTCAGACGTACATGATGTCTTTCATGTTTCCCAGCTCAAGAAGTGTTTGAGAGTACCGGAAGAACAAGTGCCAATGGAAGAATTGGAACTAGAGGAAGATTTGACGTATGCCGAGCAACCGGTCAAAATCTTGGAAACTAAGGAGAGAGTCACAAGGAACAAGGTCATTAGATGGTGTAAAGTTCAATGGAAGCACCACACAGAAAAAGAAGCGACGTGGGAATTGGAGGATGATCTCAAGAAGGACTTTCCCTATCTCTTCTCTTCCGCGTCGAATCTCGAGGGCTAGATTCATTTTAAGGGGGGTAGGTTTGTAACACCCTCATTTTCATGCATCATGCCCTACATACACTCATATACATGTTTAACATTAACCCACATAAAGAGGAACGAGTTTAACTTTATTTCGGAGCATTTAAAATTGATTGGAGCAAAACCGCACTTAAAACGCAGGAAAGTGCGGACTAGTCTGGTTTTGCTGAGGACTAGTCCGATTTCTCTCTGACTAAAAACGGACTTGTCCATTTTTGCTGCGGATTAGTCCGATATTTGCCTCTGGACAACTTCGGACTTGTCCGATCTTGTGCGGACTAGTCCGGTATTCCATGAATCCTTGAAAATTTGCTAAGTCCCTGTACTTTTCCGGACTAGTCCGGTGTTCCAGCGGACTTGTCCGTTTTCCTCTCTGTTCAAGTTCGGACTTGTCCGATTTTTTGCCAGACTTGTCTGATTTTCTCTCTGGACGACTTCGGACTAGTCCGGTCCTTTCCGGACTTGTCCGATATTTCGCGGCTCCGAGTTGATATTTTGTTTTACGACTTGTTTCTTGGGTTTCACGTTAAGTGGGCCTAGGTACGTCGTGCCTAACTCTTTTGGAGCCCATGTGGGACTCTAAACCGGCCTCTACTCATCCCAAAACTCGAAATCCATCTAACCCTAGCCTCCACCTCTATATAAACAGTCCCACCCCTTGGTTTGACATCTATTTGCCACTTTTCCACCCACCCAAACCCTAGTTCGTGGGGAGCCACCATCAAGGAGGGACGAGAAAATCCCAAGCAAGAGGAAGAAGAGGAGGAAACGAAGAAGGATAAAGATCTCCACCAAGTTTCGTCCTTCACCACCAATTCATCTCCAAGTTCATCACCAACCCTAGATCATCAAGATCCAAGTGTTACCTCCAAGTTTCTTGATTCATTGGAGTTCTAAGCACCTGGTATACCTTCTATTCTCTTTTCCTTACGTGAATTCAACCCCTAATCTCCAAATTCACGTCGATCTAGGAAACCCTAATCTGCTGATCTCGCAGAGTGCGGACTTGTCCGGTCCCTAGCGGACTAGTCCGATCTTTCTGGTTAAATTGTGTTGAATTAATTCTAAAATTTGATCTAATCGAATCCGAACCTGTATAAACTTGTTAAAAGCTATTAGAACTAGTTAGTTATCATTAAAAGCAATCTAGTAACAAGTTCTACCTTGCATTTGCATCAATCATGCATGTCATGTCATATTGAGCAATATTTGTGCACTCTTTGATTGTGTTTCTTGTCTTGTATGTTTATTGTGTGGATTAGATGGATTTGCGCTAGAAAGTGCCGCGGAGGATCTACAGCACCAAGAGTTTGAAGGCTTTGATCCTAATCAACAGCAAGAGCAAGGCAAGTGTCCTTGAAGCATATTGATCCTGTTTTAAAATAAATGTTTTGTTTGTAAAACTACATGCTTGTGTCAATTTGATGGGAAATCCTATGGTAGGAAGTTTACTAGTTTTGTTTGACCACACTTGTCACCTGGAATTTATGGTAGAGAGTCGGGAAGGCTTTTTACTTTTTGCTTCGCTTAATCAACTGGGATGGAAAGCAACTATACCAATCAATTTATTTATGCATGGATGAGATTATGAATAACATGAACTGGTTAATATGGTATTGTAATGGGTGATCTAAGCAAGCCTGGTATGTGGATGGGTTGGATGTCATGGTGGTTTGCTTGCTTTAGATCTAAGGACCGGTTCATGCGAGAATAAGCTAGGACTACAGTGCCACCACGAGGCCAAGTATGGGTGCGGCGTAGCTGATTAATTAGGGCTTTGCTAGTGCTGTTTGGACCATTGTGGATGCTCGGGGAAGGGGTAGTTGGATTGGGTTTGTTGATGATTGGTGGGACTACCCTGGGATCCGAATGGCTCAAGAGGGGGCCCTTGGTTGAAGATGTGCTCAGTTGGAGGCATCGCCACCGGTGAAACCTCAGTGGAGTCTAAATAGGCTAGTAATCCCTTTGTAAAGGCTATTTTGTGATCTCTTGGCCACACACCAACGAAAGTGTGTAATGTGACCGACGGGTCATGGGCATAAGGGAGGTTCTTAGTCACCAAAAGGTGATGAAATCACGAACACGTGGGTAAAGAGGTACAAACTCTTCAGAGTCAAATAAAACTATCATGATAGCCGTGCTCCCGGTTATGAGCACCTGGACAACTTCCATGATTAGAGGGAAAATTGGAATTTGGGATGATTATGGTTTGGTAATGGTTATGGTTGATATTATGATTATGGTTATGGTTATGGGATGGAGTTATGGATTAATTTCTGGTATTGAATATGGTTATTGACGATGGTGAAATCTGGAATTATTGATGATGGTAGTGAAATCAGATCGGTATTATGGTATTACTTATGATTATGATGGGTTTACTTCACATACATATAATATATATATTGCTTTTCAAATGTTTTACTATACTTTTCAGCACTTTTCCATTATTATTGTCGTCATTTGAATCAGCCACATGTCATACTTTCCACACTTGCTGAGTACGACATGTACTCACTCTTGCAATCCCCCCCCCCCAACAGTTGCAGGTCAGGATTGGGAGTTTAATGGTGATAATGCGGAGTTCTAGGCCATGTCTACCGTCAGCTTTGCCTGTGGTGTTGATTGGAGCTGCGCATACATACCCTGTCGCTTATGCTGCATAGTTGCTTAGTTTGCTTAATTAGTTTATTTCGGCTGCATTAGTTGAACTTGTCATTAATATTCATTAGAGCTTGTATTCGAGGATATAATGAATTATGTAATAAGAGTACTTATTTAATAATTTGAGTTGTGGTAATTATCTGTTTATCATTTGTGAATCACTCGTGTATGTGTGTTGAACATCCTGGGCACACATATACGTTAGCTTGGTTCATTTTTCGGAACCGGGCGTCACAATAACCAATGGAGTCGTGGTGTACTGATTGCAGGGGTACTCGAACTGCTTGAGTGCCGCGGATCATCAACGTCGAGTTCTCCACCCTAATCGACATACCTTTCGAAAGATCGGGCCTAAACCTACTCATCACGGGGCTTCTGTTGTGTAGGCCGTGTGTCAGGGTAGATCTTTAGATGGTGCTCGATCACCTCCCTAGGGAACCTGGGCATTTGTGACAGTTGTCATGCAACACGTCGACATTTGCCTAGAGGAAAGTGATGATAACGAGTTCCTATTTGTCACCCAGACCTCCCAATATACAAGTGATCTGAGCGGCATCAGAACTAATTTGGACGACTTTGACGGGAATGACAGTGTCGCTGCTTGGCTGCACACGAGATGCAGTGGTTGAGCCGTGCTGGCACAAGCTTGGTGGTTGTTGAGCAGATTGTTCCTTACCAAATTCATCTTCTTGCGCTTTTGTGAGCGCATAAAGTTTTTCCAGTGCAGTAACTACAGCAGTGCGATCCCCTCGGATCCGAAGGACGCTTGACAGAGTTGGCATCTTCAACACCAGGTATCCGTAGTGGGCCACCGCCATGAACCTATACAGGGATGGCCTGTCTAGGATGGCGTTGAAGGGAAGGTCGATGTGTACCACATCAAACACCAGCTTCTTGAACTAGTAGTTCTCTGGTGTCCTGATGGTTACCGGAAGAGTAACAGAGCCGAGTGGTGTGATAGCTCCCGGATCCACCCTGGAAAATGGGCACGGAGGCCTGAGGTTCGAGAGGCTAAGCTAGAGCTTCACAAAGCTTGCGAAGCTAATCAGTTTGAGGGTCGCGCCTCCATCCACCAAGACATGGAAGAGATGGATATTGTTGATAGTTGGTTAGACCATCAGGGGCAATTGTCTAGCTCCTGCCATGTGTTTTAGACAGTCCAAAGCATTGAAACTATGGTAGTATCCATCCACTTCTGATGAGGCTCCACCTCGGCAGTGGGTGCAGCAGCAGCCATCTCCCGACGCATAGTTTTCAGAATGCGTCTGTCCAAGTGTGCAATCGACACTTCCCCTTGTACTACTAGATCGTGGCCCGCGGAGGTTCTTGATTGGTTGGGGCGCGTGAGATTACAAGCAAGACGGTGACATGATGATTTTACATGGTTCGGGCCGCCTGAGCGTAACACCTTACTCCACGGGATGTGTGTTGTATGTATGAATGTATGGCGCTTGTGAGCGTGTGAGCTTAGTTGTCTCTGTACCGTGCGGTGCATCCCTTTTATAGTCCAAGGATTGGCTGTTACATTGTAAGTCTGGCCCGACATGTGACCATGGCGGTAGTTAATTGTCTAATACACAATTTGTGAATATTAAGCACAATTATCAGTATGATAACGCGCCTTAATGGTAGCGTTACCGTTGTTAAGGGTCCTCTGATCGTGTGTCATTAATATGGCATTAATGACACACAATCAGGTCTTGTAACTATAGCTTTAACTGTCCTTTGAATGTCCGTGCCGTTGAGATCCGTCGGTCTCTTCGTTGTTGTCTCAGGTCTGAAGGCTTGACATGTTGCGGCTCCGGAGCTTCCCATCGTGGAGAGACAGTTCCGAAGTCACTATACACGTGGCAGCACCGGAGCTTCCCTCTACTGGGGATTAGGTCCGGGGTCGCTCGACACGTGGCAAGACCGGAGCTTCCCTATGAAGGGGGTTAGGTCCGGCCTTGTGTTACACGTGGCGATGCTGGAGCTACCCGAACGAGGGAGGCGGGGCTAGTGCTGTGTAACACATGTGGCCTTCGGAGGTCTTCAACTCGGACAAGGGAAACTCCTTGGCGTTTCTTGCGGTTTCGTGGGGTATCATATATGCAGGGTACCGACAGTGGCCCCCGGGCCCATCTCTTGGAGAAATCCTTTGGGTTAAGTTATTCTACCAGAGGTGGGGCAATCTTTGATTCCCACGTTGTGGCTTCAAAGCTCTTATAATGTGTCGTTGGGGTGATGGTTCACTGTTAAACCATCACCGCGTGGCTTTTTTTGAATGCGGCAGGTGAGATCCTTGCATGCGGATCTCACGCAATTCAAGGTCACCGGTTCCCAATGTGAAAACCGTATCGGTTCCGCGCGCCTTGTCAGGCCGCTGCCCTCGGGCTTCCAACTTCCCATCATGACAACGGTTCACCTAGGGTAATAATTTCGGCCTTTCCGCCGAAGTGGACCCGGGTCCATTCGTCATTGACAGGGTACATTTTTGAAAACGTGATCTTGATCCCACTACGATTTCCATCCAAACGTTGTGGAGGCTTACTTAAGAAGGAAAGCCTGCACGGTTTGAGGACTCTTTACACTTTCAATTGAACTTGCGCTCAGAGCCTCCCAACCTTCGCATAGCCTTTCCAACTTTCGCTCCGCTTTGCCGCGATGGAGTTGGGTCTTCCCCAAAGAAAGATCAAGACCAACAAAGACATGTTGAGCGTCTGGACCTACATGGGATGGTCCAGCGACTCCTGCAACAATTTCATCCGCTTCGGCAAGCTCCCCTTCAAGAAGGAGTGCACCGGAGAGATGGTGTACTTCTCAGTGTATGCCATGGTGGGTTTGATCCCACCTTTTTCAAGCTTTCTCTTGATGTTGTTGGACTTCTACGGCCTCCAGCTTTATCATCTCAGCCCCAACTTCCTCTTGCTGGTGGTGACCTTTGTCCACTTCTGCGAGATATTGGTGGATGTGCCTCCTTGCATTGAATTGTTCCGGACCTTCTTCACGGTCCACACCACCGAGAAGGGGACGGAGTTGATAGTCTTCTACTACTTCGTGAAGCGGAAGAATTTCCCCTTAAAGTACTTGAAGACCTTCTCCTTCGGTAAGTGGGACGATTGGAAGAAGTAATGGGTGATCATCACAGTGGAGGAGCATGAGAGGTCGGAGCTGCCCAAGGGCCTTCCCAATGTCCACACCGACGCCTAGAATGTAGTTTCGAAGCTGTCAGATGCGTACAAGCCCATTCTGGAAAGGATCCAAGAATGCGTAGTGGGAGGACTGACCCCCCAAATGGTCTTCGGCAATTTCTTAGTGAACAGGTGGGCTCTTCCGAAGACCGGGGAGTGGCCTGCATGGGCTTTCAAGAGTGAAATGGATCATAACCGAATTGAAGTTGGTTTGAACATCAACTTGGATGATGAAGCTTTGAATATCCATCTCAAGAAATTTCAGAATAGTGGTATCTTCTGCGATGCCATGGCTTCGCCGGCTGCCTTCCTGCCTCTGAACATGGTTCCAGAGGCTAGCAGGGAGCTTCGGAGGAGGATGCCAGCGCTGGACGACCTAGGCGTGGTGGATAGACGTAGTACCTCTGGGGTTGCAATCCCTGGAGTTTCAGAGAGGGTGGCCCCCACAGCTCCAAGCCAGAAGGATGATGACGCTAGCAAGGGAAAGGGTAAGGGCAAAGGCAAGGAGCCTGCCGATTCTTCCAGCCGGAAGAGGAAGTTGAGGCATGCTGATGGGAGCTCCGTCAGGTCAGCTTCGTCTTCAACAGTCCCTTCTCCTCGACGAAGCAGATCTTCAGTAGCCACGCCTCCTTCGGTGTCGGTGTCCTCGAGGGGCGCTAGCTCTGGTAGATCGACTCTGGCTCCGGTGCCAGCTGCGGGCTCCAGGTCCGGTGGTCCTTCCCAGCCGAGGGAGGTCGCGGCTGAGAAGACTCCAGTTGCAGCAGCTAGCTTCCAGCCGAGGTCCAAGGTATTTGCCTCACCGGATCTGGTGGCCTCTGACTCCGGGCCTCAGGAGAAGAAATTTTGCGATGACTGGGGCTGAGCGTGTAGAAGCTATGGCTTCAACCCCTGTGCCTCCCCGAGTGGTAGCAGAAGACACGGCAACTCCGGCACCAGCTGTAGTGAACTTGGATCCAAAGGAGATGCCAGAAACTCCCATGGTAACGCCGGACCACGGGGAGAAGTTAATGAAGATGCGCCAGCGGCCGCAGCACTGGCGGCTGAAGCTCCGGTGCAGGAGACGAAGATGGCGGAAGCTCTGGCATTTTAGTCGGAGGTAAACAAAGCTATGGCGCCTGTGGCGGAAGTTGTTGAAAATTCGGCGGTCGAGTCGAAGGTGCCGAAAGTTCCGGCCTTTGTGCTGGAGGTTATTGAAACCCCGGCACCTGAGTCAGATGCAGTGGAAGTGTCGGCACCTGAGCTGGTGGTGGTGGAGGCTCCGGACAAAGCTCCAACATCCGCCCTGGAGGAGATTACTCCATAGGTGACCATGTTCGAGCCGGAGCACCCAGAGGAGTCAGCAGCAGGCCCTCAACCTATAGAGCCATCAGTTGAAGATCTGGTGGGGGGACCATCGGCGTCAGCCCCGGAGGTTGAAGTTCCCTTGGTAGGGCCCTCATCAACGTTAGTAGGAGCAGAAGAGCTTCCGGGGGGGCCTAGTGCTGCAGGACCGCAGGGGACCACGCTTGTCGCATGGGACCCAATTTTTGTGCTTGAAGACCCCCTAGAGCCGGCGGAGATTACTCCAGCATGCTCGGGGCCTATTCCTTTGGAGTTGTCTATCGACAACGCCTGCTCCAGTCTCTGTCAAGTCAACCTCACCTTCGACCACGACAGCAAGGTCCTCGAAGAAGAGGGCCACACCTTTAGGCGTTGGCGCAACAGACTTCATTTCAAAACCAAGCTGGCGCAGACAAGGCTTGCCGACCAACGGGAGTGGGTCGAGAAGGAAAAGGCCTGGATGGAATATTGGGGCCATTTGCTGGAAGAGAGGGAGGCATCCATCAGGGCCCTCAATGCTAAGTCTCTGGAAATTCTCGAGCATGCCATAAAGAGCAATGATGCTGCTGATGAACGTCAAGATAGCCTCAACACATTGAACGAGATTCTCCTGGGGCACCGAGCGGAGCTCGATGAGAGTGAAGAGAAGCTCCTAGAGATGCAAGAGGATATTTTGAAGAGAGAGGGGGAGCTCACCCAGAAACTATCTCTAGGAGAGTAGAATTTGGCAGACCGCACCAAGAAATTTGATTAGTGGTGCAAGCAGGAGGAGGAGAAGCACTGGAAGCAGGGGAAAGATCTCTCCATTAGAGAAGGTGATGTTGCCAACAGAGAGGGAAAGGTGAGAGGCAGGGAGAAGGACCTGGCCGAACGGCGGAACAGCATCCACCTCCGAGAGACGGAGCTCACTGACCGCGAAAAGCAAGTGGCTGAAAGCCTTCAGCAACATGCCAAAGAGGTCGAGCGCATTGCCCGGGAGAGTTCGGAGCTTGCGACCACTAGAAGGTCACTGGAGGAGCTAAGGAATGTGATGGCGACTGAGTCCTGGTAGGTCTGGGACTTCTTGGGGCATGCTGACAGAGCTTTGGTGCCGCTTGGCTTCAGTCCAATACATTCGGAGAACCCACCACCAAAGCTGGACCAGACACTGGTGAAACATAGCTCTACTAGCAGCAAACTCGACGCAATGAGTGACGTCATCGCCGACCAGCTGGAGATGAAGGGGAAATCTCTGGCCAAGAACATCGCCGAATATGTTCTGGTGTGTTACAAGAGCTGAGACCCCAAACTCTCTCTGGATCCGATCTTCAAAGGGCCCATTGTCGAAGAGGAAAGCTGCCAGGGCCAACGTCCAAGAAGCTGCCGAGAAGGTTGCCTCGTTTTTCCACGGGACTTAGAGCCTCCAGTAGCTAGGACCTTTCTCTTTTGCCTTCTACTGTAATCCTCATTTTGTAATCCAGTACTTTCGATGAATGAAATCCACTCTTCGAATGAATGAATTCTATTTTATGCTTGTCTTCAATGCATTCTCCTTTATCTTATTGGCCCCCTGGTAGATGTACACAATTTGATTGCGAACATGTACCAAAAGGTTTGACAATGTCTTGATGACTTGGAAGCTTCGAACTTGTAGCCAGCACGCTTAGCTTTTAGGTCCGAAGTTTACTTCCGACACTCCAGAGACCCTTTGTGACGTCGACGGCGGGCCCCCTGGGAGGTGTCAGAGCTTGATAGGTTCGACGACGCCCACTGTAAACGCATGAAACGTTGACGACAGGCCCCCTGGAGTTGTTGGAGCTTGGTAGATTCGACGGTGCCCACTGTCAATGCGTAGAACATCAACAGCGGGCCCCCTGGGATTGTCGAAGATTGGTAGCTTCGACGAACCCATTGTCAACGTGTAGAAATGTCGACGGCAGGCCCCCTGGGATCGTTGGTGCTTCCCGGCTTTGACGATATTCACCATCAACGTAGAATATGTCGACGGTGAATCCCCTCGGGGTGATTTCTTCACCATCTTCACTTGAATCGTCATTATGCTTCACGTCGACGGCGGTCTACCATGGGAGTTGTCAGAGCTTGTTAGCTCCGAGGATGCCCACTTTCAACGTTAGAAACATCGACGGCGGGCACCCTTGGGGGATGTCGGAGCTTAGTAGCTCCGGCATCGTCCACCATCGTCATGAGTTTTCATTTTTCCTGCGCATCAAAGACAAGAAAAACCATAATATTCGTCCTCTCGTCTATAAATCTTTTGCGGCTTACTATTCTTATTTGAATTTTAGATCCAAAGGAACTCAATGTGTTAACAAGTATATTGCTGCAATCTCCCCAGATCTGAATGCCTTCTAGACCCGCCCTACTGAGTCCTGCTGGAATGTAGGTAAAGTGGCATACATAGGATGCTTGACCAGGCTAAGTCGATAGTGCACTCTGGACCTAAG
This sequence comes from Tuctoria greenei, assembly GCA_036927565.1. Lineage (NCBI taxonomy): Eukaryota > Viridiplantae > Streptophyta > Magnoliopsida > Poales > Poaceae > Tuctoria > Tuctoria greenei. The sequence continues at coordinate 281,355,885 of JAYESD010000001.1, read as the reverse complement.
AATAGCTTTGGCATTCAGGCGAGTAGATTGTATGGCAATGCTAAGATCTGAAAAAATTGACAATGTAACTTGTAGAACATATGAAAAACTTTGGGCTAAATCTCAAAAAGAATTGCACAACTTCGTTATAGACAAGAAGGAAAAGATAATAAAAGAAAACAAGCCTATATGAAATTAATGCACGTGGAGCCTGCTTTTGCACAACAATGTCTTTCATTATAGGTCCGGATTATAGGCGAGACAAGGACACACTTAGGGTACGGAACTAGGCTAAGTGTACTATTGAAAGTTGCCTGGAGGGGGGTGAATAGGCTAATTGACCTGCAAATGACTTAATAAAACGAGATTAAATCACAGGGGGCGGACTAGTCCGGTCTGGGGGTGGACTAGTCCGGTCAGCCTGCGTGAAGAACCCTAAAAGATGTTTCTAGCAAGTTTTAGGGGATTTTCTCGAGGCTACAGGTGAAGATATGTTTAAGTCAAGTTAAACAACTACCAACACAAGAGTGAGTCAAGCTTCAACAAGTTTAGCAATATGAAGTACGAAACAAGACTAGCAACCCTAGAACGAAGTAATCGATGAAGTAAATGCGAAGAACACGAAGACACAAGGATTTTATCCCGAGGTTCGATTCCACACAAGGAATCTACGTCCCCGTTGAGGAGTCCACAAAGGACCGGGTTCAACAACCCTTCCCTCACCAAGTTTACCACACGGGCCTAACTTGGTTTTCCACTAATCACAAGGGTGATTACAAAGTTCGTTGGGGCTTCTCACAATCTGAGGCTCCCACACCACAAAGGTGATCAACACCACAAAATATACTCAACGCACAGCACACAAAGACTCAATGAGTGCAAGAGATCAAACCGGGAGCACAAGCGTGATGTTCTTCCTCTTCTCCACCTCACTAAACCCTAATCCACTCAAGAATTAGTTTTAGAGGGAAAGTAGGCAAGAAAGAGGCTTAGGAGTGCTCCAAGTTGGCTGTGGTGGCGCTAGGGTTTGAGAGTTTCAAGAGTTGTTTGAAATGAGGCCGGGGGTCCCCTTTTTATAGGGGTCCCGAGCCCAAACTGCTGACCTCAGCAAAAGGGCGGACTAGTCCGGCCTCAGGCCCGGACTAGTCCGGCCTAGGGGACCACTGACCTCTTGTCAGGTCCCGACAGCTGACACGCTATCGTCACACTACCCGCCAAACTTCAAATTCAAACAGTCACTTCAACAACGGACTAGTCCGGTCACCACTGGACTAGTCCGATCTCACACAGAGCCTTTTGCTCCGTGTGAAAACGGACTAGTCTGAGGACCACGGACTAGTCCGGCCCCAAGGGCGGACTAGTCCGGTCCTCCCAGACTTAGTCACAGAAGCACCTTCAACTCGCCAACCCGGACTAGTCCGGCCCCAAGGGCGGACTAGTCCGTTCTCACTCAGGACCTCTTGGTCCGGTCTCAAACGGACAAGTCCGTGGTTTTGGGACTTAGTCCCCAAAACCCACTCACTGCTACCAGGACTAGTCCGGCCACAAACGGACTAGTCCGATCTCAGTCAGACCCTTCTGGTCCGGCCGAATACGGACTTGGCCGGCCAGGGGCGGACTAGTCCGGCCACCTGCATGGACTAGTCCGGCCCTACTGCCAGACTACTTATCCACTCTTTTCTCTCAAGGGGTTTGACCTCTAAACCACTTTGAGCTCCCAAACTTGATCTCAATGCACTTTACACACGCACCCTCCTATTTCTACGGCTAGTCTAACTCAACACACTAGAAACCCTAGTTTCTACGCTTCGAGTTGACTCCGTTTCCTTCCTTTTCCTTTTTGAGGGTTTGCGTCTCCGATCGAGTCCACACCTGTGCTAAGATCACTTGAGCTCATTAGCGACTTAATTGTCGTCATCAATCATCCAAAACCCACGGGGAACCTAGATGCACTTTCAATCTCCCCCTTTTTGGTGATTGATGACAACACATTAAGTCCTTCAACAATTAAGAGTATTAAATTTGGTTTTCATAACTTGTGTGCGTATGAATGACTCCCCCTCAATGTATGCAGCATGTAAAAGAGGTGGAGGAGATCTTTCATACCCACACACGTTATGGTGGGGTGCCTACGTGACGTGCTCAACAATTATGACAAGACATAAAGAACATCAATATAATCATAAGATTGACAATAAGAGCATTATATTGATATTAAACAACACTAACAAGTCTTGCACATATGTAAACATCCAAGAGCATGAATATATTACATAACAAGTCCACAAACCACAAACACACCCACAAAAGATTAACTCCCCCTTAACTCCCCCCCTTTGGCATCAAGGCACCAAAAAGGAAAAGAAGGGGGGAAACTAAGACCTAAGAACTAGTCCTCGCCTTTGCCACTTCCACTCTCCGTGGCCTCAGAATCTTCGACGTCTTCCTCATGATCGTCGGTGTCGTCGTCGTCGTCATCGGAGTTCCTTGCCGAGGGAGCAGCCCGAGAGGAGCTTCCATCCTCTTGGAGCTGGGCGAGCTCATCGACGGTGAAGTTGGGGAATGGAGTGATCTCCCCATCACTCACCTCCGGAGAGGACATCGGGACCTCCAGCTTGTCGCACACCGCCTTAAGATATTTTCCTGGCGCTTGTGTGCCCTTTGAGCGCGGATCTCTTGCTTCCGGCAGGAATTGAAGATCGCCTTGAAGCATTTGAAGAAGGCACTCATTGATTGAGGCGGAGGCGGAGACGGAGGTGCCACGGGGCGAGATGGAGGATCTGCATTCTTGCGACGAGGGGGAACAGGTACATTCAGAGGCTTCTGAGGACGAAGCGGGCGGTGCGACACGTCCTTGACGAAGGTCACGCCCGACACCTTCTCGATGAGGCACATGATGTAGGGGGCATACCCGCAAGCACGGTTGGGGGTATGCGAGATGTTGAAGATATCGTCGAAGATGTAATCGATGAGGTTGAACTTCTCTTCCCCATCAACCAGAAGTAGCAAGTGCCTCAAGTTCCCTTGAATTACCCCAGCATCACCGTCCTTCGGTGCTATCGTCCTTCTGAGGATTCTGTTCATAATGCTGTAGAAGGGCTTGATGTTGCGGGCGAGACCGGCATCAAATGGAACGTGACTTGGATACATATATGCTAGCTCTTCACGGTCCACGGCCTTGAGGTTAGAGATTATAATCTCATGATCCATGTGTGCCTCAAGCCCTAGAATCTTGGCGAACTCTGCGAAAGTGACTGAGTACTGCTCACCATGTGTCATCCAAATAATTCTTCTGTCACCTGAGGTGGTGAAGTAGATGGTGGAGTAGAACTGCAGAATCACTTCGACGTTCCAATCATACTTGAAACCCATGATCTTCTTGAGGTCATGGCGCTCAGCAGCTTCGATGACAGCGTCAAAAGCAGAGTGTTGCTTTTTGGCCATGTAATCCCAGTCAACCCATTGAGCTTCTATTACCGGCTTCTTCATCTGCTGATAGACTAGCAGGTAGTAGTCACAATGAAAGTCGCACCAGAACCTGGGATCTGTCGTGCTCCTCTCAAACTTATAGACCTTCTCAGTCCTCAGCCTCCTGGCCTTTTCAGCCCCTTTTCCATGAAACACATTGGCAGACAACTCCTTCTGCCTGTCAGGGTTCCTTTCTGGTGTGTGAACCTCAAGGGGGCCAATGGAAGTGGCCTTCCCTTTCTCCTTGATCACAACACCTCCAGCTGCCTTCTTTGCTGACATCTTGACAGCTGGCTTCTTCTTCTTCGGCTCGACAGGACCCGGAGCCTTTCCCTTCTTAGGGTCACGCTCGACCCTAGGCTCAGCTTCCATTTGGGCTAGCTCCTTGCCCTTCGCTTCTCGCCAATGGTGACGAGCTTCTTTCTCTTGGGGGCATTGGCCTCAGCAGCCCTGGAGTTGTGAGCCTCCCTGTCTTCCCTTTTCTTCTTCCGCAGCTCATTGAGGGACTCTGCGGTTGCTCGAGCTATGGCTTCTTCCTCGTTGTAGATGCTTGCGGCAACTTTGGAGGCTTCGAGTGCCTTCAGCCGTCTCTCTTCCTTTGCCTTTTGCGCCTCTATGAGCGCAGCCTTGGTCCTTGCCTCGACAATTTGAGCTTTGGTTCGCCCCTCGGGGTTGAGACGAGGAGGGGAACGCTCCGAGTTCGACATGCTGCGGAAAGCATAGAGAAAGGAAGGTATGAGTCCAAGGAGAGGGAGAATTGCGGAAAAGATCTCGAGAAAAGACTAGAAGTAGGGTTTGACACATGCAAACTGGACTTGTCCGCCCCTGGGGCGGACTTGTCCGCCAGGGACCGGACTTGTCTGGTTTGCGCAGAATGAACCCTAACCCTAATCGATTCATCGAAAAATCATCGAATCAGCGCGCAATACTCCTAGGCTATGATCGCAAGGGTATATGGAGCAACATTAATGAAGGTGTTCCTATCAAAAACTTTAAGAATCAAGAATGGGGCTAGTTTTTGAAGAACGAGGGAATACCTTCTCAAATCCACTAGAATCGACGAAATTGGAGATGGATCGCGAATGTGGAGCGCGGGGAAGTGATCCCTCACTCCCAAAGACTCCGATGTGTGGATTGGAGTCGAGATTTGGTGGTTGGAGCGCAAAATCGCCGATGGGGGGCGGTTGCTAGCGCGTGGAAGTGAGAGAGTCAAGTGAGAGAGGGAGAGGAGTTTTTCAAAATATAGCTCAAAATATATGAGGAATGTGGTGTAAGCCACATTCCGAGAATCCAAAATGTTGAGCTCACTTCTTAGCTCACAGAAACGCTTTTCATCAAGAGGCTTGGTGAAAATGTCCGCAAGTTGATGTTCCGTCCTCACATGAGAAATTGCAATATCTCCCTTCATTGAGTGATCTCGCAAGAAATGGTGTCGAATGTCTATGTGTTTGGTCCTAGAGTGCTCCACCGGATTATGGGCTATCTTGATGGCACTCTCGTTGTCACACAAGAGTGGAATGTTGCGCAAGTTAATCCCATAATCCCTAAGGGTTTGTCGCATCCAAAGAAGTTGTACACAACAACTTCCATCTGCAACATATTCTGCTTCGGCGGTGGAGAGAGCAATAGAGTTTTTCTTCTTGGAGGACCAAGACACTAGAGATCGACCTAAGAATTGACATGTACCCGATGTGCTCTTCCTATCAACTTTGCACCCCGTATAGTCCGCATCGGAATATCCGATGAGATTAAACTTGGATCCTTTGGGGTACCAAAGTCCTAGGGTAGGTGTGTGTACTAGATATCTCAAGATCCTTTTAACGGTGGTCAAATGACAAGCCTTAGGTGCTGCTTGAAAGCGTGCACACATACACACACTTAGCATGATATCGGGCCTAGATGCACAAAGATAGAGGAGTGAACCAATCATAGACCTATATAATTTTTGATCCACACTTGGACCGTCCTCATTTAGGTCTAGGTGTCCATTTGTACCCATAGGGGTTTTGATGGGTTTTGCCTTATCCATGTCAAACTTCCTTAGAATATCTTGTGTATACTTAGTTTGACTTATGAATGTCCCTTCTTTGAGTTGTTTTACTTGAAATCCTAGAAGGAACTTCAACTCACCCATCATGGACATTTCAAACCTCTCCTTCATTATCTTGGAGAACTCATCACAAAACACCTTATTTGTGGAACCAAATATGATGTCATCCACATATATTTGGCACACAAAAAGATCCTCGTTGAAGTGCTTTGTGAAAAGGGTATAATCCGCTTTGCCTATCCTAAAACCATTTTCAACTAGAAAGTCTCTTAGGCACTCATACCAAGCTCTAGGAGCTTGCTTGAGGCCATAAAGAGCCTTTCGCAATTTGTAAACATGGTTAGGATAGTCTTGGTCTTCAAACCCCGGAGGTTGCTCTACATAAACTTCTTCCTTGATTGGACCATTAAGGAACACACTCTTAACATCCATTTGGTAGAGCTTGAAATCATGATGAGTAGCAAAGGCTAACAATATCCGAATTGACTCAAGCCTAGCTACGGGGGCAAATGTCTCATCAAAATCCAATCCTTCAACTTGTGAGTACCCTTTTGCCACAAGTCGTGCCTTTTTCCTAGTTACCACGCCATGCTCATCTTGTTTGTTGCGAAACACCCACTTGGTTCCAACAACATTAGCTTGTGGGCGCTTGACAAGCTCCCAAACCTTGTTCCTTTCAAAGTTATTGAGCTCCTCTTGCATGGCAACTACCCAATCCGGATCTCTTAAGGCATCTTCAACCTTATGTGGTTCCAAGGATGAGACAAAAGAGAAATGCTCACAAAAGTTTGCAACACGTGAACGTGTTGTTACTCCTTTTGTGATATCTCCTAGAATGTTGTCAACGGGATGATCCTGTTGAACACTTTGATGAACACGAGGATGCGGAGGTTGAACTCTTGAATCACTTGCTTCGTCTTCCTCACTTTGGTCTCCCCCTTGATTCATGCCTCCCCCTTGATCTTCACTCCCGCTATCACTTTGGGGAGCATCTAGTGAATGTCCAACTTGTCCAATGGGGGTTTGACCTACTTCATAGAGAGGATGGTCACTTGAGCTTTGAGATGGTTCTTGTGGGCGAACATCTCCAAGTGCCATTCTCCTTAGAGCTTCTAGTGGAGGTTCCTCTTGATCAAGGGCATGTTGATCAACTTGCTCCACTTGAGAGCCATTGGTTTCATCAAACACCACGTCACGTGCTACTTCAACAATTCCGGAGGATTCGTTGAACACACGGTACGCATGAGTGTTTGAGTCATATCCAAGCAAGAAACCCTCATCGGACTTTGAAGCAAACTTCGAAGTCCTAGGCTTCTTGTTGAGGATATAACACTTGCTACCAAAGACACGAAAGTAAGAAACATTGGGTTTCTTACCAACGAGAAGCTCATAAGGAGTCTTCTTGAGGAGGCGATGAAGGTACAATCGGTTTACGGCATGGCAAGCGGTGTTAACCGCTTCCGCCCAAAACCGGTCCGATGTTTTGTACTCATCTAGCATCGTCCTTGACATCTCAATAAGCGTCCTATTCTTTCTTTCGGCAATTCCATTTTGTTGTGGAGAATAGGGAGCGGAAAACTCATGCTTGATGCCCTCCTCATCTAGGAACTCTTCTACTTGCATGTTCTTGAATTCGGTGCCATTGTCACTCCTTATAGCCTTTATTCTTAAGGTGAACTCATTTTGAGCTCTCCTTAGGAATTTCTTGAGGACACCGGGGGTTTCACTCTTATCATGCAAGAAGAATACCCAAGTATATCTTGAAAAGTCATCAACGATGACTAGACTATACTTGTTGCCACCAATGCTAATATAGGCAATGGGGCCAAAAAGATCCATATGGAGTAACTCCAAAGGTCTAGTTGTCGTCATGACATTCTTAGAGGGGTGTTGAGCTCCTACTTGCTTTCCCGCTTGGCATGCACTACATGGCCTATCCTTTTCAAATACCACATCCTTTAGACCACGAACGTGCTCTCCCTTAAGGAGCTTTTGAAGGTTCCTCATTCCAACATGGGCTAGCCTTCTATGCCAAAGCCATCCCATGTTGGCTTTTTCCATTAAGCATGTGTCAAGTTGAGCCTTATCCGTGGTAAAGTCCACAAGATAGAGCTTTCCCTTGAGCACTCCCTTAAAGGCTATCGAGTCATTACCCTCTCTCAGAACATTCACACCCTCACTGGTAAAAACACACTTATATCCTTTATCACATAGTTGTGATATGGATAGGAGATTATAATCTAGGGAATCAACATGCAAAACATTTGATAGAGTATGTGATGAAGAGATAGCAATTTTACCCGAGCCAAGGATTTTCCCTTGGCTATTGTCCCCAAAGAAGATTCCTTCACTTGGGTCCTCATTCTCCTCATACTCTATGAACATGCTCCTCTCTCCGGTCATGTGGTTGGTACATCCGCTATCCAACACCTATTTCGATCCACCGGAGGAGTAAGCCTACAAAACAAGTTTATGCCTTCCTTTTAGGTACCCAAGCGGAGTTGGTCCTTTCACATTAGTAGTTAGGCATTTGGGCACCCACACGCAAGGCTTGGGGCTCTTGCGGAGTGGCCCAACATATCTAGCAAACACTTTGCCGTGTTTGTTCCTCTTTAGCACATAAGATGCATCAAAATCATGGAATAGAGGATGCGATTCAGATTTAGGCAATTTGTTGCTAGAGGGTGAGTTCTTTTCAATTTTAGTTGTGGATGAACTCCCTTTAACAAAGACAATCATGTCTTTGCCATACTTAGAGGTTTTGGGGTTGTGCCTTCCACCTCTAGTATAGCCAAGACCATCCTTGACATGGGGAGGTCTTGTGTTGGTGTATGCACTTCGTGCATACGCCACCTTCTCCTTGTCAAAGATGGCACCCTTAGGTGCTTGCTTGCCTTGTGCCAAGTTGAGTTCATCCTTAAGCTTAAGGATTAAATTAGAGCACTTGCAAGGCGATGTTGCATTGGATGAGGCCTTTGAGGGGGTTGAGCTCTTGGAGGAAGAGGCTACATTGTTCTTAAGAGACTCAAATAGAGTCTCAAGGATCTTGTTAACTTTTGACAAGTTTCCAAGTTCATCCTTGAGCTCAATTGACTTCTCCTCAAGACTTGAACACGTTTTCTTGCAAAGAGCAAGTTCGTGTTCCAATGCCTTGCTCTTCTCTCTTTCGAGTTCAAGGAGCTCATCAAGCTCTTGACATCTCTCCTTCTCAAGGATGAGCATGTCCTCTTGTCTATTGATGAGATCCTCCTTCTCAAGGATCTCATCCATAAGCAATTTCATCCTTCGCAAGGTGCTTTTGCTTATGTCCTTAAACATGTGTTCATTCTCACTAGCACTATCAAATTCATCTTGTGAGGAAGTTGAGGAGGAGGGATGAGATGTTACCTTTCTCCTTCCCTCCCTTGCCATAAGGCAAGTAGGTTTGTAGTCGTTGTTGAGGTTGGGGAAGAGCTTGCTTCCCTTGGAGCTCCTCCCGATGGCTATGGTAGCCATCTTCTCCTCTTCTTCTTCAGAGGACTCATCATTAGAGTCCCACTCCTTCCCCAAGTGGGCTTGTCCAGAGGGCCTCTTCTTCTTGAAGAATTTCTTATCTTGAGGCTTGCCCTCCTTCTTCTTCTTCGCTTCTTCATGTGGGCAATCAGCGATGAAGTGCCCATACTCGCCACAATTGTAGCAAGACCTTTTTGATTTGGGCCTTGCTCTTTCCTTCCCCTTGCCTTCATAGTTGTGTCCGCCTTTCTTCTTTCTCATCATTCTCTTGAATTTGTTGATAAGAAGGCCTCTTCCTCATCGGTGTCGAGGCTCTCCTCATCACTTTCCTCTTGCTCCTTTGAAGAGGATGTTGCCTTGAGTGCAACGTTCTTCATCTTGGAGGCGGTGAACTTCTGAAGGTCGTTGTAGAAGAGCGCCTCCTTCTCCATGATCTCATGGTTGATGATCCTGCCAAGGACCTCCTCCGGGGTCATTTGAGTGAACCCCGGGCTTTCTGGAATCATGGAGCAAAGAGTGACGTTCCTAGGCATGAATGCCCGGATCATCCTCTTCACCACCTCGTGATCGGTCCACTTGGTGCAGCCATGTGATCGGCTCTTGTTGATAAGTACCTTCAACCGGTTGTACATGTCTTGGGGGGATTCACCATCCAAGATGGCGAATCTCCCAAGCTCTCCTTCGATGAGCTCGATCTTGGCCTACTTGACCACCCGATTTCCTTCATGCGCCGTCTTGAGGGTGTTCCATATGTCTTTGGCCACCTCAAGGCCATCGACGAGGTTGAACTCATCTCTTGAGAGAGATGAGATAATCACACCCGCAGCTTGAGCGTTGCGGTGGATGAGGATGGCTTGTTCTTGAGTGATGTTGTCCTCATCCTTCGGAATCTCCACCCCGGTCATGACAATTTGCCACAACGCCGGGTTGAGTGACACGAGGTGGATCCTCATATTGTGTTTCCACATCCCGTAATCAGTTCCATCGAATTTGGGATGTTTCCCCAATGGGATGGAGAGGTAGTGGTTGTTGGCAGCAAGGCGTTCATAGTTGAACCCTTGTCGGTTGTAGTTGACTCCGCCACTACCACTTGATTGGTTCGACGGATCGATCTTGGAGATGTTTATCTTCTCCCGGAGCTTCGCCTTGAGTTGGCGAGTCTCCTCATCGTCCGTTGGCTTATCTTGATAGGCCAGCGTCTCCTCACGGGTTGCCTCGTAGTTGCTGCTCGATGCGTCGTCATTCACCACTCCGGCCATCTCTCCGAGTTGTTAGACTCTTTGTGGAGAGTCCTGCTCTGATACCAATTGAAAGTTGCCTAGAGGGGGGTGAATAGGCTAATTGACCTGCAAATGACTTAATAAAATGAGATTAAATCACAGGGGGTGGACTAGTCCGGTCTGGGGGCAGACTAGTCCGGTCAGCCTGCGTGAAGAACCCTAAAAGATGTTTCTAGCAAGTTTTAGGGGATTTTCTCGAGGCTACAGGTGAAGATATGTTTAAGTCAAGTTAAACAACTACCAACACAAGAGTGAGTCAAGCTTCAACAAGTTTAGCAATATGAAGTACGAAACACGACTAGCAACCCTAGAACGAAATAATCGATGAAGTAAATGCGAAGAACACGAAGACACGGGGATTTTATCCCGAGGTTCGATTCCACACAAGTAATCTACGTCCCCATTGAGGAGTCCACAAAGGACCGGGTTCAACAACCCTTCCCTCACCAAGTTTACCACACGGGCCTAACTTGGTTTTCCACTAATCACAAGGGTGATTACAAAGTTCGTTGGGGCTTCTCCCAATCTGAGGCTCCCACACCACAAAGGTGATCAACACCACAAAATATACTCAACGCACAGCACACAAAGACTCAATGAGTGCAAGAGATCAAACCGGGAGCACAAGCGCGATGTTCTTCCTCTTCTCCACCTCACTAAACCCTAATCCACTCAAGAATTAGTTTTAGAGGGAAAGTAGGCAAGAAAGAGGCTTAGGAGTGCTCCAAGTTGGCTGTGGCGGCGCTAGGGTTCGAGAGTTTCAAGAGTTGTTTGAAATGAGGCCAGGGGTCCCCTTTTTATAGGGGTCCCGAGCCCAAACTGCTGACCTCAGCAAAAGGGCGGACTAGTCCGGCCTCAGGCCCGGACTAGTCCGGCCTAGGGGACCACTGACCTCTTGTCAGGTCCCGACAGCTGACACGCTATCGTCACACTACCCGCCAAACTTCAAATTCAAACAGTCACTTCAACAACGGACTAGTCCGGTCACCACTGGACTAGTTCGATCTCACACAGAGCCTTTTGCTCCGTGTGAAAACGGACTAGTCTGAGGACCACGGACTAGTCCGGCCCCAAGGGCGGACTAGTCCGGTCCTCCCAGACTTAGTCACAGAAGCACCTTCAACTCGCCAACCCGGACTAGTCCGGCCCCAAGGGCGGACTAGTCCGTTCTCACTCAGGACCTCTTGGTCCGGTCTCAAACGGACAAGTCCGTGGTTTTGGGACTTAGTCCCCAAAACCCACTCACTGCTACCAGGACTAGTCCGGCCACAAACGGAATAGTTCGATCTTAGTCAGACCCTTGTGGTCCGGCCGAATACGGACTTGGCCGGCTAGGGGCGGACTAGTCCGGCCACCTGCACAGACTAGTCCGGCCCTACTGCCAGACTACTTATCCACTCTTTTCTCTCAAGGGGTTTGACCTCTAAACCACTTTGAGCTCCCAAACTTGATCTCAATGCACTTTACACACGCACCCTCCTATTTCTACGGCTAGTATAACTCAACACGCTAGAAACCCTAGTTTCTACGCTTCGAGTTGACTCCGTTTCGTTCCTTTTCCTTTTTGAGGGTTTGCGTCTCCGATCGAGTCCACACCTGTGCTAAGATCACTTGAGCTCATTAGCGACTTAATTATCGTCATCAATCATCCAAAACCCACGGGGAACCTAGATGCACTTTCAACTATACATCTTGTTCTAACCCAGGGTAGGTAAGCCACACTTTTAGCACAAGGACCGAATTAAATGTTGCTTGAACTGCCCGGACCCACCCGAAGGGGTCCGGATGTTCTCCCGGAGGACCTACCCGACTCTGTGTATAAACTCTATAACTTACATTGTGTGTAATTACAGACTCACTTCTGTGAAACTAAGCATAAAACTTATGGAGGAGCTCTATGTTCCAAGGATCGGGAAGCGGGGTCCCATCCTCAATTGCCAAGCAAACGCATTCGCAACGAGAAACATTGATGACTCAGAAGGGACCTTCCCAGCTGGGGGAAAGTTTGTTTGTCCCTTCACGAGTTAGTATTCTCTGCATCACCAGATCGCCTTTCTCGAGCTGTCGGTTGCGCACATGCCTTTGATGATAGCGCCGGAGCACCTGGCATTAACGTGCATTCCAAACAGCTGCATGGCAGCTTCCCTCGTCGATGAGGTCAAGGTCTTCACACCGGAGCTGGTCCTACATGGCTTCGTCGAAGGTCCGGATCTGGAGCGACCCCATGGTGATCTCTGGAGGAAGAACCGCTTCAGCTCGATACACCAGGAAGAAGGGGGTTCTCCAGTTGACCGGTTAGGTGTTGTCCTGCTTGCCCATAGTGCGGACGAAAGCTCCTCAATCCAATTGGCTCCGTGTTTCTTCAAGTGCTCATATGAGTGCGTCTTGAGTCCTTTCAATATTTCTGCATTTGCTCTCTTGGCTTGGCCATTACTTGTCAGGTGAGCTACTGATGTGTAGCTGATTTGTATGTCGAGGTCTTCTCAATACTCTTGGAATGTTGCACTTGTGAATTGGGTTCCGTTGTCAGTGATGACTCTATTTGGAACTCCAAATCTGCAAACTATGGACTTCAAGAACTCGATAGCAGACTGTTTGTTGATTGTCACAACTGGAATAGCTTTCGCCCACTTGGTGAACTTGTCGATGGCGACATATAAGAACCTGAAACCTCCGATGGCTTTTGGGAAAGGTCCCAAAATGTCCATCCCCCACACAGAGAATGGCCATGTAGGAGGTATCATTTGCAATGACTCAGTCGGAGTATGAATTTGTTTCGCGTGGAACTGGCACGCTTCACACTTTTCACCAACTTGACTGTGTCCTGGAGTGTTGTAGGCCAGTAGAAGCCATGTCGGAAGGCTTTACCGACCAATGTACAGGAAGATGCATGGTTCCCACACTCACCTCCATGGATCTCCGCGGGGAGCTTGTGGCCTTCTTCCCCTGCGATGCACCACATTGATGTTGTTGGCACCGCGCCGGTAGAGATCCCCTTCTACCAGTGTGTATCTTTTAGCCAATCTGACGATCTGGTCAGCGGATACACCGTCTTCAAGAAGGACATTATTTTTCAAGTAGCTTTGGATCTCCGAGATCCATGCATCGGAGCTAACTTGAGCTTCTGAGTCTTGCGTGTTGGGTTGCTCAGAGCTTCCTACAACACCTATGACCCTTGGTGGATGCCATGGTAACAGGGCCACCGGGACTGCCAGCTTCGAGGTGCTGGTTGCGCCTCCTTCGCTTAGTTCGGCTGGCTGAGCGGTTGGTCTTGACAATCTCCGGACAAAAACTCCGTCAGGAGCCGGAGCTCCGGTTGGAGCCTTCGTCGAGAGTCCATCAGCTTCAGTGTTGTTGAGACGCTGGACATGGCAGAGGTCAGGACGTGGAAGTCTTTCTGGAGCTTCTGGACTTCAAGGAGATAAGCAGCGAGTTGAGGGTTGTTGCAGCTGCATTCACCTTTGACTTGCTTGATAATGAGCTGTGAATCTCCCTTCACCAGCATTTGCTTGACGATGTATGAAAGCGCCACCTTGAGTCCGTAGATGAGAGATTCATACTCCGCCATGTTATTGGTAGCCTTAAAGTCAAGGTGTACCATGTATTTGACCTTCTCCCTAGTCAGAGCGAGGAGGAGGATTCCAGATATGGCCCCCTGCTTCTGCATGTAGCTGTCAAAGTAGAGGGTCCAATGAGGCTCGGTGAAGACTGGGACCTTGGGTTTCGGCTTCTGCTCACTGGGGCCCCAGGATTTGATTGATAAGGTGTCCACTCCGACACAAAATCAGCCAAGGCTTGACTCTTGATAGCTTGTTGTGGCAGGAATTCGAGATCAAATTCTACTAGCTCCGCTGCCCACTTTGCGATGTTCCCAGTAGAGTTGGGATTGTGCAGCATGGCACGCAGTGGATAGGAGGTTACCACTTATATATTGTGAGCTTGGAAATAATGGCAAAGCTTCCTTAAGGCAATAAGAACTGTGTAAAGCAACTTATGCACCTCAATGTATCGAGTCATGGCGTCGTGAAGTACTTCACTAATGAAGCACACTGGGCGATGGACGGTCCGGACCCTTCCGGAGGGTCCCCGAGCTTCTTCTTCATCAACCAGGACCCTCTCAGAGGGGTCCATAACTTCTTCTTATTCAACCCAAACCCTCCTGGAGGGGTCTGAATCTTCTTGAACGGCCATGTGAACTCCCTCAGATGAGAGAGGTTGATCCTCTAGCATTTCGCCTTGAAGATCTGTGCCTGGGGGCTGGGACCTAGACTCGCCTTCAGGTAGCTCCGAACCCTCCCGAAAGGGTCTGGGCTCCTGAATTGGAGATGGCTCCGGTCTTTCCACGACCAAGACCATGCTGACAACCTCCGTAGTTGCATAAATGTAAAGCAGTAGATGCTCACTAGGGTTTGGAGCTACCAAGATTGGTAGTGTGGTGAGGAGCTGCTTGAGTTATTGGAACACCTTTTCTGCTTCTTCGTACGAATGGAATGGCCCAGACTTCCTCAAGAGTTTGAAGAAGGGTAGCGCCCGCTCTACCAGTCTTGAGATGAATCAGCTGAGCGCAGCTAGACATCCAGTTAGCTTCCGGACATCCTTGATGCGGGCTGGGGGCCGCATATCTCCAATGGCCTTGATCTTCGTCGGGTTTGCCCCAATTCTTCGGTGAGTCACCAAGAATCCGAGGAGCTTGCCGGAGCTAACCCTGAAGACACATTTGTACGGGTTCAGCAGGTGCGCGTGATGCACAGCTTGTCGAAGACAGCTTGTAGGCTGTCAAGGAGTGACTCCTTGTTCTTGACCTTCACGACTATGTCATCGATGTACACCACCACCAGGTCCCTAATAAGCTCTTCAAATATTTTGTGCATGGCTCACAAAAGTTGAAGCAACATTTTTGAGACCGGAAGGCATGACAGTATAGCAATACAATCCATCTACTGTTTTGAAGGCAGTATGCTCTTCATCTTCCCTAGACATTTGGATCTGATGGTAACCAGAATATGCATCTAGGAAACCCAATAGCTCACACCCAGAGGTGGATTCCACTATGTGGTATATCCTACACTACAGGAATTCGTCAATAGGGCGTCGGCCAGATGAGCGTTAGTTGCCTACAGAAACTGACACCCATAAACTAAAGGCGTCGGTTAACCGACGCACGTAGCCGACGAAATATTTTTGACACCTATAATCCTTAAGTGTGTCGGGGCCAACGCATTTATGTCATATGGGCGTCAGTTTGGAGGGGCCGACGCACTTATTATTAAAGGTGTCGGCCAAATAAACCAACGCACCTAAGTCAATTAAAAGCGTCGGTCGTACGAAACCGACGCAAACCGACGCACTTACTGCATTTATATGCATCGGTTACTAGAGACCGACGCATATAACTGACCACGTGGGCAGCCTATAGAGGGCGACTATGGGCGTCGGTTTAGGCAAAACCAATGCACATAACACATTTTTTTTAAAAAAGTGCTTAATTCCTCTCCCTCCCCTGTTGGGAGCCTCCATTTTAACAGATAGAATAGATATATACAACACAATAGATCTATATAATTCAACAACATTCCAAACATAGCACCGTACACAAGATTTCAAACATTTGAAACACAAGCACAACAGTACAAAAATGAGTAAATGAAATTCAAATGTCATCGCGGGAGCCTCCACTCGCACGTCCTGCGCTCCCATCTCCTCCACTCGCACCTCCGACATTGATGTTAAGGAAACCATCACCACCTTCGGATGTTCCATGACGAGATCCCTGTGATAAACAAATAAAAGAGAAACTTAATAACTTAACTTGTTAACATCAACTAAAACCTATCAAAGCTCTCTCATTTCCTCTCACTCTCCCTATCTCCCTCGCCCTCACTCGCTCTCCCACTCTCTCTGTCTCTTCCCCTCTCTCTCTATCTCTTTCTCTGTAGCTCCCTCTCTATCCATCTTTTCTTTTCTCTCTATCTCTCCCTCTGTGTATCTCTCTCCCTCTGTATCTATCACTCCTTTTCTCTCTTTATCTACCCCTCTCTCTATGTCTTCCTCTCCCTCTCTTTCTATCTCTTCCTCTCTTGCTCTCTCATTTGTTCCCTCTTTCACTTCATCTCTCTGCTAAGTCTTACCCTTTTCTTCTTAATATTGTGCTAATTAATGTGTGATGTTATAATGAAAATACTGTAACAAGTATACAAGTCATGCATACCGATGCATCTCCAAATTGTGATGGATGAGTCTACACCGGAGGGAAAGGCATCGGTGGGAAAATTGGTTCAAGATGTGAGATTATAATTAGAATCATTTTGAAATAGAATAAAGTGGTCACATGCAAAAAATACCGTTTAGCTAGATTATTTTGCATATGTTAGCTCCCAAAGAAAAGAAATATGAGTCCAGTTGTGTTCTGTACCATACCCGTCGAAACCACCTTCAGCGGACTCTTTTAAATTTGCATGCCATGCCATTTTTTGCTCACTTGTCATTAGATGAGTGGGTCCTTCTGTAACACTTTTGCCTTTTTGAGATGATCGTGTATGACTCCTAAAAGGGTGATTTGAAAGAAGGAATCATCGATGGCAATCAAAAAAGCTGACTTTTCTTCCATACTTCAACCTGAAGGCATCGGTGTCAGCCATACATATGGGGCAACACAATTTTCCATGGACACACCAACCAGCCCAAATGCCATATGCCAAAAAATCATGTATAGACCATAGATACGTGGCACGTAAAGTAAATTCACATTTTCGATGACTGTCGTATGCCTTGACACCTTGCCATAACTCTTTCAACTCCTCAATCAACGGTTGCATAAACACATTGATTTTCGTCCCAGGATGTTTAGGACCAAGAATGATGGCCGCGAGGAATATGTATCCTTCTTTCATGCACATGTTGGGGGGAGATTGTAAGGAATGATAAAAACAGGCCAACAAGAGTATGGATTGTTACTTGTGCTGAAAGGAGTGAAACCATCTGTTGACAACCCAAGACGAACATTTCCTAGATCTTTACCAAACTCTGGATCGAAACGGTCTAGAGCTTTCCATGTTGTGCAATCAGAAAGATGCACCATAATATTTTTGTCATTGCTTTCATGTAACCCTTCTAAATGCCACCTCATCTGCTTGGTTGTTTCTTGAGAAAGTAACAACAGTTTAAGCCTGGACGTGATAGGCATGTACCGAAGATGTTTAACCGGTACCTTTGTACTTATTTCCACTCTATCATCATTTAAAACCTTCACATGTCTAGATGCTTTGCAATGAATATAATGAGTATTGTTCTGGTGTTCCTTCCAAAACAACATGCAATTATTCTCGCACGCATCAATTTTCTCATAACTCATGCCCAGACCTTCCAAAATCTTCTTTGAGTGATATATGTCTTCCGGCATCTTATGTTTTGACGGAAGGAGATCATTGATCAACTTCAGGATACAATTATAGCAATTGTTTGCAAAATTGAACTTAGACTTCAACCCCATAAGTCGTGTGACCGCCTGCAGAACGGTTACATTGGTGCCCTCATACACTTTTTCATCCACGGTTGCAAGAAGCATGTAAAACTTCTTAACCTCCTCTGGCAGTGACTACTCTTCATACTCTCGACCAACATCCGCCATCATCTCATCCATACGATCTTCATTCTCGTTTCTGTCTGACTCACTAGCATGATCCATCTCTCCATGCTCATGCCACAATTGATAGTCTGGCATAAATATGTGCTTACAAAGGTGCAGCATCATTTCAGACCTCTCCAAACATCGACGATTCTGAGACACTTTACAAAACGAGCACCACTAGGAAATGCTTTGTTCATGAACAAATTTGCGATTTGTGCCCATTCCAAAGTGTACACACTATCTGAACTCCATCCATCATACATCACCTTACGGTCGTCACCCATTTTTCTGCTTATACCTTCAAAGCAGAAAAATCATTATAATTAGTTTATTTTCATATTATGTGGTGGTCACTACAACTAGGCAGATAGGTCCTAAACCCACCCAAGAGTGGTCGAGTGTAGTGTGCTTATGACAACACACGTGGTCCGG
This sequence comes from Tuctoria greenei, assembly GCA_036927565.1. Taxonomy (NCBI): domain Eukaryota; kingdom Viridiplantae; phylum Streptophyta; class Magnoliopsida; order Poales; family Poaceae; genus Tuctoria; species Tuctoria greenei. The sequence continues at coordinate 281,337,557 of JAYESD010000001.1, read as the reverse complement.
ATCCATACGAAATTTTGGCAGCATAACCCCGTTGTTCTCCACTGCACGCCCAAAAATGGTGCAGCAGAGAACATCAGGGTTATACCATCGAAATTTCGTCCAGATCCAGACTCGCGTCTCGTCACAAGCCACGCCCCCCCCCCCCCCGATCCACTCCCAGGCAGTCCAAAAAGTGACAATTCTGAACCTTCACGTCTCGCATGCCAATAGCATGTGATACATGATGATTCGAAACGGGTAATCAAATTCTATAGGTTACGTTCCTCATATTCATTTTTCAATAATTTACGAGAGAGGAAAGAACAAGACTGATGGGGAAATTTGGTCAGAGTTGAAAGTTCTAAGTCCGGATCCACCGTTCAGGTGCGGTTAATTAGTCGTCCTCATTGTCGCCGTACGCATATGTGCTCGTCTTAACGCATACTTCACAACTAGAATCATCTTTCACTACAACCCTATAAAGCTACCATAATTATAAAAAATATTTACTATATTACAAACACATAATTAGTCATCATATCGTAAATCCTAGAAAGAAGCAATCACATGCATGATACGAACTTTTAATCACAATCAAATCATATAGCATAATGAATATGAATCACATTCACGAGTTAGCAACTATATAATATGAATCACATTCACGAGTTAACACTATTCACATATTATGATAAAGCATTACTTTCACAAGTTAGCAACTGTATGATATAACATTCAACTCTAATCACATACAACTCTAATCACGTACTTGCAATGCACCTAATATGTTACCTTTGCACTTAGAGTTGAACCGGCGGGCGAGGTGGACGGGGGCGCCGGCAGCCGAGGCGAACAGGGGCGTTGGACAGGGGCCGGACGGAGGGCGCCGAACGGGGTCGCCAGCGGGAAGGCGACGGCCGAGGAGGCACGGGGGCACCGCGGGCATCGGCGGCCGAGCCGGACAGAGGGGGCGGATGGGGGGCTAGACTGGGGACAGGAAGGGGAGGCGGAGGGGACGCCATCCGGCGGGCCGACGGGCAGGGGCGTAGGCAAGGTGGTGGGGTGGCGGCAGGCTGGCGGCGGCAGCGGCAGGCGAGGGCGCGGGCGAGGAGGGTGCTCTCGGGCGGGAGAATGGAGTACGTGGGAGAAGAGAGGAGGCGAGAAGGGATTAGGTTTCGAGTGGGGCCCACTTAAGAGTGTCAGTTTCTACCCGGTCGACGCTCTTAGAGCCGGAGCCAACCAGGTTCGCTGTATGAGCGTCGGTTTAACCGACGCATATATTATAAGTGTCGGTCTGGCCAACGCATTTAATATGTGTGTCGGTTGGCTCCAGAAAACTGATGCGCCTAACTTATGGGGTTCGGTTTCCATAAACCGACACCCCTAGATGTGTTAAATGCGTCGGGTCTGACGCATATAGATAAACTGACACCCTATTCATCGTTTCTTGTAGTGCTAAGTAGTGGAAATGGATCTTTTGGACATGCCTTAGTCGATACACATTCGAGGCTTCCCGCCGGCCATAGGCACAACGACTGGGTTTGCCAGCCATCTTAGATGATGAACCTCCCGAATGAAACCAGCTTCGAGCAACTTCTTGATTTCTTGTCGGATGAAGTTTTGCCGCTCGACTGATTGCTTTCGGGTCTTCTGGTGTACTGGTCGTGCGTCGGGATAAATCTTCAGGTTGTGCTCAATCACCTCCCTGGGGATCCCAGGCATTTGTGATGGTTGCCAGGCAAACACGTCAGCATTCGCCCGGAGAAAAGTGATGCGCGCGAGTTCCTATTTGTTGTCTAAACCACCCAATATACGGATAGTCTGGACAACATCGGAACCTATTTTGGATGACTTTGATGGGAACCTCGATGTCACTGCTTGGCTGCACACGTGGTGCAGAGGTTGAGCCTCGTTGACGAGTGCTCGGAGGTTGAGCTGCTAGCTCTTTGTCGGATGCTCCCTCATGCGTTGTCGCAAGCGCGTGAAGTTCTTCCAGCGCGGTGACTCTCGTAGTGCGATCTTCGCAGATCCGGAGAATGCCCAAAAGTGTCAGCATCTTCAACACCAAATAGCCGTAGTGAGATGCAGTCATGAACCTCTATAGGGCAGGCCTGCCTAGGATGGCATTGAAGGGCAAGCTAATGTGTGCGACGTCGAAGAACAGCTTCTCGATCCTGTAGTTCTCCCGCATCTCGAAGGTCACTGGGAGTGTAATGGATCCGAGAGGGCTGATAGCCCCCGGACCTACCCCAGAGAATGGACGTGAGGGGCGAAGGTTAGAGAGTCGGAGATGAATCTTCACGAATGCTTCATAGCTTAAGAGGTTAAGCATCGCCCCTCCATCTGCCAATACATGGTAGAGCTGGACGATGTTGATGGTTGGAGACACCATGACCAGCTCTGATCATGTTCCTAGGTCAGTCTGTAGCATCGAAAGTGATGGGAGTGTCCATCCACTCCTGATGCGATTCTGCCTTGGCGGTAAGAGCTGCGGCATCCATCTCCCGCCGCATAGTCTTGAGGACACGGCGGGAAGTGATATCCCAGGACCCTACACATATGGTGTTGAGGGTCTTCCGGCGCTCATTGTCAGAGACGTCAGAATCATCATCGACCGTGTTGTACACAGCCTTCTGGACCTTCTTGGGGTCCTAGAAGCCTAGCTCCGTATCAGCCGGAGCTTCGTCGACATTTTGTTTTCCTTCCCACTAGCGGAAAGGAGCTTCTTCTTGGCGCTTGTTGTAGCGCTCAACAAGGTTCTGGACCTCTCGGCAATCTTCCAGACTGTATTTGTCCGTTTTGTGGATCGGCAACACATCTTTGGACCGTCGCTGTCTTCTGACGAAGGTCAAGGTCACTTTTCGGGGTGTGGCCCCCGTCCACCCGGAGCTGCAGCTGCCGCAGCAGTAGGTGTGCCGGCCGTTAGCAGGTAGTGGCTTCAGCTTTGGAGTACTTTTTGTTAGCCTCCGCAGCTGGCTTGGAATCCATTTCCCAGCCCTCTGTAGCTCGGGCGCACATGTTGACCAAGTTGAAGAGCTCTATGAAGATGGTGACTTCTTTAGGCGCCAGCTTCTCCAGCATCTTCTTATCTTTGACACCATGTCTAAATGCCAGAATGACAGAAGCATTGGAGATGGAACGGATGGTGTTTAGTACATAAGAAAATCGCTGGATGAATGATTGCTGCGATTCCCCTAACTTTTGCTGTGCAACAAAAAGGTCCAATTTTATGCCAGGTCAGGTGTCGGAGCTCCCGAAGTTGGCGGTGAACTGGTTGCATAGCTCCGCCTAACTATTGATGGAGTCAGGCGGGAGACTCATGAACCAGGACCTGGCAGTCCCAGTCAGAGCGACTGGAAAATAGTTGGCCATCACAGCCTCATTGCCACCCACTACGAGAATGGTGGTGGAGCATATCTAGAGAAACTCGGCGGTGTTGACAGTCCCATCGAATTTTTCTGGCAGATGAGGCCGAAACTTCGAAGGCCAGCGGACCATGCGGGGGTGCATGGCCAGGGCTAAACAGCCGCTCCCTACTCCCATGGGATCGGAGGAGGGTTTTTCCGAGCCTCCCGCCTTTTGCGAGCATGCTCAATGTGGACACGGTCGTTCTGCTGTCTGTAAAAGCGGTCAAGCTCCGACCGCATATCATGCATCGAGAGTCTCGATGCAGTGTGAGTGTGACGCGCCCCGGAGGGCAGTGACGTCACCCGCTGAGACACAACACGTCTCCAGTGTTGTGAATCTTGCGGACCAAGTCTTCCAGACAAGATCTGACATTGAGAAGGTGCCTTCCCTGAAGGGGGAGGACCTTGGTTGCTGAGGCCATCGGTTGCGGCTACAACCAGATGTTCCACATCAGCACGCTACTGCTCCATGGCACCCTGAGGTGCTCCTGGAGGCGGTGGGCATTGGAGTAGAGTACGCGCAACAATTAGCGTGTTCTCAGGGTTGTTGTGCGTCGATGCAGTTACCGAAGCCGATACCCCATTCTGCTCTCTGGCACTGATAGCCAGAACAGATGGTGGTGGTGGTACGACGCCCGCTAGGACAAAAGCTCTCGCTGGCTGTTGCATGTTGGAGGGATTCCCTTCAGTAGGTTGCTCAGCGTTGCCGTTGGATGATCCTGCGGCGGAGTTCACCATCTTGAAATCTCAACGTCCCCTACCTGGGGCGCCAAATGTTGAAGTGTGCAATCGACACTTCCCCCGGTACTACTAGATCGTAGCCCGTAGAGGTTCTTGATTAGTTGGGGCGCGTGAGATAACGATCAAGACAGTAACACGATGATTTTATGTGGTTCGGGCCGCTTGAGCGTAACACCCTACTTCACGGGATGTGTGTTGTATGTATGAATGTATGACGCTTGTGAGGGTGTGAGCTTAGTTGCCTCTCTACCATGCGTCGCAACCCTTTTATAGTCCAAGGATTGGTCGTTACATTGTCAGTCTGGCCCGACATGTGGCCCTAGCGGTAGTTAATTGCCTAATACACGATCTATGAATTTAAGCACAATTATCAGTATGATAACGCGCTTTAATGGCGGCGTTACCATTGTTAAGGGTCCTATGATCGTGTGTCATTAATATAGTATTAATGACACACAGTCAGGTCTTGTAACTGTAGCTTTAACTGTCTCTTGAATTTCCGCGTCATTGGAGATTCGTCGGTCTCTTCGTTGTTGTCTCAGGTCTGGAGGCTTAACACGTGGCCGCTCTGGAGCTTCCCATCGTGGGGAGGTAGTTCTGGAGTCACTATACACGTGGTAGCACCAGAGCTTCCCTCTACTGGGGGTTAGGTCCGGAGTCGCTAGACACGTGGCAAGACTGGAGCTTCCCTATGAAGGGGGTTAGGTCCAGCCTTGTGTTACACGTGGCGATGCTGGAGCTACCCAAATGAGGGAGGCAGGTCCAGTGTTGTGGTAATGTCCCAGGACCCTCCATACATCATATGAAAAGTCTTCCGACGCTCGATTGGAGTCGTCGACTGTGTTGTAGACCTCCTTTAACACCTTCTTGGTGTCTTGGAATCCTAGCTCCTGATCAAACGGAGCTTCGTCAACTTTTTGTTTCCCTTTCCGCTGCGAAAAGGGGTTTCTTCTTGACGCTTGTTGTTGCGTTCAGCGAGCCTCTTGACCTCGCGACAGTCTTCAAGATTATGGCCTATGGATTTGTGAATCGGGCACCACATCTTATCACCGTCTTCAGACGATTGTCAAGGTCGCTTGTCGGGACGTGGCCCCCGGCCACCAGGTGTTGCGGCAGCAGCAGCGGTAGGTGTGCCAGCAAAATACTTCTTCTTGCCAATTGACTTCTTTTTCTTTTTGCCATGCCAGTGGCAGTAGCTTCGGCTTTGGAGGTAGATTGACTAGCCTCCGCAGCTGGTTTTGAGTACATCTCACGGCCCTCCGTAGCTCTGACACATTTGTCAGCCAGGCTGAAGAGTTCTATGACGCTGCTGACATTCTTGGTTGCCACCTTCTCTAGCATCTTCTTATCTCGAACTTTCTGTCGGAATGCAACAACGACAGAAGCATTGGAGATAGAAGGTATAGTGTCCATACCTAAGAGAATCGTTGCATGAATGATCGTAGTGACTCTACCGATTTCTAATGTTTGGCGAAGAGATCCAGCTTGGTGCCAGGCCGGGTGTAGGAGCTCTTGAAGTTGGCGGTGAACTAGCGACATAGTTCCCCCCATCTGTAGATGGAGTTAGGGGATAAGCTCATAAACCAGGACCTAGGAGTCCCAATCAAAGCCACTGGAAAGTAGTTGGCCATGACGATCTCATTCCCTCCAGCCGCGAGGATGGCGGTGGAGTAGATTTCTAGAAACTCGACGGGGTTTATAGTCCCGTCGTATTTCTCCAGCAGATGAGGCCAGAACTTGGATGGGCACTCCACCATGCAGAGATGCATGGCGACAGCCGAACAACCACCACCAACTCCCAGAGGGGAAGGGTTTTCATGAGCAAGTTTCCTCTCTAGAATATGCTCGATGTTGATGCGGCCATCCTGTCTCATGTATCGGCGGTCGAGCTCCAACCGAAAGTCTTGAGTCGGGAGCCTCGACACCTTATGAGTACGACGATCCTCTGAAGGCAGCGACATCGCGTGCTGAGAGGGCGCACGTCTCCTGGGTCGCGACGCCATAGGACTAAGTCTTCCAGATAAGGTCCTATTACGAAAATGCCCCGCATGGGACAGACCTTGGTTATTGAGCGCAGTAGTTGCGGCTGCAACCAGATGCTCAACACCAGCGTGCCATTATTCTAGCGTGGCTGGAGGAGCTCTCGGCGTTGGAGGATGTTGAAGAAGAGTCCGCGCTGTATTAAGCGTGTTCTTCGAGGTGTTCGCCAATTTCGTGACCGACGCGAAGTCACCATCCTGATGTCCAGCGTTTACTGCTGCAGCAAATGGTGGTGGTGGTAGTGGAACGACCAGGACAACGTTGGTCAGCTGCTGAGCATTAGAAGGATTTCCACCAACGGCTTGTGCAGCCATTCCGTTGGAAGCAGCGGTTGAGTTCACCATCTTGGAGATCTTGAATGCCCTCTACCTGGTGTGCCAAATGTTGAAGTGTGCCAATGACACTTCTCCTGGTACTACTAAGAAGTAGTTCGTGGAGGTTCATATTTAGGTGGGGTGCTAATCAAGATCCGAGAGCGATGGTGATAGAGGGAGTTTTACATTGTTCGGTCCGCCTGAGCGTAATACCTTACTCCACAGGGTGTTTGTGTATTGTATGAGAATGCATAAGCTTGAGCTTACCAGTGAGTGAGTACTGATGACTTGTCTTCTACCATGCAGTGCAACCTTTTTATATGTCAAGGGTTGACTGTTACAGTATGTGTCATGGCCCGACAGGTGGCCCCGAGTGTAACCACCCAATACACGATTTACGGGTGTTAAGAGTGGTTAATAGTGTCATAACGTGCCTTAACGGCAGCGTTACCGGTCTTGATAGTCCTCTGATTGTGCATCATTAATATGACATTAATGACACGTAAATCAGGTCTTGTAACAGGCGATTGATAGCCCTTGAATGTCCACGACATTGGAGATCCTGATGCCTTCTCATTGGAGACGTAGATCCGGACGTGTGACACATGGTAACTGTTGGTATTTCTTAACACCACAGGGTTATCCGCAAGCGCACGAAAATACCGTTTTAGCACTTCCCCTTAAAGAGTATTCCCAAGGGTATCGAATCCAAAAAACGTGTGTGCTAATCTTTCGAACTAGCTCACCCAAGGACACAAAGTTGTTTGGTAGGCAAGGAACAGAGAGGAATTCAAATCATTGATCCTAATTCAAGGCAGTTTGCAGTAGATGCTTGCTTCGGGCACGGGCTTACTCCTAGCAATACTAGGACGACTCCCGCCAAGAGCCTATGGCATAGCCGAACATGGAGGATTACGAAGGACAGATAGGGATGTCACCACCTACTGCCTACTTCTTCAATACGTGGGTCTACGAGATATCCACTAATGATTTATAACCTAAGCATCACGCTTACGTTCTAAATCACTACTCTAGATGTTTCGACTACAAAGCTACAACTAGAGCCTCTAATGAATTAAAGCAGTGAACCCACAAGTAACTACTTGTGCAAACTACTAAGAATAAAAGATCAAACTTGTATTGAATCCACAAAGGCTTACTTGATTGAGTAAAACTTTTGTAGGGGTACAAGTGTAGAAGAGGGACTTGACAAGCCCAAGCCTCCTTCTCCTAGACTCTTCACCACACTCTACTTCTAATTTGGTAGTCTCTAGGACTACTCTAAACCTTTGGAGTGTAGCACTATTCTCAACTTTTGGTGTGTGTGAGAAGTGAGGTGAGGGGGTCTATTTATAGATGGAGAAGGGTCTGTTCCCGCCACAATTAACGTGCGAATCAGTCACCATTGACTCCAGGGAGTCAGGAGGAGCCAACACGTGTGATTTGACCGAGTTTGGCGCCAGGAAGAGGTCGACCGAACCCCTGGTTCGGCCGACCTGGTCAAGGCTCCCCTCGGGGAGTGCTTCCTCCAGGTGGCTTCCAGGTGGGCCCCCTTGATATATATGGGTGCAACACTGTTGGATCTCCTCGTATTCTTCTGTTTGTGGGCCATTTGATCCATGTGTTGCCACGTGTCATTGCCTGATTCGTTGAAATCCATTTTCATGGATTCATCCCTGCATGTTTTGGTATTTTGGGTAATAATTCACCTGCATACAAATAAACACCAACACTTGTGGAATTGGGTTAGTGTATAACCCTACCACTATGTTTTGTGTTTCTTTTATGCACATTATTAGGTGAATTGACGGTCAAAATGTGGTACTTAAGGACCGTCAACAAAATCCCCCACACTTAGTACTTTACTCGTCCTCGAGTGAAGGCAAGAACTAGAGTGTTGTCATGAATTTGCTATAAGGTAGAAAATAAGGATAGTAGATATTTCAACTTATACCTGAGTTCATGAATCCCCTTTGTGTATGTGGCTACCACATCAACCTTGGGTGTTTGAAAAGTGGAACGGTTAGAATGAAGTTCCCATGGACCATTCTCTGCTGAAATGATTTGGCAATTTTTATATTTGAAAGTCATAGGAACATTTGTCCTTGCCTTCTCGATTGGAATCTCTCAAATCTCTCAAAGTGTTTGAGTCCTCACCATGGCATGTTTTGCCAATTCTTGTCCATATACTAAAAGTGGCTATATCTGGAGCTTGGTAGGGATGAATGTGGCACACATTTGCAATTCATATGTTACTAAGTCAAACACTTGATCCTATGAGAGACTTATGCAATGAACAAAGTGAAGAGAAAATTCTTGTGCACATGAATGGAACGGAGGGGCGAGGTGATAACTCCCATGAATTTGCTCTCTCTTAAGGATGAAACATGGCTACTTTTTTTTCTTTTTTTTGAGCACTCTTACTCTTTTTCAAGAGTGGATGCTTTTTCTTTTTCTTGTAGCCATGTCTTCTACTCCTTTTTATTTTTTAGAGAGGCTTTCATTTGTATTGTATGGAGTTTCTTTTTGGCGGATGGGTAATCGATGGATGCAAACTCTCAATGTGAGAAATTTTGCATGAATGGAGTGCACAAGAGTTTTCAATTCAAAAAGTTCATGCATGTCACTCAATTGGGTCACGAGTTTGACAAAGTTCAATGAAAAGCAAAGTGGCATATGCTTGTGGTTTTCAATGAATGTATCATATGGCCTTGGTAGGTATATAAATTTTTAATGAGAGGTTTAGGCAAAGTTCAAGACTTCAAATAGTTACAAATGTCAAAATCAATTTCAAGCAAAAGGATGATTTCTAAAGAACTCATTTACCATATCACACTAGTCAAATACCTAGATGATGTGTTTTTCCTATTGAATTATGGGAATCATAAACAAGGTATTGAATTGAAATATAAAGTATTCAAATTTTCAGCTTAAGCAAATTCTTGACTACCAAATTTTATTTGAGTTGATTCAATTTAGATATTCAATGAAAAATATGAAATCAACTCAAACAGCAGGGTAGCGCAAAAAAGTGGGTATAGGAAATCCAAACCAATTTTCTGGAGCGAAACAGAGTCGTACGGAGCAGAGAACAGGTCAGCCGACCAGGGGGTTTGGCCGACCTTCTGGTGGCTCTTCTGAGGCTCTGTTTCGTCGGGTCGTCTTGTTTATTCGGCCGCGACGTGTTTTGATATGCAACGTTAATTTTTCACGTCGGGATTTTGTGACTTGGGGACATGTTCCCCCACACTTGTTTCCTAAATTCTTTATTCAACAAAATAAACTAAAGGGGGAACTTTACCGATGTTAGATGAACCGGTAAGTTCACTTTATTGAAATCAAAATAGGCGGGGAACGACGCGTTTCACGGAGGATTTTGTGGAGGATATCGAGGAGGATCAACACGAGAAAACAGAACGCAAACGGCGCGAAGGGGGAGTCGACCGACCCCCTTCTGGCTCCGTTGGGCCACATTTTCTCGGGTCAATTAAATGGGCCTTCTAGAAGAAGAATTGGATAGGCCCATTAGTTGGACGTGGAGGATTTAAACAGAATTGAAAGAGAAATTGATTAGATTTACCACGTCAAATTGTTTTTTTGTATCCTTTTGGGAATCGAGAAATAATTTGAGTCGGTGCCCATTCACTTTGAATGTTGACCGTCATCACCTTGGAGTGTGATTGCTCCATGGTATGAAGTATCTACTACAGTGAAGGGTCCTTCCCATTTACTTATACGCTTCCCATGTCCAAAGAGTTAAAAAGTAAAACTTTATCTCCAGGTTTGAACTCTTCCAGCGTAATCCTCTTATTTTGCCATCTTTTGGTTCTCTCTTTATAAATTATGGCACTGTGGTACACCTTATCTCTCCATTCCTCCAACTTAGAGATTTGCTTCAATCGGTGATTTCCAGCTTCGTTAAGATTCATGTTCCACCGCTTGATGGCCCAATACGCTCTATGTTCCAATTCTACAGGAAGATGGCAAGTCTTCCCATAGACAAGTTGGAAAGGAGACATGCCGATAGGTGTCTTGTAGGCAGTACGATATGCCCACAATGTGTCGGGTAGCTTTTGCTTCCATCCCGTTCTCATTTCCAAGACAATCTTTTGCAGAATATTCTTAATTTGTTTATTAGATGTTTCTGCTTGACCACTTGTCTGTGGGTGGTATGGGGTAGCAATGTTATGTTGGACTCCAAGTTCCCTTAAAAAGTTTCGGAAGGTCTTATCTATGAAATGAGACCCTCCATCACTTATGACCATACGGGGAGTTCCAAAGTGTGGGAAAATGATCTCATGGAACATTTTCCTTGCTTGCTTGGAATCAGCATTTTTGCATGGCAATGCTTCTACCCATTTTGACACATAATCGACGGCAACCAGAATATACTCGCAATCATAAGACCTAGGAAAAGGTCCCATGAAATCAATACCCCATAAATCAAATAATTCCACTTGGAGATTGTATGTTAGGGGCATCACATCGCGAGTAGAGATTCCTCCATGCTTCTCGCATTTCCAACATCTACGAACGAATTCCTTGGTATCTTCATACATTGAAGGCCAATAGAATCCACTCTGCCAGATCTTTGCCTGAGTACGGTAAACACTGTAATGACCACCGTAAGGCCCAGCATGGTATTTCTCTATAATTTTGGTGCCTTCAATTGATGGGACGCACCTTCTAAGAAGGCCATCGGTACATACTCGATAGAGGTAAGGGTCATCCCAAAGGTGTCTACGACTCTCATAAATGAGTTTCTTTTTGTTCTCCTCTGGTGGTATGTATCTTGTGACCATAAATTTCACGATATCCGCATACCAAGGGTGAGAGTATGTCACCTTGAGGAGCATATCATCTCGTAGGAAGTCATTGATAGGTATGTTCATTGTTTGTGTGACTTCCGTACGTGAAAGATGATCTGCTACTGAATTCTCTACTCCTTTCTTATCTCTTATTTTCATATCAAATTCTTGGAGTAGAAGAATCCATCGAATTAGCCTGGGTTTAGCATCCTTTTTGGTAAGCAGATATTTCAAAGCAGCATGGTCTGTGTAGACTATGACCTTTGCTCCAACCAAATAGGATCTAAACTTGTTGATAGCAAAAACTACTACTAGGAGCTCTTTCTCAGTTGTGGCATAATTGAGTTGGGCTCCTGTCAGAGTTTTGCTAGCATAGGCTATTGCATGATGCTTTTTATCTTTGGTTTGGCCTAAGACCGCACCAACAGCAAAGTCACTGGCATCACACATGATTTCGAATGGCAGTGTCCAATCAGGAGGTTGGATAATTGGAGCTGAGATGAGTGCCTTTTTGAGTATATCAAATGATTTAAGTCATTCATCATCGAAATCAAAGGGAGCTTCTTTAGCTAATAGGTTTGTGAGGGGTCTAGTGATTTTGGAAAAATCCTTGATAAATCATCGGTAGAACCCCGCATGACCTAAAAAGCTGTGAATTCCCTTAACATTGATAGGAGGTGGAAGTTTTTCAATAACTTCAATTTTAGCCTTGTTCACCTCTATCCCTGTCTCGAACACCAAGTGTCCAAGAACGATGCCTTCCTGGACCATGAAATGGCACTTTTCCCAATTAAGCACAAGGTCCTTCTCCTGGCATCTTTGTAAGACCGTGTCTAAATTTTCTAGACAATGATCAAAAGGTTTTCCATAGACGGAGAAATCGTCCATGAAAACTTCCATGATATCCTCGATCATGTCAGAAAATATAGACATCATGCATCTGTGGAAAGAGGCAGGAGCGTTACACAGCCCAAAGGACATACGTCGGTGGCCATAGGTCCCGTAAGGACATGTGAACGTGGCCTTAATTTGATCATCGGGGTGGATAGGAATTTGATGATATCCCGAATACCCATCAAGGAAACAGAAGTAGGAGTGTTTTGCCAATCGCTCTAACATCTCATCGATGAAGGGCAATGGAAAATGGTATTTCCTTGTTGCCTTGTTAAGTTTTTGGTAGTCAATGCACATTCTCCATCCCATGACGGTCCATTGAGGAATTAATTCATTCCTCTCGTTTTGAAAAACCGTCATACCTCCCTTCTTAGGCACTACTTGAACTGGACTTACCCATTCACTATGAGGAACAGGGTAAATAATCCAGGCATGCAGAAGTTTCAAGACTTCTTTATTGAAACTTCCCGCATCGCATTATTCAATCGCCTTTGAGGCTCCCTTGAGGGGACACTCTCAGGGTCAATTGGAATACGATGGGTGCATAATGCTGGACTAATTCCCTTGAGATCCTGAAGTGAATATCCAAAAACAGCTCTATGCCTTTCTAACATGGCTATGAGCTTGAGCATTTCATCATCTGAAAGCTTGTCACTTATGATGATAGGGGCTTCCAAATCGCCATTTAGAAAGTCATAACGTAGGCCTGGAGGTAGAATCTTGAGCTCAACAGGAGGTTTTGGGGAGGGCTCTTCTTTTGGCAATTCAATTTCCTCCTGAAATTCATCCTCCTCTTGGACGAAGTCTTCTTCTCCTTCAATTTCAGGGGGTTCTAAAAATTGAAGAGTCTTAACCTCCTCCATTGGCTCATCTTGGATGGGAGATTCTGCAGATGTGTTCTTTGAACGCAGAATAGGCATGGAGAAATTTCTCCCTCCAAGATTGATATTGCGGCTTCCTTCCAAAGGAACTTCCATGAGAAATTTCTCTATGGGAATCCCTATCATGATGTCGAAATCTTTGATTTCGAACACGTGAAATTCTAGGAGAGCCTCAACATCTTTGTGTCTAACAGACACTTGTTGCAGAACCCCACATCCTTCAAGAATGGTTCCAAACGAATCTCGGAAGGATTTGTGTGTTGGTGCCAATGGCACATCGCCAAGAATGGCGAGAGCACAAGAATCGGAAATGAGATTAGCTCCAACAGTAGGGTTGTATAGGATTCTCATTGTTGTCCCTCTAATAGAACACAAAATGGTAGCCAAAGGTGAGGTCATCCGAAGAATTTCGGGTGAATTCTCGACTTCAGCTGTCCACTCTCTCCTCAGGATAAAGGTCAACTCCTTGACCGTCTGACGGATGAACACCCCGTCAGGTGGTTCAGGTGGAGTTGGTGGCAATGAAGGTTTCCTATAGCAACAATACTTCGAGGTATTTCCATAATCTTCAAAAAGCTCTTCCTCGAAGTAAAATGGAAATTGCAAGGGTTGAATTTCTTCTACCTTCGTAGTCTCAGGTTTGGGAGAGGATTCCTCTAGCAAGGCTTGGGGTAAACAAGAAATGGGTTCATCCTTGTACAAGAGTGCATCCTCCATTCTTGACACGACTTCCTCTTGGGGAGGCTCATTAAGACCCATAATGAAGGAAGAATTTTCTAGAATTCTGTCCAGAAGATCATTGCCTGGAGTCTTATGGAGGAAAGATCCTCCAGCCGTAATTTCAAGATATAGGGCAGACTCTTTGTTCAATCCCATGAAGAAATGTTGCAAGAGCATCGGATCAGGGATTAACAAATATGGGCTAGAATTTTTCAACAGAGAAAATCTGTCCCAAGCTGCACCTATGGATTCCTTCTCCATCTGCTGGAAGCATAGTACTTCCCTCCGTAAGGAAACAATTCTGGCAATGGAAAGAAAGCAAGACAAAACTTGTCCCGTAATTCACTCCAATCACCGTTTGTCTTCCCAACGTAGTGGTTGTACCACTGTTTGGCTTTTTCCTCGAGGGAAAAAGGAAACAACTTCCATTTGAGAGTTTCCTGTGTCATACCTTTGATTAGAAGGCATGAACACAGTTGTTCGAACTCTCATAGATGGTGGTAAGGGTTTTCACAATCCGTTTCTGAGAAGGATTGTTCCCGAACCATAGCTATAAAGCCAGGACAAAGTTCATAGCTGGTTGAACAAATAGGTTCCGCCGAAGGCGGTGGCTCACAGAACTTGCCCTTCGGAGCAGAGTAAGAAAGAATGGTGGGTTGCTCCATTTATATGGTGGTGGTAAGGTAAGAGAATAAGAAAGGTAAGATGATATATTAGGGGGATATGATACGAGGGTGATCTTGGTTCGAAGATTAACAGCAACGGTTCTCCGGCAACGGCGCCAGAAATGCTTGTTGGTATTTCTTAACACCACAGAGTTATCCGCAAGCGCACGGAAATACCATTGTAGCACTTTCCCTTAAAGAGTATTCCCAAGGGTATCGAATCCAAAGAACGTGTGTGCTAATGTTTCGAACTAGCTCACCCAAGGACACAAAGTTGTTTGGTAGGCAAGGAACAGAGAGGAATTCAAATTATTGATCCTAATTCAAGGTAGTTTGTAGTAGATGCTTGCTTCGGGCACGGGCTTACTCCTAGCAATACTAGGACGACTCCCGCCAAGAGCCTATGGCATAGCCGAATATGGAGGATTACGAAGGACAGATAGGGCTGTCACCACCTACTACCTACCTCTTCAATCCGTGGGTCTATGAGATATCCACTAATGATTTATAACCTAAGAATCACGCTTACGTTCTAAATCACTACTCTAGATGTTTCGAACACAAAGCTACAACTAGAGCCTCTAATGAATTAAAGCAGTAAACCCACAAGTAACTACTTGTGCAAACTACTAAGAATAAAAGATCAAACTTGTATTGAATTCACAAAGGCTTACTTGATTGAGTAAAACTTTTGTAGGGGTACAAGCGTAGAAGAGGGACTTGACAAGCCTAAGCCTCCTTCTCCTAGACTCTTCACCACACTCTCCTTCTACTTTGGTAGCCTCTAGGACTACTCTAAACCTTTGGAGTGTAACACTATTCTAAACTTTTGGTGTGTGTGAGAAGTGAGGTGAGGGGGTCTATTTATAGGTGTAGAAGGGTCGGTTCCTGCCACAATTAACGCGCGAATCAATCACCATTGACTCTATGGAGTCGGGAGGAGCCAACACGTGTCATTTGACCGAGTTTGGCGCCAAGAAGAGGTCGGTCGAATCCCTGGTTCGGTCGACCTGGTCAAGGCTCCCCTCGGGGAGTGCTTCCTCCAGGTGGCTTCTAGGTGGGCCCCCTTGATATATATGGGTGAAACACTGTTGGATCTTCTCGTATTCTTCTGTTTGTGGCCATTTGATCCATGTGTTGCCACGTGTCATCGTCTGATTCGTTGAAATCCATTTTCATGGATTCATCCCTGCATGTTTTGGTATTTTGGGTAATAATTCACCTGCATACAAATAAACACCAACACTTGTGGAATTGGGTTAGTGTATAACCCTACCACTATCTTTTGTGTTTCTTTTATGCACATTATGAGGTGAATTATGGTCAAAATGTGGTACTTAAGGAATGTCAACAGTAACTCTGGAGCTTCCCTTTGCGGAAAGGTAGGTCTGGAGCTACGAGACACGTGGCAACATTGGAGCTTCCCCTATTGGGGAGGTAGGTCCAGCACCCCAGGACACGTGGCAGCACCGAAGTCATCCTAAGGAGGGAGGCAGGTCCGGCACTACGGGCCATGTGGTAGCACTGGAGCCACCCTAAGGAGGGAGGCAGGTCCGGTACTGTGGGACACGTGGCAGGGTCGAAGCCACTCTAAGGAGGGAGGCAGATCCGGCTCTGCGAGACACGTGTTGCCTCTGGAAGTCCGCAACACTGGAAGATGGAACTCGACGCGTCTTCTTCTGGTACGAAGAGATACCTGGTATGCAGGGTATCGACAAATATGATTATGTTAATGTGAGTAATGTAGTGCTTGGTTCTAACATTGGTTTCAACGATGTTTAGGTTAGTCATTTCTTAAGATAGGTTCTTGTACTTGAGCCTGTAAGGTATTTACTTGTTATGTAAGCATGGTGTTTAGATAATCAAATAGCATTGGATGTCTCGTAGACCCACAGTTTGTACAGCTAGGCGGCAGAAGGTGACAGGAATTCCGCACATTCGACTACACCGTAGGCTCGTAGCGAGAATCGTCTTGATATTCTCAGAGGTAAACCCGTGCCTGATGTGTTGGGCTGTTAAGCCCTCGTACTCGTAGTTATCATAGTCATATGTACACTAGCTGACTATTTATATGAATACCTAAAGCATAGTAGGAGTAGCTCCTTTACTAACTGATCATCCACTAGGACATTCTTACTCCATAGAGTAGTTTGCTTAGGTGTGTGTCACATTACCCCTTCAATTCATTTATTCATCCTACTGGATCTCTCACTAGAACACTCTCTTCTATCCTTAACTTTGTCTCT